>OX438607.1:7855451-9055451 GCA_949316135.1 Choreutis nemorana | reverse complement strand
GGGCCGGTGGAATTAAATTGTGCAATTCCTGCGCACACTCTCCGAAATGTATCCTATAAAATACCGATAGACACGCGACTTCGCGGCGGTGGCTGAGGTCATGTTTTACAAATTGTAAGTTGTAGTAGAAATTTTTTATATTTGAATATCGAAAAGAGTTATTGTTTCTTTTTTTGTTCCTATTTATGTGTAATCTGTCCACTGTTGTGTCTCCGAATAAATAAAATAAAGCAACTACGGTGGTTCCTTGCCGGATTCTTCCCCGTAGAAATAGCATTCCGAACCGGTGGTAGTAAAAAATGACCATTTGAAAGTGCTTATTTAAAGTCTATGCAAATTAAAAACAATTCGACTTTGACTTTGATGATGAAAAAGACAAAAATACAATAAGCTTCAAATTACTGTATTTTTTAAAACAACCAAACCAAAAATTTAAAAGATGTCTAAGATATATAAAAAAAAAAACAAAGCTTCCAAAATAAATACAAACTACGACTAAAGTAAGTATAAAACCTTTAAGGAAAAGTTTCTATCCTCAGTATGTTTAACAAGGCGTTTGACAAATCGGTAACTAAATAACAAACGTGCTGACTGACGCACGGCGCGAACTAAGCAAAACTACCATCGAAATCAAGTCACGGACTGAATCTTTCAAAACAGATTTAAACTAAGTGTTAAAGAGAAATCGACTCAAAACACACGACGTTAGAGACACTTCTTGTGTGACATGTGTTGTCACAGTTATCACTGACAGTGGTAAACCATTTTTTATCATTTCTAACATGACGTTTCCCTTTCCTAGTCTGTAACTAGGCTTAAATATACTTACGAGAGAGTAAGTCAGGGTGACAATTGCCTACATACACTCATTGAAAAAAAAATCCGTAAATAAAAAAAAATAAAAAGTTTCTTACAACCATCGTTTTGTACCGTTATTTTCCATTAATTATGTTTACAATTAAAGTAAGATTTTTTTCACAACCTACTTCTCGCTCAATAGACTGGTCTTCCCGTTGATCCTGATGAACAGGAGTTGCAGTGGTGGCACAGAGTGGCTGGTGTGCCCCGAAAAAAAAAGTCTCATAGAAGTCTAAGTCAATATTTTATTTTTTGTCAACAAATTGTTAACCTGTTAAATTTCTTATTTTATAAAATCGAAACTATTTATATGCTGTGACTTTTTTATAATCAATAAATTAAAAAAAAAAAATATATTTAACCATTGATTATGTCCATTAAAAAAGGTTCAATATGATCACAGATTTGGTGATCAAGTGAAGAGATTCGATTTGATAAGATAGAAGATGATGTGGTGACGATCTAAGACGATATGGCCACTGTTTTTTTTTGTCAGCTCGACCGTTCACAGCATCACGGCTCGCGTGATCTTACATCGTTAAGGTTTTACCGTTCCGCCTTGGCCAAAGTGACCCTGGTCAAAGTTCGACCCCTCAAAGGTTTCAGCTCCACTGATTTTTATTACTTCACTAAGTTTTGGCTTCTCCACTAAACTTGACTTCCACAAGCTCGTCTCAACTTATCTAGTTAAGTACACACGGCAATAGATCATAGTTACCTGTTTGAACTTTGTACCGTTCATTTGTACAGCATAATTTATTTATTTCAACTCCCACATATAGGTATAAATTAAATTTCTTAACAAAATTTATGTAATTTAAGGATTTACGAGTATATAGCAATTGTTATGTGAAGCTTTACGTGTGACCGTGTGTACAATACATATCTTTTTTTATATTCTATGCTATTGCCTAATATAAGAAATTTAATTTTTTCAGCACTTTTTGATCCACCTTAATATCTTCAAAGTTCATAGTGTTAAATCTTCTAATATGTGTACGGACCTTTATGTGTACGACTCGCACTTGGCCGTTTTCAACATAATTAAGATGAATATTAATAATTCAACCAACTAGTCTTATGACGTCATCATGTTTTGATTTATTCTTGAAAAAAAACAATCCCTGTATATACTACCCTTAACCTAAGCTAACCACATCTGTGCGGTAGCGGTAATAAGCGAATAATTAAATTTATTATCTATTACACACAAACAAACATCCAGACACCCCCGTAATACCGATTATTCATAAAGGGGGAGGGTTTATACAGACATCAAAGTTTCGATCCCGCCGGGAATCGAAGCTTCCAGCCACCCCGGGGAATAGAACCCCGATACGGTAGATGGGAAGAGAATAGAGTGCGTGCTCAAGAGCTTAGTACATTGAATAATTATTAAATATGAAAAAAAATTCAAACTCAAAATGTTTTTTTCTTTAAATAGTCTTAAAAAAAGTGCTTTCAAATTGTTTTTTTTTTAATCTACCACCGGTTCGGAATGCCATCTACGGGGAAGGAGCCGGCGAGAAACCTCCGTAGTTGCTTTTTTCAAAAATTTACAATATTTTTTTATTACAATTCGGAACATTTAATTTTTATCTATTGATATCGAGCTTTGACATTTTTTTAAAGTAAAAGTTAATATTGTAAACGCGAAATTTTTTAAGAAGGTATGGATGTTTGTTACTCTTTCACGCAAAAACTACTGAATGGATTTTAGTGAAACTCACCAACACTAATAGCTTAATACATCAGAATAATAAATAATTTATGAAGATATCGTGTGAATTCTGAAAAATATAGCGATAAATTCCAAGTAATTAAAAATGAATTTTTAGAACCATTTTCGAATTCTACGCGGACAGAGTCGCGGGCAAAAGCTAGTTTTTTTACATTTAAATTTACATTTACCTACAATGTTCGGCACCACTAAAAAAAAAAAACAAAAACAACAAATGAAAGGAAAAACAAATACAAATAATGATAGTCTGCGAATACAATAACAAGCAAACAAATCATCCTACAATGTTTATACGGGGTGTTTCAATGAGATCCGTCCATAAGATGCGAAGGCACGGGAACACCCTGTGTAACGAGGAGACCGACCGGGACCCTTTTTATTTAACATATATTTAAAACAACTACTTCTGCAACGACTACCTTTAACAATGGCATTAACGTGTTATCGTTAAATTTATAATAAATTTTTGTACAAGATAAATTCATAATCTTCGAAAACTGTATCAAATAATTTTAAGCAATTATTTAAAAAAAAAAATCGCAGAACAATCGATAATGTATATTCTCTGTTCAGTTCGTATTTAAAAAAAAAAAAAAACCCTGACCATGTATATACACAAGTATTAAAGTAAACCAGTCCAACTAATGAAAATTAAAAAAAAAAACTGTTAAAAAGCATATAAAGCTTTTTCAGGAAGAACATACATGCATAAACTCACGCCGTAATCCCTCGAGAGGGGTAGGCAGAGGTGTAACACACCGCATTTCGCATGTTTACGTTGAGTCCCAGTGTGACAGGTTGCGAATACGTCGCCACCATCCGGGCACATTGAGAAACATGGCAGGTACAACTTACGGCAACCCGAGACTCGAACCCTCGACCTGTCGGGTCGGGTCGGTCGGTTAACCAAGGCACGTAACAAACTGAGCTACCGCGTCCTAAGTCATCGCCGTAAGAATATCGTAAGCAACAAAAATCATAAATTGTTTGTTTTCGTAATCTCTTAATCAGGCAGTTTTACATTCGATAAGTTTGAAGCTTCATTCTAATTTACAGTACCTTTATTATGGTAAGAAAGCATTATTATTACCATAATAACACCATCATTGCATTGTTTCGCATTGTTGTATGGATGTTGTATTCTTATCTATGTAGTTTATACCGTATCGTTGCTTAGCGCCTGCGATACAAGTTCTTACGATACTTAGTGCAGGGCTAAGTCAATGTGTGTGTCGTGATGTGGTTATTTATTAATTTTATTGATTATTATTGTAAATGACAGCAAATCATTAATAAATCAATGAAGTTTTAACTCTCTCCTGTAAAAAGCTAATTGTCGCTTGGAGTTATAATTGGCGGGAACGGGAAGCGTCAGTTAAAATTGTCTTATTTTATTGTCTTATATATCAGCAGGATTAAATGTGTAAAATGCTAGTGTTTTAACCAGTAAACATCTGTAGTGCTGTACAAGTGTGGAGTAAGTGAAATACGACGATATGGCTGCGCTTTTCGTCATCTCCCAAGTAACTCCTTAGAGCCTACAGTAACCGTACTAGCATGTTACTGTAGGCAGATTCATTTTCAGTGTTCATCTTATCATCTTTAAGAATTATAATAAGAAGAAATTATAATTACTGATGATTAGGCAGTATAGTGCTAAAACCAATGCCGTTAAAGAAATACATTGAAAAAATTATTGTCGCTTACGACGGATTTTTCTGGAAAGACTCGATATTTACAATGTAACATGAAACAAAAGTCTACATGAACGCGGTAGGTAATTCTGTGCAAACATTCAATGCGCAAAAGACACTTATACAGCGTGTTTGGTAGGTAGTTGCAAAGCTTCACGGCGGAGCTAATATATACTATATAGTCAGATTTAGGTTAGTATTTAATTTATCCCCTGTTAGTTAGTGGCTTGGCGTGGTGTTTTGACGGTCAGGCGTCTCCTGACCCTAGGTAGGTCCCTTTAGATTTTGGTCTCTGGGCCGTTTCCATTGCTGTCTCCGCTTTGCTTGGAGGGAAGTCTGAAACCGCTTTATTACTACCTCCTATTTCTTCTAATTAAGTTCGTTGTGGGTCCCGAGACAGCCGGTAGTGTGTCGGGGTACAGCCTGTGCGTCATTGCACAGCTGCATTATTCGATCAATGGACGCCACTGTTGGTCCTGGTGAAAAGGAGTTGCAGTGGTGGGACAGAGTGGCGGGTGTGCCCCGAGATACACCATATTGTTGTTTGAGTAATAGTTGTCATAGATGAAGTCTGGCATTTTTTTTTAAATACATTTTAAAGATTTTTATAAAAAAAAAACAAAATTCTACCTTTAATTGCAATTAATGATCAGTTTGAAAGCAAAAATGATTTATTTTTTGTATTATTATTAAAATAAAGTAATGTAGAAGAGATGTGACAACACCTTTTGAGGTCTATGTGTTTACAAAAAAAAAAAATTTTTTGCAGTGCTTTAAAGTAAAGAAAATTTAAAAAAATCTGTTGTTTTTTTAATAATTTAAAAAAAAAACTAATTTAGAAATAAGATGGTCATTGTTTTTTATTTTATTTCGAGAAATAATTTAAATGGATATCTTATTAAATACTAAAATTACTAAGTGACAAAGAATTTGAAGCAGAATTTTTTAAAGCTTTGCCATGTAAAACAATATGTCAAAGTGAAAAATCATGTATAGTAAATTATTTATTCATGTTCCAAATATCTGCCACGATTTCTAATTACAAGAGCAAAAATGTTGTCTTACTTTGTTATAGTAATTTTTACCATCATTTCCTGATACATTGTTCGAAACGTTAAATTTATTCTCTCAATACATTATAATTGGACATTTTAGTTCAGTTCGTTACGTGCTCTAGTTAACCGACCGACCCGACCCGACAGGTCGAGGATTCGAGTCTCATATTGCCGTAAATTGTAACTGCCATGTTCCTCTTTGTGCCCGGATAGTGGCGACAGATTCGCAACCTGTCACACTGAGACTCAACATAGACACGCGAAATGCGGTGTGTAACACCTCTGCCAATCCCTCTCGAGGGATTAATTACGGCGTGAGTTTATGTTCACGTTATGTGTGTATAGTTGTTGCGTTGCTTAGTTCCTGCGACACAAGTTCTTACGATACTCACTGCAGGGCTGAGTCAATGTGTGTGTCGTGATGTGGTTATTATAATTATTATAGTTAAAAAAAAATCGGCAGACTTCGTCCATGACAACCATTATTGAAACAAATCTTAAATAGTCTATATTAGATTAAATTTCAAACTTTACATCTACCTACCAAACACCCTGTATTATGCCACCTACATAGTCACGTACATTTATCATTAAAACTGAACAAATATTGATTTCAATAAACATTTCTAATTAAAATTTAATTAAAAGGATTCAATTGAAAGCAATTCTGTATCACAACCTGTTGTTGTCTCACTAAAAAAAAAAAAAAAAACCTAATTTTGTTTCTTAAAAATAAATTCCACGCAAACAAAACGAATAATGCATTAAACAAATATCTCGTGCCATAATCACCCACAAAGAGAAAATAAAATAAGCATTATGGAAACAAAGTGCAGAGCAAATGCTAAAAAATGCAATTAACTCTGCCCCCTGCATAAATAGTTGTGTTTGTCCTTTCCGACGTGGATAAGTACTAACAGACCGATGGACGTGCAAACATACAGTAGTCCCTCGAGATAGAAACGTGCAGTAACCGATACCCCTGCTAGCTACCGGGAGTAAAATGTTGATGTGCAAACAATTATTTGGATGCGGCATTTTTTTTTTTCAAGTCAAAATCAAAAAGTGTTTTTATAATAAAATATATTTCAAAATCATAATCAAATAATTTTTTATTCAAAATGAGTTAAAATAAGTACTTTTAAATCGTCGAAATTCTTTTTAAACCACCACCGGTTCGGAATGCCTGTCTACGGGTAAGAATCCACGTGCAAGAAACCTCCGTAGTTGCTCTTTTCAATATCATAATAATCTTTTATCACAATCTTAGTTATAGTATAAAATGTTAGAAAAAAATTGTATACGATATTGTACAAGTGTAATTTAAATTGAGTACTTCGTTCGTCATTATTTTATTGTCATTTTTTTTTTTTTAATAATGTACATGCCTGTCTTATGTAAAAATTTTAACACAGTATTTAAGAAACATTACTGTACAGTTGAAGTTATTTCTGTCTCTTAATATAATACCTAGTTATATATAGTTATATATAACACCTAGTTAAAGAACCAGAGCTAAACTCACTCGTAAAGTGGTGTGGATAAATTGAAATGATAGTATCTATTGGCACTTTTAAATTTAGCTTCTATAAATCAAGTGAAAATTTCGTCATTTTTTTTTTTACAATCCAATCAATTATTAAAAACGTATATAACAATATAATTTAAGCTTAGGTCAATTTCACAATGAAAAAAAAAAAGTTATATGCGTAAACGACAAACATATCGAAAAGAGGAACTTCTATCTTCCTCCCAAACCCAAAGTCAATTTGACTATTCCGAAGAGCTTTTAATAATAATAAAAAACCACATCCAATAACCAAAACACACTCCATGTACCACACATACGATGCAACGCTACCTCACAACGCATCTTTACAAATCTACCTTTTCACTCTTCAACCGAAAACAATCCGAGCATCAGAAAGAGACGTCGCTCTACAGCAACCTATATCCATCCCTGTCTAACACACCAATTGATAAAGGTTTCTTAATTAACAGTGAAGGTAATGTTTGCAAAGAACCAACCAGCGAGAGATACTTCAGTTAATTAAGGACCGCTGAGCAAATATGGATGTAACTAGAGGTCTTTGTGAGATTGTTTTGCCCCGTCTCGTAACAGTTTGCCGATGCTAATTGAGTAGCGCTGCGGAATCCTTGATTCTCTCATCCTTGCTGTTGGTTTTTTTAGGGTTCCGCAACTAATTGGTGCCAATCGGATATTTATATGTTACCGAAGTCATTCCGACCGGAAGCCTGTGTGTCAACGAGCTATATTTTATTAATCAATTTCTGATTCATTACCAAGGGTTCACGACGCTGATCTATTCGGAAAACCAAGTCTGTACAACCGACACACACATTGACTCAGCCCTTGCAGTAAGTATCGTAAGAACTTGTATCGCAGGCGCTAAGCAACGATACGGTATACACTACATAGATAAGAATACTACATCCAAAATCGGTAAGCGAAACAATGCGTCTAGCAAATAACACAAAGTCCCGCCCCCGCTGGGATTCGAACCCAGAACCTCTAGCGTAGCAGTCGACCGTTTACAGCACTGCGCCACCGAGGTCGTCCGTAAAAATAAGCTTTTTAAAACTAAACTTTATAATTTACGGAAAAGCTTAATTTAGTGTCAACGAATATTTAAATGAACATACAATTTTACGTCACATTTATAAACTTTGTAATAATATCTAATTCCAATAATATAACTGTGGCATGCCTTATATTGAAATTCAAATTCAAAATGGTTTTTTTAAATTAAAATAAGTGCTTTCATCGTATTTTTTTTTATCTACCACCGGTTCGGAATGCCATCTACGGGAAAGGAGCCGGCGAGAAACCTCCGTAGTTGCTTTTTTCAAAGCTTTCTTATGAATGATCGTATATTCTAATTCTTTATATTTAAAATCGTTTGTAATTCAATATTTAATAAAAAATTGTTTACGTTTTTGATACCAAAGGATATAGTTTTATTGCTAGTTTGGGGACCGTTGCTAATGTTTGTTGTATTTTTTTTTGCTAATAAATATGTATTGTTATTATTATTATTACTCCATACCTGAACAATCTGCGGGTTGAATTCAGCGAGTGCCCGCATCAGGCTCGCAGACGCAGCCGCTCGGGACACCCCACCACCTTCAGCTCCCGACCACTGAACGCAGAAATCCGATCTGAACCCACACAGGGAGGTGCCGAGGACTGAGCGGAGAGCCTGAACTGCTGTGGTACGCTCCGATACCTTTAGGAGGAAATTAGGGTTAGTGTCTTTGTCTCAAAAATATTTTTAATACAACATCAAAATCTTTGGCAAACAAGCAGGCGGTTCATCTGATGGAAAGTGATACCGCTGATTATTGACTGCACGATGCCCTTCATGTCTACAACGCCAAGATGCTGAAGATCAATACTATCATCAATACGTACAAACTTGAAGAGACAGAAAATGTTAATGATCCCATAGGAAATACTCGTACATGAGCTCCAAAATACACAGCGACAGTCCACCAGTCAGTGGTGTAATTGCGATCTTCATGGTAATTTTCATGATAAGAGACATCCGGACAGAGACAGGGCGCCCAAAAACTTCAAACTGCCTAAGGCAAGCTACGCCACTAAATCCATTGTTACTTATAACTCACGATGTCAACAGTGCAGGGTTGGCATAGCTCAGCGAATAGAGTGAGCAGCGTCTGTATATTTTCCCTGACGTCGCCGGCACACTCCGATGAGCTGATGCATCCGCTGAGGCAGAGGTAACTGTAACAAAACATCTCCATTATGATGAGGTTTAAGGGAGGAAATGTTCACTAGCCTTTCAAAGAATTTCGTAAAAAGAAATAGCTAGAGAAGAGCTTTATTTATCACCATGGATTGAGTATCCACTGAAATATTTTTATTTTTTATTGTATACAACATCATGAGCAAACAGCAGACGGTTCACCGAATGGAAAGTGACACCGCCGCCTATTGACACGACGGCGCCCTTGATGTCTAGAACGCCAAGAGCACCGATGCGTTGCCCATGCAGAGGTAAACATGTTATACCGGCCGGTAATTACACTGGCTATCCATTCCTTCGAAACGAAACACAGCGAACTGCTTCACGGAAGATGCTCTTGCTATAGTTTATCTGAAGAGTTTATCTAAAACATGTGTCTCAACCCTAGATAGTTGCTTTACCTATTTTAAACTAGCATTGTGAGATTGCGAAAAATTACGTACAACTTACAAAGACGTTGTCCTAGTGTGCTTATTTTGTTTTTTTATTATTTACTAGCTGACCCCGCAGACGTTGCCATATAAATAATTTTAAAATGGCTATTAAAAATGGGGGTTGGTGATGAAAGGGTAAAAATTTAGGGTTGTATGTATTTTTTAATGCGACATAATAAAAAAATAAAGAAATTAAAAAAAAAAAAAAAAAATGTTAAGGGTGGATAACCCTTATCACTAAGGGGTATTAAAAATAGATGTTGGCCGATTCTCAGACCTACTCAATATGCTCACAAAATTTCATGAGAATCGGTCAAGCCGTTCCGGAGGAGTACGGGAACGAACATTGTGACACAAGAATTTTATATATATAAGATTTGACGGCGCGTCTATTTTTTAATTGTAATTGTAAGGGCTGTATTTTGAGACGCCCTTGACGTAATGCAGAACACTGGTGCTTGATTTAAAAAAAAAAACAACAGTCAGTGAGATAGCGCGGGAAGGATAAAAAAAAAGGAAGATCGGGAGATTGATTCTTGGACATTATCGAATTGGATGTTTGCAATAAGATTGAATTGAATTATATTACCTGATTGAATTGACTGTTGTATTTTGCTATAGTAAATATTTGTGACTCGTTAAACGTGATTTTAACTCCTCGCCCGCTAACCCACGCCTTGATAATCCATGATGGAGGACCAAGAAACATTGGATACTGTATCTGACAATCCTGGTGTGCCTTCAATTTATTTGGCATACAAACAGCATAACATGATATTAAATTTGAAAATGGGTTACTACATTTTATGCATGCAAATTACAAGTATGCACATCTTTGGCCATGAGTAACAACTTATTTCATGTTAGTAAGCTACACAATACAGTTAAAACAAAGCTAAAAGAAATTCAAATTAATGACAATCTAATAGTGCAAAACAAAATAATTAATGATAAATATAGAAATTATTTTTTTACATTTGTACCTGTCACAGATAATACGGTTAACAGTCACGATGGATGTAAGTTTGATATCATACTCCACTACTACACCTAAACCTCCCTTACCAAACATAATAAGAGAAAAAAATGCAGACAGTATCAAAAAAAGATTGTTATCCATTAAGATGCTGGAATAATATGGACCAGGAACTAGCGAGAGTTTTGGAGAACACTTGAGGAGGCCTGGGCGCTTAGACAAATGCTCATTCTCCGCAGCGCTAAGCGCTCGGTGACCTCCAAGGAGTCCATTGCGTGCATTATACTCTAGTTTTGTCGATGGATAGTGTTTGACAGCTGTCAAAAAGTTTACGAGCGCGAAAGATTTAACCATGAACTAATGTGTATGGCATGCTAGAATATACATTTTACAAAGTATTCGCACCAAATGTCGTCTCTAGACATGGGCGTATCATGAATCCGCTATATTTTAACGTAAAACGTCTTACTCTAATGAGCATGAGGGTCGGAGGTGATGCTCCCGAAGCCAGTGTTTAAATCGTCAATCGTGGCGTAGCTCGGTGTTTGACGCCATGTTAATTTATGGTTTATTTCAGCAATAAGGACCATCTCTCAAGTTAATGCAATTTCAATACATTTGATATTTCGTAAGCGGTAACGTTTTGCGTAAAATGGCACTTGTCTAAGCCCCCTGTGCTGGAGAGAAAGACGGTCAGGAAACCGGTGCCAAATAAACTGTTTAAATGTACAGTTGATGTTGTCAATGAAGGCTATTTTTATTTTATTAACTTTAAAAACGAAACATCATCCGATTCCGGTCTTCCGTAAGTTATTCAAGAACAGTCAGTGGGTTAAAGTAAAGTAGGACCGATCCAAATGGAGTGCAAACATAGTTGCTGATATTAAAACAATGGAAGGCAGGGATGGTATTACCCAGGGACCTTGTATTGACTTCCAAAAATTATCCGGGGCATTTTTCGTTTTTTTTTTTTCAAATGTATTTCTTTAACGGCATTGGTTTTAGTACCATACTGCCTTATCATCAGTAATTATAATTTCTTCATTCTTGAAGATGATGAGATGATAAATGAGATGAAGACGATAAGATGAACAATGAAAATGATGAATCTGCCAACAGTAACATGCTAGTACGGTTACTATAGGCTCTAAGGAGTTACTTGGGAGATGACGAAAAGTGCAGCGTTTGCAGCGACATTGACAACACGTGTTTATTTTTAACTATCGACCCGCCCCGGCTTCGCCCGGACATCATACATATAAACCATCCTCATGAATTACTCTATGTATACAAAAAAACAACAAAACTTGTCTTTTTCAATTTCAGCTAACGAATATTTTTCCATTCATCCCCTTATCAAGAAATCTGCTTACATTGACGATTATAAACCCTAGAGATTCCGGAAAAGCAAACTACATCGTTACTGGTTACGCAAACAATCTATCGGACGAGAAAAACAAAGGATTTTGAACTTTATTCCTATTAGAAATAAGAACGCGATTACATAATGATCAAATGGCAAGATGAGATTGAAATTCAGTTAATATTTACACTTTGTTATAATTGGATTGTGAAGGAACACGGACGGTTTCATTATATATTACGTTATTCACCAATTATTAAAGAAAACAATAGAAAGAGATAGAGTATAAGGGAAAAGGTTATCTCGCTAAAATCAAGGACCGAATCATGACTTTTATTTACAAAACTTAGGGCATTAAAAAAACATAAAATTAATATGTATACCAAGAAAGGGTGTAGACCCTTATGTAGTTTTGTAGTAAAAATATCTGTAGATAGATTAGATGCAATAGTAGATTAATTTATTTAAATTGATAGAATCATTCAATTATACTGTACCAACTATGATTTAAGAAATAATCGTAATAATCGTGGTGATAAATTCATTAATAAGATGTTAAATGCTAGCAAAATTTATTATGAATTTTTAATAAATTTATAAACAAATAAAATAAACCACATCACGACACACACATTGACTCAGCCCTGCAGTAAGTATCGTAAGAACTTGTGTCACAGGCACTTAGCAACGATACGGTATAAACTACACGGATAAGAATACTACATCCAAGACCGGTAAGCGAAATAATGCGCAAATATAATGCAAAGTCCCGCCCCCGCCGGGATACGTACCCAGAACGTCTAGTGTAGTAATCGGCTGTTTACATCACTGTGCCACAGAGGTCGTCAAATAATAAGAAAATTTAATATTTAGTATCTTACTAGAGATTTTTGTCGGAATTCGACAAAAAAGATTATATGTAAACATCTTTCCTAACCTAGGGTAGTATGTATGTGTGTAAGAAAAATAACCAGTCGAAGAAATTATAACACTACAAAGAACGATAGATCTAAAAGGAGATTTTCTTTTACGTGGTTTCACAGGGGGAGAGCAGGGAGAAAAGTGTTCATTCTCTCTTTCGTGAAAAAAAATCGGATAAACAAAAAAAAAAAGATTTACAAAGGCTAAGCTCAACTTTAATCTACTTACCGGTCATGATTTTGTAACTAAACAGTTTTTTTAAATCACGAATCCTAAATTCTACAGCGTCTTACGAGATACGTTTTTAGCGGAATCTTTCCCGTAAATAAACAAAACCAATCATTTTATCGCTGGCAAGCCCGTGTTATCTGGTGGACGTTTTAAAAAACAAAACTTACATGGCGCCATTGGAACTTTAAGAATTCAAAATTCGAATTTGGAATGCCGCCGCCCGATTGGTCGGTGACGCATAATGATTTCGAAAACAAACTTATTTCCGATACTCTTCTATGAAAATTCGACTCTATTAACAAAGATATAAGACTTTTTATTGGATTTTTTTTTAAATTGTTTCGGTTTTGATAATGGCGGACCTCCTCGCGTACAAGTGACAGTGGTCTAGATAGGGTTATCTTAAATATTTCTTACCTCGAAAACCCAATGGCACGGACAGAGACGTTTATTGATAATAACATACCAGTGTATAAAGGTTAAGATTTATAATTTCGTTGTTTATTTTCGAAATTGTCCCTTAAAAAAGTTAATCTTGTACTCCTTCAATTACAATAATTCATTTTATTTTTGTACATTTAATATACTAATATTAATAGAGGTTTGAGGGTTGAGAAGGAGATAATTTTTGAAAATTTTCATTCAATTTTATAAATACTTTCACAAAATTTTTTAAATACACTATCAGATTGCTAAGCTGAATTTTGTTTCAGAAAATGGAAAATTACGACATTTCACGAACAAAAAGCAACAGCGGAGGTTTCTTGCCGGATTCTTCCCCGTAGAAATAGCATTCCGAACCGGTGGTAGTAAAAAAATATCACGATTTGAAAGTGCTTATTTTAAGTCTATTCGAATAAAAAACATTTTGACTTTGAATTTGAAAATCGAAGTCAAACCAGAAAATAATGAATACAATAAAATATAATTTTCAGGTTGAATAGACTTGGTAGTATTATAATTAAAATAATCCTTTATTTCAGGCTTATTTGCCCATACAAAATTAAAATTAATATATATATATATATTATTAAATAAATTATCAAAGCGTTAGATTTGGACACCATACTCAAACTTTCTTACACAACAACACAAAAAGCTATGAGCAGCAAGACATATCTTTGATAAACGTCTAAACAATCTTCGAATACAACCCTAAATCAGAGGATGGCGCCAATGATATACGTCTTCCATCAGTGGCCAATAGCGACGCGTTCTTAATTCAAACACGCTAATGGAACATGAGCTTACGAGCGGCGCCTGCGCATCTATTTACATTAGGGTTGCCAGATCTCGAAAAATCATTATTTTTAAGTTATTGTATACGCTAATATTTTAAATAAATAAAATCAATCGAAAGTAAAAATCTTAATGGCATTGCCAATGAAAACAAAAGATTTAATCAATCAACTTAATTTAATTAAGCCAGATGATAAAAGACTTCAAAAATCAACAAAGCATTTAATAAAAAATCAAAAAAAAAATCGGTCCCAACTGTAATTTTTTTAATGTTGGCAACACCACACGAGAGCACTCGCACTCGAGAATTTATAGTTCGTTTAAAACGAATCCCTTAATTTCACTAGATAAATGACAGCCCGAGAATTTCGGCACCTTTTAACGCTTGGCATATAATTTCCCATAACCAACCTCCGTATGTCGTGTTCAATACATTTTAAGACTTGAAACGTCCATTTAAGTAAGACATGTCAACCCACATAGTTCTATAAGGAAGAAGACTTCGAGATCTATTAACGGGGAGGTCGGGCTAAAATGGACATTGGGTAAAATTGAAATGACAGTCCGAAAGAGCATTTGAAGAATGTTAATTTAGGAATGAGTGGATTTATTAGGAGTGCATATCAAAGGGATAGTACGTTTCCACTTTCGAATCGTACGACACATGTCATGGAGTGCACTATTTCTGGATCACTTCGCACTTGTGAATGAAACCACTTAACCCATGTTTATTTTTAGCGAATGCTCTTTATTTTCGCCGCCGACGGTCGTCGCTACCCGGCCCGCAGCTGTTTTTATTTTTTCAACAAAGTGTTTTATTCATATTTATTTTTTTTTTACAACATACATGAAATGCTTTTTAATTTCTCTACGGTATTAACCTGGTAAAAATGGAATTTAAGTATTCCGTAAATATTTGTTTAGTATTCGATTTGATAATTAAAATATTTTAAATTTTTGAAAAAAGCAGCTACGGAGGTCCATTGCCGGCTTCTTCCCCATAGATAGCATTCCGAACCGGTGGTAGATTATAAAATAACGTTTTCAAAGTATTTATTTCCAGTCCATTTTGAATTTGATAAAACTACCTAGTGGTACCTATAAACAAAAATCGATTTAAATGCAAAACTATTGGACATACCTACTCACTAAACAGGCATCAGCAACACACACCATGAATAAAAGTTTAAATAAACTCAAAAATGCAAAACACCATGTTAGCGGTAAAGATAAAGGGAAACAGGTGTTCGATCCATTAAAAACAACCCATAAATGTCCATAAAGAGTAATAAAATCAACCAAACGTACCGATCGACAATTATTGTAGGCGCGACATAACCGGCGTATATGGAGACATCAAATATATTTCACTTTAATAACACACAAAATATAAAATGCAAATTCAGTCAGAATAATATTCACTGGAACCGACACTCCCTCCGCTAAATCTGTTGTGAATTATTTAAAAAAAAAGGTCCATCGTGAAAGGGTTCTTTTTGAATTCAATTAATTTTAACATCACTTGCTACTTGAAAAAAAGAAACGGTAGATTTATTTAAAAATTAATATTAAAGGTAACAATACATATTGTTTTAAATAAAACTACGACAATTCATAGAGTTTTACAATTTCATCTAATTATTTTTTGGTGAAAAAGTCATTTCAGTACTACAACCTAGTGTATTTTAAGGGACCCTAAAATTTTTAAAGCCATATTAACATACGGGAGCGGGGCGGGCGGACCCGGGTAATCCTGGTAAGTAATTCTGTCTCAGTAAGTAATGCGTTGATAAATGAAATTAAATCGCACAAACAACTTGCGCTACTCGCCCGCGGCTCCCCTTTCATGCTAAAATGAGTGGAGTGGAATAGTGATGTCAGTTGACAATAACTAAGACGATACTCAAAGTCATCAGACAGACAATTATACATACTAAACGTTAATTTTAAAAAAAATCTATGAATGAGATGAAAATCAAATGAAAAGTCGTACTAAACAAAGTTGACTTAAATGTTTTAAAAACTTTTAAAGAAAGAGCTAAAGCAATATTCAATTACGTGACAAATTAAATGTATCTTATTAACCTTAAAATGGCTGAACTTTTTTAAAACGATTGTCCAACATTGGTGTAAGTTTCTTTACTGTATTATTTTCATTTACATCGCTTTGTTTCTCTTGATATAAAATTAAAATGAACTTCGTTTCCTCCGCATAAGAGGCTGGCGAAACAAAGGCAGAAGCATTACTCAAGTCTAGACTCAAGTTATCGATAAACTCATTCAGGTACAATTACATCACAACATTAAAGCTAGCGAAAAGAGCATCGCAACTCGACATGTGCGCGCCAATCTGTCGCTGCAGCGCCACTACACATTCGAGAGCTAATTCCATCTCTTTCAAACACACTCTCATCTCAATACCCATCTCTATCTAACGCCCCATCAAATAACCACCCCTACTTACGGTTGTCGCGACTACTTATCGATGGGGCAACGATTAACGCTTGTCGGTGTGTATTGGATTGTATTCGATTGTCCGATTTTATTATTCCGCCGAAAAAACAAAGTCTCGTATTGCTATAAGCCGGTTGGATTACTATTGTTGTTGGATTCATTTTGATATTTAATATTGTTTAACTTAACTCTAGCATAGATAATTTCATAGAGCATTACTACCTCTTTAAATTTATAAAATACTCAATTTCAAATCAAGCATACATCATCTTTGGCAACACCGTTAGACTATGACCAAATACTATTATTGTCAAAGCTTAAGAATTATCTGGAATAAATACTTCCAATGATTAACGATATCCAAACGTAGACCACATCAAAAGAATAGCCCCGAGAGTACACCCTTGCGCAGCCTACACAAACTCCAGCACTAATCTCAGCCAAAATCATTTCACCCCTAATTTACTCAGTCCAAATGGCATTCCTCTCACGGCTCGTCGGAGGAGACGAGGCCAGGGTGTTAGGTTCACCTGTCAGATCTCACGGCACTTACAGTCAGATTTGTCAAAGGCTCCCCCAAACTCAGCTAGAGGAAAATCACTTGCGATACAGAAATCACCTCGTTAAGATTTCAGATGAGATTATTGAAATTTATAATGTGAATAAGTTAAAAACCAATAGATGGAAGTGAATGGAATAAAATCGATAAATATTGTGTATTTTCTAGGCGAATATGGTTTTGATTTACTTTTACTATTTAATTATATTTTCATAAGATTCAATAGCTAGACAATATTCGACTCCTAGGAAGCTAACTCTTAATTTTCATTCATAAAATAACTAAAAGCTTTATCAGTTACAACAAAATGATTGCCTTTGATCATAACTTACAAACAGATAATTCAACCTTTAATCTATATAATTCTTTAATCAATTTAAGTCAGCAGTTCAAGTACATCAAACGCTTACAATCTGGACTGCAGTGAATACTTAATTATTGAGAACGGAACAATTGAATCTAAAATAGTAGGCAAGAGTGAAATGTCCAAACTAATCACGCCCCCCGACGACAATAAAGCAAACAACAATGGCCTAGCTGGAGACGAGGTATTCAATGAAAATAATGAACGAGTAAATAAAAATAATTCGCCCACTGCAGATTATGTTGTAGTTAAGGACCGTGGTGATTAAATGCAGAATTTTAAATTGAATTTAGGTTCTCGAAATAATATTAATTTATTTAAGAGCAGGTTTTTACATTAATGTATTATGAACTTAAGATTCATTCATTTTTATAAAAAAATCTGTTTTATATTATTATTATATATTTTAAAAAGAAACATTTCACATTAAGTCTGTCAAATAAGGTTATTTACAAATTAAAATTTACATAAATTCTTAAGTATATAACAATAAATTTAGAACTAGAATGTAAAAGTAGAAGCAAAAAAATTTTTACATAAAGTCTTGACTACGTACATGTAAGTTAGTATCAACTACAATCAAATTTTCTGAGAAAACTAATATAAGTTTGAACATGGTCAAAGATTTCAATCAAATTTCCTATCCCAACATGAATTCCGTAAGCAATAATCATCTGTGCATTAGTGGGCAGATCTGCGTAGTGCGGTGGACGATTATAATCACAACAGAACAGCGGGCGACACCGCGGGAGATCGATTGAGATGCTACGACAGATTGTGCTGTGATAAATGCTTTATTAGTTTAAGTGGACGACACAACAATCGCCTTTATGTTTGATTTGAAAAAAATAATAATTCATTTGCTACCGTGGCTAATAAGAGTTACAAAGGTTGCACAGTTTTAAATTATTGAGCAGTTTGAATATCAATGCAAGCTCTAATCTTTAACAGCTATTAATTCTATAAAAGTTGATTGCTTAGATTAAAGCCGTTTGATAATCGACAAAGCACAATCACTCAACTCAAATTTCTATTCCACCAATCAACACACATCAGTTTAATTAGGTAAGCAAAACTCTACAACCATTTTTTCAACACACATCAGTTTAATTAGGTAAGCAAAACTCTACAACCATTTTTTCAACACACATCAGTTTAATTAGGTAAGCAAAACTCTACAACCATTTTTTCAACACACATCAGTTTGATTAGGTAAGCAAAACTCTACAACCATTTTTTTTAAATTCTACCTTTTGCGCGTATATAATTCGATTTTAAATATTTCAAAACTAAATAAGAATCTGTCCAACTTGAAAGGCCATTTCAAAAATTGCTACAGGAATTTTTAAATAATATCATCAGTTTGTTATCAACGTAAAAACTTTAAACTCATTATAAATTCTCTATACTATTACAATAAAGCGGAAATCTTTAATTTTTCTTTGTTTGTAACGAATAAACTCAAAAAGTACTTTCAACATTAGAACGCTACATTATCCCCAAAAGTTACAGACTAATTTTTTATACGTGGAAGTCCACCCGTGCAAAGCCGGGGCGGGCCACTAGTAGACTACACTTTTACTTACATTGAGTTTTACTAAGTTTTCAATGACATGTGTTCCTGCAACCTAAAATATTCAATTTCACATCGAAAGAAGCTGTCACTAAAATAAAAGATGTTATTTATCACTAGGTAAAGAAAAAATAATTAAGTCCATTCATTTATTCATGCAGAAACATTCCAATATTTATTGTCAATACAATAAATTTCTTAAAATTTTTCAAACACAAAAATAGCCAACTCACTACCAGCTGTCGCGTAATCATTGCCGATATCTGTTACACAAACACGTGACACCCCGACCCCCAAACGTCCAATGTGACAGACGTCACCATGAGACATGGCCCAGTCGGGAATCAAACCCGTTCCCTCGAGGCTACACGGATACCGCATTTGCGCCACGCGTCTTATATGACGGTAATTTTGCGGTACTAAAAATGATTTATTCAATTTTAATTCTATTTGTATTTCATGCGACATAAGTCTTTCTTGTTGATTATTTTTAGTTCAGTAATCGGTTTAGACTAGCTTATGCTCCACGACTAGGATGCACTTAGAACTATTTTTTGGTTTTTAAAGGAAAAATTAAGTCCACGTTCACTCTGAAAGTATTTAACAAAAATAGATGAAATATTTTTTAAATCGAATGCTTACTCTAGAAGATACTTCACAAATTGCAAATTTACAAATTTTACCCTATCATATTACAATACAAACCCGTGAAAACACATACATACATGTCAGTAGACATCGAAAATTTTTACGACTTTATAAGTACAAAAAACGTAAATATTCAATACAATAAATACATCAAAAATTACTTCAAACTAATCGAATTACGAGAACTACAAAAATTATACGACACGCGCCGACGTCCGCGTCAACAAAAAAAAAAAAAACGGTGTGCCAAGTTAGCCCGGCCTCTCCTTTGGGAGACATTCGAAAACCGACTTTATGTCTAAAGCGATAACGATCTTTATTACTTTAACTAATGTTTTTTGGAGCAATTATTAGTGTCACGTGTATGGATATTTTTTTCACTCGGGGACTAATAGGTATCCCTTAAGGAATTATAATTATAATCAACGCTTAGCCACGTGTTTAATGGTGAGTCTTGTAACGTTTTTCCACCTCTGACGACCACTGTGGTCCGCATCGGTGTCAACAACCGACTGCGACGCTAGAGGTTCTTCGTGTAATTTGCAGGTCTTGGATGTAGTATTCTTATATATGTAGTTTATTACGTATCGTTACTTAGTGCCTGCGATACAAGTTCTTACGATCTGCAGGGCTGAGTATGTGTGTGTCGTGATGTGGTTTATTAATTTTTTACAACACACACATTAATTATTCACCCATACATTAAGAAGAGCAACTTGCAAGGAACAACACATTTTTGTTTGTCCCGGCTATGATGCGGGGATTTGAGTGATCTGCCTTCGCACGGGAGCAATCACGAGAATGATTTAACAATCTTGTTAATAAAAATACCCTACATTAAACAGCAGTAATAAATTAAAAATCTACTGGTGAAAGAATTTTAATAAACTGATCAGTAGTTTTGAAAAAACCTCCTACATACAAACATTACAACCGTATTATGTTTAGGATAAATAATAATCATGTCGGACTGTATGAAAAATCATGAGCTTCATATTTAAAAAAATATAATATGTCACTATTGTGTTTTAAAATGTTTATTCATTGTTTTAAATATATATTTTTTTTGTAAATAAATTATTAATGTGTGTTTCATTTATAAATATATCTTAATGTTTAATTCGTTATCTCTCTTTATTTTATTTACTGTGGTTATTTATAGCGATCGGTTTAATTAAATAAATTATATTAGTAAATGCAAGAGTAGGTAGAAAAAAAAACTTGGTATTAAAACTCTTCATCCACCAAATACAGCTACGAAGGTTTACAGATTTATTTCACTTTAACTTTTTTGTTTGCGTTTTTGTTTGAGTCTACATAATTGTATGTCTGTCATGTAATGTGACAAAAATTTATAAATATTATTATTATTAATTTAGAATGAAATTTCAATTTGGACAAACTATTCTTTTTCCGACCTAATTTTGTATAAAATACATGGAACAACATAATAAATAAACATACGAATACGTGATATAAATTACTTTTTATCGACTTTTTTTTTTAAATACAGCATGTAGGGGTGGAACGTAATCGACCGTGTGTAAGTACAGCTAAATCTTTTTTATTATATATATCGAGTATGTTTTGATTTAATTTCATGGTCGATGATCACACACATGTCGCGTTGACAAGTGCGCAGTGACATTACCGGGGTACGATTAAACGTTTAACCAGTCGGAGGAAATCTACTAAAATGGTAGAAAATTTTCCAATACGGCAACACGAAAACAAACGTTCGTATTTTGAAAGTTTAGAGGCCATCGTAAAAAAGTTATTAGTTTATTGTAGTTCTAGTTGAGCTTTGGTTAACTTTCGTTATTAAAAATTAAATGATTAATGAATGTGTATCCATGTAGGAATACTAATTAATACCCAATGAGGGTAAGTTTGGAAGTTTTTATAAATTTATAAACGAACAAAAAAATCATAGACGAAAACTAGTTTCCTAAAAAAAAAAATTTTTCGGGGAAGTGATACCAATCAAATATGTACAAGAGTAACTGTAATTTCTTTATTAGAAATCCATCTTAAGCCGGGTCTCGTTTAAAATGCCGTCGACAATTAAATCGTGCGTGTACAATCACAACACAAATTGAACACAACGCCCTCTGTTCGGTGCTCCCCTTAACATTATAATAATAGCTATGAATGGCCATGTTAATGTTGATTTTTTATTATTTATGAAGCTTCAAAAAAAAATCACTCAACGACTTTAGAACAAATTTTTCTGTTGAAATTTAAAATTTGAAATTCGGAATTGAAAGTAAACTGAGACTTAGTTTTGAGTTTCCTGCCTCTGAAAGAAAAAAACAACTATATGCGATCACTTTGCTGTCCATCTGACCGTTTGACTGTCTCAAGACCAAGGGGATCCAAACAGATGACCTATCTGTAGGCTATCCGTTGACCGTAGAATCGTATAAAATTAGGCAAAAAGCAATAGGCATTAGGTATTTTATACAATTTAATGGGCAAACAAGCTGATAGAATAATAATAATACCTAATAGAAAGTGATACCGCCGCCTATTGACACAACCATGCCCTCAATATCGTGAAACACCAAGAGCTTCGCCTATGTATTGCCAATGTAGAGGTAAATATGTACTCACGTGATATATAACACATGTAAAAGGAAAAACCATACATTAGTATTTACACCAAAAATACAAAGTTGAAATTATATCACAATCCTCATATATACATTAACAAAAATAGCAAAAATTAACATATAAAAATATAAAACAGCACGGACAGGTATAATTAGAATACGCTAATAAAAAGTAAATATTAACATGGTATGACGAAAACATTGATTGAGCCTCGGCGCCGACGCTTTGTCAAATTAAAAATGTCCTCTAAGAATAACAGCCCGGATTAACGTATAGTGTCAGTGTTAGCGATTCCATAGGCGGCTTGAAACGCTGGTCGAGTTCTACAAACGCTAGCGTGAAGATCGAACATTTGCCCGGAATTGCGTATAATTTCACCATTTTATATCACCGGGATCATCAAAAAAGTCCTTTTGTAATAATGCACCCGAGAATAGTAAGCTTATTTGGGATTGAGAAGGGCATGTTGAGGTGGTTTAGGCGCGTAGAGAGAATGGATGATGGGTGAAGATGTACGAATGCTGTGTATTGTGGTAATGTGTATGGGAGGGCAGGTAGGGGTAGACCAAGGCGGACGTACTTTGACCAGATTGGTGACGTGCCGAGAAAAGGTCACGTCAGATGTACCCGTAACCGTCGTATGTGTATGAGGAGGTGCATGGATGTGGAGGAAGCGAGAGATGTATATGTAAGGATCGTTGCGTATGGCAAACCATTGTCTCTGCCTACCCCTTTGTCTGTGTGTGTGTGATAATAAGCTGTCCCCTGACATACTAACGGCCGACTTGGGACCGGCGGGGCAATTCTGTAAATAACAAACAAGAAATTGAGCTTCACCTGAGTGAGAGCTCACTTTTTCTATCAAATTACATCGACTCAAGCGGTAAATCCATTCAGAAGTGTGTTGCTGCTGAAACTGTCGAGATTGACAGAATACGCATTTGATATCTCACTGCAGATTCCGTTTGCGATATTCGAAAGCAATGTAACAGAATAGCACTACTGCAACGGATTTTATTAAAAGAAATGAGAGAAAGTTAACCTAATAATTTCGTTACAGTAGTTTTTTTCAAATAAAATCTTCTCAGAAACTCAAAAGTAAAGTATTTCTCTTTTGAAATAATTTTCAAAATCTGATGAGTAGTTACAAACTTGAACCTTTTCATAATATTATTATCTGTTTTGTACAAGTTTGTAATATTCACAATAAAACAACGTAATAATATTTGAAATTTTCTATGTTAGTGATTTTTTTACGTTATGTCCCGCCGCTTCCAGCTTTGCGAAATATTAAAAAATCAATTATAACTTGACGCGGTAGCTCAGTTTGTTACGTGCCTTGGTTGACCGACCAACCCGACCCGACAGGTCGACGGTCAACCAACCGAGTCTCAGGTTGCCACACATTGCATTACTGACATGTTCCTCATTGTGCCCGGATAGTGGCGACAGATTCGCAACCTGTCACACTGGGACTCAACATAAACATACGAAAGGCTGTGTGTAATACCGTTCAACACCTGTACGCTTTCGAGGGATTAATAACAGAGTGAGTTTATGTAATATTTAAATAATTCACAAACGCCAGCAATAGCACCGCGCTCTCTCCCCGAACACGGGCGTTCTCATTCAAATTACGGAATCAACTTTTTAATTTTGGGATTGATGGGCGGGGCTTCATGATTGGTGAGCGGGCGACATGCCGGCTAATGACAAAGCAGCTCATTGGCTTACTGCTACATGTTTTTAAACGACAAATTACAATCCCCGGCAACGGCTTTTCGCATAAACGATGGATTCAACCGACAGTGATTCGATTTCGATCTCTTGAGAGAATTTCTCTAATTAATTAACTATGGATATTTAAGTCTAACTAATCATTTAATAAAATCTAAGAATACAAACTTTCAGTTCAAAAATTGCCTATTTTTTGACTTTTAAAGAAAAAAAGGGATTCTGAAATTGACTAAATACTTTACTTACGAATCAAAAATTAAAAAAAAAACACTAAATTTGAAAAAAAAAATCAACAAACAACCATTCTTTGATGGCGCAGTGGTGTAAACAGCCGACTGCTACGCTTGAGGTTCCGGGTTCGAATCCCGGCGGGGGCGGGACTTTGTGTTATTTGCAAGACGCATTGTTTCGCTTACCGGTCTTGGATGTTGTATTCTTATTTATTTAGTATATACCATATCGTTGCTTAGCGCCTGCGATACAAGTTCTTACGATACTTAATGCAGGGCCGAGTCAACGTGTGTGTCGTGAAGTGATTATTTATTTATTTATTTTTATTTCATTCTTTTAAAACACAATTTGGGCAGAAATCAATTCAAAATCCAGAAAAAAAAAACCGAAACTATAATAAAAGATACGAGATAGAACAAGTGGAACTATTGTAATGAAATACCAACCTTATTTTAGCAAATAAATCAACGTCAATACCTAAAATTCAACGCCACTGAACACAATTACTTACCAACTCGATTATTGAGTTACAAGTATTTAATTGTTCAGAGCAACCATTGGGATCTCGAGAAGATCTCTTACAATATCGAGTGCTATTATTAACAAGGGTTTGATTGCTTCCACCAATCTGCTCTCCTGTTTAACCCACTTCAAAAGAAAGGGGAGTATTGCTTTTCGATAATACCAAAGAAGCAGCCGCTATTTTTTAAGGAGAAACTAGACATTTTGTCCCACCACTGCAAATCCTGTATCAACAGTTGGGTCAGTTTTTCATGGCAGTAGCAAACAAAGAGATGGTTCGCCTGATGGAAAATGATACCGCCTATTGACACGAGGATGTCATGTCATACAAAGTGAAAAGCACCGTCGAAACTTCGAACCGAAACACATGGAAATGCTTCTCGGCAGATATAGAAAATGTAGAATCTCACACAGAGGTCTAACTCGTATAAACCTCTACCCGCCCTTTCACATGGAGTCAACACGTTAGGTCAAGTTATAATTACTTTATTTTAAAAACAAACGAAAGTCCAGCGTAAATGGAACGACGACGTACGAAAATCGAATAAGTCATCCCTAAGACCTTATTGAAATGGTTATTCGTATCAATTCTTAGATAACCATCATGACAAGAGCTCCGTAAAACTGCAGTACATTTCCGTGTGAACGGAGACTACTTTGTACCTATGTGTAGTATACGTTACAATGAAGCACAGGCTTCGTGACCGGACATACCACCAGCAACAGCGGTCTCGACAACGAAATTAACCAAAAGAATAAATGCTAAGCGGTAACCGTAGGATTTCGACGTTTCCAACAATGTTATTGTTGCTACCTACCTACATCACAAGCCTACAAAGGACCACTACCCTACAGTCAGTTGTTGATCTATGTATAGTGCTAAAATTGTAATGAAGTCAAGTTTGTAAAAAGAGATCTTTAAAACTAGTTTTATTTCACCAATTTGAAAGAATATTGATGAAATCGAATACTACATTTTGTTAACAAAAAAAAAAACAGAATTAAATCTATTCTTTAATACGACATGAGCAAACAAGCAAACCGAACGAACCTGACGGAAACTGATGAAGATGCCCCTGCTGATATCATGGAATGCCAAAAGCACCGCCTGTACGTTGCCCATGTAAATTAAGGTAAATATGTTATACCTATCGTGCCTGTAATAAACACAGGCTCGCATAAATAAATCAATTAAATCGCGTGTATTACAAAGAGGTATTAATTACATAAACTCACGCAGTAATCCCTCGAACGGGTTGGCAGATGTGTCGCACACCGCATTTCGCACGTTTATGTTGAGTCCCAGTGTGACAGGTTGCGAATCTGTCGCCACTATCCGGGTACATTGAGAAACATGGCAGCTACAACTTACGGCACCCCGAGACTCGAACCTTCGGATCGGACGGTTAACAAAGGCACGTAAAAAACTGAGCTACCACGCCTCAGAGGTATTAATTAACAACTTGTTTTTTTTTTAATTGTAATCATCTGTTTCCTACAATTTAAAAGGTACAATTAATATAAAAGATTTTAAAATAATATAGCTTCGTCCACATGGTAGACCGAACCCCTTAAATCCGTTAGCAAACATAAATTTGTAAGTAATGAAATCCTTGTATTAACAACATTAGAAGCTATTGTAGTACACCGGATTACTATTACAACCCTATAGTAATCGATCTTGCTGTGTCCGATTTAAATCGATTAATGTAATCTATACAGTAAGTGTGGCAACCCTACTCGATCACAGAGTAAATAAAGGTTAACCATAGATTACGTTCTTTTTTTTCGTCGGTTCGTCTGGTAAATACTTTTGGCGATCTCTGTGGCGCAGTAGTGTAAACAGTCGACTGCTACGCTAGAGATTCTGGGTTCGAATCCTGGCGGGAGCGGAACTCATCCTTAATCTTCCGTAAATATAATTTCTTCTTTACTTCTCGTTCCCGCCAAGCAACTCCTTTAAGCTTACATTTTATAATAATAATAATAACCACATCACGACACGCAATGACTCAGCCCTGCAGTAAGTATCGTCAGAACTTGTGTCACAGGAACTAAGCAACGATATGGTATATACTACATAGATAAGAATAAAACATCCAAGACTGTAAGCGAAACAATGCGTCCTGCAAATAACACACAAGTTCCGCCGCCGCCGGGATTCGAACACACAACCTATAAAGTAGCAGTCGGCTGTTTAAGATGGATGAGTCAGTTAGAGATGATGATGGATTTTTCTTTCTAATATTCGCAACAGATTTAAATAGAGTTGAATTTTATAATAATATCAAATGGTTAAAATTTAAATCTTAATGCATTTATTGCTTAGTCTAACCTTTAACAAGAAACAAATCCACCTGTTTGCCTACCATGAGTTTTACCTTCTACTGCAGTAACAAATTTGTATGAATCTTTGTAAAGCGCCTCTAACGGATTTATGAGGAATTATGATTACTCATACAAAATCACTGTAGTAATCTATGCTACCTGACGTGTAGGAAAACTATATGAACTCATGGTCTAAAAAAAAACATACTTCCATAGTTAAATACGCGTACTTTATTTAAAAAGGGGAGAGGCGGGTAAATCGTATCGTGTCCATATGGCCACAATAGAATGTCCAATGTCAATGCGTTCACACATGTTCGCATTGTGATCCTTTTGTGCGTGTGTGTGTGGGTGTAATCAATATTTTGATCCGTCGTTGAATAATGTTAATTAAACTTGATGTTCCAATGAACATGCATCTGACTGTGGAAAATGATAATAAATAGAAAAGCATATTCCAGTAGCGCTTTTGTGTGAGTTAAGTAATACTAATTTTTTATCAAACATTTATACTGGACTTATATGAAACTTGTTTGCATTTATCGACTATTCGATACTTTTTAATATAATACTTGCTTTTTACTAAAAAAAAAACTAAAGAAAAGTGTCACTGTCAAAAGATTTACACTTGAAATCATTTACAATTATTAATAATTGCACAAAGACAAATCTTAAAAGAGATCTGTCAATCTGCATTGTTTTTTTTTATGTAACGTCAAATCGACAAAGACATCGCGACATCTGCACATTAACCTTTAGCCCTGTTAAAAAGGCGTCACCCCCGACGACCTGTCAAAACTAAAACAATTGAACCGCGTGACGTTGACGTTTATTGTCGGAGAAATATTAGCGCTTGTACTAATAAGAACGTTCGAAATGATTTATCATTTGAATTTCACATTCATTTTAAATTGAAAAACAAATGGTAGAGAACGGTAATTATATGTTTTCACGCCACTGGGGTAAAAAAAGGCATAATTTTCGAATAATTGAAATAAATAGTTGTAGACATGTGGCTGGAGCACTTCAAATTGTATTACGAATAACTGTGTTGGATCTTTTCTATTTTTACACGTAATTATATTATTATAATTATCTATAAATGTATGTATTTCGTTGTTTAGTTTCCCAAAATACAAGCCTTCGGCCTGTGGTTCAGTTTGGGATTACTACAATTTGTATGAATTTTACCAAGACATTTTTAATATTATAATTATTTACTAAAATATATCGTAGTCTACAAAAGGTTGAAAACACTAGACGTATTTAATTCGCTATAATAACCATATACTTGCTGACAAAACAAAGTCGCCAGATGACAATTGCGAATGCTAATCACCTGTAATAAGTTGATGTGTCCACTTAGAAATAGTTTAAATTTGAAGCTACATCTGTATTGTTGATGTTTCTCTTTAAAATAAATAAATCAAACATGAACCAACAAAAACTTATCGCCATAAATTCAATAATTTCCTCCGAAAATACGTGATGTATATTAATTTAAAGTACACTACCTGCACTTAAATTTCAAAGCATACATCTCGAGCCCAATACACTTTGAAGGAGCGACGGTATTGTGCTCGACCCTCCGCCATCAGAGGAGTGCATTAGACAAATTACATTACCTCGCCGTAACTAAATAAACTTAGAGCCCAGAGTTACTACCCTTATTACCGCCATTAGTTTCAAGGTTCTCCTCCTGTGCCGTGTCGGAAAAGAAAATACTTATTCAGTTTTTTTTTTTTTTGTTGTCACTTTGTGTCGACTTCGCTCGGATATCATAATGAAACTGAGCGTTCTGTCTATTAAATTATCTATTATAGAATTTATGCAGAAAGAAAATGTTGGAAAAAGAATACTATAATCACACTCTTTTTTAAGAATCATGTCAAAAGAGTTTCTCTTTAGAAACCGAACTGATAAAATGTAGATGCATGCAATCATTACATTTACTTTTTTGAAAAGTTACTTTTGATTTTTTTTAAAGTTTTTTTATTAAAAGTCACTATTTAATTTTTAGCAGGTAGCAGTGGTGCAGATATATATATTGATTGTAGAATTTTAAAAATCTCGGGAAGGTTTTTCCAAGAGATATGTAATAATAATTTTTAAATTTACTCTTTACCAACAATAAATATTAAAAATGGGTAGAGACAGTTCGGCTAGCTTGAATGTAAATCATTCTTCAAAATTACGTATCCCATTTCAGAAAATCTTGCACCAACATTTCGAACAAACTTTCACGCTCCTGCACTTCGTTACACAAAAAAATACTCATCCCAAGCAGACGACATCGTTTTCAAAAATAATAACAATAATTTCACCAAAATATTTACTCTCTGCACTCTATAATTGTTGCTAGCGACAGTTTATTTAGTAAACATTGACTCAGGTGCGTTCGACTGATGACACTCGTAACGCAACACCCCGGTCTCCCATATACTATAGGTACTTGGGAGATGTTTTCGCAGTATCTGTTTAAAATCGAGGGTGTCCTAGCTTCTGCTACTGATGGGTTTAGTTTGTTCGAAATTTTGTTTTCGCTTCACGAAATAAAGATATTTAAGTCAAACCATTTTAAATTATAAGACACCGGCGTAAGAATAACTTTCATTCGGGGCACACCCGCCACTCTGCCCCACCACTGCAACTCCTTTTTATAACAACTATAGTCCGTGGATTACGTTCCGTAGAAACAATGGATTCCAACGTGGAAACATTATATCGCTCCTGCTTTTATTGGTTCAATTGACGTCGCATTCCGGACAGCGCGACAGTCGCTTCGCTTTCCTAATGAAAAGGCGGCCTTAATGTTTTCATTACGCCACTATTTTTAAAGTAACATGTTTGTACATATAGGTAATCAATTGAATTTTTATTATTATTATTTTCACTGCAGTATAAACTACCCCCCACAAACATGGATATAACCTAATTTAAAATATACCATCAACCCACTTCGCACGGATATTATACATGTATTAAATACATATAAACCTTCCTCTTGAATCACTCTATCTATTTAAAAAAACCACATCAAAATCCGTTGCGTAGTTTTAAAGATCTAAGCATACATAGGGACAGACAGCGGGAGGCGACTTTGTTTTATACTATGTACTTACTTCTCTACATATCCCCACTCACCTGATAACAGCGTGCGCTCTACACCTCATGCTTGCCACTCCTTTCCCCTCAGCCTCAGTCATGTCCTTCTCCTGGAACGCCCTGGTGGCGACCAGCACAGAGTCCAAGGCCAGGATCAGGCAGTCGCACAGCTGCTTCGCCAAGTCCGCTTCTCTAGGGTCTGACAGATCCTTCTCCTGTGAGGATGATGTAAAAATATATAAAAGATAAAATAAATACATACAGCTACAGATCAACTGTTAGAGACTTTGTACTGTCCTTAAGTTTCAAATAGCACTCGAAGCTTAAGTACGAGTATGTATGTGTGACCGTCTGTACCGTAAGTCAAAGCCAAAATATTTTATTATTTAAATACATTTAAAATAAGCACTTTAACAAAAAAAAAACTATCAACGCGCCTGTTCGTAACTACGGGGAAGAATTCGTAGGGAGTATGCATGCCTTTTTTTATTTATTAAAATCCAAAACCACACAAACATAAATCCGTTAGATTTTCTCAAATGTCTGACTTATGAACTGTGTTATAAAGCTTCAAAGTCGTTGGTTAGACGAAGAGGGTCCGACATGTACAATGACGCCAAAGTACACGGGCGCCATACAACTTCCTAAAAAAGGTTGTTCTGGAGAGCGAGATAGATAATAATAACAACCACATCACAACACACACATTGACTCAGCCCTGCAGTAAGTATCGTAAGAACTTGTATCGCAGGTGCTAAGCAACGATATGGTATATACTTAATAAATAAGAATACAACAACCAAGACCGGTAAGCGAAACAATGCGTCTTGCAAATAACACAAAGTCCCGCCCCCGCCGGGACTCGAACCCGGAACCTCTAGCGCAGCGGTCGGCTGTTTACACCACTGCGCCACCGAGGTCGTCAAACCCTAGATATATTTACTTTTATTGGTTATATATCCATGGCTTATCTTTCAATTCGAATTCTTCTTTATGAACTATTTCCACATTGTTTACGATAAATTGATAAAATAATCAAATTAAATTTCATGCATGTTCCCGGTTGTGTTGTGCGTCATATCTACATACATTTTTGTTATCTGATCTAATGGATTGCATGTTAGATTAAGTGTGATCAAAAATAATTATAAAAGTTAATTAAGACTTAAATGAACAATATACATAGCAATTTAATTAATAGAATTTAACAAACAAAAGTCAAGGCAGCTTAGTTTAACACTAAGTTGATTTGTATTAAAAAAAAATCAAATATAATTAACAAAAAAACAACAAAAGATCTTTCAAAAAAAAAAAACAAACGATAAATACTTAAAATGGATATCAAATTATGCTAACTTACCGCACGGACCAAGATAACGAAACACGACTAATGTTCAAAAACCTCGCATCTAAATAAACTGCAGGATTTATTGTAAAAAAAAAAACAAAGAAAAAAAAACTGTCACAGATCGCGTCAGAGATAACCCGCCAATGAACATGGCGGGAAGCGTACATACGATTCAATAAGTAAGTTTTTAATTACAAATAATAAAATAAATACTTTGTTACGGATTCATTGAAAGATAATATAAAAGATAAAATTTTAAGGTTTATTTTGTAAACGCGCAACTGTATTTTTTAGGGTACCGTAAATGTTAAAAAAACCTCTTTGCTAATAAGTATGTTAGTAATATTATATAACTAAACCATTTCCTTCCCATTTTTATTAGTTACAGTCAAAAAGTGCCAATCATGTATCAATTAAAATACATCTGTGTATTTTTTTTTTTTTTAATATTTTACTTTTAGACTACAAAAATCCACTAAAATTTTTTTTCAAATGGAATAAAACTAAAATTTTCCCAAATAAAATTTTCATTAAACCGGTCCGGTACAGAAATACGATAACGCGATTTTAAACCGCTACAATAATTATGACAAAAAAAAAAATCGGCACGTACATACTGTATTTTAGTCACCTAAAAATGTTAGCCGGCATTTATAGAATGGCTACATTCATTATCAGTAAGATAAGTATGCACTGAACCAGTTTTCATTTGCTTTTTTTAGAGACCGCTGGCTTAAAATGAAACCCATTTAGTGAACACTTCACCCCAAGTTCAAATGTTCCCTCACAGTCTGCTATAAGTAGAAGACTATGGAGTTTTATTGTAAAGCGTATGTAATAAAAAATATAGATAGACAAACAAAAATCAAATCAAACAGTATATATTTGCTAAATGCAGGTCATTTACGTATGTAAATCTCGATCTTATTAAGATTTTTAGTCAAGTCATTAATCTCTCACTACATTTTTCTATAAGAATTCTGATATTTGCATTTAGTTAAGCATAGATAATAATAAATCAAAATAAGTAATTCAACTTAATTTAATATTTCCAGGTATAATAAAATTTAATTTATATTGATCAATGTTTCTTATTGTGTTCATTATTAAAAAATATATTTTCAAATTTGTCGAACCTTGCAATTTTTAACTAACGGAACTCTTTACTTAATGTCAACGACAGTCTTGCCAACTTTTTACATATATTGACAAAAAAAAACTTGGTATTTACGATCAGAGAATTTGTTTAAAAAGTCCGGCAAGTAGCTAATTAGTGTGGTTTTGTTTATTTATATTATTACAACTGCACAGCCGGGCGGAGTAAACGAATACTGACTCATTATTTTATACTGTAGCGGATAACGTTCGTTGCAGTGGCGGTACTGTCATACAAGCCCAAAAGCCCGGCTTGCCCTATCGAACCAAGGTAAGTTCGCGCTCTCGTTCATTCATTACTTTTCAAATCAAATAACAATATGCTTTGCTTAGCATGGTTCAAAATTCGCGCTAATTCGAACGCGTAAGTATGAAGTGTAGATTTAAGAGTAATGAGGCAATAAGACATTTATCGAAATGAATTATAAAAACTACAATAACGTATCTCTCAGCTTGCCTTATTCTAAAACTCTAGACACGACACTGGTTCGTTGCCTAGTAATATATAAAGTATATAAAAGTTATTGTCATCTGCTCTGTAAAATTACTTTACAAGACTATTAAAAAAAATCTAAATTTTGTAAGTTTTTTTTTTTCTCTCTCTCTATTTACATAAAACCACAGCACTACAAAACCATTAAAAGTAAACTTAACAATTGGCCAATTACGGTTTCATTTTTTTTAATGGAACATTTAAGAAAACGGTCAATCATTTTATAAAGACAAGGTACAACTTATTCTTCATATAAATGAGTAATTTAAAATAAATACAAAAGTGCGTGCGTGTATGTGTGTGTGTGCGCGTGCATGTGTGCGTGTTTGTGTGTGCGCGTGCATGTGTGCTTGTGTGTGTGTGCGCGTGCATGTGTATGTGTGCGCGTGATTGTGTGTGTGTGTGCATCTGTGTGTGTGCATCTGTGTGTGTGCATCTGTGTGTGCGTGTGTGTGTGCTTGTGTGCGTGTGTGTGTGCGTGTGAGTGTGTGTGCGTGAGCGTGCATGTGTATTTGTTGCGTGGAATGTACGTGTTTTATTTATTAAAATATAATGATATAAAATTATAGATAAACAATTAATATTTGTATTCTCGTATATAGGGGTTAGGTTATATTCAAAACTACACATCCTATTTCAATCATTCCTTCACAAATATTTAAAATTTACTTTCTGGAACTTAGGTTGAGTACACACGGCCACGCATCAACCTAACCTGTTACTGTACTTTGTACCGTTTTTAAGTTGTACAGCATAAGGGTTGAATAACAGAATCTGGGATTTCTTGCCGGTACATTTCCCGATTTAATTTTTTTATGAACCGGTCGGCAAGTCATTTTTTTTTTTATTTAAATTTCACTCGATTTTTTTTTTGGTAATTTTTAAACCATCCAAAGTACTTTGATAAAGTTAACTGAGTAAAGTTTTTTTTATAAATACACAAACATAACATGAGTAATATAACATCACCTAGGATTTTTTTTTTTAATTTTGATTGATACAATATATCTTGATGAACTTGTTATGTGTGACCGTCTGTAGTCTATACCTACATATAGTTTGACTAAAACAATAACTCCACGTGATACCGACTGGGCTATGACGTCACAATTTCAAAGTTAACGGGTGAAAAACCCAATTCTTAAAGTTTCTCCCTAACCAAGGGTTTCGAGATGTTCATCAGGTCAATTTACTATAAAGGGCATAAAACTTTACGACCAATCCCAACTGATTGTGAATGCAAAAGGTCATTTTGAAACTAAGAGCATAAAAAAAATGCAAAATATATATATATGTACATGTTTATGTATTATATATCCAGACAAAAATGCAATTAAAATTATGACAGTCTGTGTCAAAGTCGAATTAAGTTTTATTAAAGTCTCTCGTAGTGTTTTACATCCATCACGAATTAATTCCCCAAATAACATATTAGACTTTTTTTTAAACTAATTCTTATGCACCTAATAGATACAGTAGCAGCCTATATAATGTATATACAATTCGATAATCTTCTCAGTTTAAATTTTATATACCGAGATTTTAAAAAAAAAAAACATTTGATAGGAAAAATCAAGTGAAATAATGATAAACTTACAAACAACACAAAAAAAGTACGAAAACTGATGTTTCAGCATCATGAAAATTAACCGCCCATGAGTTAAAGACAATCTCGACCCCTTTCTTGTTTCACTGAGCTTAATAAACTTCAATGTTATAGTAAATTATGGTGCAGAAAGGACAACATTCAATTATTTATTACATACCTACATTTGGATATTACTAGACAACAAAGAATTTTTTAATATAACAAAACCAAAAAAAAAAAAAAAAAAAAAGGATTTCGACAAAAGCGCCACCTATAGGGACCTTAACTATCAAATATTTCAATAACTAATAATACTATAGCGAAATTGCTGGAATTTATTTTTAATGGGTGATTTTGTATCATGGTAAAGGTTTTAAACTTAGCATGTACTAGGAAATTTAACTGGTAGTGACATCTATTGAACTGAAACTCACAATATTTTAGCACTATTTATAAACGACAACAATAGTTGGGCATGAAAACGCTAGATGGCGCTTTAAAAAAGAAATTGAACTCCAGAAAAATCCTTTCCTTCTTCCAATCATGAAAATTTACACAAGAAAATAAAAACATTTATCTAAGGATACATAAATAGAGGTTATCTAATACTGTTTAAATTTTAAAACCAATCTTTCCATTCAATACATCATTCCGTAAAAATTATTGCATTAAAAAAGTGAATGATTCAAAATAAACTCACCATACATGAGGTGAGTAAGGCCGCCATGTACGTGCAACAGTTGGTGCTGACGAGGAAAGATGCACTCCGTAAGCAAGACGAACACGCCATGTATATTGTAGAGATTGCGGTTGTAAGACATCTGGAAAATAAAACTAAGATAATAATAATGATTTTTTATTAGTTATAAAAAATATTTTCGATTGAAGTTGATACGGGTTTCAAATTATTATATAAATGATCTCCTTACTTGATGGTGAACTGTGTTGACAGTTGCTCTTTGTCAGCGGCTGACAGTACTAGTTCAACAGCTTTCAAGCCGAGCAGCTTCTGGTATATCACTTTGCCTGTCATTTTCTGAAAATAAAAAATTTATAATTAAACTTGTTGCTCCTGCAAACTTCGTACGGGACCGTTCCTTTGACAGCATCCTTTTTCTTTTCAAGAATGAGGCATACTTTTCTACTCTATTCTACTAATATTACAAAATTGTAAGTTTCTGAGTGAGTTGAGGACCTGGTAGCTCAGTTTGTTACGTGCCTTTGTTAACCGACCGACCCGACAGGTCGAGGGTTCGATTCTAGGATTGCCCTAACGTTGTAGCTGCCATGTTCCTCATTGTGCCCGGATAGTGGCGACAGATTCGCAACCTGTCACACTGGGACTTGCGAAATGCGGTGTTTAACACCTCCGCCAATCTCTTGAGGGATTACGGCGTGAGTTATGTGTTTAAATTTCTATACTAGATAAACAGGCATATCAGACATAGTATGTATATATTATTATTTAAAAAAAATGTAATTTAATCACACAAAAAAAGAGTTCAAGAGATTAAGATGAACTTTGGTACAGAGATAAGAATTATTGTTATATACTAAATTTTGCCGGCGACTTCATCCGCGTAGAAGTCGAAAATGGTTCTAATAGGATTTTTGATTACTTGACATTTATCGCTATATTTTGGACAATTAACTCGATTCTTTACAAATTATAACTAATATAATATAACTAATATAATTATATATTTTTTTAATAGAGTAACCTATGTGTTATATAAGCTGATGTATAAGCTATAATATTGTAAAGTTTCATTAAAATCCATTCAGCAGTTATTGCGTGAAAGAGTAACAAACATCCATCCATTCATGCATAAATCCTTACAAATATTCGGATTTATAATATCAGTGAGAATTACCTTCTCCAATCTCTCCATAGTTCTATACAATTCGTTCAGCTGCCTCTCCAAAGATGCCACATCTACTTCAACCTTGGGCCTTTCATTCTTACAGCTGGTCCTGCTCATGTCGCTGACTGAACTGCATATGGAACTGGCTTTACTGAGCTTTGGTCTGTCAGCTTCATTGGGATCCTTGTTCCGTTTCTTATTCTTCTTCTTGTTGCTGTTAGTGTGACAGTCGTTCTCTTTCGGGGTGTTCGCACCTTTAAAAGGTTGATTGATTGATTGTCAGTTTTATTGATTGATACTTTGAAGGTATAAAAATTAATGTTTTGTCAAAGAGTATGATTAGTTACGTCTTTACAAGTAATACAAATGTATTGTGTAATTTAAAATGTAGATAAAAATGCAAATTCATGATACACACACAGAAATGTAGTTGATTGAACACACACACACGGCCATTGATCAACCTAACCTGTTTGGACCTTATACTGTCCTCAATATGTACAGCATAAGGATTGATATTGCACTTGTTATGTGTGGCCTTATGTACTTATAAACAATTATATGAAATAATTATGTTATAACCGTTTTAATTTCAAAATACATTAAAAGAGATATATAAAGAATTTTTACTGTACATAAGATAAAATAAGTAACAATTTAACTTTCAATAGTAAATTAAAACATTACCTGGACCGTTGTCATCAGTTTTATCTTTATCAACGTCTATAGACTTCTTTCTCTTTTTACTTCTCCCGCCATCTACATCTCCGTTCGATTTATCATTGATTTTATTATCTACAGCATTGGATACACCATTCGGGACGTTATTTTGTTTATTATCGGCCTTATCCCCTTCCAATAGAGGCGTTAGCATGTTGTTTATTTGAGTTATGGCTTTGTTCATTTTGGATATCGTAGGGTTCGATAACTGATCCGCCGCCGCTGCACTCTCTTCTATGTTTGTGAATTCGGCGGCACTACAATGAAAAAAAATATATATATTTTTATTTATTTATTTAGGGACGTCTACAGCAAAAGATAGAAAAACATGGAAATCCTGGAGGAGGCTTTTACCCGAAAGGGGACCATACAAAGCCAAACGAATACGTAGCAATATTATCCTTAATTTTTTTTAAATTATTTTTCATTTGTTTTCTTTTTTTTTTCAAATAACTTATCGTCATCATTAATTTCAAATTAATTAATACAAAACTTTCTTTATTATCAAATTAATCAAATATTGCTATATTTATTATTTATTTATTTATTGTTAAGAACCTTATATAATACATGGAATTTAATATGGCTTTATTATTATTACAGCAAGTACATTAATCAAACATACAAAAAACACACGCTATAAACAGAAACTGATGTACATGCCTATAACAGACAAACATAACATTTACAAAGGTTACACGCACAGTATACTAAAATAAATTAATGAATGAATGAAATAAAAAATGGATATAATAATATAATAATGGATGGTATAATATACATATAGTATATTATACGTGCGTTATATACGTGCGAAGCCGGGGCGGGTCGCTAGTCTTTAAATAAAAATAAAATAAAAAGTTAAAATGTATAATCTTAAATTTGGTCTTATTGTATCTGTCTCAATTAAAATCAGAATCTTGCAAAAGTCGTTTACCATTTTGAAAAAAAAAAAATACACACCACGACAGTAACTTCTGCTTGATCTTCCTCGCTTTCTTCCTGACTGCCTTCGTCTTCTCCCTCTCTCTTCTTTCCTGCTCTATAATAGCTGCCTCCTCCTCTATCGTCAAAGCGTTCTGATCCTGACTCTCCGATAGTGTCTGTTTTTATTAGAAAAAAAATAATATTTAAAGAACTTCATCAGAATCGGTTCAGGTTTAAAAAACTGCTATATTCCAATAAGACAGTTTTATCACTACGATTAATCCAAAAGTGAAGTACATGAATATTTAAATATGCAAAATGTTTTGCGGTCCAGAATTACAATATTAAAATAATTATTCTCCGTACGACAAATACGTCCCCACTGAAATAATAAATAAATTATTCTTAATGCAATAATAAATAATGACAACCATATATATAATATGAATTTAGCTTAGTTTGCATTTAGCTCTCTACCAAATTGCGTGCCGACACGTGACTGGAGGCGTCGTTGGCTTGTGACTGCTTGGGACCTGCTTCTTAAAGCATCCGCTTATAAAAAAAATTAACAACATCACGACACACACGTTCAGGGTTGCCAACACAGCGATTTTGTAGCTATATCTGGAGATTTTCGATCCTGCGCAGAGATTTTTTTGCTCGATTTGAGACCTCTCTCAACCCTAGCTATTTTTGACAGGCATTTGGAGAATACTAGGGATTTCTTCGCTCGAACGGTGATTTCCGGCGACATGTGATTTGTGACATACATTTTTTCGAAAACCGTTATTTTTACTGCAATTTTGTTTCACGGCGATTTTTTTTCTATCAAAAATAACAAAGGTGATGATGCCGAAATTAAACGTACACTTTGACTATCGAATTAAATGTTTTGGAATTGTTGAAAACACCTCAGGGAATAAAAACTTAATCTTGTCATCAAGGTGGCATGTTCACGACCTAAAAAGCAGCGAATCCTGGCGATTTTTGGTCCATGCCTGGATTGGCGATTTCTAGAGAATTTATAAGACTGATACTGAGACATTTGTTCCGCTGCAGTTGGCCACACTGCACACGTTGACTCAGCCCTGCAGTAAGTATCGTAATAACTTGTGTCGCGGATGCGATACGGTATAAACTACATAGATAAGAATACTACATCCAAGACCGGTAAGCGAAACGATGCGTCTTGCAAATAACACAAAAATCCGCCCCCGACAGAACCTCTGGCGTAGCAGTCGGCTGTTTACATCACTGCGTCATGACTTACACTGGCTTATTTCAGCTTATTCGCTCTTATCATCAATCTTGAATCAGCCATTAACAATAGCAGAGTTATACGATTATAAACGCCTAAAAGTTTGACAAAAAGCGCACCATTACGCTCTTCCAAATACGCACCGTAAACTCTAGTTTAAAAACACCCTAATGGTGTCCTGATGGTATCTTACACCTTAATGATAACTACATTGTATGTGTTGGCGTTGTTAGACATCAAGGCCTATATAACTTGGGCCTCTTTAAGGCAAGAGTGAATAGGTTTCTCCTAGGCAGGCATGATCCACCTTAGACCTCATCGCTGCTAACATCAGGCGGGCTTGGGGTCAAATGCCTGCCTGGTCATGAATAAAAAAAAAGGGCATCGTCGTGTCAATAGCCCGCGGTATCACATACCAATAGGTGAACCGTCGCTTGTTTGCTCATGGTGTTATAGAAAAAAGTTGATATTACCGGTTGCCTAGGTCCCGTAGCCCTCTCCCGTATGGCCTGCAGATGTGACTCCAAACGCTGCTGGCTCGCGTGCTGCTTGTGACGGATCCTACTCCTCAATGCGTCAGTTTCCAACTCTGCAGCGGCGGCCAGGGCTGACAGGCGGGAGCGTACGCCTTCTGCCTGTAATAGAGACCTTTATATTTTGACGCTCATCTTTAAAATTACTTATTTTAAAATAAAATTAAAATGTGACTTTGTTTTTTTAAATCAAACACGCATTCTAACTAACAATGGTGACCTGAAGTGGTCAGAGAATCCATCCGAAAACATTTCATTCAATCATTTTCATTCAGCTTTAATTTTTATTTTTTTACTAAATCTAAACAATTAATTGTCACTGGCAAGACAGATACTTTAAAAGGTTGAGAAAATCGTTTTTATAATCGTTTTAATAAGGAAGAATATATAAACTGTCATCTCTCATCTCTCTTAACAGATTTATTGATATAATCTGTAAAAAAAATCACAAGATTTTAGCTAAAACCTTAGTCTTAGCTCAAAGTTAAAACTAAAAATGATAAAAAAGGGAGTCGCCCAACGTGGGGCTCGAACCCACGACCCTGAGATTAAGAGTCTCATGCTCTACCGACTGAGCTAGCCGGGCTATGGCTGACTTTTCGAAATTGTCTATACTAAATGAATTCAAGGTTGCCGTTTTCAACGCTTGTTTATTTATAAATCGTAAACACTATGAATTTATTATTCTTTCTTAACATTAAAATTCAAATCTGTATTTGTTTAGTTGTGAGTGTTATATTATGCAGTTTTTCATACAAAATCTGCCTTTTAGGCATTCATTATATTACTATCAAAGTTGTTAAAAGAATAAATTGATTTTGACGAGTGTTAAAACGTGCTACTCGCACGCCTGCCAAAGGGGGCAACCTCGGAATCTGATTCTCAAATTTTTATGTGTACAGGCAAACAGGGTCAATTTCTCCTAACCCCCTACCTGCCATGTTCACTCATGTGTGACATGGGGCAGTTTTGAGGTGGGGCAAATTGAGTTTCGATGATACTGAGATGTTCACTATCACACTGAATGGTAGGTACGTAGGAACAACTCCAGGGGCGCAACAACGGGGGGAATCCATGGTGTCCTCCATCCTCTTCCAGGTTGCCCATTTAATTCTTTTTTTTTTGTCAGAATAATTTATTGGACAACTGTGAGTTTTTGAGGTCATTGCACACCTAAACTACTCAGAAATTGCCACGACTGCCGTGTGTCCAAGACTCCCCCCCGGCGGGCATGTCACTAGCCCGCTTAAGTTAACATGAATAGATTATATCAAATGATCAGGTTTATTTTCTTGCACATTATTTATTTGTGACGTCCGAAATTGTAGAATTTTACCGCATCACATTCTACTAAACTATATTTGGGTTATTGACAAAAAAGCCAAACCATCTATTATAATTTTTCTTGTTATTTATTAAATTGTTATTCAATTTGTCGTGTCGCGTCGCTGCTGCACCTGCGAGTCCCGCATACAATGCGCTATGTCGTACCTTCTCCCGCGAGGCGTCCCCGCGCTGCTGGCGCCACGTGTCGCGTCGCTGCTGCACCTGCGAGTCCCGCATACAATGCGCTATGTCGTACCTTCTCCCGCGAGGCGTCCCCGCGCTGCTGGCGCCACGTGTCGCGTCGCTGCTGCACCTGCGAGTCCCGCATACAATGCGCTATGTCGTACCTTCTCCCGCGAGGCGTCCCCGCGCTGCTGGCGCCACGTGTCGCGTCGCTGCTGCACCTGCGAGTCCCGCATACAATGCGCTATGTCGTACCTTCTCCCGCGAGGCGTCCCCGCGCTGCTGGCGCCACGTGTCGCGTCGCTGCTGCACCTGCGAGTCCCGCATACAATGCGCTATGTCGTACCTTCTCCCGCGAGGCGTCCCCGCGCTGCTGGCGCCACGTGTCGCGTCGCTGCTGCACCTGCGAGTCTCTCGCGCGGCGTCTTTCTAGCAGCTGCTGGCCACGTAGGGCTCGGGCCAGCTCCAACGCTCGGCGGCGGCGGATCACGCCAGCCTCGCGGACTGCTTTCTGTTCCTGGATAAATTAATACAAACGCCATAGATTAATTATTGGTAGTCGCGGTGCTCTTACAAGATGGATCAAGCACACAAGAAAAATACGGCAACTCCAATTACGCCAATCTGGCGTAGTCGACTCAGTTGAAGATGATTTGCCGCGTCATCTAAATGAATTGTCATCTTATAACATTTAATTTTAACTACAGCATTATAAGAATACTACAATTACTTGTTTTTATTTATAAAGGCCTATAGTGTTGAAGCTGATTTTTAAGGACATAGATTGATTGACAAGATAAATGAGTTTTACACTGTACGAAAAAAAATACCCACTGTCATTTGCAAATTGCTACGAATTCTTCGGGAGGAAATAAATTTCAATGGAGGAATAGAAACGTTAAGGTGACAAAAATTAATTTCATTTTCTTTCAGTTTGAAATCTAAAAACATAGTAATGTAATAAATGCAATCTTATTTGTTTTTCTTCAGATTTATTTTGAAAGACATCGGATTCTAATTCGTGAAGTGCCAAACAAAAAAGGACTATTTTAATGGAGCGACATGACATAAAGATACACAGATTCAAGTATTTGGAGCGTTTGCAAAAGAATCGAGAAGCCGATGATGAGCTAGATGTGGTTTATTTAGATGAAATGTACATACACGGTTCATGTTCAGTGAACAAATGCTAGCAGAATAAATATATTGCAGGCCCATCTAAAAATATTTCGGCAGGACCTAGATGGATCATTGTTCATGCTGGCGGAGAAAATGCTTTGGTGAGAATATGTGTATTTACTCTATGTATTTATTATTCGGGTCACACCCGTCCCACCACTGCAACTCCTGTTCGCCAGGATCAACAGTGGCGTCCTTTGATCGAATAATGCAGCTGTGCGACGCACAGGCTTTGCCCAGACACAATAACGGCTTATATACTACTCAAAACAAAATAAGGGCCACGAGGTATTTTGTCTGTACCATGAAAATAATAAAACCAATATTTATTTTTTTGTCTCCATAACGAAAACTAATGTTGTTTTTACCGTGTAGACCAATAAACTTATTCCAATAATAATGATTAAAAAGTTTATTTGCTTTTAAATAAAAACAATGTAAAGTTACTGAAAACAAAAGAAAATACTCCATGCTCATCTTTTAGTAACAAGTATGCCCTCCTCGTTTCGCTACGCACTCCTGAAGCCTGGAGTGCATGCTCTCAATCAAATTCCTGACATTTTCCATTGGAATCTCTTCCCAGGCCCTTTTAACAGCGTTGATGAGTTGCTATTGGTTGTGGATTTCCTGATCACCGTCTCTAACTCTTCGTTTCAACTGATCCCACATGTGCTCTATTGGATTTAAGTCCGGACTGTTCGCTGGCCACGGCAAGACTTGAATTTGAGACGCTTCCAGTACAAACCGAGTCGCTTGAGCCGTGTGTGCACGAGCATTGTATTGCATCAAGATGAATCCAGGACCCGCTCGCTGGGCAAATGGGATCACATGTTGTCTGACAACTTCCTCAATATACCGCTGAGCAGTAACAGTACCCTCATTTAAAATAGCGAGCTCAATTTTGCCGTGTAAGCTTATCCCGCTCCAAATCATTACATTTGGACCACCAAAACGATCGACTTCATGGATGCGGGCTTCTGAAAATCTCTCGCCGCGTTTTCTCAAAAAATACCTCGTGGCCCTTATTTTGTTTTGAGTAGTATATATAATAATAATAATTTATTTGACAAGTGAAATTTTATATTTTGGTATAAAAATACTAATGGCCGTCACACTAGGCGTAAGCCTGTGTTGTGAGACCCTAATAGATTAAAAAATTTAAACATTGGTGGCGCTGACTCAGCTAATAAAATTAAGTAAATAACAACTAAATAACTCATTTATAAGTTAGAAACATGAGCACAGTGAGAGGGATCGTATCTGAGAGGCTAAATAAACGATAACATATAACTAAAATAAACTAATACATAAAGATAAAAATGCATACATATATACGCATACGCACACATACATACATACATAAAAAAAACTTATAAATACATATACGTACAAAGGAGATTGAAACATAAATGGCGATCGATTACAATCATGAGCTTTGAAGAATGATGTGACAATGTTGTTAAATATAATTAATAAAATTCCAGAAGTTATTCAGTACTGTTGTAGTTAATTTTACTGAGAAATTCATTAAGCGTGCGTTTTACAGTATGTCGGCTGCATGAAGATAAACTAATATATTTAGAGTAAAAGGGAATCGATGGGAAAACGAGTGATGAGTGACTGGAGTAGGAAATCTTGCAACTCGTTTAGATAAGAGTTCAGAATAATCTGAACGGCGGAAAAAATGCCTGTTTGCTGTAATAACAGACTTGTTGATGAAAAGTTGACGCATCGTTAGCATTTGAAATTCAGAGAATAACTGAAAATAATATATTTATTGTATGTATTTTTTTCAATATTAACAGACAGTGAAGGACAGTTTTTTTTTTCATTCAGAGATTAAAAACTGAAAAACAACAGTTTTCGTTTAGTTATTCCACCTCACAAAGAACGTTCGACTATGGTTGTGTTAGTCAGGCGTTTACACGCTCATTGTTTCTGTGTGGGTAACCTCGGGTTCGCAAAGAAAAGAGATAACGTACACTAGAACGATATGGAATGCTACGATCCAGCGCGACCTTTACATGGAAACGCTTGACGACTTCATCAGGCGGCTCGCGACCAATATATTCGCGAGCACAAAGGCGTCCAGGTTGGGCCATATCAAGGACTTGGCCCTCTACCATGCGGCCTTCCCGCGGGACTTGGTCGAAGATGAAGATAGCGACGACTAGCCAAATGTGCTGCCGTTCCACTGTGCTTCCAGTTGAAGATTCCTACTACCTTTCACCGACGACCCGTACTGCCCTTTGCCCGCTGATGGTTCGCTGGGCCTCCCCGAACGGGGTCTTACCCGGCAGGGCCAATCACGGAGAGGGTACGTCTCACCCAGGACATGATCCACCCCAGGAGGGCGTACCATGAGCCCTGCTAGCTAGTAGGCTAGCGGCGAAGGGTATCCTGAGAGAGGGGCGTAGCCTCAAAATCGCGTTTGGGGGGGAGCAAGAAGAATACCAAACGATATGTAGTTACACATCAAATTATAACCATGATCATGAATCAATCATAATCTCCGTAGCCAGTCAACAGATTCCAATGAAATATTATGAGTATATAGCATGGTTAGTTCCATTCTAGATGTAACCAATAGCTCCTTATGAACAGGATGCATGGAGGCAGAAGAATTGCCAGCAAATGTGATTGCGGAATTAACATTGCACAAGTGTGGCCGAACAAAGTGGCGAGATCCTCAAATCACCGCCATCACTCACAGAAGCATTCGGAAACTATAAAGATTGCTGGATTTCTAGGAATGTTTGGGATGGCTTTGGCTGAAATAGGAACCAACCAACGTTACGTAAAATGGCCCGAATAGAAAAAATAACTATGGTCAGTTCCAGCATGAAAAACATGATCATTGTGTATTTTTGACGACCTCGGTGGCGCAGTGGTGTAAACAGCCGACTGCTACGCTAGTGGTTCCGGGTTTGAAACACGGCGGGGGCGGGACTTTGTGTTATTTGCAAGACGCATTGTTTCGCTTACCGGTCTTGGATGTAGTATTCTTATCTATGTAATATACACCATATCGTTGCTTAGTTCCTGTGACACAAGTTCTTACGATACTTACTGCAGGGCTGAGTCAATGTGTGTGTCGTGATGTGGTTATTATTATTATGTACGTATGTAAAGGAAGAAAATATGTAAATATGTATATCACTACGTGTTCATTATTTACCAGTTTGTTGAGTCTCTCCCGCCTCATCTCCTTCAGTCTGGTGGTCAAAGAACGGCATTGCTCTAAGAAGTCGTGCCTTCGATTCTCAGCTTCAAGTTGCTTAATGAAAGCGATCTCACGTAATTTCTCTTCTTCGTCGTGAGCTTTACGTACAATATCCTGATTTAAAAAAATTTATAGCTTTGTATTTTATTTTTTTTTAAATTTGTACATGCATTAAAAAATAAATCATTGCTTATGAAGAACATTTAATGATATATTGCTTACAAGTGAACCTAATAAGTCAAAAATATAATTATTAAATAATTATTTATTTTAATAGCAAAACCTAGTTTAGTCATTTATTTTAATAGCAACACTTAATTTACTTATTTATTCTACTAGCGACAGAACTAATTAATTTTATAGCAAAACCTAGTTTAGTCATTTATTTTAATAGCAACACTTAATTTACTTATTTATTCTACTAGCGACAGAACTAATTAATTTTATAGCAAAACCTAGTTTAGTCATTTATTTTAATAGCATCACCTACTTTAGTAATTTATTTAAAAGCAACACCTGATTTACTCATTTATTTCAATAGCAACACCTAGTAAGTTCATTTAATTTATTACTTTAGAAGCCACTCAAGTGATTAAATTACCTTTAAATGTTGATCTCTATTCTCGGCCGCTTTCTGCAATCTTCTCTCCATTCTTAATCTCTTCTCTTCTATCAATTGATTTTTCGCGACCTGTAACAACATAACTCTTATTAATTTAAATTTAAATCTCTATTTAATTATGTGAGGAAGTCGTAGCTCAAGTTGCTACGTGCCTTGGTTAACCGACCCGACCCGACCCGACAGGCCGAGGGCCGAGGTGAATTTTAATTTGAAATTTATTTTATTGTAACAATTAACGCTAGTGATGCACTTTGAAGCTAGAACACTGCAGTATTAATTAATTCCCATTGAGAGTCTTCCCCATTTTTTACCAGACTACGGCGAATCCAAAAGGGAGGGTAATGATTTTTACAGTTTTTGTTGTATATATTAATGTAAATAAATAAATACATCACATACATACATGAACACATAAACTCAAGCCGTAATCCCTCTCGAGGGTTGGCAGAGGTGTTCAACACCGCATTTCGCATGTCTATGTTGTGAGATTGCGAAACTGTCGCCATTATCCGGGCACATTGAGAGACATAGCATCTACAAGTGACGGCAACCTGAGACTCGAACCCTCGACCTGTCGGGTCGGGTCGATCGATTAACCAAGGCACGTAAAAAACTGAGCTACCACGTTCAGAAAACTGTGATCGTATCAACTAACCTTGACTTCTTCCACTTTAGCTAATAACTGGTGTATTTTCTTTGCTCTCTCCGTTTGATATTCCTGTCTCTGTCTCTCGGCACGTGCTTGCTTAGCTTGCAGTCTGAGCAAATAACATTGAATTGAATTATTATAATATTTTAATAATAATAATAATAACCACATCACGACACACACGTTGACTCAGCCCTGCACTAAGTATCGTAAGAACTTGTATCGCAGGTGCTAAGCAACTATATAGTATATACTAAATAAATAAGAATACAACATCCAAGACCTGTAAGCGAAACAATGCGTCTTGCAAAATAACACTAAGTCCTTAACTAAGGGATTCGAACCCGGAACCTATAGCGTAGCAGTCGGCTGTTTACACCACTGCGCCATCGAGGTCGTCAAAAAACAAACATCCACGCTTGAACTAAACAAAGACAAACCTGTCAAGTTTGAGTCGGACTCGCACATGAAGGGTTCCGTGACATCGTAAAAGATTTAACGATCTGTACTTTTTTTATACTTTCGTAAAATTAAGAAAAAGCATAAAATAAGGGAAAAAACACATTTCTTGTATTGAATTTTGTTTTGTTTTTTGTTACAGTGGCAACTGCAATAGGCATTATCTGAAAATTTTAAGAGTCCTAGCTATTACGGTTCATGAGATACAGCCCGCTGACAGACTGACGGACAGCGGTGACTGATAATACTACTAATAGGGTCCCGTTCCTACCCTTTGGTTACGGAACCCTTAAATGAATACCCATTTTCATAGATATACTAAATAATATAGATGGAAAACTTTTACAAAAGCGTGTATTTAGTAATTTGATGTGGTTATTACTATTGTGGCGACACAGTGGTACGTAATGCGATACTTGCTATATTAAAATATATATTAAGTAATAATTCAGTTTACAAGGCAGTCCGCGTTAGGTACTACTTAAGTACAGTAGCCTCCCTACCTTACTGATGTATTGTACCGGTTGGCGGAATACATCATGTGTACCTGACAACCTGAGTATTATTCAGCACTGAACAGTCACCATAGTCATTCCCACATTATTATTTAAAAAATCACCTTCTAAGCGCATCCTGAATGCTGCCTCTCCTTTTGATCCCTTGAGATAGTTTTGCGTGCAGTTGCTGAGCGCGACCTGGTTTGAAAAAAAAAAAAACACGTAGAAACTTGGCATAAAAAAAAAATGGCGTGATGTAGCCACATATTTATTGATAAAATGTATCTCATAATGCATTTGGTTTATACATCACTGCATAGTATAAAACAAAATCGCTTCGCGCTGTCTGTCCTCTTTAAATCTATGCAACGGATTTGGATGCGGTTTTTTTTATAAGATAGAGTGATTCAAGAGGAAGGTTTATTTGTATGTCGTATCACCACTGCGAGGCGACACCTATTTTATTGTGATTTTTATAAGCGCCATCTATTATGTTTTCTAATAATTAAATTGAAACGTCAAACTATTCAGTTTGAGGTGGAATCGAGTTGACTGGTCAATAGCCAGCCAGTCAATATTATGGCAATAGCCAGCCAGTCAATATTCGTGCAATGGCCAGCCAGTCAGCATTCCTGTAGTAGCCGGCCATTCAGTATTCTTGCTGGAGGCATTCTAGTCTGAGACACGGTCGAGGTCGACTACGTCCGCAGTCAACCAACGACTCGGGATCACCGCGTTTCTTTTAAATCCGTTAATATCTTTACAATCCTTGTTCATTTTAAATTCCAAATTGTTTAAATTAATTATACGGTCCTGTTGCTAGACGACAATAGTTTTATTTTGATTCGCCAACATGAACGAAGAGCCACCTCATAACGGCTCTGTACCCCGTACGCCGTTATGTATATAATACACTCAAAATATCTGTGCGAAGCCGGGGTGGGTCGCTAGTAAAAAATAAACAGACAAACAAAGTTTAATTCGCATTTATAACCAGAGTAATTGAGTGAAGATATCAAATTACCCATTATTAATTTATTAAGCATGTTAAGTTAAGCCCGACGTCATCAATCATTTAATGATAAAATATTTTCACTCGTAAATCTTCGCATTCTCATAGAAAAAAAATTTCTTCATAAATTAATTCAAAAAAATATAAACTCCGTACTCAGTAAGTAGGATTCATTAATAACATATGTCCACGTATTAATTAATTTATTAAAATGTACACAACACCAGATTGAAATCCAGAAAAGCACACACTATCAAACAATATTGAAGAGGGTAATTAAAAAAAAAACATAATAAAGACAAAATTTCAAATTGAGGCAAAAATATTAAAACAAAGTAAGGGAGATATGATTTTGAAAATGTATACCAGACATCACATGCTATTTCATATTGACCTTGCAATCACAAGATACGCTCTGGTACCTGCTCTGGTACCTTTGTCAGGCGTGTCTCTCGTATGTATTAGGGATGTTACGGAGCTTCGACTCCGGTTCCGTTAAGTCGGAACTTCCGATTATTATTACACCTTCGGTTCCGACTTCGTCTCCGACACTTTTAAATCGAAGGTTTTACCCGGAGGTCGAAGCATACCATAGCGGCGGCGGCGGCCTGTGTCGACTGTTATGAACAGCTCACACATGTCGCGCGGGGAAACCCCCCGACTGCCGCTACGTTCACTCTATCGTCAACTACTTTTTCACTCGTTGTTAATTTGTTACGCACACGACACGTTCATAGGTTATAGATATTCGTTTTGATTTTTATGGCTTATTATTATCAATAAGTGATCTGTTTTGTGATTTGTGATTAATGATTCGGCAAAGTGTAAACTGTGTATGAAGACGTATTCAAGAATGGGAGGTACGACAACGTCGTTAAAAGGCCATTTGAAGACTGTCCATACCACAGAATACGAAGAATGAATAAAGTTAGAAACTGAAAATAATATTTTATTAAATAATGTTTTATTTGTCCTTTCATAAAAATTCTCTCTCACGCCACCACTTCTGACCCTGCCTCCGACTCCGATAAAGCAAATTTAAAAACTCCGACTCCGCTTTCGGCTCCGATAAAACTACCCCCGTTACATCCCTGATATGTATAAAGTTAAATTTCAGACTATTAATATTGTTTTTCATGTTCTGAGCAATAATTTAAATCGAGAACATGTTCTGCGTTACTTTAAAATCACACAATCAATGTTTGTTTGTTTATTTTCGTTTCATTTTATTCAGATAAAATAAATTAATTTTCCCACAAAGAAATCTTTACCTTAATTAATAACAAAATTTTACAAATTTCCGCTTCATATTGTAAAATTTAAGCATTGGAAACTGTTTGGTTCATGTTTTAATTTATTTTTATATATTTTAATGTAACTGTTTGTTTTGCCTCAATAAATAAAATAAATAAATAAATCAACATACCCGGGTCCCTCGCCACGAGCGCTTGCAACGCGCTGAGCGTGTGCACGCGCTCGGCCCAGCTCATGCCAGCGAGCTCATTCTCGTAGCGCTCCTCGAGGCAAGCTTCCAACGGACCATCGGAACACCCTGGAGTGTCGTCTAGCAGGATCTCTGCATCCGTCTAGTAGCCAAAACAGTTTTAAATATGTAACACATTTAAAAACATACAAATAGAGGCGTGGTTTCTCTCCATACATGCATAAACAACTGCACAACCATCCAAAATTCCATTTGAATACATAATATAAATCCTTTTTTGGCTGTATGTTCTGTTTATTTATTTACTCAATTATCACCTACAGCACACATACAAATATTCAAAGCAATAACAGTAAATAAAGATACTTTACCCGTATGTGTTCCTTTTACAGGCATGTACAACATTAACAAGTCATACAAAGAGCTAAGAGATACAATGAAAATAATAATTTAGCAACTATATTATAAAATATTCTGAAGAGTATGATTATAATAATTAATAATGAAAAAGATTCTGTTTAAGTAAAATTATTATATAATTTGTATTAGATAAGAAAAGTTGTAGTTCTTTTTTAAGAGCTGTGGATGATATGAATAATTTAATAGAAAATAACACGAACGTACAACTATAGCTCGTAATAATTATATTTTATTTAACTTGTTCGCCATTTCAGTTTGAATATATTTATATTTCAAACGTCGAATTGAAATAATCTGTTATACCATGAAAAGATTTGTCAAGAGTTCATTTCGCGTTCACAAATTTGAGTCGGTAACAGGTAGTATTAATGGAGAATTATCATGACAGTCAACCTACCTCTGTATCATCAGTTTCCGTGTCCAGGTCTATATCCGACACCTGCTGCAACTCCAAGATCTGTCTGTTGAGCAGGTCTTCTTGCTCGCACAGCTTCCTTTGATCCACCTCCGACTGGAGGTCTAACGCCCAACTGATCTTCCTCTCGTTCTCTTCTATTTGGGAGGTCATTTCTGCAATTTCAGACACCTCTGAAGGATCAGCCGTCTTGAGTAGTTCATTCTGACCTTGCATGTGGTCGTCATCGTCTAAGTATTTGAAGGTGGATTTGAATTCGATCCTCCACTTGTCGAAGTCGAAAGACTCTTCAGTGCTTTCCTGCGATCGCTCCAAACCAGTAGTTAAGCTTTCTAATGATGAGTGCAAGCGGTTTTTTGTCAGTTCGTTAGCTTCTTTGGATTTCTCTTTAGATTTCTTGTTTAGGGCTTTGCTTCTAGAAGAACGCGTCCTAAGACCGGTCACGTCGGATTTCTGACGGATGATCGCAGCGTCTTTTTTCGATTGTTCAGTCAAAACTATTTTGACAGTTTTTTCCGGTTCGGGTGGAAGTTGTTCGGGCTTGGCGATTTCTGGTTCAATTTCACTTGGTTTAGCTTCTACGATAGTTTTCACTTCCTGTTTTGGAGATTCTATGACGTTTAGCGTTGGAAGGCTAGTCGTGGCAGATGGCTGATTGAATCGGTTCGTCCAGTGCGATTTCTGTTTCTTTGACTCTCGATTCAATCGCCTGGACTTGACTGTCAACCAACCTTCGTTATCGCTTTTATCATCCACGTTCAACACCTCAATAGAGTTACCAACGTCTTCAAACGATAGCATCTCCTCTGGCACTAGAGTTCGGAGACTTTCGCTAGATTCGATCCGAGACATATCTATCTGAGTTACTATCGTATCTGAGCTGCTATACTCCTCGCAGTCTTTGATTTTCTCCAGAGCGGGGTTAACCTTTTCAACTTTATCGCCTTTCTCGTTTATTTTCAAAGACGAAGGTCTGGCCGGACGTTGTTTAGAGTCGACTTTGCTTGCGATTATTTTAGCATCACCAGAAGCCATACATACACTTCTGTTTGTCGGTTTTTTCTGCACAGGTCCTTTAACGCTTTGGTTAGCATCAAACAGACTGGTTCGTCCCGTTGTTAAATTAAACGGGTAGCTACACTTATTAGTTTGACTTTTTCTAGGGAATGGTCTTTGCGTTTTAGGAACAGTATTGGGACGCATTTCTACAACTGTCTTACTTCTTGTCAAAGGTGTTGATTTAACTGGGGTTTTAACGTCGACTTTAGGCGCAACTGGTTTCGGTTTTGCAGCAGCTTGGGAATAAGCTGGCCTTGGATTAGGTTTAGCATCTACACTCGGTTTCATTTCAATCTTTTTTACTTCCTGTTCTTGTTTTAACTCTTTACTTTTAGTAATTATTACTTTAGCAGATTCTGCATTTTTATCAGGAACACTTGTCAAGTCAGGACTGCTTGATTTAGCATCTGCTTGTATATCCTTGTCTGAATCCAATTTGATATCTTTTGCTTCTGATTTTTGTTCATCAATTTTTGTTTCTCCTGAGGTAGTTCCAATAATACTGTCACAGCTTTTATTGATACTTTCTGGTTCATCATTTGATTTAGGTGAACTATCATTTGATACGTCACCAAAATTATCCTCGGACTTGGTGGGAGATTCTGTAGAACTATCTTTTTCAATAACAGTTGGTGTATTTTCCTCTGTTTTTACATCAGCTGTATTATAAAATTTTTCTTCGTTTTCCTTACTTTCGTTTATATTGTTTTCATTTTTAGCTCCATTATTAGTTATCTGTTTGGTCAAAAATTCATTTTCCATCTCGTCTAATTTGGCAATCATCGCTTTGGCATGGCTCGACGCTTCTTGGCCGAAATCTTTCTTCGCTATTGCTACCGAGTCTTTTTGTTTTGTAGATTTTGTAACTACTTGCTTAGGGCTAACGTTTGGAAGTTCTTTAGCTTTTCCTATTTGAATCGACACTGGCTTCTCCGTCTTTTCATCCTTAACTACAATTTTAGGTATTTTTTTATTCTCATTATATATTTCCGCTACTTCCTTCTCTTTAATATCAGAAAGTCTCGGCCCTTCTTTAGCTGCCTTGGGCTCGGTTTTACTGGAAACTTTGGACGCAATTTTATTGCTGAAAAACTCAACATTAGCTTTAGGACTAGTACTGGAATGGCCTGGAACTCTTGGACTAATTTTGCCGCTGCTCGGACTGGCTTTGCCTGTCAAGCTAGGGCTGTGTTTCCCACTGGGAGTGTTATGTCCAGAGAGGCAAGGGCTATTTTTGCCTGACACTGAAGGAGAACTCTTCACGGAATACGCTTTTCTGGACTCTGGGCGGACGAAATCAGTCTTTCTGATCTCCCAAGCTAGGCTTTGGGGTCTTTGAGGTGGTGGAGTGTTATCGTACTCCCATTTCAATCGGAACCACTCGCAGAGAGCTTTGAAATCGCGAGTGTAGTTCTCTAAAACTAAGATCACTTCTTGGCACTCGTTAAGGTTCTCGTGGGCTTCTACTGTGTTGTAAATTTCACCAATCTGTTAATATAATAAAACATTTTAATTATAAAATTACTGAATAATAAATTTTATTAGAGAGTATCAATGATCCTGATCTGATTAATTATTTGTATATAATACTGGATCATATAAACATGTGGAATGATACGGCTAATTTCTTAAGTTAAGTAAGTTAACAAAAATTTAAAATTAAATTGATCCAAATAAGGTCCAGGTTTGATGAATAAATTGCTCATCTGACACGAACTAATCTAAGTTATAAGTAAGTACAAGTTATACTAACAGATCTCTGCAGATCCCCAAACAGTAGAGCCCAGTATCTTGCTCTAAGCTCGGAGCGCTTGTCCCGTCCAGCGGAGGCGGAGCGCCGCGCGGGTCGGGCTGCGACGCGACGCGGAGCCGACGCGCTCGCTCGCGGTGGCTTGCGGGATATGCGGGCTGCTGGGGATATAAGTAGTGACAACACAATCAAGTAGTGCTCTAGAAATTGGCAACCTATTTAAGAATAGCGGCTCCTTGAAGAACCAATGACTGTAATATTCTAGAGGAGTACCAGAGGCCTGAAAGGATAGTACTGAAGATACAAGGTGGATGGATGCTCATAAATATTAGGAAGAGACCTTGCAGCAATGGATGTTTCTTAGCTGTAGACAAAGAGGATGAAATAGTTTTATATCAATATTTTTCCTGCTAATTATGATATTAAGATATACAGTGTAAACTTTTTATAACGAAACTCAAGGGACTGAGCATTTTTTGTTGTTATAAAGAGTTATCGTTATATGGAGTGAACAAAAAAACTGTTTCAAAGTAGGTTTACGACTAATAATACGATAGGTACCCAGTATGCTTGGTCAAAGACCATCACTTCCGAGAAAACAATGCATCATACTGCATGTGTTCAAGGCAATTAAGGATAGCTAGTTCGACCTCGGATGTTTTGGAGCTTCAAAGTCTTTTGGTACCTGATAACATAACATAAACAATAATACAGATGATAAAAATTTACCGTCTAAAAATATGAACGCATTGCTTCATAATACAGAATGGCGTATCGCTATAAAGAGTGTTTCAATATGTGGATTTTAACGCAGACCAACAAAGTTGGACTCACTTCAACGTTACAGGGAGTTTATTATTATAAAGGATAACGTTACGAGGAGTTTACACTGTATTAGATAAAATATTTAAGCTTTTTAAATAGTCCAATCCACAATTCTTTTGAATGACTATTCACCGTAGAGAATATTGTTCATTTAAAATTTTTTTTAAATAAACCAATTATAAAACCTTTACTGATTTTTATTACTGATAAAAAAAAAATTGCCTGATACAGTTCTTGCATGTTTAAATCTTATATCTAAGGTGTAAATACGCACAAATTGTCAGTAGTGAAATAATGCCAAAAGGCTTCCATCCTAGTACAATGGTTGACACCATTATCATTTGATAACAAGCATTACAGGTATACTATATTAGGTAGGCTATTAAATTATATTTGTTAGCTTGTATCTTACGGTACTTGTATAGTGCTAGGTAGAATAAGGTACTGTAACACTACTTATTTATTAGGAGATTACATAGATTTATATTGATAATTAACATTCCTTATTTTACATAATTTTGGTGTTTAGTTTTATTGAAATATACCATTAATTGTTTTTCAATTGAACACCAATATCCTTACACTTCCGGTAAATCTATGCTTGGCGCGAAAGGTGCGTCAATGAAAAAGACGTTGGACGCGCGTAATTGATTCAGAGCTTGTTCGAAGTTCTCCCTGTAAAATTTATAATAAGTTTTCGAATAAAACATAGATTTAAAGTTGTTTGTATTATTCCACATCCTGACCTGTTATCCAATATATTATTCATTTATTTGCTTAATTCTATAATTATTTTAAAAATTATGTATATTCTAATTCCTTTTTTTCAAATTAAATTTAAATTATTTCATATATTTTCAGTGGGAACTTGATTAGTTTGGTATATAAAAAATCTAGCCGACCTGGCAAGCTTTGTAATTCTATCCAAATCGGTCCAGTCATTTAAGAGAAGTTAGGTGTCAAAGACACATACAGAAAAAAAAATCTACAAAAAGAAAAAGTTTATTCCAATTTTTTTTACTTTGATTTCTAAAGGTTTCATTTAAAATAAAAACAGCTCTAGTAAAATTCTACAGTGGTTGTGTAAATAATAAGTTATCCTAGTTTTTAATATTAAAAAGAATATAATTTTTTTTCTATGTAAATATCCTAAATATGTTTTTGAATTATTTTGAATAGAACAACAAAAAATGGACTTGACTTTGTATGAACACAAAGCTTATTTGTCACCGATTTAAAAGCCATATACGATGATATCAGTAATGGGCACTCCTCTAACGTCTGATTCAAACGGACGCCCACGATTCCATCAATGAACACGGAAATCAACGAATCGAAAATATTTAATTGATTTGGTTGGTTACCAGGTGTATCGACCGCCACATGAAACGCCACCAGGTTCCTCGCCTCCCTGCCTTCCTCCTGAACTAGCTGCCTCACATCTTCCATAGCAAGCTACTCAAAAACACTAACTACTTCAACAAAACAAAAAGAAACAACTGCACTTTTGTTTTTCATTACTGACGTAAATTCACTTATGTCTGGCAATTAACACGAACATGATTCGCGATATTCAAACCAAAAAAGTAATTGGCGATAGCAAATCCCAATAAATAATCAACCGTTTTCGATTAAAATGTAAAATGAATTATTAAGGTATTTTCATAACAAATCCGAAAAATTGACAGTTTGTTTTTTTTTTTCATACAGAGGTTAGGAACTTTTTGGAGTTTTGTTTCTATTTTCGTTATGGTAACACAAAAAGTTAAGTAAGGTTAGACTTTTCAATGTCAGCTACACCACCTTCTTTTCGTTGTCAAGCAAGATGGCGGATCAGGTACGTGCCGTTTTTCCATGTAAAATAATACTAAAATCTGGTTTTAAATCATGATTTTACTTTAAAAACATGGATTAGATGTGTGAAAATGTGATCAATAAATGAAATGCCTAGTTTAAGAGTGATTTAAAGTGAAAATGTGAATGTTGTGTTCATCCACGTGGGGAGCGATTTCTTCCCGGTTTTTATTATATTTCCATTATTTTTGTTGTGAAATCGTTTAATTATCAGACCTGTAACTATTCCCTGTATGTAGTTTCATTGTTTTTACATTCTGTCTAACTTTTTACTTGTAAATTTAAATCCGACAGGTTAGTTTTTGGATACTTGTTCGTTAACCATCCGTTGTAGTTGAGTCTTATTCACCAAATTTAAACTCTTTTTTACATCTTCCCTAATAAGTAGAAATCGGAACTAATTAACATTAAAATTGCAGACAGAACGTTCATTTCAAAAGCAGCCAACGGTGTTCCTTAACCGTAAAAAGGGCATCGGTGTGAAGAAGAGCCGTAAACCATTGAGGTATCACAAAGACGTGGGCCTCGGGTTCAAAACCCCTCGCGAGGTAAACTACAGCATGAGTGTGTATTTTAAAGTGTGTGTTTTTCCCGTAGACTGAAAAAGCGTTTCAGAAACAGACCACGGTGTTCCTCAACAGGAAGGGGGGGCTGAAGAAGAAGGATCAGCGCCACCACAAAAATGTCGGGCTCGGCTTTAAGACGCCTCGTGAGGTTTGATCCCTTTAGTTTTATTCCAGAGGCAGCTGTGCATGGGTGGATCGGGGCATCTACGTTAACATTCTGGATACCTTCTTTAGTTGTATCACACTAAGGAGGTATCTTTGCTTCTGGTGATGGTTTATGTTTGAATTTACATTGAAAAACATTTATTATTAAGAATAAAAAAAAGGTTTTTTATGTTCATCAATATTATTAATTTTGGTATTTTAAAGTATTTCAATATTATTAATTTTCAATGTAAATAAAACATACAGGTAAGAGCTTTGTTTATGTCCATAGCATGTGTTTGCATGAAAGATATATGTAAGCTTAGCTTAAGTTCATTTTAGTTTAATATTCCATCATATTGGATAAGTGGTAAGTCATATCATGACATAAGCTATATATAATGTCAATAACTGTCTGTACCTAGTATATAAAACACATACAAATTTCAAATTGCTTTAAAATGTTACAAATACAAGGAGCTTTGTGATAATCTATGTTGTGATGTTCTTCAAAGGTTAAGGTATTTTAACAATTCAATGGTTTAAAGGGTACTAAACTGAAACCAATTATGCAGTTCATAATGCTATAATGCTCAGTGTGTCTTCCATGAGTTATCTACACATGGATTATTTTTCAACATCAGCTTACTACAGTAATTTTGTATTAAGAATCTTAATTTCTTATCAGTCCGTTAGAAGTGCTTTGCAAAGTTTCATACTAATTTGTAATTGCAGTTGCAAGCGGCAATCAAAGGTAAAACTCATGGTAGACATACAGAAGTACTATTTATTTTAAAGATAAGTACAGTAACTTAAGTATTTAATAATAATAATAATGTTTCTAGTAAATACTTAATTGCTACCCATAAAATCACCATGTGAACATTCATAAGGGAAAGCTAATGTCATACAAAGATTACACAATAACTTATTAATTTAAATGTAGATATTCATGATGATATCCACACGACGGTCTTCTGAAAACAATATGATGAAGATCGTGTTCTAACCCAAACTCTGATCAATCTCAACACACTAACAACTAAACCACAATCAATTTTTGAAATTTAACCAACTCTTGCTATGTTTCAGGCGATTGAAGGCACGTACATTGATAAGAAGTGCCCGTTCACCGGAAACGTGTCTATACGAGGACGTATCTTGAGCGGTGTCGTACAAAAGATGAAGATGCAACGTACCATTGTCATCCGTCGTGACTACCTCCACTATGTCAAGAAATACAACAGATTCGAAAAGAGACATAAGAACATGTCTGTTCATCTTTCACCTTGCTTCAGGTAATTTAATTATGACTTGATATGATGCATTATTTAGTTAATACCAAATCATGAGTATTTTTTTGATAAATCCTGGACAGCTTGAGGGTAGGCAGCACTTACCCAAGATGCACAAATAACAGAAAACATCAAATAATTTTACTGTTTGTCAACTGTGAGAAAGGTTGTAGGTTGCCCTGTAAGACTAAATCGGGAGCTGTGCCAATGACCAGACCAATGATTTAATTTATTGTATTTGTAAATTACTTTTTACATGGAAAATACCATAACACAAGTATTAACCTAAGCATATAAATGCTTTCAATGCTAGTCAAGAAAGAGCTGTTTTTTTCAAACAGCATTTTTGCTAGTATGTGGATTTGATCTTCTATGAGTTGTTAAATATTGGCTGTAACAATTTAGAGGACTAATTGATTTCAATAGATTAATAATATTTGGTATCTTGAGGTACAGTCTGCTTACCCAGCTAAAATTATATAAAAAAAACTAGGTCTATGTATAGCCATAGTGGTTATAACGTATAGGCTAAAATATTTTGGATGTGGAAATTGTTATATTGTAGATAGATCTTAAAAATTTTCTCATACAATTTTACAAATACTTTAATATTATTTTACTCTATATTTTATTAAATGATGATACCCACACGACGGTCTTCTGAAGACTAACTGACGATAAACGTGTTTGTTAACCCAAAATCTGATCACAATTTAAATTTTAAGCAACCTTTTTTAGTGATGGTAAGTGGTTTTCTAAAAATATACTTTTCTCCCTCAGAGACGTCGAGTTGGGAGACATCGTGACCATCGGTGAATGCAGGCCCCTTTCCAAGACAGTGCGATTCAATGTATTGAAAGTATCCAAAGGAAAGGGCTCCAAAAAATCCTTCAAAAAATTCTAAATAAACTTTACGTTTAAGTACACATATTTTCATTTGCTAATTGCATATCTTATCTCCTTTTTCTTCATCTTACATATTAAGAGTTAAGATTAAATTATCGTTTTCGGATAAATATTGTGTAAATTGATCATATTTAATTTCTTATATGGATAAATAAAATGATGGAAGCACTTGAGTCACCATTCACACTGGTTAACAACATACTACAAGCGCCTAAAAGAATGACATGGTGAATCGTTATTAAATAATACTGCCTGGCGGCGAACACGGCTTAGAAAGGCTCATATTACGAAACGTTCATCCAGTTAAATTTTTACCGAGTCATAAAGGATGTTCTAGCTTAATAGAAGGACATGCTATAGAAAAACATTACCTACACACTAATATTTTGTTTTTATTACCTACTGGAACTGCTATTTTGTGACGTCTGTAGTAAATTATTATCAAAAAATAGTTGACGACTGTAGATTAAAATCCAGTTACTACAATTCGTATAGTAACTATTTAAATTCAAATTATTCATTTATCTTTATTATTCTTTGTCTTGTGTCTCTGGTCGTGATGTTTTATTGGCAAAAACGGTAGGAGGCAGCCAATTTATTTCCTTTCACAAACTCTGCTGTCCGTCACTGTCTCCGAAGCTCAATAAGATAAAAGATCTTTAGGTAGTTTACTAGCTTGTTTTAAGCAGAATTACCAGTTCATTCATTTTTTATTAATATTTCATACTAAGAAAGAATTACACTGAGTCGTGCTGTATGGTCTAATGATCTTTAACTTTTTTGACAAAGAACATGAAAGTAAAAACAAGTCTATGGATTATTTCTCTTTGGTTTTCTATCGTCAAAATTTTTACGAAAACAAACATGTCCGACTTGTGCACAGAATCGTAATTTAGATAAAGTTTTACGATATGATATCATTCTTCTCAAAACTGTCTCTAAATAACTCGAATAAATCAGTTATTGAACTTGCTAAACCAGCTTATATGGACAAAAGTGCATCATTGCAGGAGCTTGGTTACAACGACGAGAATGACCTAAGGGAGACAATATATGGTTGGTTTTTCTTATTTTGATGGTTTGGGATTGTTTTGTACAGTTATTGTGTTTTGTAACGAAGGTGTGGTGTTTTAGACTTTTTGCGGACGATCCGAGACCCCGAGAAGCCGAGTACGCTTGAAGATTTGAAAGTTGTTTACGAAGAGGGAATCTTTGTGAAGGAGCCTACTGAAGACAAAGTCCCGGTTATCCGAGTGGAATACAACCCGACAGTGCCTCATTGTTCGTTGGCGACGCTCATAGGGCTGTGCCTGAGGATCAAGATACAACGCTCCCTCCATCACCCCGTCAAACTTGATATTTTTATCAAAAAAGGTGCTCATACGACAGAAGATGAAAGTAAGTACACAATAGTTTAAGAAATATTAAATTAAATCTCATTCGGGAATTATAACTTAACGCAAAATGTCTATTTGATGTTTTTCACACAATTTCTACTTATGACGGATTATTGAAAAACAAAATACCTATGATACTATGTTCAGAGATGTATTAAAAAGGTTTTTAGGTCAAACTTTAGTATATTTCCACATATCAATCAAATCTAATCAATTATTACAGATGAATAGCTAAAATGACTGTAGATATATACTTGTATATCCAAAGATGTACACAATAGATATAAAAATTGTGTTGAGATAGGTAGTTTTTTAAATTAATGGAAACTAAACTTAGTTACCTACCTAAAACTACCTAAGAGCCTAAGCCTGTATATTGTTTATTAAAAAAATACAAAACATGTCAACTATTTTATGTTATAAAGATTTTTTTCATTCAATAAGTCAAGGATGGAATTTAAAATACATCATTATAATGTTAATTTTTTTTTTTTTTACACTTACTAAATTCTATTTTTGAATCACAGTGACCTTGTGAAGTCCATCTATTAACTTGATATGTTATTGTATCAAGTGTATATTGTGTTGTGATAACACCGTCTAGGTCAGCCTCAATGTCTTGGAAAACCGCAGATAATTATAGTGTATTATTTCACTGTCAAAAACAGATCTTGAAATGGAAATCTTACAGTACATGCTGAAAAGCTAAAAATTTTAGATTTCTTTATATAAATTACATTTATTTATGTCAACAACATAAATAAATGTCTGAAAACGTGACCTAGATAAAAACTGTAAAAAAAAATGCAGTTAAAGTTCCAAGTTTATTGGCCTTATTTAATAAAATAAAAACATGACCATTATTTTACAAAACATGGTATTTTATATACAGGTCCTAGGTATTAACAATATTGATGTTACTAAGGTAATTTTAAATATACTTACATTGTTTTTTGTCTCTTTCAGTCAATAAACAAATCAACGACAAAGAACGAATTGCAGCTGCAATGGAGAATCCAAATTTAAGGAATTTGGTTGAAAACTGCATTGCTGAAGAAGAATAAATAGTTTTAAGAACACTATCCACAATGGCTCCAGATGCAGGTTTCTCCAACGTAACAGACAAGAATGAATTCACGAAGTTTACCAAATTCCTTGCATATAAAGGAGTTCAAGTCATAGTAGAGTCAAGGAAGGGAGTCAAAATTGACTTAAGCAACAAGCCCCAATCGTCAGACTCTGACTGGTTTAATTTAAACATACCAGATTCCCCAGAAGTCAACCAAGCAACGAAGAATGCTTTGCCTTCAGATAAAATACTTGAAACTATAAGATCGAAGCTACATGTAGAGATATCAGTTCAAACAGAAGATGGAGATGAAATGGTGCTAGAAATATGGACTTTAGAACTGGATGAGACTCAATTTGATACATCTTTAAAAGCAATGAATACGGTTTATTTCAGAATGGGTATCCTACTGAAATCTCTCATAACAATAACAAGAATAACACCTGCATATCATCTTTCAAGGAAGCAGAGGACTGAGTCGTTTACTATATTTTACAGAGTTTATAATGGTGAACCGAAAAGTAAGGCATTGGGTGATTCTGTCAAGAAGATTCAAGCAGGAATGCTAAAGACTCCATTAGGAGCCTTGTGCTTTACTGTAATGTACAGAACAAACTTTTCCATATCGCCAAACATAACTGATAAAAGTAAGATACTTCTACTTAAAAGCGACCACTTTGAACTGAGCCCTAAACATGTGATTTTTGAGAATAAGAAAAAGGCAGAAGATAAACCAAAGGAGTTCAAGCTAGCTAAGCCGGTAGACATTAATAAACCAATACGGTTGGCTGCATTTGTTGATGAATCTGTAATACTACAGGCCTTTGAAGATTTCTTTGTAACTATGCCAATACCATTGCTGAGGCACCCAAAATCCAGATTGCCATCAATTGAAAAACCAATAGTATCAAAAAGCACACAAGATTTAGATATGACAGTCATGTCTAAAAGTCCTACATCACTTGAGATGCCACCAAAGAAATTTTCTGGTTTCCGTAATGAAAATGTACCAATCAAGCTTCTACATTTTCCCTTTGCAGATTATCATCCGTTGAGGGAGCTAGCAGAATTTTACAAAGAGTTTTTTAATGCTCCACACTTAAAGCTGACCGATGAATTGAGCCAAGAGAAACGGACAGAGAAACTAAAGGAAGAGCTACATGTAGCTACTGAGGACTTTTCAAAGGATTTAGAAGTTTTTGAGAGTTCGGTTCATGAATTTGATGAGCTTTTAGCCGATATGTGCCGATCTGCTGAATGGAGCGGGAACTGAAGTAGTAGTTATTGTGATTCTGTGACCCTTTTCATGTGAACGCCATTGTAGGATGGAGTGACAGAGATAAATAAGTTGGTGGTTTTTCACCGATATAGTGAAATTGTTTAGTATTTTGGGATCAGGAAGAAAACGACTGGTTTTGGGAAGACTGAATTTTAATGGGATTTTAGAGAAATTTTGTCAGGTTATGTCGTGCTTTTAATGGTGGCCTATGCTTTGTTTGGTACAGAATTATTCATGCTTCTGCAAGATTACAAAGAAATGTAACATTAAATTTTAACTTAATTATGGACTACCTACTGTATTACACCAGTTGTTAATAATGGTATATTGTTTCCGAAAGTTTACTAGAATTAGACTTTAAACTATGGTTTAAAATATCTACAGGCAAATAATATGTATGTAGTAGTTTCTACAAAATCTTGTGGAAGTATGTAGATTTGTATCAAATATTTTTTCAATTCATAGCTTGTACATTAGTGTAAATAGTTAAATATATAATGCACTGTAATTACATTGATTGTAATTTTAATGAAGTTATCAATAAAATGTAACTATTATCAAGTTGTATTGTTTCAAAATATACAGAATCCATTTTTAAATAGTTTTAAAGTCTTGTCGGAGCTTATGAATGTTATATCAGTAAAAGGTAATAATGTTGCATACAACTTGTTCAGATGTATTTCTCTTTAAGTATTTGAGATTAAATTTGTTAAATGAAATACCTACTTTTAATATAACTTCATGAAAATTGTCTAGTGCCAAGCATGTATTACATTTCAATTACATTGTATTTATGTAGTTAAAAGAGTGGTCCAGTGTTTAAAAAGGATAAAGTGCGCACCCATCACTGGATTTTTATCTAATTTTCAATGGTGTCCTTTAAATCTTTGGTTTGATCTTATTGAGATTGACCCAGTCTTCAACTTGCGTCTTCATCTTTATCTTTCCAACATTTTGTTCATAAACTTACACATACTGAAAAATAATATTTGGTACTTACTTGTAAATACATAATTTTTCTGTATCCAGTTATCCTATATTTAATTAAATGCTCAGTGTAGTTAAATCTGTATTTAGAATTATTAAAAATATAATCAAAACTGAAGTTTTCTTTTAAGTTTTGTTGATAATTTCTTTGAAATATCCCCTAAATAAATGATGCAACGAAAACCAAACGAAGCTATAAGCTGGTTGGTAGAAAGCTAGTAAGAGTACGAAACGACAATATGAAAAAATAAAACCCCAAAGCAAATATTTGTGTTCATCTTACAAATACCTGCCCGAGCCGTACTCAAACCCGAATAGTCCGGGAGGTAGCGTTGCAAATGAAAAAGTCATAGTAAGCCGGCTGATATTGACATCGATAGTTGATCTTATATGACTAATAAGTAAACCGACCGTCAGCTGCTCAAGTAGCGGTGGGTGCGGGTGTGGGAGGCTGCGGAAGATGTAAAAAAAATATATATATTAAGTAATAGTAAGCTGGCTGGAACTTTTTCCATAAATAGTTGACATTATACTGAGCAAAAAAAAAATCGTCAGCTGCATCGTAGAGGGGGGATAATGCGTCAGCTGCCCGCATGAACTTGTAAAAAAAAAAACGTAAAATAAAATTATAATACGCCGAATGAAATTTAAGTACATGATTCTTCAAATAATTTAGAGTACGAAAACAACAATCAGCTGATTGAGTAGCGGTGGAAAGACCGTCAGCTGACCCAGTTAAGATTTAAAATTTTGGAGTATATTGCTGTGAGGCTGTTTTCTTTCAAACACATAATTTGAGATACATTCTGGCCTTGCTTGAACCCATAACACGACCTTCGGGCTACCTAAGCCTCTCCCCCTAAAATTTCAAAGCAACATCTGCCTGTCCGTGTGGATCTTTGTCGTACACAATCAGTTTCGGTTCTCCTCGTCGAACGAACGGACGCATGTCCAAATATGTCGACGATTCAACCGTTTTGTATATTCTGTGGCAAAAAAAAAGAAAAACTGTTGCTTTTTTCTGAAAAAACTTTAGAAAAATGTATTCCAGTGTCCGAAATTCGACAGAAAAACAATCTGGCTTTTAAAAGTGTTAAAGTGCCGTTGGAATTGAACGATTTTCAAAAATATCATCCCAAGTGTTATCGTCAATTCACCGCTTTACCGCCAAAATACAGGATTGAAAATCCTTCGACATCTGGAGCGTCAAGGTAATAGTCATATTTTATTAATTTTTGCATGTTATTTTAATGGAAACGCATTTCGATGTTCACTCTTTAATACTAATATTGAATTTCGCATCGTTGTTTCGCGACGGAAAAAATTTTTCAACTCATTATTTTTTTATTTTTTATATCGCTTCAATTTTTTTATCAGATTTTGCGATTGATTCGTGTAAAAAAATTTGTGCAAATAGCGTAGACAAACTACGTGTGGAATTTTTTGTTTTTTGAACGGGAAAAAAAATTCCGTTACATTTAAACTATATAAACTTCGTAATGACCATTTCATACGAAACAATAACAGATTTTCTTTTAGCTCGAAAAGAGACGTTCAACCTGTCGATGACTTGGCTGCCACCGAAAATATAAACACCGACGTGTCATCCAGTCAACACACTGAGGAAACACGTGGAGCTGGAAGCGAAGAAGCAACGACGCCAGACATACCTGGAACCGAGGACGCTGAGCAACAAGAACTCGAACACGTGTGTCTTTTTTGCAATAAAACTCGCAAAAAATATCAAGGCCGCGAGCAACAACTGCAGGCGTGTGCAAATGATGAGAGCATCTCCAATTTAAAGCGTAACGTGAGCGAAATAGGGGCCGTAGATATATTAAATAAAATTGAGGCACAATATCCAAAATTTGGAGTCGTTTACTATCACAAATTTTGTCGCTCGAATTGTAGAAATGCACTCAAGTCGCAGATCGCCGCACAAAATGAAAGAACGGAATGGCACAGATCCCGGGATATTCATGCCAAAGCTTTCGAACAAGTTTGTCAGTTTGTTTCGGAAAACGTAATTGAGAAGAAGCAATGTTTCTTTTTAAGTTTTTTAAAATCACTTTTTATCGATTCCGCTAAAGGAGAAATAACAGACGTATCTGCGGACATCGAACCGTATAGCTTAGAAAAAAGATTATTAGAAGCATTTCCAAAAAAAATTGCCGTGGTCTCCATGAACTCGAAAAAAGTTCTTAAACCGTACGCCGGAGTTCTCGTAAAAAACGATTTAGAAACCATAGAAAAACAAGACATTCTGGATAGAGCGGTTTTAATTTTGCGATCGGAAATCCGCGACATGCATCACAATCCGCTGCCAGATAAATTAACAACGAAAGATCTGATAAGAGGAGAATGTGACAGTCCAAAATTGTTGCTTGATTTTTATTCAAAATTGATTTGTTCGAGTTTCCGGCGGAAGCGTAATTCGAACGTGACGAGATTGGCTCATTCATTTTCCGAAGATGTAATTTATGCTGTGTCGAACGGGCAAATTAAACCTTCAAAACACATCAATCTTGGACTGACATTAAAAAGTTTGACAAACAGCAAAAAAATTATTAACATCATAAATAAGTACGGGCATTGCTGTGGCTACACTGTTTTAGAAGAAATAGAAACCGAGGCGACATTTTCTTCTACTCTTCGATCAGAAATTTGTCCTGATGACATAAATCGTTCAAAAAATTTGTGCACGGGATTAGCTTACAATAATTTCGATCGGTTTGTAGATACTCAAACAGGCAAAGATACGTTGCATGATACCGTTGGCATTATATTTCAGGACATGGTTGATTCCGCTCAGTGTGATTCCACAAACGATCCCCCACAAGATTCAGAAAATATCGCTGAGAATACCGCGGATTCAGAAACTGTTGCACAAAATGCTGGGAGTTCTGAAAGTTTTAAAAAGAGACGGCGTACTTTTGATGCTATAACATTTGAGTTGGAACCATACAACAAAAAGCCAAAATTCCATGAAACTTTAGAGCCCGCTGAAAGTCTCTTGCGATTAAATATTCCCCAAAATCTTCGATCATTGAAACATCTTGATCTTGCTTGGGTAGCCTCTCATTTTTTAAAATTGCCAAATACTCCATCATGGGTAGGATACAATAGCATGATTTATCTTGACACCAGTCGCAAACAAAAAATTTCCTATTTAACGACAATAAATTCTTCTCCAACGAATACGGCAGTTGTAATCGAAACCATGAAACAGAGCCAACAAGTAGCTTCAGAATGCAATGAAAATTATATGGAAGTTACGTACGATTTAGCTATCGCCAAAATCGCATTGCAGATTCAAAGTATGGAAAAACCACGATTCGATAACTTATTTATTCATTTTGGGTCATTTCACATTATGATGGCATATTTTAAAGCAGTCGGAAAGTTCATCGATGGTTGCGGAATTACGAATGTAATGTTGAATAGTGAGATTCTTGCGAGTGGCTCCGTAAATAGTTTTATAACTGGTAAACACTTTAACAGGTGCAAACGGTTACACACTCTGTTATCTTTGGCTCTCCAAACTCTTCATTTTGAAAAATTCGCAAATGATCGAAACATGGAAATCACTGATGAAATGAAAAAATACTTGTCAGATTTCATGACAGAAAAATCAGTCAATCCAACGGTTACGCGAGAAGATTTGGTTGATTTTTTTGAAAAATATGAAGAGTATAAAGAACAAACACTCAATGGAGAGTATGGCAAAACTCCGCAATTTTATATGATTTATGTAAATTTGATTGAGCATTATTTCATGCTATGCAGGAGTATCCGAACAGCCAACCTCGATCTTTTTAGATTTGTTTTACCTAAAATTGCAAATCTCTTTTTCACTTTCAATCAACAAAATTATTCACGTTATACCGTGATATATCACGATAAATTGATGAAAGTTCACGAATCTCACCCAGGGTTGCAGTTGCAACTCGCAGGGGGATCGTTTGGAGTTAAAAGAACGGACAAACCATTCTCGAGACAACCTATCGATCTGACGCTAGAGCAAACCATAAATGCAGATGCTGCAAATAAATTGACCGGTATAATGCATACCACAAATTCAATTTCGGCTCGTCAACGGTGGTGCAAAAGCCACAGCATTCGCTCAACAATTATCAGCCATGTCATGGAGCAAACGGGTTTAAAAAAGTCTCAAGACATTACTGCTGACCTTGAGAAGAGTAGAATAAAAAGAAATTCGCTACAGCTCGAAAATGTTGTTGCTAATATCAAACAAAACATCAATCCCTTTTCAAATGATTTAGACAAAACTTTGTTGTACAATATTTCAACAGGTCAAGCAATACAAGCGAACATTGAACAATTTTTGCTCAATGTAGAAAACCTTGGAAAGGAGTTGCGAGAACAATTTATCAAAGAATGTTCTGAAGATGCAGAAAGATTTGAAAAGGCGATAAAAAGGAACAAAATTTTGACCTTCGTGGATGCAGTACCGAAGAAAAAATTGGCCATTTCTGGAAAATTGTTAGAAGTTCGCGTGCAACGCGATTTATTTGCACAGTTGCTTTTAATTTCTCTGGAGCACACCTTAAACATTGATAAAGTTTTGTCGTATCCACTAACACCAGTTCCCTTAGCAATGTGCCATGCAGATGGGATAATTTGTAAAACGGATAAATCAGTTTTACTAAAAATACTGGAAAAAGAAACTGACAGCAACACACCACAAAGATGCGACGTACTTATTTATGATGGTTTTTTTATGCTACATGCATTGAAAGACGTTCCATCTACATTTGGGAATATTTCAAAGAAACTTATACAAATGTTCACGAAAAATAATGCGCGCATTATTATAGTTGCATTCGATCGTTATTTTTCGCCATCGATTAAAGATATCGAGCATTTGTTAAGAGGCAGGATGAGAGGTCAACAGTACCGTATAAACGGGCCCGATCAAGTACGCCAGCTAATTTTGCGAACGAATTGAAAAATGTGTATTTCAAAGCAGCCTTAGTGGAATTTCTTTGTGACGACTGGAAAAATAATTATATGGCTAGCTACATAGGCAATAAGACGATTTATATTAACTACGAGTTTTGTTATAAATATGAAGTACAAAATGATGAAGTTGTACGAACCGTCGATCACAATTTATCTTGTCCAGCTCACGAAGAAGCTGATACAAAAATTGTATTTCACGTTTGTACGTTAGATTTCGATGCTCACGTTACGATAAGATGCTCAGACACGGATATTTTCATAATAATGCTCGGCAATATGAATGCAGTTCACAACGATATGAAAATAACGATGCACATTGGTTCCGGAAATTCCCAAAGATTCGTTAATATCACGAAATTGTATGAAATATTGGGAAACGATCTGTGCTCTGCGTTGCCAGGTTTCCATGCCCTCACAGGCTGCGATTTCAATCCTGCATTTTACAGGAAAGGAAAAAAAAAGCCTTTACAATTGTTGCGAAAATCACAGGCATATATGCAAGCGTTGGGCCACATCGCAAATATTCCGAGTTGTGAATTGGACGAGGCGTTCACAACGATTGAAGAATATGTTTGTCGCTTATACGGGTTCAAAGCGATAAACGATGTCGACGCTACCCGAGTCGCTACCTTGACGAAAAATTATCAAATTAATGATAAAAACGATGTGCTCAAGTGGAAAAACCGTATCGACGGGGCGATCTTCCCACCTTGTAAGTCCGAGCTACGCCAGCATTTATTGCGCACTTCGTACATAGCGCACCTTTGGAGCCATGCTCACCTTCAAAAGCCTTCTCAATTATCTCCCACGGACTGGGGATGGGAAGAAAAAGACGAAAAATATATCTTCGAATGGTTCGAAGGAGATCAAGTACCCCTATCAGTCACCCATATAACGGATAGCAACGAAAATATTGGCGGTATGGAATTTTTGTTGGCGACACTTTCTTTGAGCTTTCTACTAGCCTAATTTAAATCATTCGCATGCTCATTTACAGATGATGGTGAAGAGAATGGAGGTCAAGAACTTGATCCAGATGAAGACAACGATCTCCTGCAAGACAGTTCGGCCGATGACTCCTCAGAGAACGATGACGATAGTGATGCCATCGACAACGAATAAGTTTTGCGACCTTCTTATTTTTATATTTCGATTATGTTTATATTATACCCTTTATTTTATTTTGGGTTCATTTCATTTTACACTCTATTTTATTTCATATCGTGCATTTTGGTACAAATAAAACAAGACAAAAATATCTTGAAAGATTCTGTGCATTGCTAAGAAAAATCTTTACCTTTACTGCGTCAGCTGACGGTCTTTCCACCGCTACTCAATCAGCTGATTGTTGTTTTCGTACGCTAAATTATTTGAAGAATCATGTACTTAAATTTCATTCGGCGTATTATAACTTTATTTTACGTTTTTTTTTTACAAGTTCATGCGGGCAGCTGACGCATTATCCCCCCTCTACGATGCAGCTGACGATTTTTTTTTTGCTCAGTATAATGTCAACTATTTATGGAAAAAGTTCCAGCCAGCGTACTATTACTTAATTTTTTTTTTTTTTTTACCACTTCCGTAACCTCCCAATTCCACACCCACCGCGGGTGCGCCAGCTGACGCTTGGTTCAGTTATGAGTAATTCGAGATAAATGGTAAAATAAGGCAAACAATCGGCGTAAAATCACTGCCGAAAATGCAACGCTACCTCCCGGACTAGAAACCTAACGTCGGCTGATTTCGACCTATCTTTTAATACTCTGATTTTGACCGCTGCGCCACGGCGGAGGTCGTTTACCCAAACTATCGTCACATAGTCTGGAAAGCTTCCTAAGCCAAAAGAATAGAGCGCCTACCATATATAACATTATAAAACAATTCTGTTATAATGTGTTATAGTCGGGCAAAAATTTAACAGCATGAACCTTTCGTTCTATGAATGAACCTTTATTATTTGAGACTCTTGGGATAAAGTCAAAGACAAAATGTTTTTTATTCGATTAGAGTTAAAATAAGCACTTTCAAAATGTCATTTTTTTTACAACCACCGGTTCGGAATGCTATTTCTACGGGGAAGGATCCGGCAAGAAACCTCCGTAGTTGCTTTTTTCAATATTCAATTACAATATTTTCTACTACAAATTACAATTTTTCAACATAATAATTCTAGTTACACTCTAACTGTCAATAAGATAAACCTGTGCAATTACTTCCATATATCTTTATCCTCTACATAATTTTGAATTTTATAGTAAGCCTTCTTAATTAAAATTTGTTTTACATATTTCTTAAATTTCATATCTGACATTTCTGTTATATTTCTTGGAATTTTATTATAAAAACGAACACAATTTCCAATAAATGACTTACTAGTTTTTGCTAATCTAACTGTAGAGATACGTAATTTATCACTATTTCTGGTATTTATACCGTGACCTAGTCTATCAAACTCATTTAGATGTTTCCTTACATACATAATATTGTCAAAAATATATTAATTTACTACAGATTAATTCTAAATGTGCGTTCCACTGAAGTTTTGAATCGATATTAATGCCTAAGAATTTAGTCGATCCTACGATATCGAGCACATAATTATTTATTTGAACATCTGTCGATAATGTCCGCACGTTTGGCAAAGAAAATTTGAGACATTTAGTCTTGGTACTATTAAGAAGCAAATTGTTAGAGTTAAACCAATCTGTTACTTGTTTTAAAGTTGAATTTATTTCATTTTCTTCTTTATATTTTCTGTTGGTTTTAAAAATAAAAGATGTGTCATCAGCAAATAAAATTACTTCACCAAAAATTTCATCTGGCATAAACGGAAGATCATTGATATAGACTAAAAACAAAAATGGTCCCAGAATTGACCCTTGAGCCACCCATTTTTACAATAGACCCAGATGATGTAGTGCTACCGATCTGAATTTTTTGAACACGCTCATCTAAATAGGATCTCATATAGCCAAGTGAAAGATTATCAAAGCCATAATATGATAATTTCCTGAGGAGAATAGTGTGATCTACGCAATCAAAAGCCTCGGAAAGATCACAGAACACCCAAATAGCGTCTTGTGATCCCTCCCAGGCTGCAAATATTTTACGTACCAGATCTACTCCCGTATCTGTTGTAGACCGTCCTTTGGTAAACCCGAATTGTTGGTGATGTAGGATCCCATTCAGATTGAAGAAACACGATAGTTGAGTGAGCATAAGTTTTTCAAAAATTTTACTAATAGCAGGTAAAACTGATACTGGCCTGTAATTCGATGGATCTTCGTGACTACCTGCTTTATATATTGGAACTACTGTACTAGGTTTTAGCGACTCGGGAAATTTACCGTTTTCAAGACTAGTATTAAACACTTTTGAGAGGATAGGAGCAATTACATGCACTATTGAACCGAGGGCTTTAACCGAAAATCCCCACAAGTCCTCAGTCGATTTTATATTTAAAGATTTAAATGCTTTGATTATATCGTCCTCTGACACGCTGTCAAATTTAAAAACGGCCGGTGTAATTTTTACATGTTTTTTGAGGTAATTCACAGCTGTAATACTAGACGTTGAAAGATTTTTTGTGAAATCTACTGGTATCTGAGTAAAATATTTTTCGAAAACGTTAGCTACTATTGAATTATCCGAAATCAGTTCGTCATTTATATTTAAAGCTATATTTTTATCGTTTTTTACTATTTTCCCTGTTTCGGCATTAATAACATTCCACGTCGTTTTAATTTTATTGTTTGATTTTTTTATTATATTACTCAGATACATAGCTTTCGCTTCCTGACAAACTTTTTAAACAATTTTGAATATCGCCTAACATAATTATGAAATTCTACATTATTATTTATTGTTTTTTGTCCGTAAAATTTATATAAATTGTTCCTACATCTCCTTATGCCTCTAGTGGCCCAATCACAAAAACGCAGATTCCTTTTTGGTTGGATTTGTTTTTTTTGCAATATTTGTTAAATTCCACTTTTATTTGTTCAAACATATTATTATACAAAACATCTGGGTCATCTTCCATTAAATTTATATTTTTTATTTTACCTTTAACTGCCTCACTAAATTTGCCTAAGGACTTATTATTTAAGGGTCTGATTTTTATTACGCGATTCTTTTCTTTCCTTTTCAATTCAAGTTTCACTACTTGAGCCGTGTGGTCTGATTAACTATAAATTTTTCACCGGGCAGAGAAAGAAAAGTTTATATAATACACTCGGCGTCAAAAATATCGCCCATCGCTGAAATTCAGCATCAAGCTCATCTAACTTTTATAATAAGAACTCTGGCTAATAGATCATGGTGTCAAATTAAAGCTTGTTTAATATCCCTTCAATTAACATGTTTTTTTTTAAATTAAACGTCATAATTTCCATGTCGAAGAAGTTGTAAGAAAATGTACCAAAACACTCGTTTCAAGGGTCGCGACTTGAGCTCAGTTCCAGAGCTATAAAATGCCTGGACAGGGTAAAATGTCAGTCATTCGCTATCCAGACTTTGAAGACTACACACCTCAGGAGCTCAAGCAAGAAATCAACCCTCAAACATGGAGACCACTGCGGCTGAATCTGCTCAAGTTGTTGCTTTACTGCAAGCAGGAGTTCGACAGTGTGATGTCGCTCGACAATTGAATTTGAGCCGCCATGCTGTCCGACGAGTGTTCCAGCGGTTCCAGGAGACTGGAGCCTTCGTTAGAAGACGTGGAGCTGGTCGGGGACGCTGCACATCTGAGCGGGATGACCGCTTCATTGTGACGTCGTCCCTGCGCAGTCGCTTCTCTAGCGCTGTCGAGGTGCAACAACGTCTTCGAGAAGCTCGCAGGACTTCAGTTAGCGTCTCTACGATTAGAAGGAGACTGCGGGAGAAAGAAATTAGGGCTCACAGGGCTGCTACTGGCCCTAAGTTGACTGCAGCACATCGTAGAGACCGCTTACAATTTGCCCGAGATCACGTCGATTGGACGTTTGAGCAATGGAGGCAGGTTCTCTTCACCGATGAGACAAGAGTCTGCCTTTATTGCAACGACAGGCGTGCAAGGGTGTATAGGAGGTCGGGCGAACGATTCGCTCAGGCCTGCATTGAAGAAACAGTGGGTTACGGAGGTGGCTCGTGCATGTTCTGGGGAGGCATCTCTATAGATGGCAAGACCGACCTTGTCTGCGTTTCATCGACCAGAGGGACTCGCGGCCAGGGGTCTCTGACTGCTGGTCGCTACATTAATGAAATACTGGAGCAGCATGTGGTCCCATATGTGGGTTTTGTCGGCTCTGGCTTCAAATTAATGCATGACAACGCGCGATCCCATACAGCTTTAATTGTGCGAGAATATCTGGAGGAGGTTGGGATCCCTATTTTGTCGTGGCCAGCCAGAAGTCCTGACTTAAACCCCATAGAGCATCTTTGGGACGAGGTAAAAAGACAAGTTCGGTCACGAGATGTCGCCCCTACCACCCTGCAGGAACTTGAAGATGCCGTCATCGAGGAATGGGACAGAATCCCGCAGGAATCGGTTGTAAAGTTGGTGCGATCGATGAAAGACCGTTTAGAGGCGGTAATAAGGGCAAGGGGGGGAACACTAGGTTTTAAATTAGTTTAGTTTTATGTATTTTTTTTTGTTATTGTTTTGTATGATGAAATAAATGTTTTTTTTACTGTTTACAATGTCTTTTCAATATTTTTTGACAAATGAGGAAATCTTTATTTTTTTTTCTTTATAACCTTAAAAACCATTAAATTACCTTTCAAATGATACCTTTAAGTCAATACTTGACCCAAGATTAAAGTGAAATAAAGTTGGTTGAAAACATTTTTTGCAAAGGGGCGATATTTTTGACGCCGAGTGTTTAAGTAAAAAGAAGAAATATTTCAATATATACTTAACAACAGATGCCAAAAGATTTTGTTAGAAATCTATATAATCTATAAATGTTATGTTATTAAACAAAGACAACTACTTTTTTGTTTTGTTGTTTGTTTTGTGAAACTACACAGACTAAAAGTATTATGGTTAATACAGTTTATGTAATAGTAAAGTAATAGATAGTAATAGGTACCTATAAACTTGCGAGTTAATAATGAATAATAATAATATTTCATGTCAAAGTAAAGAATTATATCCGGATCTCTCATTTCTAAATACCAAAAATGGAATCGGCCATTCTTTTGCATGTACCAGATTCTTTTGATGTTGATTTGTTATTTGCAAAATCTACCTAGAGTTTATTGTAATGTAATGAAAAGACAAAGTTTGAAAGATAAAATATTGAGATTTTTTGCTTCATATCATGTACTTGGATGTACGAACAAAGACTCTTTGCATAAACAGAGATTTAAAAAAGATGTGCATAGTAGCGTAGCGTAAATGTTTGTTTTGATTTGTTACAAATAAATTTTCCATCTTTTCGTCGATATGTTTAAGTTAAAATGTGAGATATAAGCAAAATTTGGAATTTGAATACTAGCTGAGTTTTTACACTGAGATTTACGCCATCGAAACATAGAAGTTCTATCATAACCTAAAAGCCGCTTTGGTATCGTAAAAATGTATTCGATTTGTCGGCAAACGCATCCAGCTACGGGCATTGAGCACTCCTTGAGCTGTTGCTTCTTTAACAATGATGAAGTATGCCTGGTCACTGCCGGGGCTAATATAATTAAGGTTTATAAATTGATTCCTGAAGGACCTAGCAGAGAAGTTAATGCTGGTAAGAACAACAGTTTTGTACTATTTTTACAAGGTTTTGTCCATAATATACAAACATTGGATTCATACATTCCTGTTTAGATCTCATACTGGGGGAAAAGCAGATTATAGTTCCTGCTTAACTGATCTTTGTTTGCAACCTACTATAATTTTCTTTTTAGCTGGCCAACCCGTGCCACCGAAGATGAAGTTAGAATGTGCCGCATCATACACCCTCTGGGGCAACGTCATGTCCATGGCATCAGTTAAGTGGACATCTTCAGGTCGTGATCTCCTTCTGGTGTCGTTCAGAGAAGCCAAGCTATCCGTACTACAGTATGATCCAAACACAAATAATATCATTACCCTTAGTATGCACTACTTTGAAGAAGATGATATGAAGGTATGTATATAAATTCCTATAGTCTTAATTACTTGTTTCAGGGTAATAAATACCTTATCTAACTGTAAATTGAATAGCATAAATGCATGTCACAATAAGCTTTGGATTTTGTTTGGTAAATCAAGAGCTATCAAATAGTTTCAAATATAATTTCAGAATTTTCTAAAATTCCTAAGAAAAATATTTCTGTCTGAAAAAACACAAATTCAAATCTACTGACATAAATGTCAATGATTTTTCAAAACCACATTTTAGTTTACTCATTTATTAGGTCAGTTCAGACTCACACTATAATTTTTTGGGGTTCTGTACCCAAAGGGTAAAAAACGGGACCATATTAGTCTATTGTTTATCTGTCCATTCATCAGTGGGCTGTATCTCATGAACCATAATAACTAGTCTCGATTTTTTCGGACTATGCCTATTTCTGTTGACAGAGGCTGACTCACACTTGACAGTTTTAATTATTTTTTCTAGGGTGGGTGGACCACTCACCCCCACATTCCATGGATAAGAGTGGACCCAGAGGGACGATGCGCTGTGATGCTTTTGTATGGAAGGAAGTTAGCTGTGTTACCATTTAGAAAGGATGTCACATCTGAAGAAGGAGACCCACTGGAGAGCAAACCGCTAGAGACCAAGACAAAAATGGTAACATTCTCCTTATTTCTTTATTACTACTTTGAATACTATTATTAATTTAATTCCTACAATCTTCTTGCTGGCGCATCATCATTGCTCAATCAATTTTCATTTAAAAAATGACAATGAGGAAACCTACTTACAAGGAATTTTCAAAAAAGCCTTTTACCCTATGCTCTACATCTTTACCAACTTACTGTCAAATTACAGTTTCATAGGTCATATTTTTAAACCATCTCTGAAACAGAATCAAATTGTAGAGTTAATGAGTTGTTATTTTCCAAGGAAACCATAAAATGGTTGTTCATAAAATATATTAAAATAATAGCAAGTTTGGGTTCAGCCTTTTATTATTTAAAATTTGACAATCATTTGTCGCTTTCCGCAATCCAGCTTGATACTATCTAAAATGGAACATGCCTACCCAGGAGAAGCCTATTTACTCTTACCTTAAAGAGCCCCAGGTTATACTGATCAGGGAACACTTCATCAGGGATAGATTACCTGTCAATTGCAGTACGCATACACATTTTCCCTATAATTTGTATGATTTTCCCACAGGCAACACCACAAATACTACCCAGGGCACCGACTCTTGCTTCCTACGTGATAGTATTAAAGGATCTAGACGAGAAGATTGACAATATCATAGACATACAGTTCCTAAGAGGATACTATGAACCCACCCTACTTTTACTGTATGAACCTATAAGAACATTTGCTGGGTGAGTCAACTTCTATCCATGACTAATATAATAATGGCAAATGCAACTGTTTGTCTGTTCACGCCGAGTCAACAGGTTAGGTCAAGTTATAATGGCTTTTTCTACAAAATAAACGAAGGTCTATCGTAACTTGAATGACGTACGAAAAACGACAGTTTTCACTGGGATCTTGTTGTAATGGTTCATCATGTTTTTTCTTCCAAAACCATCGTAACTTGAGCTCCGAAATCGTGCAGTACAATCCCGTGTCAATGGCGCTTAGGGTTTCACGCCGAAACTGAAAAACTGATTTTGAAGGATTTTGGTAACTAATTGTAAAAACTTATTTGCGACATTGGAAAAGAACATTATGAAAATAAAACTTGAAGGGGCGAAATAGCGGTATCCTTTCCCCCTTTTATCAAATTCAAAAGTCAAATGGCTTATCATGAATTGAGTCGTATGTTTGAAGAACAACCTTAAAATATTAAATCTGAATTAATATCGATTTACAAGTTGAAAAAATACTAGTATGAGTGAATTTAATATTTTGAGTACTGTGCCCCAGGATTACTTAACTCGCGACTGCTTTTTAAAATTTAGTTATCTATTGTCAAACGTGTCATTTGGTACGTGAAATTGACGTTTCAAAATTGAAATTTAAATTGAACGCATGCGAGTTAGTTAATCTGGGGAACGATCTATTTTTTTATTGCCTAGCTAATCAAATTGAACGCAAACGGATGGGGTGTCAGCGGGTGTAATTTATAGTACATTAGTGATATTTACCGCACAGTCGCACGGCAGTCCGAGCGGACACGTGCGCTATGGCGGGCGTGTCGCTGAACACGTCGGCGCGTGTCCATCCCGTCATATGGAGCACGCAGCAGCTGCCCTTCGACTGTCTGCAGGCCGTGCCCGTCGATAAACCACTCGGTGAGTGTGTCCTTTCGAACGTGTGTCAGTGTAATAGTAATAATAACCACATCACAATACCCACGTTGACTCAGTCCTGCAGTAAGATTGTAGAATTTTGTGTAGCAGGTGCTAAGCAACGGTATGGTATAAATTACATAGAAAAGAAAACCGGTAAGGGAAACAATGAGTCTCGCAAATAACACAAGGTTTCGCCCCTGCCGGGATATATGGTGGGTCCTAAAGATATATGTGTGTGTTATAAAATACAATAAATAAAAACATGCAAGTCGTCAGTGCAAATACTTATTTATATTTTCATCCCATGCCGGTACTCGATCTCGGGATCTTAGACGAGATAGTCAACGGTTTATATGGCTGCGCCATGGAGGCGAAATATGTCTCAGTGCAGTCAAAGTGTGTTTAGTTCTTGTAGGTGGAAGAGTATGGTCCAAGGAGTTGAACGGCAGTCAAAGGAAGGTAAACTCGTCGGTGAGTCGATCATCATCAGGAGCCGGAAGATACCTTCATTACTTCCAATCGGAGCGATTTGAGACGCTTGCTTCCACCGGTTTTATGTGCCGGTTTGTAGTTTATGTTACGAGTATATCGTTGCTTAGCACCTGCGATACGAGATGCTAAAATCTTACAGCAGGGCTGAGTCAACTTGTTACGCCACGAGATGTTCGAATCCCGGCTGAGGCAGGTATTTGTGTTATGATGACAAATATTTTCTCATTTGTTGGATGTTTTCTATTTCATTATGTATTTGTCTATATCCGAATGTATGTATGTCGTTTTTTAATGCCAATAGTACAAGGCTTTTTGCCCGGAAATAGGACCAAGGTCTCAATATATTATTGTACTTTCAGGTGGCTGCCTGATAATGGCCGTGAATTCACTGATATACTTGAACCAGTCGGTGCCCCCGTATGGGGTTTCATTGAACAGTATTGCGACACACACTACCAATTTCCCTCTACGTAAGTACTTTATTGTGTTTCTAGTTTGCCCGTGATGTCGTTCGCATTGGTTACAGTTTTTTTTTGCAAAATGTGTCTTACGTCCGGGGCTAAAAATACCGCTTTGGCAATATTGTACTCGAATTTAAATATGATCAAATGTTAAAATGGCCAGTTTCTGCTTCTGAATTTGTACCATCAGAGATCCATACTAATGAGCGGCCGTCTTGCAAAAATAAAATTCAACAAATTCAAAAAATATATTCTTCCACTAGGATTGCTTTATGCGTCCTTTTTAGGTCGAAGTATGATGTTTTAAATTATGGAAGATATCGCAGGTCTTTCTTCTTCCTGGGGTTAGGTTTCACCATATCTTGAATCACTGACGTCACTTATCCTAAGAAGTAAAGAAGATTTATTATAGTTGGTTAGAAAACCTCGCCTGGCCAAGAGTAAAGAAAATGCGGTGCCATAGTGCAATACCTAGTCAGGTCATAAATTCTGTCACATGTTTAATATAAAATAATTGAAACAAGTTTATTCATTATGTAACCATTTATATACCAAAATGAACTTAGCAAAACATAGATTCTTATGACACTAAAGTTTGAATACAGGCCTTCAATCTGCGCGGCCAGTCATCTATCGCAGCACGAACGAGGTCCATGTCAATATCGGCGGCTGCCTTAATCAAGGATGTCTTGAGTGACTCCAAATTGGGATGAGGCTTTGAGCACGCCTTTTCCTCCAAGTGTTGCCATATCTTGTAATCTAACGGATTCAAATCTGGACTGGAGGAGGGCCAGTCTTCGTGCCGTCTTGTGTGCTCTTCGCTCTATGAGCTGGCGCAGAATCTTGTTTGAATACCCAGTGCCTGTTATTGAACATGGTATGAGAAACAGGTTCCACAAGGTTCGTCAGGACTGTATTTTGATACACAACTGCATTCGTTTTTACACATTTCTCACAAAAATGTACCTGTGTTAAGCCCCAATAAGAAACTCTCAACCATACCATGAGCGAGGATGGAGAATGACCTCGTTGGACACGCGGAATATGGTTGCTTGCTTGCTTCTTCACTACTGTTTGCATACACCTTATCATTTTGTTTGTTGTAGCTCTCTTCTACGGTACAAATTTTTTCATCCGAAAAAAGAATTTCCCGAATTTTTTTCCCGTGTACCGCTTCAACAAAGCGCGGCATCTCTTCAGTCTCAGGTCCATCAGACGAGCATTCAAACGATGTCCTGTTTTTCTTCGATATGCCCGAAGCCCTAAGTCTTCATTTAACACTGATTTCACCGTGGTTCTGCTTAACCCCATCTGAAGGGCCAACAGTTTCTGCTTACGTTTGGGATTTCTTTGAATTCGCACAGCTTCAAAGCTTCTTTTCAAAATTCTTCACAGCTTTTATCACTGCTGGAGTCTTAACAGACCAAGTGCGAACACTTCTTGACCTGTCATCTACACTAGAGTCTTTATTGTATGGTTTGATGTTACGATAAACGAATCTTTTGGTTCTATTCAAATTTTTCAGTATGTCAAAAATTTGAATTGGCGCGTAACCGCAACGATGCAACGCAATAACTGCAACACGGTCTTCTTTAAGCTTCCACTCCATATTTAAAAATGAGTAAAATTCTAAAAAGTATACATTTTTATTTTCATGAACAATTCGAAATTCGAATTAAATAAACTTTTTTGAGGCCAGCATTCTAAAAGAAAAGATTTTACTGTGTGACAATACTTATGAACTGACTGTACATTTAGGAATACAATAACTTAAAATAAAAATGTCGTCAACATAAACAAGAACTCTACATTCGTCAATGAGGGTTCGCAACTTGTCTTTGATATAATTCGTTTGAAAGTAATTGAAGACTGTTTGACCATATGGCTTTATGAAGTATTTGAAATTTTAATATTCTTTGGGAACTATGTATGGACGTACTCCTCCATTATTGGGATTTGATGAAATCCAATGGCCACGTCCAGACTTGTGAACATTTATTTTAAAAAATCGGTGCTGTGCTAGTGCAATTAATAATGATTTGAGACAAGTTTTAATTAATAAATAAAATGAATTCCAGGGATACAAGAAGGAGTATGCATGACGTTAGACGGCTGTGCGGTGGCATGCGTTGGCGCGGGTCGTTTCGCGCTATCGCTTTCTGGCGGACAGCTTTACGTGCTCACGCTCATCTCCGACAGCGTGCGGACTGTACGCAGCTTCCATCTCGACAGAGCTGCAGCCTCTGTGCTTACTACTACTGTTAGTATACTTGTTGAATTTGTGCGAGCGAGACGGACTCATGACACTCCACATCACATCGTCATGAACTAAAAATATATTTATTTTTTATTTTATTTATTTAATCAAATACACCATCATAACAGTCACATACCAATTCGATAGTGCAGTGACCAATAATAGATACAATTAGATTAAACAATAGACAATAAAATCACATTATACAACATTACAAATAACATATTATATTCAACTTAAGGTTACAAAGAAAAAATTATTAATTGTTCCAATTGTTATATATTTTCCTCTTGTTGCTTCAGTCGGGTGAAAAAATATTGATTTGAGTTCAATGGTGAATCGAGAAATGACATTTTGGAGGTTAGACAGTCCAACATTTTACAAAACACTACCATTTGATTAAATGAATGGCAAAAGCGAACGGGATATTTTGCATTCTCGTGTTTTAGTCCATAGATTCATAAATAATAATAATAAATAACCACATCACGACACACGCATTGACTCAGCCCTGCACTAAGTATCGTAAGAACTTGTATCGCAGGTGCTAAGCAACGATATGGTATATACTTAATAAATAAGAATACAACATCCAAGACCGGTAAGCGAAACAATGCGTCTTGCAAATAACACAAAGTCCCTCCCCCGCCGGGATTCGAACCCGGAACCTCTAGCGTAGCAGTCGGCTGTTTACACCACTGCGCCACCGAGATCGTCAAGGTCGAGGTTTCATGTACAACTTAATAGTCATACCTTGCTTAAAGTTTGGTACTAATTCCTATTTGAACCAACTAATAGTTCTATCGCATTACGGGAGATTTTTACACAGTTTCAATACTTAAGAAAGAGACAGACAAGCAAGACTCGTTGCAAGCCAGCGTGTGTGAGCGAAATGGCTTGAGCGAACCTCATCTTTGAAAGAGCGGATTGCAAATTTTGAACCATGCTTTTGCAAGGCATATTTTAATTTAATTTGAAAAGTAATTAATGAGAGCGTGAACTTATCTTAGTTCGATAGGGCAAGCCGGGCGTTAGGGCTTATATGACAGTACCTTGACTGTAACCTTTGTACTTGTCACTTTAGACAGAATAGGCGATTCAATGCCAGCTATGGTATTTTCTAATTAAACTTATTTATATCTCTTCAACATTAATGTATTTTACGATATGTCTGGTCAAAAATGTTTCGCCTTAGAGTAATTTTATTAAAATCAAACTAGATTTCCATTTCAACGAGCCATCAAAATCATGTTAGGACAAGAAGATAGTTTGTGTACAATGGATTGAATTGTACAGCATTGACATTGTAATAAGCTTAACCGTGACGTCTATTTGACAGATGTGCGTGATAGAAGAAGACTTCCTGTTCCTCGGATCAAGGCTTGGTAACTCACTGCTACTCCGCATGATGGAGAGAGAGAATCGAATGCTGTTCTCTTTGGACAAACCTTTGGAAGACACGGTTGATCTCACTGGGAATGAAAGCGGTAAGTTATGTGTGTAAATTCATGTATACACAGTCAGGTCATAAGTATTGTCACACAGTAAAAACTTTTCTTTTAGAATGCTGGCCACAAAAAAAAAAGTTTATTGAATTCGAATTTCGAATTGTTCATGAAAATAAAAATGTATACTTTTTAGATTTTTACTCATTTTTAAATATGCAGTGGACGCTTGAAGAAGACCGTGTTGCAGTTATTGCGTTGCATCGTTGCGGTTACGCGCCAATTCAAATTTTTGACATACTGAAAAATTTGAATAGAACCAAAAGATTCGTTTATCGTACCATCAAACGATACAATGAAGACTCTAGTGTAGATGACAGGTCAAGAAGTGGTCGCCCTCGGTCTGTTAGGACTCCAGCAGTGATAAAAGCTGTGAAGGCGCGAATTCAAAGAAATCCCAAACGTAAGCAGAAACTGTTGGCCCTTCAGATGGGGTTAAGCAGAACCACGGTGAAAAGGGTGTTAAATGAAGACTTAGGGCTTCGGGCATATCGAAGAAAAACAGGACATCGTTTTAATGCTCGTCTAATGGACCTGAGACTGAAGAAATGCCGCGCTTTGTTGAAGCGGTACGCGGGAAAAAAATATCGGGAAATTCTTTTTTTGGATGAAAAAATGTTTACCGTAGAAGAGAGCTACAACAAACAAAATGATAAGGTGTATGCAAACAGTAGTGAATAAGCAAGCAACCGTATTCCGCGTGTCCAACGAGGTCATTTTCCATCCTCGCTCATGGTATTGTTGGGAGTTTCTTATTGGGGCTTAACAGAGGTACATTTTTGTGAGAAAACGGGAGGTGTAAAAACGAATGCAGTTGTGTATCAAAATACTGACGAACCTTGTGGAACCTGTTTCTCATACCATGTTCAATAACAGGCACTGGGTATTCCAACAAGATTCTGCGCCAGCTCATAGAGCGAAGAGCACACAAGACTGACTGGCGGCGCGTGAAATCGACTTCATCCGGCACGAAGACTGGCTTTCCTCCAGTCCGGATTTGAATACGTTAGATTACAAGATATGGCAACACTTGGAGGAAAAGGCGTGCTCAAAGCCTCATCCCAATTTGGAGTCACTCAAGACATCCTTGATTAAGGCAGCCGCCGATATTGACATGGACCTCGTTCGTGCTGCGATAGACGACTGTCCGCGCAGATTGAAGGCCTATATTAAAAATCACGGAGGTCATTTTGAATAAACTTTAGTGTCATAAGAATCTATGTTTTGTTAAGTTCATTTTGGTATATAAATGGTTACATAATGAATAAATTTGATTCAATTATTTTAGTTTAAACATGTGACAGAATTTATGACCTGACTAGGTATAAAGCCTCGTGTTCACTAGGCAACAGTTAGGCAACAGGCGCAACACGAGTCGCTCAACATGATCGACAACGTTGCACAACAACACGCGACGTTGCGGACATGACGCACGCTTCGTTAAGCCTCGTATTCATTAGGCAACATTTGAAGCGCGACATATATAGGGTGTTTCACTGCAATTGTATCAAGCCAGCGTGAAGCATCATCAACTAAGTAAACAACCTTTTTTGACGAAGACAGTCAAATCATTCTTCAGTAAAAAAAAAAACTTGAAATGGCCGTTGGAAAAGTCATAATTATTAGTACTTAATCTCGTAATAATCTTTGATATGTTTTATCCAACAATTGTGATTGTAAAATAACAATAATATCGTAAATTTTTAGGGTTCCGCATCCAAATGGTAAAGCCTCCGCTATTCGTCTGTCAGCGGGCTTTATCTCATGAACCAAAAGCTAGACTCTTGAAATTTTCAGAGAATGTCTATTTCTGTTGCCGCTATAACAACAAATACTGAAAACATTAAGAATTAAATGGGGCCTGCCATACAAGAAACGTGATTTTATCGACATTTTTTGCTTGTTCTTGTTCCTTTAACGAAATTATGTAAAAAGTTAATTAATTTTCCATATTGTCGGATGTTGATGTTTTTGGTATCAAGTGAGTCGTTTGATTAGTTAATGAGTGAATAAGAGCGCGAACTTATTTTAGTTCGATAGGGCAAGCCGGGCTTTTGGGCTTCTATGACAGTACCGCCACTGCAAGTGGCCATCTTAGCACTTGACATTTGTATAGGAGATAGGAGAGTGTATAGGAGATAGGCGGTCTAACTGTCAGACACTTTTGTATGTATTTTTTTTTTGTACATTTTATACAACTTAATGGAGAAACAAGCAAACGGTTCACCTGATGGAAAGTGATACTGCCGCCTATTGACAAGACGATGCTCCTGTATCGTGAAACACCAAGAGCACCCCTAAGCGTTACCACGTTGAGGTAAAGATGTTATACCTCTCGTGCCGGTAATCACACTGGCTCTCCTTCGAACCGAAACACAACGAACTGCTTCACGTTGTGAATAGAAAGGAGGGTGGTACCAACGCAGACGATCTCGCACGTAGATCTACCACCTGTAGACTATAGTATACGATATCGTTGCTTAGTGACTGCGATACAAGTTCTTACGATACTTACTTCAGGGCTGAGTCAATGTGTGTGTCGTGATGTGGTTATTATTACTTGTAACAATAACTTTATGTAACAAAGTTTGACCTGTCTCTCCCAGAGCCGGCACCGGACCCGTCCGCCCGGGACGAGCCTTCTTCCAAACGGTCCCGTCCTGACGCTGGACAGGACGAGCTGGAAATGTACGGAGCTGACGTGCGGACGAACACGCATCTCACTACTACCGTGTTCCAGGTATGTTTGTGCTTCGACTATCTAGGTATTATTATAGATAAACTAGCCCGTCGTTCATGCGGGTGGAATTTAACGAATGTATTTTTAAAAAAAAGCAGTAGAATGTACTTACACTTCGTTTTGATAGTTTTATGTATGGTTTTGTTGTTATTAATAGTTGCCATTAAAAGATAAAAAAGACATCATTTTTTTTTTAATAAATACAACCCACAATGTGTAAAAAATATGTTTTGGATAATGTAGCATTGTAATGGTGAAAGAATTTTTTAAATCGATACAGTAATTTTTGAGTTTATTCGTTACCAAAATAGAGATCGGGGGACACGGCAGTGCCCCCGCCAAGTCGAGCGCGAAGCAAACACTGCCGTACCATCCTTTACTGGAACAATTTCGCCGCATTTTCAGGCCCGTATTTGAGAACCTCTGGATAAGACCAGAACGCAGAAATTTTCGTCATCCATAAAGCTATAATAATATACTTAAAATCCAAAATTTCAAGTCTGTAGGTCATTTAGTTCCGAAGTTAAGCGAAAGCAAAGTTTCGCATTTACGACACTCACTCACTCATGATCATCAAAATAGAACTAGTACTTCCCATAAACTCAGAGAGCTGAAATATGGTACAGAGTTAGGGTTTAATGGCCATGATGATGCCCAGTATAAGAAAACACTTGTGACGTGATGATGACTAAGCTTGTAATAGATTTTATTATTTACTTTCCAACATTTTTTATTCAGTTTTCAGAAAACTAATGTAAATAGCTAGCTACTTTATTTTTATAAGACAAAACCCCGGTCACACCAATACCTGCATATTTGAAATTAATTTGAAAATGAATTATTTGAAATTAATTTCTTCAATTGACACTTCAAAATCTAGGAAAACTCCAATGTACACTGATAATACTTGCTTAATGATAATGAAATATTTCAAATACTTGTTACTTACGTTTTGTGTGTGTTGTTCGTGTGCTACTTATAAGTAATAGAATTTTAAAAAGTCTGAAATGTGTTTAAAAAAGTTGGACTCAACGGAAGCGGAAATTAAAATTTTAATTTACGCTTAAGAAATAGGAACTATAAAAATATATAATAAAAACTACTCCTAAAAAGAAAAAAAACTTTGTCAAATAAGAAAATCTAATAAAATAAATCAATATGCCCACGTTTCTACAAAGAGAAGTGAAATACCACCAAAAACATTATGTGAAAACTGGCCAAGTCTCGATGGAGCTGCTAGTTTATCTCTAAAAAGTAATGAAAGCCGTGCCAAGTCTAATGTTCCTTACTGCGATTTCATAGTTAATGTTGTCTGACTTGGCCGTTGAAGGGTACACAAGGGTACAGAACCGCTACCCATTGACTATGGAAAATTGCCATTTGGAAAACGTTGATTCAATAACCAGTTAATTGTATGCTTTATAAAGCTGCGTATTTCAATAATACTTATGTACATAAGCACATAAGCGTGAGAGAGAATTTTTATGAAAGGACAAATAAAACATTATTTAATAAAATATTATTTTCAGTTTCTAACTTTATTCATTCTTCGTATTCAGTGGTATGGACAGTCTTCAAATGGCCTTTTAACGACGTTGTCGTACCTCCCATTCTTGAATACGTCTTCATACACAGTTTACACTTTGCCGAATCACTAATCACAAATCACAAAACAGATCACTTATTGATAATAATAAGCCATAAAAATCAAAACGAATATCTATAACCTATGAACGTGTCGTGTGCGTAACAAATTAACAACGAGTGAAAAAGTAATTGACGATAGAGTGAACGTAGCGGCAGTCGGGGGGTTTCCCCGCGCGACATGTGTGAGCTGTTCATAACAGTCGACACAGGCCGCCGCCGCCGCTATGGTATGCTTCGACCTCCGGGTAAAACCTTCGATTTAAAAGTGTCGGAGACGAAGTCGGAACCGAAGGTGTAATAATAATCGGAAGTTCCGACTTAACGGAACCGAAGTCGAAGCTCCGTAACATCCCTAAAGTGTTGCACAATCAACAACAGCCTATTACACACTAGCGTTCTATTACCAATACCAGTATGGGCTATTATCTCGCTTAACAAACATTGGTAGTTACAACAGATATAACATTACGTGTAAACAAATTGACTTGTAAACACTAACGTATAAATAACGCACACAACAACTGTGATAATAAAGAAATCGCAGTAAGGAACATTAGACTTGGCACGGCTTTCATTACTTTTTAGAGATAAACCATCGAGCAGCTCCATCGAGACTTGGCTAGTTTTTTTACAGAATGTTTTTCGTGGGATAATCAAGTGATAGAAAACGTCGTTATCAAATGTCCACCCGATCAAACATTTTGAATGGACTTTTTGTATAATATGACAAGCCATCATAGTTTTCAGTTTTTTTTTTTGTAGTTAGAGCGATTGATAAACCTTAATCTAGTGTATTTAAGGTTGAATATGCTTTAAATCTATCTCTAAGATTGATGCTACTTTTTAAATGAAGTTGTGTATCTATAAAATAAAAGATCAATTTATACTAAAAATTAATGTTTACTACTAAAATGAAATGGTTAAGGTATGCGACTCCCTACTGAACATATGCCCCATCGGGTCGGTGTGCATGGGCGAGCCGGCCCTGCGCGGGGCAGCCGCGGGGCCGGGGGGGGGCAAGGCCCCGCGCGTGGAGCTCGTCGCCTGCTCGGGGAGGGGCAAGAACGGCGCACTTACTGTCTTACAGCGGACCGTCGCACCGCATGTCGTCACGGAGTTTCAACTACCTGGTAACTATATATATTGAGGTTATATTGATGTGTCAGTTTGTTACGTCAAAATAATAGCTTTAACCTAATATGCATATAAAGGAAACATGGTATTAATAAATAAAAGTTTTTTTTTTCTGTCTTTTTTGGCTGATCTCTGAAACGAAAAGGTTGGATCGATTGCGATAAGACTTTCACTTATAGATAGTTTATATTGTAAGGACTCCTAAGGGTTCTTTTATTTTAATTAAATAACTCTTACAATTAAACTCACACGTACAAAACAAAATGTCTATGTATATTACAAGGGTTATATAAAAAACATTGTCCAGGCTGTCTCGACATGTGGACCGTGATAGGTGATCCATCGGAAGCTAATAAAGATGGCGACAGTGAATTGGAGAACACACACGCGTACATGATCCTGACGCAGGAGGACGGCAGCATGGTGAGGATATGCACATTTAATACTATAATAATTATAATAATTACTTGTTATATGTGAGTAGCATGTATGTTACGGGCTAGTATAACACGTAATATATAAATAATTTCATTTTAATTCATATATTGTGACATGAGCTTTATCTTAGTCTCTCACCCTAGACTGTAACATGTATTAATGGCTATAAGTATAGTATATCTGAGGTTTCTTGCCGGTATCTTCCCCGACAAAAAATTTCCGAACCGGTGGTCGAATCATTTTTTTTTTAAGTTTATGGAATTAAGTTATTTTGATTTTGATACATATGTAAACATGCACTATACATAACCATAACTACCAAACGTACGATACATATATATATATATATATATATATATATATACATGGACTATTTACCCATGGTATATAAGAGACAAATTTAAAAATATTAATATATACCGTTCTGTAGGGTCAGTGAATCCAAAAAATATAATTGACAAATCAAATGTTTCTTTAAAATTACAAACTCTTGTTAAATAGATGTTTTTTAAATTTTTTTATTAAAAAAAAATGTAAATATTTATGTCAAGAATATATTTTAAGGTAGTCAAGACTTAGTTTTACAAATTTATGGTATGTCAAAATTACAAGTCTCGGTAACCTCACGACCTATTGGCTCATGTTCGAACTTGCCACACTTACCCGCCTACCAAATTTAACCTATTAAAATAGAACTAACATAATTCTTCATTTGTGTTTTATTAACCGACATCAAAATAGGAGGATTCATTTGCTCGTTGCTTTTTTGAAACCCTGTCATCTACAATTTTTTTTAAATATGTGTTTAAGTAAAAAAAAATGTGTGTTGTTCCAGGTACTGCAGACGGGTGCTGAGATCAATGAGGTGGACAACACGGGCTTCATGACCAGCGCCCCCACTATATTCGCGGGCAACCTCGGCAACAACAAGTTCATGGTGCAAGTCACTACCACCGCTATAAGACTGATCAAAAGTAAGCTCTAACACTGTACGTTTAAAGTCCTTCTTAGATTTCTATTTTATACAACTTTACGGAAAAACAAGCGAACGGTTCATCTAATGGTGAGTGATACCGCCGGCTATTAACACGACTAACGTCAACACCGCCAATGCGTTGCCCATGTACAGGAAAAGGTGTTCTACCTCTCGTGTCGGTAATTACACTGGCTCTCCAATCCTTCGGACCGGAACACAGCGAACCGCTTCACTTTGTAAATAGAAAGGAGGGTTGTACCGACGCAGACGATCTCGCACGTAGATCTCTTTATGTATATATTGTTTTATATATGGTGTGCATTGGACACGCATACCTGCGATTGTGTGTGCTACGAATAAAACCAGTTATAATCTAGCAGCCGCGTTTCGTTGCCTTTTTCTGACACTATGTGGCCTAAATATAAAACTTCTTTTTTCAAAAATTTACATTTGGCAGGGTTTAACTTAAGATTGACTTTTCTTAATCGAGTGAAAATATCCATTAGGTTTTTGTTGTGATTTTCTAAATTTCTACCTATACATACTAGATCATCTTGGTACGTCATACACTGCTCATAATTTAATCCAGACATAGCTACGGTTATCATTCTTGCGAAAGCACTCGGACTCGTTTTCAAGCCCATAGGTAACCTAGTCATTTGATACTGATTTTTAGTCGTTGTAAAAGCTGTATACTGTCTACTGTCTTTATGTAAATTAAGTTGATAATAGCCTTGGGATAAATCTAAGTGTGAGAAATACACAGCGCCAGATAAGGAATCCAAAATGTCTGAAATATTCGGTAGGGGAAACTTATCGTCTTGAATTTTTTCATTTAGTTTGCGATAGTCAATGACAACTCGCCACTTCTTAACTCCAGAAGAATCTAGTTTTTTTGGTACCAGTAACAAAGGACTTGACCAAGCGCTCCTACATTCCTCTATTATTCCATCGTCCAACATTCCTTTAATTTGCCTATCAATTTCGGTTTTTTGTGTTTACGGCAATCGATATGGCTTTACATATACAGGTGAACTACTGGGTTTTAGCTCTATAGTCTGTTCATACAAAGGAGTCGTACCTAACCTATCCCCAGGTAGGTGGAAAACATCGGGAAACTTGGCACATATATTTTCAATTGACCTTTGTTCTTCGGTTGTCAAGCCATCTCATTTTAATTCTGAAAATAGCGTTTTAACTCTATTTGCGTTTATATTTGACTTACTGAATTGGCAAATGTAGTAATCTTCCAATTTGGTTAAATGTGGATAAAAATTTGTTAAAGTTACATCTGTTTCTCTTGTATTTAATAATTTTATGGGTATTTTTCCGTTTTTCGGTTTAGTAATAGTATTGGCTAAGGAAACCCCTTCACAAAGTTCCTGACTATTAACTACGTAATCTCCGATTAATTAGGTATTTAAATCTATATAATGCATCGACTCGCTCCGAGCAGGTATTCTTAGAGTGTTACAAAAATTATTTTGCCTATTAACTAAACTTAAATGTACTTCCACAAATTTTCCACAATTCGTATTTAACTTTATTGTATTTAATTCATAATTTAATATTGCCTGATGTTTCACTAAAAAATCCTGACCTAAAATTCCATCGGTTTTGCATGGTAATTTTTCAAAAACATAAAATTTATTCTTAAAGACTGCATTGTTAATATTCAACTGTAGATAAACATAGCCATTCGATATTACCGATCCTCCTATTCCGTTTATTGTAAGTGTCTCTTTATGGAATGGAATGTGTAAACTTCTCAATCTTTCTTGTTTGATGACGGACAATGATGCACCGGTATCGATTGACCAGTCGGCCTTTGGATGGGACAAATAAAATGAAACTTTGTTTAATTTACCGACCTTACACGAGTAATTATTCACGAAAAAAACTGATTCAGCGATTCTATGTTTGGTTGCTCTGTAGACTCGTTATTATGAGTCATTGTATGCACTTGTCCTTTAGGTAAATTTCGATATTTATTATTATAATTGTACTTACCTCTATATGCCCCGCGACTTGAAAATCGCTGTTGGTATCCTTGATACCGCGAGATGTGCTGGAAACGACCTCTGACGTATCCCCTTGGAGGGCGTCCCGCATACTGCGTCCTCGTCCTGTCTGTCCGCCTCGTCCAGTGCCTGTCCTGTTAGAATAATAAGTGTTGTACCTGCGCTTATGATGCATACCTAGTACCTCAGCCGACGTAGATGTTACCGTGGTAGAGATATCTTCCTCTTGAGCTACTTGAATGGCGTCCTTCAAGTTGTTGAAATTACGCGCTGCTATAATCGTGCTTAACCTGCGATTTCGTAGTCCGTCTGCGAACCGGTTGATTGCGATTTTTTCGTTTATTGGTCGCAAAATATTATAGCTTTCGGTATTTCCGTCGGACTGCGAAATCGTCAAGTCTACAAATAAATCAGTAATTTCCTTACCGAAATCCGACACAGACATGTCATTCTGTTTAACCGCTTGCAGCTTCATATGTATGGCCGTCGCAGCTTTTTTTGTCAACAGTATCTGTCGCATATCCTTCAATATCAAGTCCGTAACAGATAAATACGAGTTAGATAGTTTTAATTTAGCTGCCTGAGATAAACGCGTTTTTAAAACAAAAGATTCGTTTTAGATGTCTCGTCTAACGTAGTTTCATAATACTCTATGTTATCAATTAGTCCTTGTGTATTTACTTCGGTATCATTCATAACCGGCAGCAGGCTCAGCGCCGTCTTTAAGTTAAACTTAGACATTGTTAGATTGAAGTACTCTTTGCTGCAGCTACTAGCTCTACTATTACTACTGCTACTACTTGACAAATCTACGCTTCCTTCTCCCTCGGTTATAGGGAATTTGCACAAACTTTGAACCTCAGAAAATAAGTTTGAAAAGATTTTACTAGATTCAACAATTAGTTGATTTTCTCGCTCACTTTTAAACTCTAACACCTTACTTATTGTATCTATATGATAATTATGCAAATTTTTTAATTCATTGGCCTCTTTTAACTTTTTATTTAATATGTGACCTTTACGCCTTTTCGGACCAATATTTATTAAATATTGTCTTATGACGTACAAATTGTTAGTTAATTCTTTAATGAAATCTGCCATTCATTTTAATTAAAATAAAAGTATTAAAAATACATGCCTTATAATTATTATAATTAATATAGGAACATTATAAAAATAAAATAAAATAAAAAAAAGTGACCCAAAGTTCATATTAATATTATACCTGATTTCTTCCTATTACACACAATATCCATAATGTTGACCTGATTTACCACAACGCACACTTTTTCCACTTTTCACTTTGTTATTATGTCGACTATCATCATCATGCTTCGTCCTTGACTCTTCCCGAGAATTCCGGTGAAATCCTCTGCATACGCACCACACCAGCATCAACACCACGCTGCACTCTTTTGTTGAAACATTTTACGCAGTACCTTATTATCATGATCAAAGCAATCATCACGAACAACAGAAGGAAGACCATCATGCTCCATGCTATTAGTCCAATATGGGTCTCGACGTTAATTCCGATATGGTTATTATATCCGATCTGGGTATTTATCTCAGTCCCGGGCTTGGAGGGTGGGTTTCCATATGAGTGACACATATTTTAGAATTTTGATTTTCATATTATAATTAAAATTTTAAAACACCAGTTCAATTATTAAATTGGACACCTGAGACACGGTGATCCATATATGGCAGGGTCGCCATGTAAGGACGGCCTACGAGGAGACAAGTGAAACCAAGTGCTGGGCGATTAGAAGTGACTTTATTGAATAGAGATTACATAGGTTGATAGGTATACAACATGTTACATTAGATATTTACACACTACAGAAGTCTCCCTTATCTAATCTCCTAGCTACGTAATTAGCATATCCATACAATACATAACATAAATTTTGCTGGTTCTTGTTTCTTTAACGAAATTTATCTAAAAAGTGTATATTGTTAAATCTTGAAAGATGGTTCGGAACCATTCATTTTTTTTTATTTATCATTATTGTATTTTTTTCTTTAACAGATGGCGTGTTAGTACAATCTCTACAGTTAGAATGGACGGGCAGTGTTGCCAGTGTCGCTGATCCTTACTTATGTGTGGTGTCTACATGTGGCAAGGCATTAGTGCTGGCGTTGAGGGAGTACAGGGCCAGGGATGGACTGGTAACAAACACTTTCATAATAAACGTAAACTCACACCGTAATTAATCCGTCTAGTGCAAGGTCGCGCTTGACCGATTCGAGAGGAAGCGATCGGGTGAATGTTTCGTGACATTTTTGTGTCATTACAGGTGCAATATAGGTCCATAATTATTAAGTTTGCTGGCACTCGTGTGCCCGAAATGATATATTCAGATCATATTGTTTTATCAATCACAAAAAAAAAAAGAACGGATTTTGATGAAAATGACATCTAAATAAGATTGTGAAATTTGCATTAAATTTGTACTACTATATGTGTATACCGGCAATGTTAATTGTAATTGTGTCCTTACAGACGGCGCGCCTGGCGCCGACGCGACAAGCCGTGCCCAGCCGCCCCGCGCTGGCACGCGCCGCGCCATACACCGACCTCAGCGGCCTGTTCACGCACCACGACGTCACGCAACACGTAACGTAGCAACACACGCACACACACAAGCCGTGCCCAGCCGCCCCGCGCTGGCACGCGCCGCGCCATACACCGACCTCAGCGGCCTGTTCACGCACCACGACGTCACGCAACACGTAACGTAGCAACACACGCACACACACAAGCCGTGCCCAGCCGCCCCGCGCTGGCACGCGCCGCGCCATACACCGACCTCAGCGGCCTGTTCACGCACCACGACGTCACGCAACACGTAACGTAGCAACACACGCACACACACAAGCCGTGCCCAGCCGCCCCGCGCTGGCACGCGCCGCGCCATACACCGACCTCAGCGGCCTGTTCACGCACCACGACGTCACGCAACACGTAACGTAGCAACACACGCACACACACAAGCCGTGCCCAGCCGCCCCGCGCTGGCACGCGCCGCGCCATACACCGACCTCAGCGGCCTGTTCACGCACCACGACGTCACGCAACACGTAACGTAGCAACACACGCACACACACAAGCCGTGCCCAGCCGCCCCGCGCTGGCACGCGCCGCGCCATACACCGACCTCAGCGGCCTGTTCACGCACCACGACGTCACGCAACACGTAACGTAGCAACACACGCACACACACAAGCCGTGCCCAGCCGCCCCGCGCTGGCACGCGCCGCGCCATACACCGACCTCAGCGGCCTGTTCACGCACCACGACGTCACGCAACACGTAACGTAGCAACACACGCACACACACAAGCCGTGCCCAGCCGCCCCGCGCTGGCACGCGCCGCGCCATACACCGACCTCAGCGGCCTGTTCACGCACCACGACGTCACGCAACACGTAACGTAGCAACACACGCACACACACAAGCCGTGCCCAGCCGCCCCGCGCTGGCACGCGCCGCGCCATACACCGACCTCAGCGGCCTGTTCACGCACCACGACGTCACGCAACACGTAACGTAGCAACACACGCACACACACAAGCCGTGCCCAGCCGCCCCGCGCTGGCACGCGCCGCGCCATACACCGACCTCAGCGGCCTGTTCACGCACCACGACGTCACGCAACACGTAACGTAGCAACACACGCACACACACAAGCCGTGCCCAGCCGCCCCGCGCTGGCACGCGCCGCGCCATACACCGACCTCAGCGGCCTGTTCACGCACCACGACGTCACGCAACACGTAACGTAGCACTACACGCACACGCACACTGCTCACGCAACACGTAATGTAGCACTACACGCACACGCACACTGCTCACGCATCACGACGTCACGCAACACGTAACGTAGCACTACACGCACACGCACACTGCTCACGCAACACGACGTCACGCAACACGTAACGTAGCACTACACGCACACGCACACTGCTCACGCAACACGTAATGTAGCACTACACGCACACGCACACTGCTCACGCATCACGACGTCACGCAACACGTAACGTAGCACTACACGCACACGCACACTGCTCACGCAACACGACGTCACGCAACACGTAACGTAGCACTACACGCACACACACACTGCTCACGCAACACGTAACGTAGCACTACACGCACACACACACTGTTCACGCAACACGTATCGTAGCACTACACGCACACTGCTCACGCAACACGTAACGCAGCACTACACGCACACACACACTGCTCACGCAACACGTAACGTAGCACTACACGCACACACATACACACTGCTCACGCAACACGTAACGTAGCACTACACGCACACACACACTGCTCACGCAACACGTAACGTAGCACTACACGCACACTGCTCACGCAACACGTAACGTAGCATTACACGCACACACACACTGCTCACTGAATACGTAACGTAGCACTACACGCACACACACACACACTGCTCACGCATCACGACATCACGCAACACGTATCCTAGTCTAAATGTTCTGTCAGTTATTTTTGATCTGGCAACTGTCACTTCTGTAAGGCACAATAACGAATTGGAGTCTTTCTGTTGTAATATAGCTTCATGTTTGAATAAAAATAGTACTCCAATGTAGATACGAAACAATGGAATAGAATTTATTAAAAAATATTTTTGTACTGAAACCTGAATATTGATAGAACTATTTTATGTTGCAAATATATAAAAAAATCCATTTTGTCAATAATTTTATTCCAAAAATGAATATAAACAACACTCTACACATAGACATAGCTAAGTCTCGGGTTACAAGGATCCTTGGCTCTCGTTCGCATGTTTGTCACTTTTTTAAAAGTTCACTTTATGTTCATTTAGGTGAAAGGTGAATTCAGCGGGAAGGTGAAAAAGGGTAAAAAGAACGTGAAGGCCGAGGGCTTCGACCCTGACACGGTTTACGAGCTGAATGATGAGGATGAGCTACTTTATGGTGGAGATCAAACGCCAGCTTCAATGGCTAGCGTAAGTGGACTTATTATCGGTTTCTTATTAATAGGGAATATGCATGAAATTTGATGTGATAATTCAATCAATTTATCGTAAAGTATATGGAAATAATATCTTCATAGTGAAAATAGAATTAGAATTGAATGATAAACTAGGGAGATATAACCATTAAAAGTAAATATATCTGTCCCGCTCATCAGAACAACTTTTTCTATAGAAGTTGTATGGCGCCCGTGTACTTTGACGTCATAGTACATATCGGATCTCTCTGTCGAACCAACGACTTTGAAGCTTTATAATTTAGTTAATAAGTCAGATATTCGAAAAAATCTAACGGATTTTTATAAATATGTGGTATCAAATTTTAATAAATAAATAAAAAAAGTCATGCATATTCCCTATTCCTATTTTTTCTAGTCCTCTCTTCTGATTAACTTCGTTGCGGTTCAATATTTTTCGACTCGACGACCTGTGTGGCGTTGTGGTGTAAATGGCTGAACTACGCTAAAGGTTCCGGGTTCAAATCCTGGCGGGGCGGAAGTTTGTGCTATTTTCAAGAACCATTGTTTCGTTTACCGGTGTTGGATTTAGTATTCTTGTCTATGTAGTTTATACCGTATCGTTGCTTAGTGCGATACAGGATTATATCTTATATCAATGTGGATGTCATGTTGTGGTTATTTGTTTTTTTTAATCCATCTATTAATCTATCTATTTTGACATGTAAATACATACAGCATAAACTGTCCATTGCAGATAATGTTAGCCGAGCAGTCCAAGAACCCAGGCGTTCCCCGTCGCATGTCTCGCTGGTGGCAGCGCTACCTGGTGGACCCGAAGCCCACGTACTGGCTCTTCGTTGTCAGGAACAATGGAAACTTGGAGATTTATTCGCTTCCGGAGATGAAGCTTAGCTTCCTAGCTGAGAACGCTGTGAAAGGGAATCATGTGAGTTTTTAATTTGTTTTACTTGAAACTCAAAAGCAGTATTTAATATATAATTAGATAAGTCTTTCTTTATCAGAATTACGTTATTAAATTATATTATCTTCACTTCCTCTTGGTCTTGGTCCCAGTTTAAGATAAAAGGTTTGTTCTTTGGGAACTGTACAGTCTCACCATTGTACATTTTTTCTGTTGACTTTGCGACCTACATAGCGCCGAGCCATAATTTAATATTTTAACTAATTTTACATAAGTGCATAACTAACTAACTCACGATAAGCATCAAGTGAAGGAAAGTCTAATAGCGTACTTATTGTCACCAAATTTAATCACTACATTTAATAAACCTTTTCATCTTGGACTCAACTTATTACTTTCAACGAACTCAACTATCAAGCAAGTGTAAGAGCTAACCGGCTCCTACAGGAACTAAAGATTAAAATAATGTAAAATAATAAAATAAAAAATATACATATACAGATAAATAATTGAGGAAATTTATTTGATGTAATAATTTTCAAAACAGCAACTACGGAGGTTTCTTGTCGGATTGTTCCCCGTAGCAATAGCATTCTGAACCGGCGGTAGTTTAAAAAAGATAACGATTTAAAAGTATTAATTTTATGTATATTCCCAACTGTCAGATCCTAGCAGACAGCCTCGAGTCGGTGTCAGTGATCCCAACATCTGAGGATGAAGAGCAAACCCACTCCGTGGACCCGCAGGTGGAATCACTGAAGGAGATGGCGGTCGTGGGGGTTGGACATAAGGCCAGCATGGTGTTGCTGTTCTTCAGGTTTGATGATCAGGTGTTGATATACCAGGTGAGTTGTATTTCTTGGGATTTAAAGATCTAGGTGGACTGTTGTCTTTTACTAAGTATCGTCCTTTAATTAATTGCATAGTATTTTGTATTTTTAGGGTTACGTACCAAAAGGGTGAAAAACGGGTTCCTATTAAGCCTCTGCAGCCTTTGTGTCGGTCAGTCAGTGGGTTGTATCTCATAAACCATAACAGCTAGACTCTTGAAATTTTCAGGGAATGTCTATTTCTATTGCCGCTATAACAACAAATGCTATAAAGATAAAGAAATCAGAAATTAAAGAATGGGAGAAGAACAAGGAACTTGATTTTATAGATATTTTTTGCTTGCTCTTCTATCTTGATGAAATAATCAGAAAAGTAAATTATATTTATTGTATGAGATCCATCATGTGCGAGCCCGACTCATGCTTGACCGGTTTTTTTTTCTTATTTATTAGTTTTATGTATGTTTATGTGAAATACCCTTTCAAAGTAAGTCTTAAGTCAAATAAACTAAGTTGGCAAACAAGCTTACGCCCGCCTGATGGTAAGCAGTCACCGTAGCCTATGGATGATGATGTTTGTTATACCAGGGGTATGATGCACGCTTTGCGGACCCTGTATTTAAAAAATAATAATATTAACGATCTGGTCGAAGGTAGTGTGTACTCGTTTTTGCCTGGAAAATTAAATATTAATAATAATACGGGACATTTCATACAAACTGTCTGAGTCCCAAACTAATCCACAGGCATGTGCTATGGACGAACAAGGATATACGTACATTTACTAAAATAAAAAGTGTGGGCATTACTATTTGTGTGTGTGTGTGTTCAGTGTTGAATAATACACAGGTTGTCAGGTACACATGATGTATTTAGCCAACCAGTACAATACATCGGTAAGGTAGGGAGGCTACTGTACTTAAGTAGTACCTAACGCGGACTGCCTTGTAAACTGAATTATTACTTAATATATTTTTTAATATAGCAAGTATCGCATTACGTACTAGTGTGTTGCCACAAAAGAAAATATCCATTACCTCAGAATTAATTTCCTAATAATTCTGTTTTAATTTTTTATGCCATTTAAAGTCCTTTTAAATAATCAAATTTTATAAGTATGCTCCAATGCGTGTTAAATTGCATTTTTGAAAATATAATTAAAGAAAAATAATAACAAATAATTCATCAACAAATGATAGTTGCGGAATTACACTTAATAAAAAAAAGATGTACAATATAAAATAAAAATCATAATTAAAATTAAAAAACCATAAAGTAACTTCCACTTGAATCACGTTGGATTGTTCGGTGGGAATCGAACTATTTAGAATCCCATCACTGGGGAGGGGCCGTGTAACAGTAAGTAAAACTATTGTACACGTTAAGAAAAATCACCGGATCTGAGCAAGAATTTGTGTCCTTTCTAAATTCTTAATGTCTACACAGTACTACACATGACATTGCTTTGTTAAAATTCTCACGGTGTACATAGCTATTATGTTTTCATCGTCAAATATTATAGCGATTACAAGTTAATGTTCTAGAGCATCCGACACAGTAGGTCAAGTTATAAATGAATGGTCCAGCGTAACTTGAACGAGGTCCGAAAACAAAAGGTGGTTTATCCGGGGGTCTTGTTTTAATGGTTTATGTCTTTGTGGAGAACTATTATAACTTGAGCTATAATAACACAGTATAATGACGTGTTAACCCAGCCCCTAATCGTCATCGTATGCCTGACCGCGTGAAAACGAGGCCGAGCTTTTAAAAGCTGATAGTATGAAAAGTTCCAAGCAGTTCAATTATTGCCCGGCTAAAAGAGTTTATAGTAAGCGCCTGATTTGACGGTTGAGTTAGAATAAAGTGAGTTTAAAGGTACTTAAAGAAAATAACATGATTTGTGTGGGATAACGTGCTATGCAATGGCAGCGGTAAGCGCCGCGCCTCACTAAGAATTAGGATCGGGTTCATACGGCATTGCACTGCATTTTCAGAGCTCAAGTTATAATGGTTCTCCAGGAAGTTAAACGATAAACCATTACAACAACGTCCCGGAGACGTCTCTGTGCGTCGAATCGGGCTTGAGTCCTCTATAGCTCAGTCATTTCTCTAGGCATATCGTTTCCCCCGCGGCAACCTCAAGCTCCGGTTCAGTCTAGTGCCGGTTAGTTTCCCGCACGGGTACGCAGCCAACAAACCGAACCCTGACGATAGCTACGAAGCAGCCACCCTCAGGGACCAAGTGCGCCAGATCAGATACTTCAGTGAGTGGACCTTGTATTTTAATAACCTTAACTCTTTTCATTTCATTCGACCTGACACTCATTTGATTCGACCTGACGCTCATTTGATTTGATCTGACATATACAATTTGACTTTCGACACGTGACTTAATTTGACAGATACAATTATATTTATTAGCATAGAATTGATATTTCGTATATATCTCGATGCCTGTTGATTAAGGATTTTCGTAAATGTGCTTCACAAGTTAATTTTCTCATTTAAACTGGGTTATTCACAGATTCACTCAAGCGCATTGTAATGTGTTAGGTAACAAGCAGATGGCTAATTTGATGGAATGAGATACCGCTGCCTATTGACACGATGATGTGTCTCAATGTGGTTGAACTCCTATATTTTATGAACTAGACCGGGGGAAAAGTTTCTTTGTAATTTGTATGAAAATTTTTTTGAGTTCCATACAAAAATAGGGATGTATTTAATTACGGTTACTGAAAAAATATTAAATAATAACAGTATTCAGATTTTGCTATTTTAATAATAAAGTACCTAATATTTGCAATTTTAAAATTGTTTTTTTTTTTTCTCCATAGTCTTTCTTTTATTATAGATTATTTATTATATAGGCCTTCAAAGTCAAAGTCAAAGTCAAACTCATTTACTGTGAATATAGTATATGTAAAATAAATTCGAGTAAATAGTTTTAGAGTCGGTTATCATTATTAGTACCATACCATATCAAGATTAATGTCAGTTCAGGGCTGAGTAAATGCGTGTTTCGATGTGGTTGTGATACATGGCTGCCCCCGCAGACAACGTGCTGGGCTACAGCGGCGTGTGGCTGTGCGGCGTGACGGGCGCGCTGCTGGTGGCAGCCCGCGGCACGCTGCGGCTGCACCCGCTGGCGCACGAGCACGCGCCGGCGCTGGCGTTCGCGCCCTTCCACCACGCCAGCTGCAACGCCGGCTTCCTGTACTACACCACGCATGTACGTATGCACGCTCATTGCTGGTGGCAGCCCGCGGCACGCTGCGGCTGCACCCGCTGGCGCACGAGCACGCGCCGGCGCTGGCGTTCGCGCCCTTCCACCACGCCAGCTGCAACGCCGGCTTCCTGTACTACACCACGCATGTACGTATGCACGCTCATTGCTGGTGGCAGCCCGCGGCACGCTGCGGCTGCACCCGCTGGCGCACGAGCACGCGCCGGCGCTGGCGTTCGCGCCCTTCCACCACGCCAGCTGCAACGCCGGCTTCCTGTACTACACCACGCATGTACGTATGCACGCTCATTGCTGGTGGCAGCCCGCGGCACGCTGCGGCTGCACCCGCTGGCGCACGAGCACGCGCCGGCGCTGGCGTTCGCGCCCTTCCACCACGCCAGCTGCAACGCCGGCTTCCTGTACTACACCACGCATGTACGTATGCACGCTCATTGCTGGTGGCAGCCCGCGGCACGCTGCGGCTGCACCCGCTGGCGCACGAGCACGCGCCGGCGCTGGCGTTCGCGCCCTTCCACCACGCCAGCTGCAACGCCGGCTTCCTGTACTACACCACGCATGTACGTATGCACGCTCATTGCTGGTGGCAGCCCGCGGCACGCTGCGGCTGCACCCGCTGGCGCACGAGCACGCGCCGGCGCTGGCGTTCGCGCCCTTCCACCACGCCAGCTGCAACGCCGGCTTCCTGTACTACACCACGCATGTACGTATGCACGCTCATTGCTGGTGGCAGCCCGCGGCACGCTGCGGCTGCACCCGCTGGCGCACGAGCACGCGCCGGCGCTGGCGTTCGCGCCCTTCCACCACGCCAGCTGCAACGCCGGCTTCCTGTACTACACCACGCATGTACGTATGCACGCTCATTGCTGGTGGCAGCCCGCGGCACGCTGCGGCTGCACCCGCTGGCGCACGAGCACGCGCCGGCGCTGGCGTTCGCGCCCTTCCACCACGCCAGCTGCAACGCCGGCTTCCTGTACTACACCACGCATGTACGTATGCACGCTCATTGCTGGTGGCAGCCCGCGGCACGCTGCGGCTGCACCCGCTGGCGCACGAGCACGCGCCGGCGCTGGCGTTCGCGCCCTTCCACCACGCCAGCTGCAACGCCGGCTTCCTGTACTACACCACGCATGTACGTATGCACGCTCATTGCTGGTGGCAGCCCGCGGCACGCTGCGGCTGCACCCGCTGGCGCACGAGCACGCGCCGGCGCTGGCGTTCGCGCCCTTCCACCACGCCAGCTGCAACGCCGGCTTCCTGTACTACACCACGCATGTACGTATGCACGCTCATTGCTGGTGGCAGCCCGCGGCACGCTGCGGCTGCACCCGCTGGCGCACGAGCACGCGCCGGCGCTGGCGTTCGCGCCCTTCCACCACGCCAGCTGCAACGCCGGCTTCCTGTACTACACCACGCATGTACGTATGCACGCTCATTGCTGGTGGCAGCCCGCGGCACGCTGCGGCTGCACCCGCTGGCGCACGAGCACGCGCCGGCGCTGGCGTTCGCGCCCTTCCACCACGCCAGCTGCAACGCCGGCTTCCTGTACTACACCACGCATGTACGTATGCACGCTCATTGCTGGTGGCAGCCCGCGGCACGCTGCGGCTGCACCCGCTGGCGCACGAGCACGCGCCGGCGCTGGCGTTCGCGCCCTTCCACCACGCCAGCTGCAACGCCGGCTTCCTGTACTACACCACGCATGTACGTATGCACGCTCATTGCTGGTGGCAGCCCGCGGCACGCTGCGGCTGCACCCGCTGGCGCACGAGCACGCGCCGGCGCTGGCGTTCGCGCCCTTCCACCACGCCAGCTGCAACGCCGGCTTCCTGTACTACACCACGCATGTACGTATGCACGCTCATTGCTGGTGGCAGCCCGCGGCACGCTGCGGCTGCACCCGCTGGCGCACGAGCACGCGCCGGCGCTGGCGTTCGCGCCCTTCCACCACGCCAGCTGCAACGCCGGCTTCCTGTACTACACCACGCATGTACGTATGCACGCTCATTGCTGGTGGCAGCCCGCTGTTGCTAGCGTCACTGCTCTACGCAAGATCGCCAGTCATTTTATTTTTAAATTGACAACTGTTTCATTACTTCCTATCAAATTCAAAATTATACCTATAAATAAATCTATTTCTTGTAGTTTAGATAAATTGACTCACATATTTTTAGTACAGTTCGAATCATTTCTGAATTGAATTCGTGTCAGATCGTAACTAAGATTATAAATCAACATTAAATTATGCAAACAAAGTAACTTATAAGTATTTATTAACAACCAAACTTACAAATCAGTGTGGTTTTTTTATTTGACGACCTCGGTGGCGCAGTGGTGTAAACAGCCGACTGCTACGCTAGAGGTTCCGGGTTCGAATCCCGGCGGGGGCGGGACTTTGTGTTATTTGCAAGACGCATTGTTTCGCTTAACGGTCTTGGATGTTGTATTCTTATTTATTTAGTATATACCATATCGTTGCTTAGCACCTGCGATACAAGTTCTTACGATACTTAGTGCAGGGCTCAGTCAATGTGTGTGTGGTTATTATTATTATTATTTACTGTTCTAAAAAGTTTTGAAGTATTTTTTATGCCGCTATCATTCATTATAAAACGCTTACACAATACCGCCATCTGGTAGTAGGTTTACGAAATATAGTGAGGAACCATCTCTTGAGGATTCAATAATCATCATCAACTTAGTATTGAATGCAAATTTTTGTTATTTTTCGATACTTAAGAGCATAGACATAATTTTTATTTAGTTTTGTATTCAGACATCCAAGAATCACTGACTATGACGCGGTGATATTCTTTTAAAGTATGTCGCTTTACTAAAAACCCGATCAAGCAACGCCATCTATTGGCGAAATTATAAACTTCAAACTAAAAACTGCTTTGTAACAGAACACAGATTAGATCACGCGAAATTGTTTTAATAACGTGGGCTCAGGTCACAGAGTGCTATGTGTATTTTTTAAATTCCCGTAGCACTGCCTCCGTATCTGCGTGTTACCGTCTCACCTGTCATACGCGGCTCCGTGGCCGACACGGAAAGTACCTCTAAGGGCGACACCACATACAGTCGTGTACCACGTCGAATCACGGACTTACTGCCTGCTGTCATCTGTAGCTACGCCTGGAACAAGTTATTACAGATTCAATGGAGAAGATAAGGAAAATTGCACAGAGAATAAAGGAGACAGGTAAAAAAAAACGCAAAATAATAAAACACCCGCCACTTCCTGCCATTGAACTCTGTGAAAAAATATTACATATTGTAATTTGCTTTATATAAAGGCAGTCATAGTGCATATAATGAAAGACTAGAAAAAAAACAACTACGGAGGTTTCTTGTCGGATTCTTCCTCGTAGATAGCATTCCGGTGGTAATAAAAAATATTTTTTTAAAGCACTTTTTTAAGTCTTTTTAAATAAAAACATTTTGAATACTGCTAGCAATACCAGTCAGCGCGTTACATCGGATTGTTGTTATTTTTACCTTGTTATAAAATTTTGTTGTTATCTTGTTTTTGTTGTTATTTGTTAATTAAATGAGTAGAAAAATACTTAAGTCATGCTCGTGACTAGTGTTGCTAGCTAGACTACTGGAATCGGTTCAGCAGTCTTCGACTTTTAGCTATACTAACGGACAGCTTTTAATTTGTTATTTAAAAAGAAGATTTAAATTGTTTTGTGATCAGTAAATTGATGTTCTTCTGATTTGTGTTGTAATATGGATTTTATGACGTCTCATTCTAAATTGTAATGCCCAATTACAGAGGAACACAACATTATCGTAGTGACATTGCTTAAATTATTACGCGGTAAAAACTAAATACATTAAATTTAAAAAAATCCAACTTAACTTTTATATAAATTTTTAATGCGAAAGTTATTTAAGATGCATGGACGAATGGATGTTAGTTACTCTTTCATACAAAAACGACTGAATGTATTTTAATGAAACTTTACAATAATACAGCTATCAGAATAACACATAGGCTATAGTAAATATATAGAAAGATATTGTGTGATTTGCCTGCTTTGCTGCTAGTAAATAAGATAAAGTATGTATCGCTAATGAAGTGTGTTCTCGCTTGCAGGTTCCCGTACCCGATGGTGGATCGTTTTTCGATAAGTCTGTTCTCACCTGTCTCGTGGGAGGTGATACCGAACACTAACATAGAACTGGACGAATGGGAACATGTCACTTGTATGAACAACGTGGCACTGTCGTACGAAGGGACTAGGTGTGTAAAAAAAAACTTAAATATATATTCATGGTGAAATTGAATAACTCAATTTTCGGAAATTTCTACGTGTTTTGCTACTCAATATTTTAAATAACCGTTTAAAATCTATTGATTTGTTTAATAGAACACTCAATATTATATAAAAGATGGCAACATTCCTATAAAATTGTATTAAATCTGTAAAAATTAATCTAACAATATATATTTATTTGCAAGACGCATTGTTTCGCTCACCGGTCTTGGATGTAGTATTCTTATCTATGTAGTTTATACCATGTCGTTGCTTAGCACCTTCGATACAAGTTCTTGCGATACTCACTGCAGGGCTGATGGCGTGTTTATTGTTACTATCCGCCTGAATTAGTTATTTAGTTATATTTATTTATTTATTTGGTGTATAGTAATGATATTTCAATAAAGATTATTATTATTATTATTATTTTCAATAGTAAATCTGTTTGAAATAATATTTGTACGCAGTTTTTATATATACCTTTAAAGTTATGGTTAAGATCATTTACCAACCTGACAAATAAATTATTTTAATTATTTTTAAAAACTACTACTCAAGATGAAATCTAAGATGAATTTTGCCTAGTGTATCGCCTAGGGCAATGTCTATATTGTTTTTAAGATTTCTAGAGGAAATGGCTTTTTAAACATAAGGTCATCATATCGTTATAGTACATTACCGTTCTTATAATTTTTTTTTTATTTTAACCATGTTAAGAAAAAAGTGAATGATGTTATGTAATTTGTTTTCACAGGTCAGGATTAAGAGGGTACATAGCATTGGGCACGAATTATAACTATGGTGAAGATATAACATCTAGAGGAAGGGTAAGTGTGATATTTACTACATATTAAATTATTAATATACATTTATAACGAAATAACTTAAATGTATCAATTATTTATTTAAGTAAACAAAGATATAAAAAAAATATATCGATCAATTTCGTTTATATTCCTAAGGAGTTGTTTACTGTGTTACAAGATTTTGCTTAGCGATATTAAAGATTAAAAATTTTAGAATATTTCGAAGCAAATATGATTTAAGACCTTAATTTCTGTTATTTAGGGTCTTATTTCTTGTGTTCACTTACTTTTACAACACAACACATCTAAGAACTCAGAAAAGGAAATATTCAATAAGCTTTTTTAATTAATGAACTCTATTTCTAATTGTTAAGGTCTGCTTTCCTCTATTCTTAGAATCTGCCTTTGAATATAATGCAAATATATTAATTTAATCCTTACAGATAAAGTCTACTTTTCTCTATTCCAAATATATTGCATTACGACAACATCTATTTAAAAACATAATAAATAACCTTCACTAAATATAAATTTAGCTCTTAACTCCTATTTTTAAGGTCTAATTTCCTCTGTCTCCAGATATTGCTATACGACATAATAGACGTGGTGCCTGAGCCCGGGCAGCCACTAACGAAGAACAGATTCAAAGAATTATACGCAAAGGAACAGAAAGGCCCTGTGACCGCTCTCACACATGTATTGGGATATCTCATCACGGCTGTTGGGCAAAAGGTATAGTTGTAATGATTTTAATATACTTGAAATATGCTTCAAATGATTATCCAGAACATTCTGCTGCATAAAAAAAAAACTTATTCTGATAAGAAAAAAGCCCTTTACGGTAAGTAATAAATAAATGAAGTCAGAGTCAAAATGTTTGTTTTTCGTATAGACTTAAAATAAGCACTTTCAAATCGTCATATTTTTTTACTACCACCGGTTCGGAATGCTATTTCTACGTGGGAGAATCCGGCAAGAAACCTCCGTAGTTGCTTTTTTCAATATTCAAAATACAATAATTTCTACTACAAATTAAAAATTTTCAACATAATAATTCTAGTTCTACTGTCAATAAGATAAACCTGTGCAGCTAATTAAATAAAACACATCACAAAACACACATTGACTCATTGATTGTAAGTATCGTAAGAACTTGTGTCACAGGAACTAAGCAACGATATGGTATATACTACATAGATAAGAATACTACATCCAAGACCGGTAAGAGAAACAATGCATCTTGCAAATAGCATTAAGTTCCGCCCCAAAAGGGATTCGAACCCAAAACCTCGAGCGTTGCAGTCGGCTGTTACACCACTGCGTCACAGAGATCGTCTAGAAATAAAAATCAAATGATTTCATTTAAAAAACTTGTTAATTTTATGGGTATATCATGCCCCAATGGTTCATAGGATAAAATAATTGCTTATTGGTAATTGCTTACCATCTGTGACAAGCCATAGCCACCAAAAAGACATTTTTTCTCATAAATATGGCAACCTATTTTATTACATGAAATGTTTCTGGTGGTATTCAATTTAATAATTGAACTCCGTTCTCTTCAACAGTTCTCTTATTATTATTATTATTCACTTTATTTTTTTATTTCATAGTTTAGGGTTTTATTCATATAAAAGTACAATAAAACACAGATACAAAATATAAACACTACAAAACCTAACCTAGAGTGCCACCGGCAGCGGGGCAGTGCTCAAGCTACCGGTGGTTAGGGCTGCAGAGAGAGGAACCTCCTGACAATGCGTGCCGTTTCCAGGAGTACTGCCTTCTGTATCTGACCCTTGATCCAGCTATCTAGCGAGAGTCTCTTCAGGTGTTGGTCGAGACTCTTCGCTATGAGACCGTTCGCGGAAACAACTATCGGTACAATGATCGTCGAATCAACATCCCACATGGCGGTCACCTCGTGGGCCAAGTCAAGATACTTGCTGAGCTTGTCCTTCTCGGCCTTCACGAGGTTCTCGTCATGCGGGATGGTGATGTCGACGAGTATCGCACGACGCTGCGATCGATCTGTCAGCACGATATCAGGTTTATTTATTGTTATTACAGATCTACATATGGCAGCTGAAAGACAACGACCTGGTCGGCATAGCGTTTATTGACACGCAGATATATGTACACAACATGCTGTGCGTTAAGAACTTGGTTCTGGTCTGTGACGTGTACAAGTCAGTGTCATTGCTGAGGTACCAGCCACAGCACAGGACGCTGGCGCTGGTTGCCAGGGACCTGGCTAACGTGCAGGTAGGTTTAACCCCCAGATGTTGAAATATCTTCAACGCCTAGGGGTAAAAACTTTCAGTCATAAAGAGTCGATTTGATTTCAACCCCCAGGGGATTTCAGTCATAAAGAGTCGAATTTTCAACCCCAAGGTGTAGATTTATTCCAACCTCCATCCATCATCACCATCCGTTGGAGATTGAGTGTGAAAAATTGTACATCAATGATCTAGTTTACAAATAAAATACATTTGTTATTTATTTCCCGACTGACCCGGAAAGAGAGCGTGCGTGTGTATGTATGTCCGTTCCATCGTGACCTATAGTCTAAACGGCTCAACCGATTCTGATGAATGATATGTCATTAGATTGGTATTTATGAGTTTTATTTCTCGACCTTAATTTTTATATCTTAACAGAGTATGTTCAAACAAATTCCATCTCTTCTTTTATTATTTATTCGTTAGATATACGACATGGAGTTCGTGGTGGACAATACGAGCCTTGGTTTCCTGGTGAGCGAGGCTGAAGGGAACTTCGTGCTGTTCATGTACCAACCACAGGCCAGGGAGAGCTATGGAGGTATATCATAAAACTGCGTATTTTACAGGAATACAGCGCAGCGAAATCTTAACACGCCTAGACAGTTCGAGGGTTCGAATCTCGGGTTGCCGTTGTAGCTGCCATGTTACTCATTGCCCGGATAGTGGCGACAGATTCGCAACCTGTCACACTGGGACTCAACATAAACATGCGAAATGCGGTGTGTAACACCTCTGCCTACCCCTCTCGGGGGATTTATTGTTTATGTATGTTTCTTATTCCAGGTCAACGTTTAATCCGCAAAGCTGACTACCACCTAGGCCAGCAAGTTCACTCCATGTTCCGCATAGCAGCCCGCACTACTGACAACTCTAATAAACACATCACTATGTACTGTAAGTATATATGTACAGGTATCTACGTATGTCTGTTTGTTTGCCAGTCAATTTGTATATAAATAGTATGTATATAGTATATTTGATCAAATTTTAATTTGAATTCGGTTTATTGTAAGGTTCTTAATCTGTTATGTCAGTTGTAATATCGATTTTAATAAATAATATAATTATCTTAATAAAAAAATATATATAAATTTAATTTCTATTTTGTTACAAAATATTTAATTGATCGATTTATGGGGCATTTATTCATATAATTTCATTGGCGATCAAGCAGACGGTTCACCTTATGGAAAGCGATACCGTCGGTTATTGATACGACCACGTTGCCTTTGATTTCTTGATTTTGAGTAACATGCCATTGGGAGCATAAACAATTTAATTTTAAATTTTTATAAGAGTTGTTCAAAGGTTTGTTATCATGGCTTTTCAGTATAATGTTAGTTTTTTCATTCTAATTTTGTCTCATCTTTTACATTTTGTTAATATTTTATTAAATCTTTCACGATTAAAAGTTTTAAATAACTTTTCGTGAAGGGAGGAGGTTTTAGCTCAGTTTGTTACGTGTCTTGGTTAACCGACCGACCCGTCAGATCGAGGATTCGAGTCTCAGGTTGCCGTACATTATAGCTGCCATGTTCGTCATTGTGCCCGGATAGTGGCGACAGATTCGCAACCTGTCACACTGGGACTTAACATAAACATGCGAAATGCGGTGTTTAACAGCTCTACCAACCACTCTCGAGGGATTACAGCGTGAGGTGATGTTATGTGTTGTGTATATTTTTTCTCTAGCAACACTGGACGGTGGTCTGGGCTACATCATCCCCCTGTCAGAGAAGATGTACCGCCGTCTGCTGATGTTGCAGAACGTTATGAATAATTACTGCTGTCACATAGCTGGTCTCAACCCCAGAGCTTTCAGGTTAATGTATATTCTAGTTTTATTTACAAAGTCAAAGCTGGCAATACATAGATTATAAATTATTTTGAATAAACAACTTTTAATGTTTTGGTAGTGTCAATTTATTTAACAAAGAAAATTTTATTTTATTAATGCTGTTTTGGTTTGTCTTGCTCAAATTATAATATAATTTAATTTATTTAGCAACATCTGCTCAGTTGTTAGAATGAAATTACAAAAATATTAAATTTTTTCATTATATTTGTAGATTTTTAGAAAAAAATACATTTAAAAATAATGAATTTTACATATATTTATCATTAAAATACCTGTAAATATTTTAAGGTGGTATCACATGTTTAACACCTCTGCCAACCCCTCTCGTTGGGATTGCAGCGTGTGTGTATGTGTTTGTGTATGTTATTGAACAGGACGTACAAAGGCAGCCGCCGCGGCCTCGGCTCGGGCCCGGCTCGCGGGATACTCGACGGTGACTTGGTCTCCACTTACTGCACGCTCAGCCAAGCCGACAAGCAGGACGTATGTATATCCATATAATAACTAGCGGCCTGACCAGGCTTCGCACGGGTACGGGCCTATGTCACTCAGGAAAAATGTAGCTTTCCAACAGTGAAAGAATTATTCAAATCTGTTCAGTAGTTTCGGAGCCTATTCAATTCAAACAAACAAACAAAAAATCAAACCTTTCCTCTTTATAATATTGGTATAGATATGTCTATTAAGGACCGAACTGCAAATTTCTGTTGAGCATACACCTGTGTTACAAAAGTTTATTTCGAAAAACTTATTACAGGTACCGACCAAAATTATTTACATTTACCGGGTTAAAAAAATAATAGTAAAATTTTTGTTAAAGAAAAAAAAAAAAACCTGATTTGTAAAAAATATGGACCTTTGGACTAAAGTATGGAAATTAATCCCAAATTATTGGTTACACATGTGTTTATTGTAACTGCCATGCTACCTGCCTATTAATCTTTTAAGTCTTAAAAAGTTTTGATTTGGTTCAGAATAGAGCTAAAATGTATTTTTTTTTTTCAGATCGCGAAGAAAATAGGAACGAAAGTAGAAGAAATAATGTCTGATCTATACGAGATAGACAAAATGACTGCGCACTTTTAGTTTTAAGCTGTAAATAAGTCTTTAAATAAAGTATTTTTTAATTATATTTAATGGTTTTATTTATTTCCTGCACCAGTTTGCCTGAACATGGTGGGTTAGTTAATTTCTTATATAAAAATGAACTGTTCGTTCGTAAGTCTAGTTAAAAGTCTAAGACGGCTAGACCTATTTGAATGATTCTTTTTACTATTTTTGACAACTTCTATGGCGCAGTGGTGAAACGCACTACGCAACAGGTCCTGGGTCCGAATCGCGGAATGGCGGAACTTTGTGTTATTTGCAAGGCGCATTGTTTCGCTTACCGGTCTTGGATGTAGTATTCTTATCTATGTTGTTTATACCGTATCGTTGGTTAGCGCCTGCGGCACAAGATTCTACAATCTAACTGGAGGGTTGAATAAATTTGTGTGTCGTGATGTGGTTATTATTATTACTATATCCGCTCTAATAAAGGGAGGGTTTGCAAGTTTTTAAATATGCTGGAAGCTGGCAGGGTAAACTAGTTTAGATAGAGAAAAAAATATTCACACTGATAAAAAATCTTCCATTTAGTTGTAGTATTACGAAATACAATCAAAATGATCAATCGCTTTCAAAATTATAGTTATGACTGGACCGTATATGTCATTTTTGTGGAGAAAAAAAAACATGAAGGATTTATGAGTCACTACTGTAAATCACTAACGGTTTTTTGTGGTTAGTTCACCTACTGCGTCTGTCATTCTATAGGTTTACGAACATTGTAATGTGAATAGTTTTTAAATGTATTTTTAATACTACGGTGTAGGGGTATGGTAAGCCAACGTAGCCTATGGACGCTTGCAAGGTCAGGGGGATCACGCAAGCTTTGTTGATCTTGCAAGAATACCGTTTTTCAATCCTATGCTGTAGTCACTGATTTTTCCTCGCATTGATTGCCATCAGGTTCCATTTTTTTAGGTTAGGTCATTGTTATAGGCGACATTGCGAACTGACTTTTCGTACCGTAAGGTAGAGTAAGCATCTTTTGCTAGTATGTTTTGGACGCTCATCAAAGCTAGACTTTATAGTCCTAAGCTACTATGCCCTTCATATATAGTAATGAGATATTGCAGAAGTTTGTATTCTGCACATAACCTAAACCCTGGTCTCTGTTCAGCGGTTTTGAGTAGTTAGTGCCTCATGTAAGTTTCAGCGCACACTTTTTGTCTGAGATGGCTGTTCATATAACTTCAATAATAATAATAACCACAACACGGCACACACATTGACTTAGCCCAGTACTAAGATTGTTTAATGTTGTGTCGCAGGTGCTATACAACGATCTGGTATATAATACATAGATAAGAATACTACCAAGACTGATAAGTGAAACAATGCGTCTTACGAATAATACAAAGATTCACCTCCGCTGGATTCGAACCCGAGACCTCTTGCGTAGCAGTCAGCTGTTACACCACTGCGCCACATGGGCCGTCAATGGGTTAGGTTAGGTTGTTTTTTTAAGACCGGGACCCCTGGGGCCGCCCGTACAGGGTGGCGCGCCGTAAGATCTGCACCCAGGGTCCGGTCACGGATAAGCTGCCGGGGGCTCTCCTTGGGAGAGTAATGGAGGCTCTGTTTCCGGCTGCTCGGGCTCACAGTCCTCCGAGAATGAGGCCGACCTTGGCCGTTGGAACGCAGGTGGGAGAGGAAGTACCCCAAGTCACTGAAGACGAGTTGCTGGTGGCCCTGGAAAAACTCCGGGGTCGGAAGAGGGCGCCTGGTCCGGATGGGGTTCCGGGTCGGGTACTCTTGATTGCAGCGGAGTTTCTTGGGGACAGGCTTCGGGAACTGTTCAACGCGTGTATTCGCGAGGGACAGTTTCCGAAGCCCTGGAAGGAGGGACGGGTATGCTTGCTACCTAAAGTGGGTCGCCCACCGGAGGATCCTTCAGCTTATAGGCCAATCGTCTTGCTGGATGAGGTGGGTAAGGTATTCGAGAGGATACTTGCTGCTCGCCTTATCCAGCATCTCGAGGGGGTGGGCCCAAATTTATCAGATGCGCAGTATGGATTCAGGGTGGGTCGCTCGACCCTTGACGCCCTTACCCAGCTAAGAGGGCTGGCCGTGGAGGCTGTTAATGGGGGGGAGGTTGTGCTGGCTATATCTTTGGACGTAGCCAATGCATTTAACTCCCTTCCTTTCGAGACGTTGAGAGAGGCGCTCCGTTATCACGGAATGCCCCTCTACCTGCAGGCGGTGGTGGCAGCATACCTTGAAGACCGGGAGGTCTTGTGGGAAGGAGGGAGGGGACACTTACCAGGCGTCTTGTCTGCTGCGGTGTTCCACAGGGTTCGGTCCTTGGACCAATCCTGTGGAATATCGGGTTTGACTGGCTTCTCCGGCAGTCGGTTCTCCCTGGGATGAAGGTCATCTGTTATGCTGATGACACTCTCTCACTGTCCGAGGGAAGACGTACGAGGAGGCAGCGATGAAGGCCACGGTTGGTGCAGGGTTGACGGTGGACAGGATCCGTCAGCTTGGACTTGAGGTGGCCTTGTCCAAGACGGAGGCCCTTCTTTTTCATGGACCACGCAGAGGACCCCCGCGGGGTGCCCAGTTGGTCATCAGGGGAACGGTGGTCCCGGTAAGGGCCCAGATGAAATATCTGGGTCTTGTCCTGGACGGTCGTTGGAAATTTGCGGCACACTTTGCCCAGCTGGGTCCGCGGTTGGTATCGGCGGCTGCTGCCTTGGGGAGACTTATGCCCAATGTGGGGGGACCCACTGGGTCCTGCAGGCGCCTGTACTCTGGAGTCATCCGGAGTATGGCCCTGTACGGTGCACCCATTTGGGTTGATGCACTAGACTCCACCAACAGGGCGCTTCTAAGAAGGCCGCAAAGGATTGTGGCTATAAGAGCCATCAGAGGCTACCGGACCGTTTCCTGGGCTGCAGCAACACTGCTGGCGGCGGACCCTCCGTGGGAACTTCAGGCTGAGGTTCTCGCAGAGGTGTACCGATACAGGGCTGGCCATCGCGCTGGAAATAGGGCGCTAGACTGGGAGGCGGTAGCCAGGACAAGAAGGGTGGCAAGGAATGCGGTCCTGGAAAAATGGGAGGAGCAGCTCGGGGCTTCGTCCTTCGGCCTAGCGACGATTGAGGCCATCAAACCTCAGTTACGTCGCTGGGTTGGCAGGAGACACGGAGTCCTGAGCTACAGACTTACGCAGGTGCTTACCGGGCATGGGTGCTTCGGTGAGTACCTGCATAAGATAGCCAGGAGAGAGGTGGACATGGTCTGCCATGAGTGTGGAGCAGTGGAGGATACCGTGCGCCACACGGTAGAGGAGTGCGCAGCGTGGGGGCCTCAAAGGCACGACCTAACGCAGATCATAGGCAGTGACCTCTCGCTGCCAGGCATGATCAATGTCATGCTTGGCAGCGAGAGGTGTTGGGACGCGGTAACTACCTTTTGCGAGTCAGTAATTTCGCAGAAGGAGGCTGCGGAGCGGGACAGAGAGGTCGACGCCAACGCTGATCCACTCCGAAGACGCAGGTTGGGCCTGCGAAGGCGCCGATATGCGCATCTTCTGCCTCCGCCGTGATAGTGTGGCCGGGGTGCTGGGTCGGGGGACCCTGCACCCGTAAAAGGCCCACTGGATGAAGGCCCGTTTTGAGACTACTGAGATGGTGTAGCCTGCTTGTTTTCAGGGCTCACTGGCGGTGGTTCTTAAGACGGGCCAGCCGTTGGAGTAGTGCGGTGTCTGAGGGTTCCTCTGGCTTCCCTCTATCCCGTAATGCTCTAATAGCTAACGGCGTTGGCGGAACGTGGGGTTTTAGTCGGTAGGCACGGGTTCTTCGTGAGTCCGACATACTCCTTCGGTCCCCCCGGGCTGAAGGAGATCCATGAGGATTTCCCCAGGTAAAAAAAAAAAAAAAAAAAAAAGGTTGTTTTTTTAAATCGGTCACCGCCTGTCAGTCGCTGTTGGAGAGTCTAAGATGTATTATTAGAGTGCCTGCTTCCAATTTGCAGTCGACTGACAATCAGCCAACTAAATCGAATAGGAATGCGAGCTTGCATAAGTCTGTTTTATTTGACGGCCTCTGTGGCGCAGCGGTGTAACAGCTGGCTACTCACCACGCTTTAAGTTCCGGGTATATCTTGGTTGTAAGTATACCATATCCTTGCTTAGTGCCTGCGATACTAGATTATATCTTAGTGCAGGGCTGAGTCAACGTGTGTCGTGATGAGGTTATGATTTGTTCAGTCTCTTGATACTTAAGACTTATAGATCAAGGACGTGGTAGCTCAGTTTGTTATGTGCCTTAGTTAACCGTACGACCCGACCGAGCAAGTCGAGGGTCCGAGACTCGGGTAGCCGTATAATGTATCTGCCATGATCCTCAATCTGCCCGGATAGTAGCGACAGATTTGCAACCTGTCACACTGGGACTCAACATAAACATGCGAAATGCGGTGTTCTCTGGAGGTTATAATTACGGCGTGAGTTCATGTTACTCAAAGATCAGTGGTGAAAAGAATGTTTTCAAGTTTTAATACCACTCATCTACTGCTACCTCCAGTCACTTTAATAACTTTAAAATGATGTAGATATTCGTTGCGTCATTTCTCTGTGAATTGGTCTGCTATTTTTTGTTCTTTTTTTTTATCAATTTTCTGTTACATCATCTTATTGTTCGGGCAACGAACTGATTGACATCTAAAGTTAAGGTTCTCTTCAAAGTATAGAATCAATTTGTTCGACTATTCGGTCATTCTTTGTAGAGATTCAACATATTTTATTATATTTGTTAGGCAGTGTGACCGCGTAGTTTTTTTTTTAATTAATGTTATGGAAACTTTATTTTCCTATTTGAGTTTATTCAATCTCATGGGAAAAATTTGTGTCAAACGTTTTGTATGGAGGTTGGTCATGTGATTATTAATTTATCAGAGTTAAGGTGTAACGATGGTGATAAATATAATCGTAAGATGTTGTTATACGAAAATTGTCGTTACAATAAATGTTTTATTATCGTTTATATACTTTTAAGAGATACTTGTTAAGTGACACTGAATAAAACCTGTCGGTGTAAAAGATATAGATAAAAATATTATACACCTATATATTATTAATATATATTATAGAGAAGAGTTATGGGTGTTTGATATGATGCTTAAGTCAAAACCCGGTTACGACGACAAATCGCTTACTACAACTCAATGGTGCGTTTCCCATATTAATACACCATTAACAAAAAAAAAAGGCCGAAACAACAACGAAAACTGCGACATATCGCTTAATATGACAAACCTTTTCCGAATCCATCATTTATAACAACCAAGCTGACGTTAGAGATGGAAGTTCGTATTTATTTAAACGAGTTTATAATTAATTTTTTATCATTTTATTTACAAATACTTACTGGTACTACAAAAGTTAAAATTAAATAAAAATATACATACTAACATGTTTTGAATTGAATGTGTGTGTTTACTTTATATATTGCTTATTTTAGTACATATAATGTCATTATATCCGGTTTCAATTGTATTGATCTTAATCAGCCACATTCCAGCGTTTTCGCTGTAAATAACATTAGGTTTCTAATTAAAATTCATTTCTGTATATCTATAAATTACATGTAGCTGTTAATAAAAAAAAAAACAAACAAGTTGACTTTTAGAATGCACTGACCGAAAATATGTAACACCAAAAAAAATAAAACTGATAAAATTTGAATTTAGAACGCTCCGCTGCTGTCACTTACTAGATACGATAGTATAAAACCGCGCGGAAATTTATTGTGACATCACAACTTCTATTTCAACGCATCGGAAACCATCGAAATGTGTTCAATTCAAGCATATGTGAGTGTTTTAAAATTTTTGTGTGCTTTAAAAATATCTACTGCTCTAAAAGGACTACTATTTTTGCATAAAAAGTGATAAGTGTTAACAGGGAGTACCTAATTAGGATTAAAAACCATTGACTAGGCTGTATAGTGTTTATACATTTGCCTTTCATCTTTTTATTTTAGTGTACACAAAGCTTAATAGCATTTTTAATTAACATGAAAGTTTTAAAAAGGTACGCAAAATTCCGTATGAAATCACTTAAATAATGCAATTTTATGCATTTCGTTCTACTTTGACTGTCGCATTTTTTGTTTCCGTTTCTCTTTGAAAGTATTATTTAAATTGTCACGAGACGATGCTAATGCGTTTTTAATGGAAACACAGTTTTTAGCCTATTTTTATTTCGCTATCTACATAAAGAGGTACAAACAGTATCTACTATATTCTTATCAAAACGTATAAATATAATATACAAATTGAAAGTTTAAGTAAATTAAAAATCTAAGTTGTGCAGCTTAGTATTTTATCAGAACTACAAAATCAAAATTAAAAAATTGAATAGTTTATTGACCAGTACTTAAGTTACATAATATGAAATACCTAGCGGGCTCCAAACTAGCCTGAGCCTGAATTTAATACATATGAAATATTTCTAGCAAAAAAACCATAAACTTACCTGTTATTTTTGAGACACCAAACAACTAACATCCAGTCCTTCCCGAAAAAAAACTTTAATAAAAAGCGGGAAAGATTTGAATAGCCTAAATCATCTATAAAGCGCTTCTCAGCGCTCCATCATAAAACAGGGTGAAATGGTAAAGGTCATGCATTAAGCGGACCGCGGGGTGTAAATAAAAGTAAATATATTGGCTATAAAAGTGTAAATGCAGCTAATAAATAAAGCGGAGTGCTCGCATACAATACATCAACAATATCCGACAATGTTAGCCAACTGTAAAAAGCTTACAATGATATAGGGATAGTTTGGAAACATACGGACCGGCGGGCTGACGCGTTTTCAAAAATATCTGAAATTTTGTTATATCGTTTTCAACACAAATATACATAAAAATTCCATAAACAAGTATATAATACATTTTAAGTTGTTCAATTAACTAAAATAGCTTAGTTTTTGTTTAAATGCCTTATGTAGATGGGGTAGAGGGTGTCCATAGTGAGTCCCCACCCCCAACAGTTTTGAGCTTCAAAAACTAAAATAATTCATGTTCTAAATTATTTAACAATAATATTTTTCTTTTTTTGATGACCTCGGTGGCGCAGAGGTGTAAACAGCCGACTGCTACGATACAGGTTCTGGGTTCGAATCCCAACGGAGGATTAACTTAACTTTGTGTTATTTGCAAGACGTATTATTTCGCTTACCGGTCTTGGATGTTGTATTCTTATCTATGTAGTATATCATTGCTAAGCGCCTGCGATACAAGATTATATCTTAGTGCAGGTCTGAGTCGATGTGTGTATCGTGATGTGGTTATTATTTCTTTTGGTAGACGGATTTTTTAAAAAGTCAAACTAGCGCTTTAACGTTTGCGTGCGTACAAGATGACAGGCTTTAAAATAACCACTTTTTAAAAATATCGATTGAATTATGAAAAATCGTCAACTTTGAATTTGATTTTCGACAACTTTGAATACGGAACTTGAACAAACGGTTACGTTCGAAAACTGCGCGTTTAATTCTAAATCAACGCCCCGTTTGTACGCAGGCTTGCAACTAACTCCGCTAGTGTGATGTATGGCTGTTCAGATATACTCTTAAGCTAGAAAAAAATCTTAAAACTTTTCTTTCATATTACAAAGGAGCTCTTAAACTTTTTCCTAAGACCTAAGCTTGATGCTTTGATGTATCGCTATCGTTTTTGTATTAAAAGTTTTATTTTAAAGTCCTAACTAAAACTAAATAACCGGTCAAGTTTGAGTCGGACTCGCACATGAAGGGTTCTGTACAAGATTAAACAATTTATATACTTTTAAGCTAATTTCATTAAATTCACATAACTAGCGAAAAATTTGAAAAAAATCATCATTTCTTGTATAGGAGCCTTAATTTTTTTAATTTAATATTTTTTTTAGTATTTGTTATTATAGCGGCAATAGATTGTTGTGTCTATTGAGAGATTATCTAATAATTTATGGACGGACAGCGGAGGCTTAGTATTATGGTTCCGTTATTATGGAACCCTAAAAAAATACTAAAATAATAATAAGCAAATATCTAAACGTACTAGTACGTTTTATATTAAAAAAATATTTTTTCCAAAAATTTCGGCCATGTACAAGTCGAATTTGAAGGGTAAACGTAACATGTCATGAATATTAGATTTTGTTGGTATATACATGAAAATCGAATAAAATAATTTGTAGAATGGAGTGTGCCTAATAGCACTGGCTGCATTTCCACGCTGTGTAACCTCTGAGCGAAATGCAGACCAGCGTTACGGTCACGACTGTCTTTTTTTATTAAAAATTTGGAATAATCTTTTGAAATTCTCTCTTAGAAAAATCTCCTTCATACAAATTTACCTATTTATAAATTATAGCGATCCTACCCGACTTCCCACGGGTGTAATAAAAACTCACTAAGCCAAACTGTCTAAAGTAGCATTCTGACTGAATTTTTATTTTCTAATCTTTAATTTAATTAATATTTCATTTAGTAATTTTATCTTTTTTATTATTTATAATTACAAAACCAACGGCACAAACTAGTATACAAAACAAATAACACATAACTAACACGTTTACAATTTATAGGTTACAATCTTACAGAGCAAACGCGTGAACGACGGATTAATTCTACTATTAATGGTAGTTAATTGTAAGTGTGTGTGGATGTGGGTGTGTGAGAACGTGTGTGTGTGTGTGTACTTGTCAATCTTTCGTCTGTATAAGTTTGACGATTTGATGCCTAAAGAGACACTTAGAGTTAGTGAATACGTCAGTGGCAGCTTCGAGATCAAAGTGAAATGCGTTATTGTAATAATAATAATTAGAATAATTTTTGTAATAAGAATAAATGATAATGTCATATGCGATAAATTTGCACGTCACGGTATGTAGCAAAATGTTTTAGGTGCAAAAATAAAATATCTAATTTTTAATTAAATTTCTAGTAATCCCTTAACTTTACCAACATTTTATGGAAAAAAAATCTATTAGTTTACAAGTGGGTATGAGTATAGTAAGTAGTTGAAAATTGTCTCTAAATTGCATTAGAGGTTCCCTCCGCTTTTGATAGTGGCTCCACAAGTCGTCAATTACCGAGGCGATCGCTTCAACCATGAATCTTGCGAAGTTTACCCATGTGCTGAGCTGATAAGGCCTTGTCCACAAACAAGTAAAGAAGCAGTCAGCTATAACTAACCAAGCTTAAATATATAGCTACAAAAGTAGACTGCGATAGAAAACAGAATTATATTTGGCCCCTCATACAAAATTAATTTAATACTTTTAAATATTTTTGTCTCATGTCTCCTGGATAGTCGCGACAGATTCGTAACCTGTCACACTGGGACTCAACATAAACATGCGAAATGCGGTGTTTAATACCTTTGTATAAGTGTATACACTCTCGAGGGATTGATTACGGCGTGACTTTTAGTTATGTGTGTGTGTTTGTTTTTTTTTGTCTGTTAGCGTTAATGCTTGCGGTAAAGGGTTTAAGTTTAAGGGGATTGGTAATAACGTATTTAAACAAAAAGACAGGATTTTCCTGACTAGCTTTTGCCTGAGGTTCGGTTCGCGTGGAACTTTAATTTGTTTTCAATACAGAACTATACGTAAGAGTTTAAGTTAAGAGTATTTTATAGATTTAAAACATAACGATTTAAAAAATACTTACACCGATTTTGACATTGGCTTTCGGATGCATTTTGTTAAAAAAAATCTATGCAGACGAAATCACGCCCAAAAGATCTAACCAATGTCTTGCAACAATTTATCTTCTCGCCAAATTTAATTTACATCAGTCCAGCGGTTTACACGTGAAAAGGTAAAAGACATACCGACAGATAACTAAACAGCACCTACGTAAATAGTTAGTATGGGTGTAGTGAGAAAGTATGCTATTACACCTTACTTGCTTTTCTGATGTTAAAAAGTGATTACGTACGAGGAAACATCATTTCTGGTTTTTGAGATGGTTAGATAGCATTGTTAAACGATCCACAGTGCGTGTTCACCTAAGTGTTCCTTAATGTGTTCTGACGACCTCGGTGGCGCAGTGGTGTAAACAGCCGACTGCTACGCTTGCTCGGGGCCGGGACTTTGTGTTATTTGCAAGACGCATTGTTTCGCTTACCGGTTTTGGATGTAGTATTCTTATCTATGCAGTTTATACGTTGCTTAGTTCCTGCGATACAAGTTCTTACGATACTTACTGCAGGGCTGAGTCAATGTGTGTGTCGTGATGTGGTTATTATTATTATTATTAATGTGTATACTATACAACATAACGGAAAACAAGCAGACGGTTCGCCTGATGGAAAGTGATACCGCTGCTGACAAAACGATGCGATATATGTCATTAAACGCCGAGAGCACCGCCGATGCGTTGCCCATGTAGAGGTAAATGTTATACTTCGTGCCGGGGATTACACTGGCTCTCCAATCCTACAAACCGAAAAACAATATATCATTGTCTATTATGAGTTCAGTTTCCTCCTCGTCAGATACAACAGATTACTACAGCGATGTGCTTGAAGTCACTAACCAAATAAACCAAATAAATAGGAGGTTCACCATCTTTTTTATTTTCTGCCGTGAACCAGTCCGCTGTGTTTCGGTTCGAAGAATTGGAGAGCCAGTGTTATTACCGGCATGAGAGATATATCTTTTGTGCCTGCAGGCCATGTATTGGCGCTCCTCTTGGTGTTGTAAGAATTAGATGGACCGTCTTGTTTGCCAGTGGCGTAGTATAAAGGTAACTCATGGGAAAGGCTTCACCAGCCTAAGGGGTGCAGCCTATGGCAGCATGGGGGCAGTTGACATTTACACAGGCAAAATAAGCTTGATATTTGCAATTCAATTTTCATTGGGCGATTTCAATTTGAATTAGGATCTTACGTTCTAGTGCAATATTATATTATAATATTTTTATCTCTAAAGGGGGGCAGCTGCCCCTCCTTACCGCTTTGGCGACGCCATGACTTATGGTAGACAGGTCCTATTGAAGTTATTGCCGAGTCATTAGCAGAAGGAAGTTTGAGCTAAGGGAAATTAAAAACCACAGCGCGTCGGTTAGTTCGCGGCGTCGAAAGTTACTTCGTATCTCGCAATAATGTCGACGTATAAAAAGCTGCACAAAGCACATGCGATAACAGCCCTTATGCTGTATAACTTAAGAGCGTCAAGTCCAAACAGGTTAGGTTGAGTTATGGCCTTGTACCGTGTAACAAGAGTTTATCACTAATGAAACAGAATGTCAACTCCACAAGATACTACGTATGAATAATGTAGCTTAATTTTTAAGGGTTCCGTTCACCCTTTGGGTGCGGTTACTAAGCCTCCGCTGTCCGTCTGTCCGTTAGCGGGCTGTTTAATTAACCATAATAGCTAGACTCGTGAACTTTTCAGAGAATGTCTTTTTCTGTTGTCGCAATAACAACAAAAAATAAAAACATCAAGAAATAAATAAATAATTCCTATGCAAGTAAAGTTTTTTTTTTTTTTTACAAAATTAGCTAAAAAGTCCATTAAGTTTAATCTTATAAGGTACGGAGCCCATCACGTGCGAGTCTGACTCACACTTGACCAGTTTTATTATTTTATTTATTTCAACCAATTGTTATTTGCTATCGGTACAGTTAAGGACCAATGTGATAGTGAAGTACACATACATATATACAAAAAAAAATGTTATTATTGTTATAACGGCGATAGAAATGCACAATCTGCCCCTGACTATTTCGACACCTCGGGGCACACCCGCCACTCTGTCAAACCACTGCAACTCATGTTCACCAAGATCAACAGTGACGTCCTTTGATCGAATAATCAAGGAATGACGCAGCTGTGCAATGACGCACAGGCTGTGCCTGGACACCTTAACGGCTGTCTTGGGACCCGCAACGAACTTAATCAGAAGACATTTTGACGTGAGATACAGTTCGCTGGCAGAGGGATAGTCAGATGAAGGGCTAGCTACACCTTTGAAACCCTTTGGTTACGAAACCCTTAAAACTAGACGTCTCATACCAAACTAAGCAAGTGTAAAACCTATTTAGATATAAATTAAATCATGATATCATATTACCTAAGGCAGGTTTACGCGTAACAAGTACCCTTGCAGGATGGGTAACTAACTGAGCTATGTCGATGTCGTAACAACATGTAACAGCAAGTAACAACGCGTCGCACACAGCTGGCGCTAGTTACTGTATCTTTCAAGCTGTACATTCGAAACTGTGAACCTTGTGTCAATTTATCTTGCGATATAACCGACACTTGTACAGCCGCAAACAACAGCAATGTTGGCACTAACAGATAGTAGAATGGCTTCGTATACACTGGTTTAGTTTTGTTTTTATATAGATTTATTATAAACGTACAAATGACTGCATTTACTTTTGTTTTTCAATGGAAGGCTATCAGAAAAATTTCAATGATCGATTGTATTATTGTTTTTTTAAAAGACGTTTAAAAAAAAAAAAAAATTAATCTAAATATATACCAGGGCCAGATTTAGAGGTCCGGAGGCCCCGGGGCAACATAGCAGCGAAGGCCCCTTGTGTCCAATAATTATAGAGTGAACAAGCATAGTTCAAAATTCCATAAAAGGATTATAAAAGGACTATTGTTTACTAGTTGGAATTTGAAATATATTTTTTCCAAAATCTCTATTGTGGAGGCCCCGGGCTTTCGCCCCGGTTGCCCTCCCCTAAATCCGCCCCTGATATATATGCGTATACTTAGTTTGTTTAATTAGCTAAGCACCCAATTAAGGCATGGGAAGCTTGAGATGTTAAAATACTTACGATTATCAAATTCCTACAAACGAAAAAAAATAGCTCTAAGCTGAACGGTAATTGACTTTACTAACGTCGTGTGAACACCATTCGATTCGATAGTGGTCAGAAAAGCTATTAGTCAAAAATACAACGCCACTTCCCGGCGGCCGCAGCGACGGTGACCACAAATTGTAGAGTAGTCAAATAACAAAACGCATGTCAAACCGCTTGCCAAGTCATTGTGAAAAATGCACCCGCGATATTTCTATTCCGAGCTAGCTGTCGTACGCGACTTTGCTCGCTTTTTATGATAAAGCCTTGATAAAGAGGTAGTTTTACATCTTGGTTTTACTGCGAATATTGTATTACCTTTATTTATTTTGTTGTTATTTAATTAAGCTGGAAAAATTGCCAGAGGATGATAGAAGGTAAGCAACATGCATATCCTCAAACAGACAGAGAGATAAACACGTTAAACTTCTTTTTTGTGTTAAATTAAAGAATCTAGGTATAAAGAAATATCACCATAAATTTTTTGACTCCAGGTTCATATGTGGTAGATATCTCTGTAAAAAATTTGTTGATAGGGAAATTTTGTGGGCTTTCGCATGATGCCTTGGTAACCATGTGATGAATACAAATATATATTAATATTTTCTATGTATGTCAGTATGTATTATATAAATCTGCATAACTACTATATAAGTACCCATAGCATCAATTTAGCTAGACTCAGCAACACGGAGGTTTCTCGCCGGCTTCTTCCCCGTAGGTAGCATTCCGAATCGGTGGTAGATAAAAAATGACGATTCGAAAGCGTTTAAGTAAAAAGTATCTTGAATTTGATTAAGAAAATTTGTTTGAAAGTTTTTGTTATTGACGTTCAAAAAAACAGAGTGTTTCTACATTCAATATAGTTAAGTTTCGCTGCAGTTCGGTCCCACACCAGATATGTCGATATTTATTCTGTCGACTACAATATTTTTTCACGCTTCCTTGGAAATGCTGGCCAAACGACTGGTTTGATGGTCGTTAGAAAAATATCAAACGATTTTAAAACGTTTTTCGCGGCGAAAAATATACATAGGATTCCTAATCCATATAGTAAAGAGTCGACTGGATGTTACTGCATTGTTTCAACGCATTGAAGTATTCAATTTTTTAAACTATATGTCATTTGTAGTAACATAAATGATCACTGTTTGTCCTATATGTACTGGTTATATGATTTTTATATTAATGATTATTGAAGTTTAAGAAATGTAATTAATTAGAATACCTATATATTTGCATGTTATATGCCTACTTTCAAATTCAAAATGTTTTTTTTTATTTAACTAGATTTAAAATGAGTGCTTTCAAATCGTAATTTTTTATCTACCACCGTTTCGGAATGCCATCTACGGGGAAGGATACGGTAAGAAACCCGCGGAGTTGCTTTTTTCAAAAATTTACAATAGTTTTTCATTTTACTATGAATGAAATACGATCCTATTTGTGCTAAACACCTGCTTTTTACATGTGTTTATTTTATTTACTTTACAAATAAATAATTGATTTGAATTAAATATAAGATTATATATTTATTTTACTTGTAACTTTATTCAGAAAGTAACAGAAATCTTTTGCTGTGTTAATATAATCCTTACTAATGTAGACGCGAAAGTTTGTATGTACGTCTGGTACTCTTTCACGCAAAAACTACTGAATGGATTTTAATGAAACTTTACAATCAAGTAGCTTACACATCAGAATAACATGATAAACAGATATCATGTGAATTTTCCAAAATTTAACGATAAATGTCAACTAGTTAAAAATCCAATCCCATTATCGACTTCAACTCGGACGAAGTCGCGGGAAAAATTTACTTTAAAATAAATTTATATGGATATAATTAAGTATCTGGAGCGATAGGAAATGTCATTTCCATACATTTTTATTTTCTGTTGGCGTAAACGCTTGCGGAAAATGATATTTTTCTAGGTTGGTGTTACGGTGTTGTTGTATCTAAAACATTTGTTGTTGTTGTATTTTACAGTTTTTTTTTTTTGAACACCATACTCTATAAAATACTTTAATGTTTACGATTTAATCTGAATCTTTTTTAAACAGCTAACATTATTTTTCCAGCTAGCCAGCACGCTAATGTTCGCGACAACAATGGCGATACAGCAATGGCAACCTTACAGCTTCAATCAAGCTGTGAAGAACTTCCAGAATCAAGCTATCCAAGCTGCAAGCTATGGCAGAGATCAACAGGTAAAACCTACCACTTGTTATTTAAAAAAGAGGACGCGGTAGCTCAGTTTGTTACGTGCCTTGGTTAACCGACCGACCCGACCCGACAGTTCGAGGGTCGAGTCTCGGTTTGCCGTAAGTTGTAGCTGCTATATTCCTCATTGTGTCCGGATAGTAGTAACAGATTCGCAACCTGTCACACTGGCACTCAACATAAACATGCGAAATTCGTAACACCTCTGCCTACCTCTCTAGAATACGGCTTGACTTTATGTCTAACAGAGGTTTACTTTATAAACCAACTTCATAACCGATTAAAGTTTAAAAAAAAAGCAACCTATCTCTCTCTATCTGTAAGTGCAATACCAAAGAGCAGTTTGTTTTTTTTTTTAAAAAAGAAGAAAGGATAAGATGCCATGTTTGTATGGTGAATATTGGTGAATGAATTATTGATAAAATGACGACTTTCTTACACACAAAATTCATTAGATTAGTATATATTTCTACGTCTTAACGATAGGTGCTTTACAAGCATAACTAACTCCATGTTTATTCATAATGAACTTTTTACTACAAAATGTTCCATCCTAGACTCCATCGCCGTTCAACATCTGGCGGGATTAGAGTCAAATGCTTGTGCTAAATTAAAAATAAAATAGAGTTTTTGGAATGAAAAAGGTAACAAATACAAATAAAAGACATAAATATGGAGATGCGTAACAGGTGGCATGCGTATCATAATAATGTACCTGAATCCGGCGGTCAGTCGAGTGGTTAGTCAAGTGCTTATGCGATAGCCCTCAACAAAGAAATATTGTTAGTATAGCGACCCAAAACTGAGCAAAATTGGTCATCTATTAGGGTTCCCTGGGCTGAAATAAACCATTTTTTATCTTAAATGTGCTGATGTGTAGGAAACTTTTTTTATTATACACGCCTACTTTAATATCAAATAAAGAAGCTTGTACATATTCAGGTAGGTAGTAATTTTCTATGTATCTATATGAAACCAAAATCTTTCTTCTTGCTTCGTCGTAGTTGGATAAAGAGAAGGCCTGACTCACTCACTCATCAACGCTCAGTCTGAGCCATTGGACTTGAAAAGCAGACTTTGGAAAGTCTTGATTTTTAAGTCTTATACAAGTAATCAGAAAGCGCTTAGAAATATCCCGTAAGGCTGAAAAGGGGTTGAAAAAATGCGAAAACCATTGAAAAATATTTTGAAGAAAACGTAAAGTTAAAAAACTATTTTGACATCGAAACAATGAGACTTCGGATATCGAAAATCTGGAGAACGCTGATGATAAAAAAAAGCAATAAGGTACCTTTTATGCTCTGATATAAAAAGGGAAATATCACTTGTTATTAAAAATTCAGCAGATGGAAATAAACAACGCTCGCAGGGAAGAAAATAAAGAAGCTGCGGTTTTAAAGCTGGTACTATCGTTCTAACTCACGAAGGCTTTTTTAATAAGGTTGTTGTATTTCGTCAGGCGTGTACATGAATAGCGTTTCAGTGTGCGTAACCTCGAGTTCCCTCAGTAAGGATGATGCGCACACTAGAACAAGTTCATGTACACGATTAAACACAACTAAAGGCAGACCGCCTTCGTAAGATAGAAAGACCGTGTTCCAAGCTTATGTTTTTGTTTTTTGATCTCAACAAAGGAATTACCGTTGATTTTAATGTAACTAATTGATGTTTAGTTAGCATTTAGTTTCTTTCAATTAATTGATGTTTAAAATTGTAAAATTTTAATCTCTCTTTAAAGTAAAAGCTAAAATTCAATTAAAACTTCTTCTGTATAGCCAAATTATGGAGAAGTAAAGATGTTATAACTCTCTTGGCGGTAATTACTCTGGCTCTCCAATTCTTTGAACCGAAACACAATCTAATTGATCTTTTCAATATTAAAATATTTCTGTTTACGTTACAATTTCAAACACAAAAGATATCAACAAACGCAAAGTGAATTTAATTTTACACTCAAAACAGTTTTGTGTTCAATATAGAAATTAATAATTTATGTCTAGACGAAAGATTAGTTGACAGAATTGGATGTTCATGCGAAAAATTGAAGTAAAAACACAAGTCGACACGGTTGCACGGGGTCTTGTATTTCTTTTTTTATTATAGCTTTAACCCCTGAAACTTAACGTTGTTTTGTAGATAGACGAAAAAAAAAATTTTTTTTTTTTTTTTGGAATCAATTATTTTTTATGGCGGCAATAGACATACAACTGCTCAGCCAATGTCGCGTGACGAGAACCAACTATGTTACACTTTCAAAATTATCGATGTTCTGATTAGTGATCAGTTGCCGAAACTGTAATAATTTAATAAATGTCAAACACATTATAAGGACAGCACAAGGGCTAATCTAGTAAAATAAATTAAGCTGACTGCCAGCACGAAATAGCCTTTTTCTAGACCAGAGTGAATACGAACAGCTAGTTAATATATTTAAAAAAGTATGAAATTTTTGACAGATTTGTAGAAGCAACGTTTGTGTCGCCTATCGTGTTGCAAGCTTTCAAACACTTCAGATAAATTGTAATATCTAAGCCATTAAAAACAAGTAAATGCAAGATAAAGAAAAGATAGAAAACTTCAATAGACGGAACCACAATGCAAATAAAAAGAATTTCTCAAACAAAAACGTACGTACCTCACCAGACATAATACAAGGGGAGTGCCTCTCGAGGTTCATGTTTATTAAGTTATAGTTTTCGAGTGGCATCATACGAAGAAAGGGGATTTACGTAAACAGAACATACGGCAATTGGAGTGAAAGCTTGGAAAAATCCGCTCCAGAACTTTTGAGATCTTTTATTTATTCAGTTGTAGAAGGCAAATTTGAAAGATGCTTAAAACGATATTGCCTCTTACATGAACAATCTTGTTATTACGACTTGGCTTTGAAAACGTGAATCAAATCTTATGTCGATTTGATATAATCAGTTTTACTATTAAAAAAAAAAGATTTATTACGCCAAAACCTAAATTAACCCGTTACGATGCGATGCTAAAAACGATAACCTAAAATGGCCGCTCAGAAAACAATTCTAACCCTAAAAAAAGGTTAAAAAAGCAATCGGCACGATTACGGACGCTGCGGAATGGAGGTAAAAAAACGCGCTATTTTACACTCAGCTCTTATACGATTTGCAAAAACTTCGCGCCGTTCAGTTACGTAAGGTATATTGAATAACTGTTACCGCATAAAATTGAAAGGAAAATAAAAAAGGAAGCATAGATACGGCTAATTTCTGTAGCGAAAACTAGCGGACGCCATTTTTTTTCCATTTTCCCGCGCGTTTACCTTAGGAGGCGTGCACATTGAAGATAAATGGGTAAAAGAAGGACTGCACGAAAATACTCTTTTGAAAATGTTTTGTTAGACTAGTTTAGTAAAGTATATATTTGCCTTTGATATAAGTGTTATTAATGAGGCCAAAGTTAGTTCAATGTTACTAACGGTTTAGGAGATCCCGCTTCTTGATTCCGTTCTGAACACATACCAAGTTTAAGCATGATTGAATACATAGAATTGAGTCAAAATTTACTTGCAACACGCTCACAAACTAGTAAAACAATTTATATAGGAATATCAAAAAAATTGTCAAATTAGTGCAAAACTTATCCCAAAGAAAACGATAAAGAACTGTTATTGTATATCCTCTGTTGTTATTAAACTTTAATATTGTTATTTATAATTACAAAATTGACTTAGGAAATCTCGTACCAGGTGACAGTTCCTTTAATTATTTTTTAAGTTAAAACAATTCCTTGTTTAACAGCTTAAATTAAATAAATGAATGACTAATATTAGCGATTAACAAGCGATTAAAATTGTTCATATATTATCAAGGATAAACCTGGAAATATGTCGATTTTCAAACTCTTCCAAACATGTCGTTATCTCCAGTGACATCGTGAGGTTGGCGAAAAATTGCTTCTGACATAACCATACTTGTGTACGTGACTTTACACTACAAATTGGCGCGAAACCGTTTTAAAAAGTAAAAAAGCATCCACAGAGGAGAGCGAAATCGAGTCTTTTAAAGAGTTAGTAAATAGTCTGTGATAAAATACGGCTTCGAATCGAATTCATCAATGGACTTTGATAAAATAGATTTTCATTCTGGATTCAGGAATGTAGTCACTTTGGCATGTTTGTGAATGGTTTTATTCTTAACCCGTTTAAGAGTAAAACCATTCACAAAAATGCTTTCGCAGACGTTATTAATGTATTTACATAAAACATAAACTCACGCCGTAATTAATCCCTCGAAAGGGGTTGGAAGAGGTGTTACACAGCGCATTTCGCATGTTTATGTTGAGTCCCAGTGTCACAGGAAGCGAATCTTTCGCTGTGGGTACAATGAGGAACCTGTCAGCTACAACGTACGGCAACCCAAGGCAGGAATCCTTAACCTGTCTGTTGGGTCGGTAGGTTAACCAAGACACGTTACAAACTGAGCTACCACGTCCCCTATGTATGTATTTAAAAGGTTTTATTTAACCAGAGAAAATGTTGAAAGTACTAAAACACAGTTGCTAATATTTCCTTTAATGTATACCTCCAGGCTATTGTAGGATAAGGTTGATAAGACTGAGGGAAGGTTTTTACTCTGTGAATGAATTCTTAAATCATAATTTTTGATTGACTAATTTAAACTTGTGAATGCGGTCATTTTTTTTATTCGTTATTTACTGTAATATTTATGAACAGATTTTTGTATTTAATTTATGATTGTTTTACATGACTGTTACATAATAATTATTTGACTATATTATGTACTTAGACAATTTTATATGGTAATATTATGTTTTAGATATAGTTACTTTCGGACACGATTGTTATAAATTGTTAATGAATAAATGAAAAGATATAATTTCACAATTTTAATAACTCTTTGAACTTCATTGTACCGCAAACCTGTTCATTCACAAAACTGGTCATTTTCTTATATAATCTTTATAAAGAAACGAAATAATATTGCTATTTTTGTTTTTACCAGCTACAACCGAGTGACTATTCTGGTGGTTACGGTGATTACGGTAACGAGGGTGACAACAACCAAGGCAGCTACGGTAACCAGGACGACTATGGCAACCATGGCAACGACGGTGGCCAAGCTGACTACCACAACGACGATGGCCACAACCTAGGCCACGGTTACGGCGGCCACAACCTCAAAGTCCACACATACCCGATCCACCAGCACGTTGAAGAAGAAAAGCCTGAAGAGATCAAACACTACAAGGAAATAGTAGTTCCTCTACCCAAGAATGTAGAGTTCAAAATCAATCAGCCTGTCATCATTCCTGTGCCTCATCCCATTCCGATTCGAGTGCCAGTACCGAAGGCAGTAGTGATTCCAATCATCAAAGAAGTTTCCATACCAGTAGAGAAATCTGTACCTTACCCGGTAGAGAAAATAGTTCACGTCCCGAAAGTTAAAGAGGTACCGTTTGAGGTGGTGAAACACGTGATAGTTCCAGTTGAGAAACCTGTACCATTTAAAGTACCGGTGTACGAGACGATCATCCACACGAAGAAAGGCTCGCATAAGATTTAATACCGTAGTTGCCAGTTCAAGGGGTGCAGGCCTAGCATGCTAAATAAAACTAGCCCGTGAGACGAGTACTCTCTGTCGACAAGAATGCAGTAGAAAGAGATGTCGCCGTCGAGCCTTTCGCTCCTTAGCATGCTAGCCCTGTAACTGTTTTTGTAGTTATTTCGTTGTAAGGTTGTTATGTTTGTTGCGTGAGTTGTCGCGTGTTCAGTACCTGTCTGATGTTATTTTATTCTAGTTTTAAGGAATAAAGAAATTCGGTTTTTAGTTTTACTGTATTATTTACTACAAAGCTTCTGTTCGAGGCTTCGTCCAACAAAATATCGCCTGAAAGTTGAACGAGTATTATTAAACACACAAACTAACAAATTTGTCCTCTTTAAAATATTAGATGAGGAGCGTACATACTGTTCTATAAATGTAAAAAAACTAACTTATTTGCAGGAACCTAGAAAAAGAATCTTTCAAAATTGCGATAAGTTATTGAAGTTCGAAAAAAGATCGATTGAATAATAAATTAATTCGACCACCCCTGTGGCGCAGTGGTGTAAACAGCTGACTGCTACGCTAGAGGTTCTGGGGTCGAATCCCGGCGGGGGCGGAAATTTGTGTTATTTGCAAGACGCATTGATTCGCTTACCTGTCTTGGATGTAGTAATCTTATCTATGTAGTTTATACCATATCGTTGTTTAGCACCTGCGACACAAGTTCTTACGATACTTAATGCAGGGTTGAGTCGATGTGTGTGTCGTGATGTGGTTTATTCGAAAAAAAAGCTAAACTTATTTTTGACCAACACCTACTCTAATATTCATTCTGCAATTTTGTTCTTAATACGTATTGGAGGAAATTAATAAATTAATAAAGTCTATATAAATGAACTCTATAGTAACTACATTTCGACCATAAATGTTTCGATTATGGTTTCCTTCCACGTTCATGATTGTCTATTGTTTAAATCTATTATCGGTTTTAACATCACCCTGTAGCTAAATAAGGAATAAATTATTACTGTATACAAACTCCTTGCTAATGTTTAGATGTCTGAAAACTGTCAGTTTTCTGTTGACAGTGTAGGAAGTGTTGTGTTACAAGCAAGTGTTGAATCAAGTTTGGAGATAACAACAAAAGAAACAGATAAAGAATAAATAATAAGAAAAGTTAAAGATGAAGATTAACATGGAATTGATAAAGTTAATGATCAGGATGTTGATACTAATGATACTTTTCACGATGCTGTTCATAATATCACTGGTATTGTACAGCGCGAGATACTGGCCTGATGTTTATAACTACGTAAACGCAAATATCACGATCAACAGAATCCCAAAGTTATCTGAACTGAATTTAACAGTCTATGAAGACTACACTACAGAAGGATACTCCACAACTGAATTTGATTATAGTGACATGACAACATCTGATAGTTTCGACTTAGATATCCAAGATATTATCGATCAATTCGAAGATCCTAAAGCGAAAACCAAAAGGGAAGTTAAATTAGCTGAAGAAAAGGATTACATAGAGTTGTCTAAGAAAACTGTTATTGTGGATTATTATTTCGATGTTGACTTAAAAGATTCAAATAGAAAGGAAATTAAAGATCTGCTAGATGAAACGGAACTTGCTGTGAAGAAAAATGACGATGTAGAAGTGTTGCAGTTTAGGAATATCCATGGATCTAGCTTGGATGAGGTATTTTTTTAAATTAATAAAATAACATTCAATCTTCAGCTATGGCGTCAATGGTTGATAATATGTGTCATGCATTGAGTATTGTAAGCGTTAAATAACTCATAGTACTTGTCAAATTCAAATTCAAAATAATTTATTTCAGTAACAGTATTTCAAAAAAGTCTAAAATACACAAATATATTCGGAAAGTCAATTTAAGCAAATAGGTTTTTCTTGTGCTAGGAAGGTCCTCTCTTCCATAACAGCTATTCTTTTTGTACTCAACTTTTTACTATTAAGATTTTGTTTTTTCCTTTTATATACATTATAACTCAACTTGTATGTTTGTTAATTAAAGAAAGCTTATTTAAATGTAAGACATTTTCATTTAACTACGTCTTTCATGGGTAGTCTTTACACTGTTTTTACCCCCTGACCTTTTAGGTAAATTTTTTTAGGTAAGATTAATGTATGGAACGCAATAAATATCGCGCATATGAACAATTATAAATTAATGATAAAACAATAATAAATTTAATTTAACATTTAAATAAGTTGGCGGATAAGTTTTTATGTTAGTAAGTACCTACAATTTGAAACAAGAAAATAATATTAAAATATTTATTTACTCATATTACATTACTCATCTTTCCATTAATGTTTTCTTATACAGAAAAAAATAAGCATCTGATTTTTATGGTATTATTTGTCCACCGTAATACAATATTATAATTAATTTAAAAACATTAATTTCATAATTAATTTATAATCACATTTTAAAATCAACGTATATTTGTTAAATCCTTTGAAACTCCATTGCTTAAAAATGTATTTCACAAATCAAATAACATGGGAATGATAAAAAACAGACAATCAACTTTCTTAACTTAATTGCAACAATCATTTCTGACATTAACATTCAATTAAGTATAACTTTAACGACTGACAATGAACATATATAATTGACATTGCAAATGCAATTTTTTCGACACCTTTTAAAATCTCGCATCGTTAGCTTAAAAGCTCCTTTCACGTTTATCTTCATCTTATTGCTGTTCAAATTTGACCTTTATGTCTAATCCGATAGGTTTTAAAGGACCTGTCAAATTAAACCCTATGTTCAAATAATTGGCTTAATCATTTATCAAAGTCAGTTGTTCACACGCGTTTTCAAGGTGAGGTCTTTATGTTAGGAAACTATTCTTCTGTATCATCATCAAGCTGAAATAGACTTTATTCCTTTCTATTAGAATTGACTGTATCAATAATCGTATTTTTATATATATGTTTTAAAATAAGAATCGAGTCTTTTATGCATTTGTTTATCAACTTACAAACGGACACAACGTTAGAATCAACAATGAAAATTGTAATATTAGTATTTTGTGCAGTTAGTGCTTTGGCGGAAAATATTGATTTAGACAGTGTATTAGTTCATAACATAGTTCCTATAAATTTGTCAAGTAAAACAAAAGATGAACTCAAACGGAACATCAGTGTTTATCATATCGACTTAGATGACGTAATTGGAAGAAACTTTGATGATTTTTTTGCGAACGCTACTAGTTTATTAAGAACAAAAATCAACGACAAGCATAAAATTGTGAGTGAATCTGAAACAATAAAACATGGAACGAACAATACAAACATTGTAGCAAAAGGATTTGGATATCATCCAATTTTACAAATAGTAACCGAAGAAATTCATGAGGAAAAAAAACTTACTACAACACAGGAAATCGAAAACTTAAACTTATTCAACGATACAACAACAACTGAATCATTAGAAGATGCCACGGTCACAGCTACAGAAATTACAACAGCTGATGAAGAATCAAGCGAAACTACAATCGGAGCAAAAGAAATTAAAACAACAACAGTTAATGAAGAAACAGAAGGAACAACTGAAAATATTCTTATAACTGCTGAACCTAAACTTAAAGCTATAACTGAAAGTTTGATTGATGAACTGAAAACGAAATCCAATGAAATAAACAATGAATATTTAGACATTTATGATGAAGATAACTCTTCAGATTATGCTGTGTTAGACTATGTAGAGTTTTATAAAGATACGACTAATGAGGATGTGGAATTCACTACGCAAGTGCCTCTAAGTTTCGATTTCCCGAAAACGTCCGAGGTTCTAAAAAACGCAAAAGATAATGAAAATTTGATTGATTTTATGGATCCAATTAAAGAAGAAGGATTAGAATTAAATTTTACGTCGGTTGATGTGAGTACAATTTCTGTTTTGCTTTGAGGATATATTTATTTGATTAAAGTTATAATGTTATTTGGAAAATGACAAGGGTTCGAGTCTCGGGTTACCGTATGTTGTATCTTCATGTTTCTCGCTGTGCCCGGATAGTGGCGACAAATTCAGAACCTGTCACACGGGGACTCAACATAAACATGCGAAATTTGGTGTGTAGCATCTCTGCCATACCCTCTCGAGTGATTATGGCGTGAGTTGATTGTGTATGTATACAATTAAAATAACAATCTAGAAGATTAAAAAAGACAGTCAGTTTAAAAGGCAAGTCAACACAAAAAACTTTAAAATATACATAGAAGCTTTATAAATTTACTTAGAAGTTTTTTTTCTTTAAGTATTGTTACATTTATTTTAAACTTGTTATTTAATGTTGATGTAGTAAATTCGAATTCTGTGACTTTAACAGACGTTCAGTTGATTAAGCTTAAAATATTTATTTATTATTATAAACGAGTTAATTTAATTAATACATTTAAAAAACCTAATAATCATGTGTACAATGGAGTGTGGCTATAGCACTGGCAGCATTTCCACGCTGTATAGCGATGCTCAACCTCTGAGCGCAATGCAGACCAGCGTTACGGTCACGACTCTCTTTTTTTAATTTAAATTTTGGAATAATCTTTTGAAGAACCCATAGTCACGAAACCGAACGGCTCAAATATGTAATTGTTACCCAAAGAATAAGCTGATTTCAAATTATTTATAGCTTTTTAGAAATAATTTTAGGTCAACGATCTTACACCCATTTCAATATTTGCTTGCAAGCTTGACAAAAATATGTTGTTGGCATTCTAAGTGATTTATTTAGTTTAATTACGTAAAAATGGATTTTATCACGTCGTCGTAGAGGCTAAATTAGATGTTGAGAGTTATATAACTGTTACCTGTCCTTTATCATTGTTTTTGCTCGAGAAAAAATGTTTAATGCAAAGGGAAAGCAATAACATCTTTCTTCAACTCTGTGACACACAGACAGTGTAGTGTGGCGAACCATTTCTTTAAATCTTTCCATACTAAAATTAATTTGAAACTGTCTGATGTTTTTTTTTCATGCTTAAACTGCTTTCGATATATTTAATAAGATAAAAAATAAAAATTAGCAGGTTGAGGATGTGGTAGCTCAATTTGTTACGTGCCTTGGTTATGGACCGAACTGACCCGACAGGTCGAGGGTTCGAGTTTCGGGTTGCCTTAAGTTGTAGCTGCCATGTTCCTCAATGTGCCCGGATAGTTGCGACAGATTCGCAACCTATCACACTGGGACTCAACATAAACATGCGGAATGCCTTAAACACCTCTGCCAATCCCTTTCGAGGGATTACGACGTGAGTTTATGTTTTTAATGTAAATTAGTTGGTCACAAGCGTAAAGATTTCCTTAATTTTGCAAACTAAAATTTAATAATTAAGATAAACAATTGCCTAAAATTTCTATAACATTGGAGATCGGTGTAAAAATTTATTAATGCCCGTATACAATCCGGCCAGTTTTCCTTCTAGTATTTTTGTTAAATTTTGTGACCGACTGGTAAGACGTGGACGTTTCACTATGGCAATGGTTTATTCTACTTTGTACACCCAGGACAAAGTGGAACTTATATTACCATCTCGGAACCAAATCACCGAGGTGAAATTATTCAACATCCGCGAGAGTATCCGTCGGTTGTGTGTCCGGGCACAGCCTGTGCGTCATTGGACAGCCGCATTATTAGTTGATTATTCGATTTAAGGACGTCACTGTTGATCCTGATAAACAGGTGTTGCTGTGATGGGACAGGGTGGCGGGAGTGCCGCGGATCCGCGAGTGGAATTGATTTTGAGGTGACTTTATTTAAATCGTCAGTAGTTTAATGGAGTACTCTATTGTATTCCTACGTGTAAAAATAGAGTAAATAAATAGATAAATTAATTACGTTCCATTTTACTAAATTCGGTTACCGACTATTGGTCGCGGACGGGATGACCGAAAAATTTAGCTTTGCGTTCTTCAAAACCGTACTTCACGACCTTTTCACCATAGCGGAATGTAAATCAATCATTTCGACGCGAAAAACAGAATGTTTTGCAACAAAATCCCCTTTTTAAAACGACAAATGCTTTGATTGTTACCATGCTTCGGTTGTTGGGTTAAATTTCCCCAAATAAATCATATTTTATACAACAGAACACAAATGACAAACATTTTTTAGTAATAAACGACATTAATAAAAAATGACACAGTATTTTTCACGTAAGCCTCCTGTATTGTATCAGCCTTGTGTTTGATGCAATTGTTTTAACAATTTGTTGTTTTATAATTAAAAAGCCTATAAAAGCTACATAACTGAAATGATTCAATCAAGTTTCAATTTTAAAATCACCGACAAATTCTATTTGCTAGTCGTAATAGTCATAGTTGGTTGAATGTGTGTTAAAACATGAGTATCGGTCAAGTTAGCGTTAAGATTATTAGCTGCTTGGAATTAAGTAGCCACAAAAATATAGAGAATGCTGTAAATATAGAGAATGCTGTAAATATAGAGAATGCTGTAAATATAGAGAATGCTGTAAATATAGAGAATGCTGTAAATATGTGACTCATTCATAATTTTGAGTAAGTTAATTCATAGTTTTGTATTTATTAGTTAAGTAAACATCACTTTGTTACGCCTCTTCTCTATCTTCTCTTATTTGTTTGTGCTTCTTTAAATCTAGATCAGATGTTGTTTGTTAATTTGTATAATGTCGTCTTTTTATTTGTGGTGTATAGTTTGCATCTGTGTGCCTACAATGAGTTTTACCTTCGATAGACGCTCGCGACTGCAGTTACAAATTTGTATGAATCTTTGTAAAGCGCCTCTAACGGATTGATGAGGAATTAAGATTGCTCATATACAATCACTGCAGTAATCTATGTTACCTGACGTGTAGGGAAACTGTACGAACTCACGGTAGACACACTGATAAAAACAATCCTTCATTAATAAAGTAGTGTAGTTTTTGGACTACAGTACAGCCATAGCTTACGGAAACAGCTACGTGATTCTTCTTTACTGTCATCTGTTACGTGTGTAATAAATAAAATAAATGTATAATATTCGTTTACAGTGGAAATTTCCGACTTAAAAATATGACAGTCTATGGTATCATTAATTAAAACCTTCTTAATCAAAGGCCTTATTTGTTTTATGGCGATTAACAAAGTGCAAGTAGTAAAATAAATAAATTATTTATCTATTTAGTTCTGCTGAAACATTATACATACTAAAATATATATTTGTGCTAATATTATTTGGCGGTCCAAAGTAATCTCGGTGTGGAAAAATGGAGTAGAATATTATGGATGTGGCATTCAATGTTGTATAAACACAATAGCTGTGTGTTTGTATATAATAGTATAAACGAAATTAATCTGGCTGCGGTTTTTTACAATGTAATGTTCTAAATTTGGCTTATCAAGTAGGAGATTATAGTGAATTTGCTATTGTCAGGTATTGAAATGAAATCATTCAGATAATTTTGATTTGATGAGTTGATCATTTAAATGACACTCAACAAAAAAAAAAAAAATCCCTCGAGAGGGGTTTGCAGAGGTGTTAAACACTGCATTTCGCAAGTTAATGTTGAGTCTCAGTGTGACTGGTTGCGAATCTGTCGCCACTATCCGGGCACATAGAGGAACACGGCAGCTAAAACTTACGGCAACCCGGGACTCGAACCGTCGACCTGTCGGATCGGGCTTAGCTTAACCAAGGCACAAACTAAGCTACTACACCCTCAAACGTCGTTTAATAGTGTTAACATTGCTTCGTTCTAGGAGAATTACAACCTGGTTCTCTTGATATTTAACATCCTTTGGCTTCCGTATTTTTTTACCCGTGGATAAGCATTCTGAAACTACCACCGGTTCAGAATGCTTTTCAATGGGTAAGAATCACTCATACAAGCTTGATTGTTGCTTTTTTTCATTATCAATCAAGTGATTGATACTAAACGCTCGCTTATACAATTATACAAAAATATAGAGGAGATACCACATTCAATTAGAGTTCCCATCTTATAGATCAATGTGTTTAAGTAGATAATGCTTGTCGGTGCTTTGTGGGATTAATTAAGAGAAAAACTTTTGTACTGCTGTAATTTATAATTTTCAAAGGAATCTTAACCTTATCTATTAGACATAAAGCTCAAAATCGCCTGACACATGTTTGTGTATTTCTGTTATTTACGTAATTACTGGTTTAGGATAGTTTTACATATATTGTATCCATGTCACATTTTGATGTATGTATGTATGTGTATAAATTGTTGTGCTTATGTGTGTCAGAGTTAAATTGTTAAAGCAATAGATCATTCCCGCACCTCCTCGGTGGCGCAGTGGTGTAAACAGCCGACTGCTAAGCGAGAGGTTCCGGGTTCGAATCCCGGTGGGGGCCGAACTTTGTGTTATTTGCAAGACGCATGGTTTCGCTCACCGGTCATGGATGTTGTATTCTTATCTATATCGTTGCTAAGTGCCTGTGATTTCCCATAGTTTTTTAGTTTTTCTATTCGTGAGGTAAAATAGATGACTGCAGTGATTTTATATGAGCAATCTTAATTCCTCAATTATCCGTTAGAGGCGCTTTACAAAGATTCATAGAAATTAGTTACTGCAGCCGCAAGCGATAATCGAAGGTAAAACTCATGATAGGCAATCAGACGGGCCGTATGCTTGTTGTAACTTTAATGGTTAATAAAAAATATTTTGAGTTTCCTTTATAGAATTAATTTATTTTCTAAAACATCATGGGCAAACAAGCGGACGGTTCACCGAATGACCGCCGCCTATTGACACGACGGCGCCCTTGATGTCTAGAACGCCAAGAGCACCGATGCGTTGCCCATGCAGAGGTAAACATGTTGTACCGGCCGGTAATTACACTGGCTATCCATTCCTTCGAAACGAAACACAGCGAACTGTAAGAAGATAGTAAACTTACCACCTCTAAAAATATCTTGAAAATAAGTTCTAATAATAAGATTTAAAGGTTAAAATACATAAATAAATAAAAATAAATGTAAATAAAAAACTATAAATATAAATAAATACACATTAACCTTAGTATTTTACATACTAAATAATGAATTGAATATCAAAATCTAATGCATTAAATACAAAAGATTGAAAAGTTAAAGTCTTTATGTTTCCACGTTTGGCTCTTATTAAAAACTTAATAAGGTTTGATTTTGTTTAAATTAAAGCTTAAGATAAATTGTACAGTTATTAACATGCCTCCTTTGAACTTAAAACGGTTCTTTGGTTTGGAATATATCTTTTGATGTAAAGCTCGGGTTGTCTTTTAAGCTATAATATAGTTTATGTGAGCGAGTCATTGAAAACTGCAAAAAATTTACGTGTCTTTAGATTTACTTTTACTATAAGAAAAGCAAAGGCCAAAAATAACTTTAATCTGCGACTTTGCATTTATTAATCTTGCGCTCCCATACTGTTTGATGCCCTATTTGGACCTTTTCGTGTTTTTATTTTTAATTTTTTATTATTATTATTAAGGCTAGCCAACAGTACATGCATCACAATTATATAAATACACATACACAATTTTTACAGGACATATACACACACCAATTAAAGGCAAGCACAACATTTACAACAATAACATAGACTAATCAAAAATCGTAACACAAATTATTAAGAAAAATTAAAGACATATCAAGAATTCAATCAATAATATCAATAATAATTTAATTTATTTACGGAATTTAATTGTTGGTTTGAATTGGACATAAATTTTACTGTTTTACTTTTGTTTACATAATAACAATCGTGATTTCCAAAATATGTATGTTATAATATAAAAGTGTGTGGTTAAGATTGGGAACAACATTTTTACCGGTTGTTAGTGTGCAAATCTCAAAAAATTAAACAGTTAATTGAATGATACACTTCTGAATCATGTATAATACAAGGAAAAAATCATTATTACATAACATCTAACGATCACAATATAAATTTAATATAATAAATATATAAGAACAATATAAATCTCCTCTTGTAAACTTATCTATCTATATTTTAATCAATTATTTAAAAAAAACTGTTTGTATGCTTCAGGGATTCAGTGATAAAGTTTAATTCCTCTAGACATTAAACCTTTGTTCCTTGTACCGCTAAAGTATTACGACGCAAGGATTGAAATTGCACCTTTTATCTGAAGCTTTATATATGGCCGTCTGTACATAGCACAGTATCGACTCTAGCTTATATATATAGCTCGACACTAGCTTCCATTATCGCCACACCCTAACGCTTCGCCATTAATCTGCTTTACAACATTCAAACAAAGAAATAATCACGTACTTAATTAACAACAAACAATTAACCGAAAAGCTTACGGAGATAAATCTATTTAATAAAATGTTGAATCTTATGGAATATTTTCAAAGAGCGAAATGGTTTGTGTGTAATTAAATTGTGAATTTTTGTATTTAGAAATATCAAAGGACCTCAAAGTCCATTCAACAATTAAACACAGGGAAATGTTTCAGGATTTTTGGATTTTTAGAATGTTTTTTTATTTGTAGATATAGTATTTGTATTTTTTTTTTACCTTTTCAACGAGTTTTTGTTGAAAAAAATGTTTGCAATTTTTAAACGAAATAAAAAAAGGTCGAGTGCGAGTCTAATAGGCTTTTATATGCCTACCTTTTTCGGATCTAGAGATCAAAAAGCAAAAGATCGAGTTAAAATCAATTTTTTTTTAAATGGCAATAATAGACATTAATAGAATGTGAAAATTTTAACCATTCAGATAATACTGTTTTATGAGAAACAACCCGCTGACAGACAGTCAGACAGTGCAGGCTTGGTAATAGAAGGGAAGCAGTAACATATAAATGTATACCCTTTTTTGATGTCGGTAATTTGTCACAATATGTACCACTGAATGTCCGGTATTGATAACGCAATTTAACATGCTATGGCGGGTTGTAATAGCTTTTGAATGTCATAAAAAACAGGCGTACGATATTGTGTTATGTTTTGACAGTAAATAGCATAATTATTACATAAAGGGCTCTTTATATGGCGAACTTGTATTCCTTTTTTGATCAGGAATATGGATAATTTTTTATTTATATATATATATATAAATATATATATATTTTATATTATGAAAATTGTTTAGTTAATAAATATATGAATCTGATAGATTCCCTTAAAATATCTGACTTATTAACTAAGTTATAAAGCATCAAAGTCCTTTGTTAGACAGAGATCCGAAATGTCAAATGACGCCAAAAGCGACGATCGCCATACAAATTCCATAGAAAAGTTGTTCTTATGAGCGAGATAGATATATTTATGTTATATAGCCCTGGATTTTCTTTCAATTCTAATCCTATTTTCACTGCTAATATACTATTTACACATGTTCAATGATAAGTTGATTGAATAAATAAACGACATCACGACACACACTTTGACTCAGCCCTGTAGCAAGTATCGTAAGAACTTGTGTCACAGGAACTAAGCAAAGATATGGTATAAACTACATAGATAAGAATACAACATCCAAGACCGGTAAGCGAAACAATGCGTTTTGCAAAAAACGGTCCGCTCCCCCAGGATTCGAACCCCGAATCTCTAGCGGTGAAGTCAGCTGTTTACGACCACCGTCGTCGAAAACCCAGCCATAAAAACAAATAAATAACCAAAATGTTTTTCTTGCATATTCCTCATTTCATTTTTTGCAGCAAAATATATTCATATGGACAGGTGGAAAGAATTTTATTCACTCAATAAGCACATCATGTCTTTGACGTTGCAACTGCATTTTTTTTTTCTGGACTTGATTTCTGTAACTTTACTAAAAACTTTGTTAGTTAATAAAAATTGAAATGAGTGACAAATATGATATTTTTTAGGCATATTGGATTGGATTTGTTAAATACTGGAAAAAAAAATAATTCTTGGTTGATAAATATTTTGTAAACTTTTACAGGAATTTCATTCACAATCGATTATTTTTGTTTTTACAGGCAAACTACTTCTGCAATACAACCGGCTTGACCATTTCCGATGCGGTCTTCCCATCGATAGCGACGATTTTCGTCAAGAACGAAACGAACGACCAGTTCGACTACAATTGCGATGGAGTTTTAGTCGCAGAAAAAGTCGTTCTGACAAGTAAGTAACGACTAAGTGAATGCTACAGCATTTCTCGGATAAAGGTTTTACTCGTATATTTAAAATATCTTTTCTTTTAACCCGATTATTACTTTATAAATAGAATACTAAAACTTATCAAAATCTATGCATAAAGTCTATGGATAAGCTAAAATACAGACGGTAAAAAAAATTATTCGTTGGTTAAAAATGTACTTAAAAATTGATATGATTTTGTTAAGCAAAAATAATGAAATTTTAACCGATCCGCTTTTCGTTCAACAACTGTCGCATGCTTTCCAAATTAGTAATAAAACTCATCAGTTTTTTGCTCTATGTGTACTCACCTTAAGCGAAAGCTACAAAGGCTGTTTTCAGTGCGAGTAATTCCCAATGTCCAATTACCTCCCATCACAATTTGTCTCGTTCGCTGTAATTTCACTCAACGTGACAGTATAGAGGAGCGGGCGCTGCGCCATCTTGCATTCGTCGCTTTTAAAAAACAAAACGTCATGAAATCTGACGTGGAAAAGGGTGCGTGTGTTTTTGTTTTCTGCTGTAGAGAAGCAAGGGAAGGGAGCATCGAGTGGAGACTAATTTGATTACTATCTCCTACAAGAGGCATGGCCGCTTGAGTTGCACTACCTACCGTCAGTTACGAAATAACGTACTGACTTTTAGAAATTTTGAACATTAAATACAATCTACGCCGTAGACATTCCATTTGGAAAGTTTGAATTTTAACCGAACTTTAAAATTTGTGTCAAATATGCACTTTTTTGGTTTACTCGTGAAATTATTCGGTTGAATATGGATGGATGATCTTGCAAGGACTGGTAGGAGCCGCTGGATGCAAGTTTCTCAGCCCCTTTAGCGGTAAATCATTTAAAAAATGTATGGAAATGAGATTAAAATCACGTAAGTTGAGCGTGAGAAAGTGTCATTTCCATACATTTTTGTTTTCTGTTAGCGTAATTTGCAGAAATAGTTATTATTCTAAGGTGATCGGATTGCTCTGGTCATAAATATTGGAGAGAGGCCTTTGTCCAACAGATGCCATCTTCAGATGATGATTTAAATAGCCTTCTTTCATGTTCAAATATACAGAAAATTTTAAGCTATCTCCATGTCCCGTTCGTGAAATCGCTCCTTACAGAAACATTCTGTGGAGGCCTTTGTCCAGTAGTGGATGTCTCCTGGCTTGATGATGCTCTATCTACGCATACATATTAAACTCACGCCGTAATCCCTTAAGAGAGGTTATTACGCACTGCATTTTGAATGTTTACGTTGAATCCCAGTGTGACAGGTTGAATTTTTCGCCACAATTACCGGGTACAATGAGGAACATGGCAGCTACAACTTACGGCATCCGGAGATTTGAACCCTAGACCTGTCGGGTCAGGTCAGTTAACCAACGTAACAAACTGAGCCACCACGTCCTCCCTATATATACACATAACGCCCTATATTTCCACAGAAAAAAATTAAAAGCTCACTCCATTCCCCGTTCGTGAATCGTGCCGGGTCCGTTGCGGTATCGAGCTCGTAAATTCATTTAGTCCGCTCTTTGAACTCATCTTCGGCGTATTGATGAACGCTGGTACCCTGTATAAAGTACACTGGGAAATATTGAACCGAACGACCCGGTTTTATGACGCTTGGGAAGGTTTTCGATGGTTTGTATTTCCTGAAAGCTGCCTCAGTAACATCTGCGAGTACTAACGGTGTATTTTTGGATAGCTCTGAATTGTCGCGAGGATGTTTTTGAAAAAAACCGGTCGATCGTGTTTAATGCTTAGATTAAACATTACGCATTTTTCACATAATTTCGTAAACGAAACATGAACAAGCAAAAAATTCGAAAAAAACACTTTTCTTGTTTAATTTTAAATGTCTATGTTTTTAGTGTTTTGTTGTTGTAGCGGCAATAGGAATAGGCATTTTTGGAAAAATTTCTAGACTGTAGCAAATGTGGTTTATGGGATACAGCCTGCTGACAGGCGGGCGGACGGGCAGCGGAGGCTTCCTCGTTTTCTAGCCTTCGGTATGGAACCTTAAATGTCTTCGGTTTTTTCTAATTGCATTTTTTTTTCAAAAGTAAACAATTGCACTGTCAGCTAGATAGTGCAGTGGATTATGTATGACTGTACGTTGTAAGTAAGATTTTAACCAAGAAATAATGAAAACTAATTCCTTAGTTTTCACTATTTCTTTCTTACTATTTATTTCTTACTGCGTGTATGGATTCTATAGTATATATTATAACTAATTAATTTTAACTTTAGATTTTATTAATATGTAACTACTTTTAAATTTTTATTGTTATTAATTTATTGTGTTTTTTTATTGACATTTAATAGACTCATTTAATTCAAATTTAATTACATATTTAATTTTGTACGCCCTCGGTGGTAGGTTTTTTGGAACTATTATTTAATAAGATTAAGACCTTATGTCCTTACAAGAACCTAACAAATAAAGAATTTGTATTTGTGGCATTACAAGTAAATAGTACAGGAAAAAATAATTCAAATAGGTTCCATCTCAACTGTAGTTTAATCGTTTCTCTCTATGATTATTAATTAAATACTATAATATACTACATTTTATCGACTTCTGTTGCTGTGGTGTAAACGGCCGGCTGCTACGCTAGAGGTTTTTTTTTTATATTATTAAGGCAAGCCAACAGTACATGTATCACAATTATATAAATACACATACACAATTTTCACAGGACATACACACATACCAATTAAAGGCAAGCACAACATTTACAACAATAACATAGACTAATCAAAAATCGTAACACAAATTATTAAGAGAAATAACATATCAATAATTCAATCAATAATAATTTAATTTATTTACGGAATTTGATTGTTGGTTTGAATTGGACATACATTTTATTGTTCTTAATTTAAATTTTACCAGTGAATAAAAAAATATATCAACGTCCGGATCGGAGGTTCTGGGTTTGAATCCCAGCGTGGGCGAACTTCGTGTTATTTGCGAGACGCATTGTTTTGCTTACCGGTCTTGGATGTAGTATTCTTATCTATGTAGTTTATACCATATCGTTGGTTAGTTCCTGTGACACAAGTTCTTACGATACTTACTGCAGGCCTGAGTCAATGTGTGTGCCGCGATGTGGTTATTATTATTTCCTGTGATACAAGTTCTTACGATACTTACTTCAGGACTGAGTCAATGTGTGTGTTGTGATGTGGTTTATTATTATAATTATTTATTATTATTATTTTTTATTAATAATAAATAAATAAATAAAAATAAAATTAGTTATTTACAATAATATTTCCAGGTGCTCGCTGCGTCATTGCTGCAAATAAATACAAGAATGAAAACATTCTAGTTATATTTGGCAAACGTAACTTGCAAGTTATGACTGGAACGGAAGTTATTGCAAGGGTATGTCCTTATTTATATGAACTAGTCATCTATCACAGCTTTGCTCGAAAAACAGAGCCAAATCCGAGCCTTTTCAGGAAGGACATCGTAAGCGACAAATGTCTTAAATTTGTTATTTTTTCTCGTAATCTTTTAAACAGGCAGTTTGACATTTTATTTTGATAACTTTTAAACTTAATTTTAAGTTTACAATAACTTTATTATGGTAAGGAAGTGTTATGATAAATGATAACAAAAAAAATCTTTTTTTTTTTTCTTTTTTACTTTGACTTTTGATTTTTTGATGATGATGATGATGATGATAATGATGAATGATGTAACTCTCTTCGGTAAAAAAAAGCAATTTGTCGCTCACGATGTTTATCCTGGAAAGGCTCGATAGCAAGTCACAAACTATTGTCTTTCAAGTTGGAAGAAACAATAAGCCACGCAACACGAATTTTCGGTCTTTGGTCATCATTTAAATCGATCAACTGCAATGGTCTGGAAGAAGTTCATTACAGACGATAAGCTTCTTTTATGTTTGCCTTATTTTATCCGTAGCTGTTCAGCAGTCCAGGCGTGACAAAGTCACGGAAAGACGGAATTTTTCCAGATATTTGCCATGTATGAAAATTTAGAAATCAAGGAGCCAGTGTAATTACCGGCACGAACGCTATAACATCTTTACCTCTACATGGGCAACGCATAGGCGGTGCTCTTGGTGTTCCACGACATTAGGGGCACCGTTGTGTCAATAGGCGGCGGTATCACTGTCCATCAGGAGAACTATTTGCTTGTTTTCCAAGGAAAAATAATTATTTTATAATAATATCCATTCGCCAGGTAAGCGATGTCGTCATCCATGAGAACTTCTCCTCAAATCCAGTACAGCACGACCTGGCAGTGTTGGTGCTGGAGACACCGGTACCATCGTCCCCCGCCGTCCACCCGGCCTGTCTTTGGCCTGAAGGTGGACAGGAAGCCATTGGTTCTGTAAGTACCTTCGCAAGATTCTCAGCAAGATAGTGCAATTCAGCTTAACTAATAACAGATAATACCGCGTAAATACAAAATATATTATTTTTTCAGATTTGACAATATAAGAATTTACTTTTCTTATCTCTTTAATAATTATTTGTCAATGAGTTTTTTTTCCGTGGTATCTGCCAACGTTAGTTACGCGGAATTGCACCATCAACGACGATATAAAATTTTTATAAAAAAATATAAATTCTAACGTAGTCACGGTGTACGAAATGTTTATTCACATTTATTTTAATATATTATAATCGCTTTCATAGTCGGAAGCATTTCTGTAATATTAATCAACTACTAAAAAAAAACCATTGAAATCCAATGATATTAAACATAGATATATTAGTTGCTTGCAAATCTATCGAAAAAAGTGTTCCAAACACACACACATATAGAATTTAATACTTGTCAAGTGATACGAAAGGGATACCGATATTAAAACAATATGAAAAAAGAAGAGGAAAAGTGTCGGTCACTTCAGGCCAAAAGAAAACAAACTGGGAATTATTAGAGAGGTCTCATGTTTATGAATAATATCATTGTCTATATCCAATCTTGATACAACAAAAAAAATGATTGAAAAAATTATGTCACAATTTTTTTAATTCTAACCTTTTGTACTTAGGTCTGTCTTAAAGAAAACCTCCGTAAAAAATAATTAAAAACCTATATTTTTAATTTTTTTTAAAAAGGTACACCTTTGTTTACTATTGTATACCATGGATCAATTGTACAATGCACTTGTTATTTGAAGATGTAATATATATATATACATATATATTTATATTATATACATATATATATTATATACATACATATATATCTGATTGATTCATATAATTGGCTAAATAAATTAATCTATTCAAATTACATATAAACTTTAAAGAACTAACTCTTTAAAAACACGACATCCGCTGACATGACGGTGATATGACGGGCATGTTTACGGTATAGTTATTTTTGAGATGTCATTCATCTTGAAAAGTAAATAAAATATTAATTAAAGGCGATAAATGAATGCTTTAAATATGAATCTGTTATTGTTACTGGGCTTACGGCTACAAGTTAATTTTCTTACTGAAAATTAGGTTTGATTTTTGAAGCGAAGCCGGGTAGCCTCGTTATTGTCATGTTGGTATTTTCCAGACGACCGGCTGGGACGTTTCGTCGCAACTAACCGGCGTACACTTCAATGAGCTGAGTAAATCTTGCTCAGAGCACAACCAAGAAAATAAGTTTTGCGCTACATATGGCAACGGTAAGATTATTTTCTTCATGTTGTTCGAATGAGAGCGGGAGACGCTATTTTTCCTACGTTTTTATACACTCACTTTCTTGTTTGTCTGTTTGTCGTTCCGGTTGGATTTATGCAACAAAATTTTTAGGCACTTCCCGATAAGCTAGCAGGCTGAAATTTTCAGGGTAGCTTCAAACCCGATGACAATGCAATTTAGAACTATAAAACGGCTGGACCGATTTTGATAAAATTTGTATGGAGTGACTTTTGAGGCAGAAAAATTAATTAAATAATTAATAGATTAAAAAAATCGAAAAACCCACGTTATAAAATGTCCTAAAAATAGGAAAATAACCCTACAGGGCTGAAAGAGGGGCCACTCAAAACGTGGGGACTTATCTTTGCAAGTTACACCCAAGATCTATACAGGTCATGTAAATATATCCCATTAATAATTCCTTAAATAATATACGCCTCCACTAAACAATATAATAACCACATCACGACGCACACTGGCTCAGCCCTGTAGTAAGATATAATCTTATATCGTTGCTTAATATTTGGTATAAACTATATAGATAAGAATACAACATCCAAGACCGGTAAGCGTAACAATGCGTTTTGCAAATAACGGCCGCCCTCGCTGCGATTCGAACCTAGAACCTCTAGCGTAGCAGTCGGCTGTTTACACGACTGCCTCACCGAGGTCGTTAATCGATGTTTTTCAAATGTCAATGCCATTAAACATATATACTACTCAAAAGAAAATAAGGGCCACGAGGTATTTTTTCATTTTGGTGTAAATTATTAAACATTTACATATTGAAAGTAGTAAAATATTGAGTATACAAACTCTTTGATACCTAAACTTTTTAATATTGTAGTATTCATCTAATGCTGGCAACAATTTTAAATAAAATTTGATTTAAAATTATTTCTGAAAATTTTGATTCCATTTTCTTTGTCGTTTTGCTTTCCTTAGCTTCTTGATTTATTAGAAATCATCAGAGTTCATTGATATCTCAAGTCAGAAACATCTTTTGCAATATGCCACAAGCACGCAGGCGTCATATGGACTCTCTGACAGCAACCAGAGCCGTTACAATGATTGAAGAAGGTCATTCGCAGCGATCTGTGGGTTTGCAATTGGGATTTTCTCGAAGAGCTATTCAAAATCTATGGAATCGTTTCCAAGAGACCGGCAGTATTAGAAGAAGACCTGGTTCGGGCAGAGTTCGTATTACAACAGCTCAAGAGGATCGTTACATTCGATTAAGTGCGCGCTGAGATCGCACAACGACGGCCCGCAAGCTGCAAAATCGTTTACGGCTCACAACGGGTACTCGTGTCAGTGACCAAACTATTCGTAATCGATTGCATGAAGGCGAGTTTTCCGTGTTCAATTAACCAGAAATCATCGTGCAAATCGTTTAAGATTTACCCGTCAACATTTGGACTGGGACATAAACCAATGGGGCATGGTGCTCTTCACAGACGAATGCAAAGTTAAATTTTTTAACAACGATCGGCGTATTAGAGTATGGAGAAGACGCGGCGAGAGATTTTCAGAAGCCTGCATCCATGAAGTCGATCGTTTTGGTAGTCCAAATGTAATGATTTGGGGCGGGGTAAGCTTACACGGCAAAACTGAGCTCGCTATTTTAAATGAGGGTACTGTTACTGCTCAGCGGTATATTGAGGAAGTTGTCAGACCACATGTGATCCCATTTGCCTAGCGAGCGGGTCCTGGATTCACCTGGATTCAAGACAATGCTCGTGCACACACGGCTCAAGCGACTCGGTTTGTACTGGAAGCGTCTCAAATTCAAGTCTTGCCGTGGCCTGCGAACAGTCCGGACTTATGCCAATAGAGCACTTGTGGGATCAGTTGAAACGAAGAGTTAGAGACGGTGATCAGGAAATCCACAACCATCAGCAACTCATCAACGCTGTTAAAAGGGCCTGGGAAGAGATTCCAATAGAAAATGTCAGGCATTTGATTGAGAGCATGCACTCCAGGCTTCAGGAGTGCGTAGCGAAACGAGGAGGGCATACTCGTTACTAAAAGATGAGCATGGAGTATTTTCTTTTGTTTTCAGTAACTTTACATTGTTTTTATTTCTAACCTTAAATGTGATTTTTTCTTTCAAAAGCAAATAAACTTTTTAGTCATTATTATTGGAATAAGTTTATTGGTCTACACGGTAAAAACAGTATTAGTTTTCATCATGGAGACAAAAAATAAATATTGGTTTTATTATTTTCATGGAACAGACAAAATACCTCGTGGCCCTTATTTTGTTTTGAGTAGTATGTTAATATTCGCTAACAATGGAGCTCTACAACAAAGTATGTTCGATGAAAAAAGGAATTCATCCCACACGAAATCGGAAATAGTATTCTTGTATCTTTTACAAGCGAATGACTTACGTCTTTTTGTAACATTTGCCTTTTGTTCGTTTTCGTTTCCCTAAAAAAAAATCTTTCTAAGGTTAAACTTGACTGTGTTTATTGTTATCTGCTTATTTTTAGACCTTTTCTTTTCCATTGGAGTATTTTTTCCATGGGAATAGTTTTTCTATAAATATTAAGGTGATTTTTTTTAATGTCTTACGTGCCTTGGTTAACCGACCGACCCGACAGGTCGAAGGTTCAAGTCTCGGGTTGCCCTACATTGTAGCTGCCATGTTCCTCATTGTGCCCGGATAGTGGCGACAGATTCGCAACCTGCCACACTGGGACTCAACATAAACATGCGAAATGCGGTGTGTAACACCTCTGCCTACCCCTCTCGAGGGATTAATTACGGCGTGAGTTTACGTTATGTTATGTGTGTGTGTGTAATGTGATTTTTGATTATGTAGTTGGTTGAGAGGTCAATTAATGTTGGAAAGTAAAAAACATTGTCTAATAATAATTAGAATCAAAGGACACTTCGATTCTACTATTCAAGCCGGCCTAAATCTTACAGCTCATGACCAAATATTATATTTTCCAGACTAAAATCAATTTTCTGGCTAATTTTTGAACGTTATGTTCACAAACTGTGTTGTTGTTATTGTTGATGTTGTTTGACAAAAACCAGCTGTAGTCAAATGTTTAGTTTTACAAAGGGTAAACAAGTGTGAGTCAAATTACAAGAACAAGCAAAAAATTTCAATGAAATTGTTGATATAGCGGCAGAAGAAAGAGTCTAGCTAAAATGTTTATGAGAAACAAGCCACTGACTGACGGACAGACAGACGGATTGCGGAGGCTTGGTAACAGGGTTCCGTTTTAACCCTTTGGGTACGGAACCCTAAAAAATTAGAAGCGAACATTGGTTTACAAAAATTTGTGAAAAAAAATAACATTTTTTTCAGAGATAGCCACGTGCCCGAGTTATGGCGGTGCATATGCATCTAAACGTGATGGCATATGGTATGTAACAGGAATACATCATGGCGATCCGAGTTACAGAGGAATCTGTTTCAGAAGAGACGTTTTTTACACTGACTTGATTAAATATAAGGACTGGCTCGAATCTATGATTGAACTTTACAATTAATAAAATCTTTAAAATATTTTTTTTTATTTTATTACTAAGTGGAGTGTTCAAAATTAATGGGAACTAGTTAAGTGAGAGTCGTACTCGCTCATGTCGGGTTCCGTATTATCGTGCAAGATTAGATAATATGTATGTTTAGTTTTTTTCGTAAAAGAAACAAGAACAAGCATGTCGAAAAAAACGTTTATTCTATGAGAGTCCCCCTTTAATATTAAGTTTAAACAGAAATAGACCATCTCTGACAGAGTCTATTATGGTTCATGAGATACATCCCGCCAACAGACGGACGTCAATCAGCGAAGGCTTAGTAAACAAGACCCGTTTTTCATCCTATGAGTACAGAACCCTAAAACCCGGTTCAAAAATTTTTTTTTTTTAATTTTTTAATTTCATTTTGTGAAATATACACATTCAATTATTTTAAAACCAACAAATAATTTCAGATAATTACGTTACGTCAGTCAGTATTAAAGCTTGAACCAAGGATTAAGAGGACTGTTATAGTAATAATAACTCAATGTGCAGCCTTTTAGGAAGCAACATATTTTTTGTCAACAGTGAATTTTCTTGAATTTTCATGTATTTATTTTGTATTTTTGACAAGAACATCCAAGAGCTAGGTGTAGGGAGGTTACTTGGCGGGAACGGGAAGTGTTAGTTAGAATTTTCTTATTTTATTGTATTTTCTTATATATCAGCAGGATTAAATGTGTAAAATGCTAGTGTTTTAACCAGTAAACATCTGTAGTGCTGTACAAGTGTGGAGTAAGTGAAATACGACGATTTGGCTGCGCTTTTCGTCATCTCCCAAGTATCTCCTTAGGGCCTACAGTAAACGTACTAGAATGTTACCGTAGGCAGATTCATCATTGTCATTGTGTTAACATCTCATCATCGTCGAGAAAGACGAAATTATAATTACTGGTGATGGCACTAAAACCAATGCCGTCAAAGAAATACATACCTAGATACATTGTTTCACATGAGTGAAACAATGCGTCAATGTGAGAAAAAAAAAGTGTCCTTTTTAAAATGGCCGCCGAAAGTGTTCATCTTGGATTTTTTTTACATAGCAGTTTTTCTGGGTTCCGTATGCAAAGGGTAAAAACGGAAGCCTATTACTAAGCCTCTGCAGTCTGTCTGTCCGCCTGTCAGCGGGTTGTATCTCATGAAATTTTCAGAGAATGTCTATTTCTGTTGCAGCTATAACAACAGATACTATAAACGTAAAGAAATATAAATTGATGGGGTCTTCCATACAAGAATCGTGATTTCTTCGCCTATTAAGAAATGATCTAAAAAGTACACAAAGTTTAATCTTATACAATAGTACGGAACCCATCATGAGCGTATCCGACTCACGCTTGACCACTTTATTTTTGTTTTTATAATGGCAATAGATTGTAGTTGTACTAATCCACAGTTGGCTTTTTGCCCTTGTACTAATGGGATTAACAATAACATTAACCTTTAACTATATCATTGATTAGGTTATTTGTCTGCGTAGCTTAATAGTCGTAACGATTATTGACAACGATAATAATTAAGTCTTAAGATTAACTCCAAATGAAGCGCTAGTTTGTATTGGTGTTATAAGAAAATTTATGATTCTGTTTAGTTACGGATTTGGCCGTTTTATTAATACATTTTGCTGTCATGATGGTTTTGCTGCTCTGGTTGCTGCCCGCGGTTTGTGCTGGTAGATCTATCTGCGAGATCGTCTGGGTCGGTACTATTTCTATTTCTGCCGTGAAGCAGTTTGCTGTGTTTCGGTTCGAAGGATTGGATAGCCATTGTAATTACCTACACGAGAGGTATAACATCTTTTACACTGCATGGGCAACGCATTGGCGGTGCTTTTGGCTTTCCAGACATCAAGGGCACCGTCGTGTCAATATGCGGCGGGATCACATTCCATAAGGTGAGCCATCTACTTGTTTTGCCCGTGATGTTAAATAAAAAAATCTTTAAAATGGTAAACTCTATTCAAATCATTTAAGTCATTTTAGCGCGAATAGGTATCAAACAAACAAACATTCATGTGATATTATTAGGGCATATATATAAACAGCCTAGTAAACATAATAATGATATAAAGGGCAATAACCGTGTTTATTAGTTGTAATGATCAATTGAGTGTGTGATGTGTTAAAATCGATTGGTTATTAATTGCTTGTGACAAAGTAATTAACGTTCCCTAATCAATATCAAAGGACGTTTATTTGATGTTTTGAAAGCATTCAGAGAGAATTAACGCGACATCTAGCGTTTCATACTCCTGGTATCTCCCATCGCGCCACCTACGACCTCAGGCTGAATCACTTTAAAATGAATTCCCTTCATAACAGGCGTAAATATTGCGATCTTGTTTTTCTATATAAAGTAATTAACCAACAAATATCGTGTGACCATGTAACTAACAACAGCCAAGTCTATGTACCACGCTCTGCGCCACGCCACCCCATCACCAAATTGTTTAATGTTCCTTCGTCTCGTACCAACCTTGGTCACAACTCTCCATTCTTCTATCTCTATCTCTCTATTCTCATATCTTCGGTGACCACTTTAATATGTTCAAGTGCAAACTGCTGGGAGAACTATGAATGCCAATTAAATTTTGTTAGTTTTCCTATAATTGTGATATTTTTATTTTCTTTAATATTATTATTAATTATGTCTCAATTTTATTTAATTTTTATTTTATATACTAAATTTAATTCAATGATGTAGCTAATGATTTTGTAAATGCTGGATAAGTACTTAATTGGGACATACATAAGTACCTTAGGCGTTTAATTATACGTTATTTTCTGTGCCTGATGTGTGTCCTGTGGATTTATTAAATAAATAAATTTATTTAAATAATTTAAAAAATCCAATGTTGATGAGTTTTATATTTCACCACAAATTCATTTTTTTTTTTATAAACTTAAAATAATTCTTGCTAAGTATTTTTTATCTACCACCGGTTCGGAATGCTATCTACGGGGAAGAAGCCGGCGAGAAACCTCCGTAGTTGCTTTTTTCTAAAATGTACACCAGTCTTTCATTACTCCCTCCTCTCTGACGACCTCGGTGGCGCAGGGGTGTAAACAGCCGACTGCTACGCTAGAGGTTCCGGGTTCGAATCCCGGCGGGGGCGGGACTATTTAGTATATGATGGTTAGCACCTGCGACACAAGTTCTTGCGATACTTACTGCAGGGCTGAGTCAATGTGTGTGTCGTGATGTGGTTATTTATTTATTATTATATGCTGGAACATTTAAGTTTTTTAATAATTTTATATACATTGAAGCTGATATTACTAATTCTTATAAAAACAATAAAGGCGAAAAAGCAGAAGTACGATAAGTGATACCGCCTACTGACAAGCCGATGCCCTTGAAATCTTACAGCGCTAATGCGTTGCCCCATGTAGAGGTAAATTTAAAGTATAGTATTGGATTTTATATTTAGAACAAAAAATCCGTTTTTTTTTTAAATTTATTATTTTTATATATAAACAGTGTAAATTATTTAACTTTCTACATAAAATGGTACATAGGATAGTTCTGTATGAACCGTTACACCTATATACATCTTTTATATTAAAATTAAAAGCTGTTCGTCAGTTTCGCTAAAATTCAAAGACGGCTGGACTGATTTGAATGATTCTTTTTTGCTTTGTTCGCTATAATTCAGGGAAGGTTTGTATGGTGCAATAAATCTTTTTTTTTTTCGAAACAGACGGTCACGTGGTACTGAGTTGGCGGATAAACTAGTACCTAATAAATACCTATAGGTAATCAGCTTGTTTACTCAGGTTTTTCCCTATACTATGATGCAACAGATTGATTAGATGATGTTGCATGATGAATCTTCAATAGATACGTGTTCTGATATTCAAACGAAGGCGTGGCTCAGTTGGTTTTTCACTTTAATGTACACAATAATTCTTCATTTAAAAAATTAACTTAACACATGTTAAGTTTCTTAATTATTAACAATGATGTTTGTTTGTGTTGAAATTTTTTGGCACACACACACAGATATGTTAAACAATATGTACGTAATGAGTAAAATAAGTTATTTAATCTATTCTGTATTAAAGATGAATGTTAAGGGATACTTGGCTATCCTTAATACAGGTCGCTATGTAACCTAGCAACGAGCCAAAGGAGTCAATTGTACAATGTCAAGTGAATGTCATACTAACATACTTTATAAGATATAATTGTCAGATCTAACCTTGGAAATGAAAATAAATACATTATTATAATGAACACTCAGGAGAAATTTCTTTCTCACATGGAGTGATACCAAATAATTATCTCCTTCCGTAAATATATATAAGTTTTTAGGAGCTATTGCTTTTTAAAATTTTGTGAAACAATGGTTTATTTTCACCTGTCTGTCTGTTTGATTGTATTTGTACCTTATACTGTTTTTGTAAGATTTTGTTTGTGTGAGAACTTACATCGTGGTGTGTGTACATGTTTTTTTGTGTCCCATTCTAGTTTTATACATTGAATTGATCACTGTATACATTGCTATGTTTTTGAACGTCACCTGCTGTGTTTGCCTAAATAAATCAAATAATTCTCTTACCAAAAATCATATGCCTAATCCAATTTTAATAGAAACATTCTGTAAAACTCCAGTCGAGTGGAAGGGGGAAATGCTAAGAAATGCCACCATTTTATAACCCGATCTTTTGTTTTGTCTTTCTATTAATAGTTTACAAAACGAACCACTTTCATCTTTACTCCTATAGAGATAAGGTTGTTTTTATCTTGATTTGTTCTTTATTAATTACATAAATCAAATATTGGCTCAGATATCAATATCTACGATATATGATATTTGTTGTATGTATTACGTGTATCCAACCGCATTAAAAGGTCTTTTAGGATGAAAAATGTATGATTTTCTTTTGGGCAAACAATGGATTTTATCCTATTTTTTATTTTTATTTTACTCTTTATTTTTCTCTTCTTCTTGCACTACCAACTATTAATAGTATTTTTGTTTAAAGGATTATGTTTCTCCTATAATTATATGGATCTTGTGTAGTATTCGTATATTATGTTTTTGTGAGATATGTCCGTATTTGTCAGGTTTATGTTTGTCATATATGTTTCTTTTTTTGTTCCTATTTATGTGTAATCTGTCCACTGTTGTGTCTCCGAAAAAAAACAAGCAGACAACTGATGGAAAGTTATACCGCTGCCTATTGACACGACGATAAACCTGATGTTGGTGAACACCAGGAGCACTGCCTGTGCTCATATATTGCTCATGTAGAGGTTTATAGGCCGTGGATAGACCTATCTTACCGGTAATTACACTGGCTCTCCAATCCTTCGAACCGAAACAAAGCGAACTGCTTCACGGCAGAAATAGAAAGGAGGGTGGTACCAACGCAGACGATCTCGCACGTAGATCTACCGGGAAAAGTCTTAATCTTGAATTTTTATAAATCATTATTAGTAAAAACTAAATTAAAATTGTAAAAGCTTTGAAAGTGAAACATCTGGGTAATGAAGTTCAGTCGTAAACAAAGAAGCAAAGTTTCTCATTGTAGCTGATTTAAATCCCGACTAAATAAATGCTCAGAGTACTTAAACAGGAAAGTTTGTATTTCATTCACGCACTCACGGACTTTTATTCCTATTTTTTTTAACTTCATCCTTGTCGCGACGTTTGAACTCGACGTCGACAAAATTTGTTTGGTCGCAATTAAAAAAAAAAACAGATGTAAAAAAAACTTTAGAAGAATTTCGCTGTTTTGGTCACGTGAGCGTAAAGATGTCAATTAAGCTTCAATGATATCCAGCTTAATAAATCGCGCTAAATAAATGTACAAATATCCCAAGGGGGAAGATCTTCTTTCCCTGTCATAACAAAGACAAAGGGAATGAGATTGTTGTTAGGTCGCGCCCCTATGTCGCTCTCGCGCCTCTCGCGTCTTAGTGTGGTGAAGCCCAGCTGAAGAAGGGTAATTCTTCCACATACAAAATAAAACCCCTAAGTATTTTGACCTAAATTTATAATTAAAAAAATCGAGTAGCCGAAAACATGAGTGATCAATATTGATATCAGCGAATAAACTATTGCTCGAATCGCGATTCATCGAATTTGCGTTCTGATGTGTAAAATATTCACTGATTCAAAATCAGTTAAATCGCCATGAGCGGTCACTTGTAAGCTGTTGTTTGATCATTACGGTAACAGATTGATTCAATATATTTAATTTTAATAGTTGTTAAATACTAAATATGACGACCTCGGTGGCGCAGCGGTGTAAACAGCCGACTGCTACGCTAGAGGTTCCGGGTTCGAATCCCGGCGGGCGCGGGACTTTGTGTTATTTGCAAGACGCATTGTTTCGCTTACCGGTCTTGGATGTTGTTTTCTTATCTATTTAGTATATACCATAGCGTTGCTTAGTTCCTGTGACACAAGTTCTTACGATACTTACTGCAGGGCTGAGTCAATGTGTGTGTCGTGATGTTGGTTATTATTATTATTATTATTAAATATTTTAAAGTTTTTAATTAACAGTGTCAAATAATATTTAATACAAATTTTAACATCTTTATACGTACTTAGATTGTATGGATATGTGTATGGATAGGTATAAACAAATATTATTATTTTTTTAAACAGTTCGATGTTTGAGGCCTGATAACTCCGAAATGGTTCTTCGTACGCATATATTCATTCAGACAATTTTTGTAAATCGTTAAATTTCCTACAAGAATATGTATCGATCATAGCTATAAAATGCTTCGTTGTTGCCTATCAAAATTCAAAAGAAGTTTTTTTTTTCTATGTTATTTAAATGGAAATAAAAAATTAATTACAGCCACCTCTATACATTAATATTAAGGGCTGAGATTTTCACAATGTCTTTGATTAGGGATACTCTGAAGAATTTTCAAAGATCTTCGAAAAAAAAAATAGTTTGTTTTTTTTAAACACTCTAGTAAGCCTAACAAATCTAAAACAACCTTTGTAAAGCGTTCATCGTGAGATGGAATAACCATAACAATAAATATGACCGTCCTTTTTGCTTCGTCGTAGTCGGGCAAAAAAACACATTACAAATAAATATACATGCACAAAAAAATCTTTGAAATCCCTTGTACGAGCAAAATGACACGTAGTTTTTAGGGTTCCGTACCCAAAGGGTAAAAACGGAACCCAATTACTAAGAATTCGCTGTCAGTCAGCGGGCTCTATCTTAAGAATCATAGGAGCTAGAAACTTGACATTTTCAGAGAATTCTATTTGTGTTACAACAACAAATACTAAAAACATAAAGAAATTAAAATTAAACGTGGCTCCCATATAAAACCCAGTTTTTCGAAATTTTTGCCTCTGTTTCTTTTAAGAAAACATCTTAAAAATAAATAATATTTAATCTTACGAGTCGTTACGGAACCCAAAATGCGTGAGTCCGACTCACGCTTGATCGGTTTTATCATTTAATATGATTGGTATGCATGCCTTGCCTTCGATTACTTACTGACTATGAATAAGTAGTAAAAAGACGTCATCTGCATATTAATTAATTGATTACCTTGTTATGAAGTTGAAAGATACAGTAGCTTAATGTCTAATTGTGTCATTCGCGTTCTAGCGATATTGTAGCAAAGTGAACATCATACATAATGACATAGACACTCATACATTATAGTAGGACATAGATAGTCATACATTGTCATAAAAAGCAAGCATTTGACGACAATCTCACCTGGTTACGAGCTTGGTAAATCAACCCGCCATGTTTCTCACTGTGCCCGGATAGCAGCGACAGATTCGCAACCTGCGACTCAACGTATATGCAAAATGCGGTGTGTTACACACCTGCCTCCCCTATCATATGCCTATTGACGAATGATACCCATGAAAAGTAGTTACTACCAGAAGAGATGTGAGATTTTGAGGTGGAGTTACAATATTTCGAGGGTGTGTTAAACTCAGTACGAGACCTTGCGTTTGAAGCTGGGTTGGTCAAGTTCTAGTTTAGCTAAACATGACGATCAGTATTGGGGCATGGCTCATAGTTCTTTTTTTTTAATCCGCAGTAAAAAGTATTTTAAAATAAATTATACGAAGAATCATTCAAAAGAATCACTTTAATGGATGCGAAAGCGACGAACGAGAAGTCTTTTGTCTCGAGCGATCATCAAATTACGTATTGAATTTTATCGATTTTCCTTGTCATCCTTAGTGCGTGACGGCTAACTGGAGAAACCGCGCGTGTGTTAAAAAAAGATGTCCCTACCGAAAAAAATAGTGAAATAACTTGGCTGCATGGAGGAGTAGCCTTTGCCTTGATAAATTAATGAAGCAACTTGGCTGTATGGGGGGGTTGCCTTTGCCTTGAAACAATGTGGTGGCGCGTCCTCACTTTTTGCATCCTGGTATCTTTGATAATTTTTACTGTTCTATCCTGCATCCATGGAAGACCAGTAATCCACCTATTCTTCCACCGCTGCTGTGAAGATGACATAGAAAACGATCAGGTAATCTTCGAGAACTTTGGCAACAACTTCTTGAGGGAGAGGCTCGTTGGCGGTGACATTCTAGAAGAAGCTGATGATTTCAATTCAACTTCAGTTGAAGAGGAAGTAGGGGAGTTGATAGCCAGTATGAGAAAGAGTTTGAACGTCCATAACCCTGGAGACAGGTTCAACTTGACATTAGAGGATTCTGATGAAGAAGGGAGCCGCGAAGTTACGACTGAAGGAACTTTGAATAGGAGACCAAAGTTATTGTGAATGTGTGCGTTGATATTGTTATAGTATACAGGTGTGCTGTGTTTTTAAACATTAATTGCAGTCAATAGCTGCCTTTAATAATGTTAATTTAAATATAACAAAATGACTTCTTATAGTTAAATTATGTTTGATATTTAAAATGTGTTTCTTTAATTTTGTGTATTATTAATATAGTGGGTAAGTTAATTTTGAATTGTATCAATAAAATCAAGTTGAATGATACGTACAATTTTTTTTTATGAGTTTGTCGTTATCTAGAAAATGGCGGGCTTATGCACTTGTTTTTTATTTAAGCAGAGTTGATTCGTTTGAAGTGTATACTGACATTATAATTAGGAGATAATCTTCAAAATTACTTATCCGATTTTTAAAATAATTTAAAACGTTTTACTTAATATTTATAACCTTTGATATAAGTTGTTCAATAAAAATACTTTTAGAAGTTGCTAAGAATAAATCTATGTACATAGGACCATGTACCTATCTTTATAGGAATAAATATCATAATATTTTTGTTGAAAAAAATACGGATGGGTATTTTTGATGTATCCTTCTTGCGTAAATATATATATGTACCTCAGTATATAAGTTTACCTCATTATAATATAAGTATATATTTTGTTTGTATGTGAGTCATTGCCACAGCCTTACCATTCAATTTATTAATTATTCCGCACTTGCTTATTGTCTTTGATAAATTATATGCATTTAAAGTGTAAATCGATTTGTTCGAAAGTCTAGTTCAGACACTGAGACTAAGAGGCTATAAGCACTGTCAACTACTCGCTGGCGACTTAAAATATATGAAGTGCGACTGGCGACCAAGTGGGCGACTACTCTCCGGCGACTGGTCGACAGTGCGTCTAGGTTCTATGGCCTATACTGCCGCCTCTCTGTCCACAGTTTCGCATAGTATTTCTACACGTCAGGTAACGTAGATTACTACAGTGATTTTGTATGAGCAATCTTAATGCCTCAAATATCCGTTAGAGGCGCTCTACAAAGATTCATACAAATTTGTAACGGCAGTCGCGAGCGGCAATCGAAGGTAAAACTCATGGTAGGCACACAGGATCAACAATGGCGTCTTTTGCAACGTATAATGCAGCTGTACAATGAAGCACAGGCAACGTGCCCGGGCATAAAAGTGACAGTGGCACAAAGACTAGCTATTGTTTTGTTTGTTTATTACAACACTATATGCTGATTATTATGAGATAAAGACAAGTGTGCCTACCATGAGTTTTACCTTCAATGGCCGCTTGCGACTGCAGTTACAAATTTGTATGAATCTTTGTAAAGCGCCTCTAACGGATTGATGAGGAATTATGATTGCTCATATACAACCACTGTAGTAATCTATTTTAGCTGACGTGTAGGAAAACTATACGAACTCATGGTAGAGACACATAATTATTATTACCAGTCACCGATTGTAGTAGTTTACAGGTAGCTGTGTCCGATTGCCGCTACCGGACACATCAACTATGGTTCCTTATCGTGGTGGCGACTAAGTTGCTTGTATCCGACACAGGATATACGTCATTTAGTTTTTTTTGTGGTATCGTTTCGCGTCTCTAAAACAAAAAGATTTTAGTATATTTTTTCTTGTAGGTACGTATTACTCCAAAATCTTACTTGTTGGTGAAAGATGTTGCTCAAAGTATAGAATGCCTAGAAAATGCCTATCTCGATTGAAAAGGTCAAAAAAAAAATTGTTGTCCAATTTTTTCATCAACACGTCACAAGTCAATCACAAGTCACATAATTTTATAGATCGAGACAAAATATTTAATTTTGAGCGAGAAAAGTCGCTAAAAACTCGCTCACATTGTTTCTGAAGCAGTTGGTGTCAGTCTGAATAAGCCTTGCCTCTGTAATGCAATTGTTAGTGATAATTTATGCCAAATCGCATCTCTCAGTACGAATTCATTTGTTTTTTCAAGTTTCACAGTTTGATTCATTAACAATAATTAAATTGGAATAATATAGTTAAGTGTGAGCTTTCTTCAAGAGAGTTCCGTACAGGATATAACCGTATCCAGTAAATTTTTATGTTAACCGATTCTTTTTTAGTACTTTCATATTAGTAATATATTAATTTAATAATAATAATAATAACCACATCACGACACACACATTGACTTAGCCCTGCAGTAGGTATCGTAATAACTTGTATCGCAGGTGCTAAGCAACGATGTGGTATATACTAAATAAATAAGAATACAACATACAAGACCGATAAGCGAAACAATGCGTCTTGCAAATAACCCAAAGTCCCGCCCCCGCCGGGATTCCAACCCGGAACCTCTAGCGTAGCAGTCGGCTGTTTACACCACTGCGCCACCGAGGTCGTCGAATATGCATGAAATTTAATTTGATTATTCAATAAATTTATCGTAAAGCATGTGCAAATAGTATATTAAGAGGAAAGAAATAGAATTGAACGATAAACCAGGGAGATATAAACATTAAAAGTAAATCTATTTATCTCGCTTATCAGAACAACCTTTTCTATGAAAGTTGAAAGGCATCTGTGTACTTTGACGTCATTGTACATATCGGATATCTCTGTCTAACCAACGACTTTGCGACGAGCTTTAAAACTTATTTAAAAGTCAGATATTTGAGAAAATCTAACGGATTTGTGTATATATATTAAGGAAGTTTTACAAACAACAGATTTTTCGTTTATAATTATACAGAATTTTAACTCTTGGGCAGCAATTTTCGCTTTACAAAAGTATTTTATATACTCATCGTTGTTTCTTCCCTCATCAGGTTCATTGGAAGGCATCACTTTATTATACCACCCTTTTTAAATACAATATTTAAAAAAATATTTCGTTATGAAAATGTATGAGAAATTTTAATAACAAATGAATTTAAATTTAAATTGACGTGGAACGCTTGAAAATTTGTGATATCAAAAAAAAAAAAAAAATGGAATACTGATATTCGAAAAAGTAATAAATGAATTTGAATTTACATTTTGGTAGATGAAATAAATTTGTTCTTAAATTCTAAATGTTAACTGCGACTGATATCAAAACCAATGCTTACAGACAAAAGGATGCGCTACAGCGGAATACAAATTACATCGAATATGATAAAGCATTGTTTTCCAAACATTGCACATGCATACTTATACAAAAGACACACTTAGCGCTAGCTGCGGTGTCAATGTTTAGAAATACAGGGAAATATTTAGTTCAATATTGAACCGTTAATATTGTTTAGGTCAACGCTTCGTGAATATCATATTATTTATTTTATTTTATTATTCATACCGGTGCAGTTAATCTGATAGTATTAAATGGATTTCCTGGTTTTACTTCCTTCCTAGTTGCTTCAATAATAACGCGAAATGTAGAGTTGTGTGTGAGAAGAATAATAATTTTGTCGTCTTAAAAAAATTATGTCAGATATATTAATATATATTTTTTGAGTATTCCGAAATTTTGTGTTCAGCCAAACCCTTTAAAAGGATTACGATATGAGTTTATATTTTTGATTTTTTTTTTGCAGTTTTATAATAATCAAGTTATTCGGGTTTCCAGTTTTATGATTAAAAAATAGTTTTGTAAAGTTTTTTTTAAATCACTGGCAAACATGCATTCAGTCCACCTCATGGTAAGGAGTCACGGAGACTTAGGAAAACCATGCTAGGGAGTTCATGCCACAGCCTGAGCCACACAACATCATTCAAATTGTGTGTTTAACGTAAACTATTATATATTTTCTAAACGCCAGATAACACAGACTACGACAGTTATTACGTGTAACCAATAATTCCTCATTAATCCGTTAGAGGCGTTACTTAAAGATTCATACAAATTTGTAACTGCAGTCGCAGGCGGCAATCTATGGTTAAACTCACGGTAGACACACTAGTTTTATAGACATATATATATATATAAAATAACAAAATTTCTCTGTTTAATATGGAAAATTTTACCTACATATTATTAATCAAAGACGAGTTATTTCTAACAAAAAAAATATAAATTATTGTCGTATCTGTAACATATTTATTTTATATTTATATTTATATTTTAATTTAATTTAATTTTTATTAAAACAATATCACAGTTTAACAGATAATGAACCTAAAACACTATGATACTTAAATCTAATACATTTATAATTATAATTGTAATTAAACACATACGCTTGAGCGCCTATCATCAATCACGTCACAATATCTCTTACACTCGACATATACATTCGTCCATCGCCATGCAAACACATCGCACTCCGGTACCGATGTCAGATACTCATTCAGCAGGGTCAGTCCTCGAACCAGAGGTGACATTCTCCGTGACATAGTCCGTGACGCAGGGACCGCCATCAATTCATATCTACGATTCCTGCGACTGATTTTGGGAATGTCGGGGACGGACAATATCACCAATTACATGTACATATATTGACTCAGCCCTGCAGTAAGATATAATCTTGTATCGCAGGCACTAAGCAACACTACGGTATAAACTACATAGATAAGAATACTACATCCAAGACCGGTAAGAGAAACAATGCGTCTTGCAAATAACACAAAGTCCCGAATCTACGATCTAGATCGAAAGCTAAGGGAATGTTATTTAATTTTACGACAAGATTAGCGATGTTATCCAGGAATTCCTGTTGTATGGCGATTAAAAATTTAATAATCTTCCCCACAATATAAGGAATCTACAAAATGTGGATAAATTTAAAATCTTGCTCAGAAGACGGTTAGTTGAAAAATGTTATTACAGCATACGAGAATACTTAAATTATAAATCAAACTGAGATACTATATACATGTTGTTAATTTAGACCTAAATATTTATATTATATCTATAACAACACATATACAATCAATAAGAAAGAAAATAAACAAGTATGTAAATACACACTCACACACGCACACACACACATATACACAGTCAGGTCAAAAGTATTGTCACACAGTAAAAACTTTTCTTTTAAAATGCTGGCCACAAAAAAGTTTATTGAATTCGAATTTCGAATTGTTCATGAAAATAAAAATGTCTACTTTTTAGAATTTTACTCATTTTTTAATATGGAGTGGACGCTTAAAGAAGACCGTGTTGCAGTTATTGCGTTGCATCGTTGCGGTTACGCGCCAATTCAAATTATTGACATACTGAAAAATTTGAATAAAACCAAAAGATTCGTTTATCGTACTATCAAACGATACAATGAAGACTCTAGTGTAGATGACAGGTCAAGAAGTGGTCGCTCTCGGTCTGTGAGGACTCCAGCAGTGATAAAAGCTGTGAAGGCGCGAATTCAAAGAAATCCCAAACGTAAGCAGTAACTGTTGGCCCTTCAGATGGGGTTAAGCTGAACCACGGTGAAAAGGGTGTTAAATGAAGACTTCGGACATATCGAAGAAAAACAGGACATCGTTTGAATGCTCGTCTAATGGACTTGAGACTGAATAGATGCCGCGCTTTGTTGAACTGTTGTTTGACTGCTTTATAATTACTTATTGTAATAGGTCTATCATTCGATAATGATAATTCATTTTTTCCCAAGTTTTTATACACTCACTTTCTTGTTTGTTTGTTTATCGTTCCCGATAAGCTAGCATTCTAAAATTTTCATGGTAGCTTCAAACCCGATGATAATGCAATTTACAACTATAAAAACGGCAGGACCGATTTTGATTAAAATTTGTATGGAGTGACTTTTGATGTAGAAAAATTTATAAAATAATTAATAGTTTTAAAAAATCTAAAAACCCACGTTTTGAAAGATTGGCCACTCAAAACGTGGGGACATATCTTAGCAAGTTACACCCACGTCATGTAAATATATCCCATGAATAATCCCTTACATATAATACGCACCACGTTTTGAGTGGCCCCTCTTTTCCTAATCTATAGTATTTCTGAAAGTCCTAATAATTCGTATTGCTGCATTGCTAGAACTATGTTGGTAAAATGCACACTTAAAACAAACCCCTAAAAATTAAAAACGTTAAGATGCCATTATTTATTGTAACTTTATTTATTCAATGGATTTTGTAATTTTGAATATAACTTTAGAATCAACACATTACATTTTCCAATTAATTTTTACGTACATTTTATTAATAACTGTTTGTTATAAATATTAATTACTGTTTATTAATAACAAGTATTCCTTTTGTTGATAAAATAAATACTTCAGTACTATCGTTCTAACTCACGAAGACTGTTTTAATAAAGTAGTATTATTTAGTCAGGCGTGTACATGCATAGCGTTTCACTGTGCTCAACCTCGAGTTCCCTCAGTAAAGACGATACGCACACAAGAACAAGTTCATATACATGTTACACACAGCTAAAGCCGAACGGCCTTCGTGACATAGAATAACTAGCTTATGAATCTGTTGAAAAGACGAGTTATGTAACAAAAGCTATTCGTTATAAAGCAAAATGGCGTGTCCAAGGCAATTAAACCGGAGCTGTGATCTAGAAACGGAGCTAATTGTCAATTAAGGAGTTGACAATAACATTTAATGTTAGTTTTTTTTAGAATGTCATGGGCAAAGCAGACGGTTGACCTGATTGAATGTGATACTGAACTGTTTTTTAACACCAACAACGCCAAATCGATGCCCATGTAGAGCCCAAACATATTTTTTTTTGGTTCGAATCCTGTATAATAATTTGAGAAGTTGATCGATTCAGAATTTAGGGGGTCCGCAGGGAAACTAAGGTACAGTCGAGGTCTGCCACGGAGTATCATTTGCCATCGGAATTCCCCTGTACGCGATAATACTGTTTTAGGGGTCCACCACCATCCTAATTGGACGTAGTAAATCTCTATTACCAATGAGGGTAAAGGAAGCAAATCATTAATTGAAATCATGATGTTGTTTTAAAAGTATGATCATCTCATCCATTCACAAATATAGTATGAAAGCCCCCAGCCGCAAAACCTGCAAGCAAAACTCGACTTTAAGGAGGTTGCGCGTGCGCGTCCGTGATTGTACATAAATAATTAAGATTTAGATTTGTGTATTGATAACTAAGATATAAAGCTACTTTCCTGTATCCGATATGTACTATGACGTCAAAGTACGCGGGCGCCATACAACATCCATAGAAAAGGTTGTTTTGATGAGCGAGATAGATATATTTACTTTAAATGGTTATATCTTCCTAGTTGATCCTTAAATGATAATTATTTTGTCACTGTAAACTTACAATTTCCACAGACTTTACGACAAACTGATTGAATAATAAAATTAAGTTTAACTTAAAACTTAAATTATGAATAAAAAATATAGTGAATTATAAAAACAGAAGAAATTTAAACAATAAAATACAAGCAGTAAAAGACAAACAAAAGTACTTCAACATTATTTTAAAATTAAACCTGTGGCGAATAAATTCTTTGAGCAACTGCAGAGGTTTTTTACTGGATACTTCCTCTTAGATAAGTATTTCGAGCTTTTTTACTGATGATAACCGTTAGGGAAGAAAGGTTTTAGAGTGGCGATTATAGGACTGAAGGCGTAGTGTTGGCCTCCCACGAGGAGGATGGACAATCTTGTGCGGGCTGGAGGGTGCCACTGGTTGCAAGCGACACAGGATCACCCTGGCTGGAATAGTTACCTATCAGCAGTGGATGTCTTCGGGCTGATGATGACGTTAACTGAAATATTATTATCCACGGCCTCTGTGGCGCAGTAGTCTTAACAGACGATTGCTACACTAGAGGTTCCGGGTTCGTATCCTGGCGGGGAAGAGCATTGTGTTATTTGCAAGACGCTTTGTTTTATACCATATCGTTGCTTAGTTCCTGTGACACAGGATCTTACTGTAGGGCTTAGTTGATGTATTTGTTGTGATGTGGTTATTATTATTATTATTATTTATAATCGAAGATAATATATTAAAATAACAATATTTTCCATCTTATTATCTATGGTCATATTTTAAAGAGGATTTTCTGTACTTAAACCTATCTCTTTTTAACGAAATCTAAAGACACTGAAGCAATAATTAAAATATAATAAATCAAACCTAAGGAAAGGGCATAATCCATCTCTTTCGAACCGAGGAAATATTAAGGGGAGATCCGGGGGTAAATTGTTTTCATTCTAAAATATCAAGAGTCAAGAATGTAGGGCAGAATTTAATTAAGTTATCTCTTTGAGCAGTCTAATTCACAAAGACTGTTTGACTAAAGTTGTTGTATTTCGTCAGGCGTGTACATGTGTGTCGTTTTTGTGTGCGTAAGCTTGAGTCCGCCCAGTAGAAGTTTCGGATACTAGAACAACCTGCATATACACGTCTAAACACAGATACAGATGGACCTTCGTGATATAGAATGGCTATAACGATTGCAATGCGATTTCAATGTTTAATTCTGTTTTGACTTCATTGACCGGATGACGGCCGAACAGTCTTTTGTGATTTAAATAAATCATATTGTTTGGTTTGAATTTAACGTCGATGTTGAAAATGAATGCGATTATCATTCGTAAGTATCTGAAGGTAAGATAAAGGGGCTCGTTTGCCTAGAAAATGCCTATATGGACTTGAATAAGTCCAATTAGTTGTGTCTATTTGCTCATCAATGTTTTTTACAAAGTGATAGACTATCAGTGTGTCCGATTTCATCCAAACCCAAAAGCTGTTTTAGCGTGATTAAATTTTTTTTTTTGTTATCTTGGTACTTACAAGCGACCATGAATATGTTTTTTTTTTCTTTACTAGATTTCTGGAACGCCAAGAGCAACGCCCATGCGTTTCCCATGTAAAGATGTAATACCTTACGTGCCGGTAATTACACCGGCTCTCCAATCCTTCGAACCGTATCATTGCGGGCTGCTTCACGTTGTAAATAGAATGGAGGGTGGTAGCAACCCAGACGATCTCACACGTGTATTCTACCTTCAACCTAAAACTAAGAAAATAACCCTACGGGGCTGAAAGAGGGGTCATTCAAAACGTGGGCGCGTATCTTTGCAAGTTACACCCACGATCTATCCACGTCATGTAAATATATCCCATTAATAATCCCTTAAATAATATACGCCCCTACGTTTTGAGTGGCCCCTCTTTTAGCCCTGTAGGGTTATTTTCTTATTTTTAGGACATTTAAAAACGTGGGTTTTTAGATTTTTTAAATCAATTTTTTTTTTTTGGTTTACGAATATTATACAAAACAGTTTCACGAGTATCAATAGCGTTTCATTATAAACATTACTTGACTAAATTGTATTCCACTTACTTGTTCACAACACTAAATAATGAATAAATACATACATAATAAATAATCTATATTACAGATGGAACACGTGCAAGTTTGTGTATGTAATAACAGTTTGTATGTAAATTTTTAGTTATTTGTCATATAAGAAGGATATTTTAATTCGTTTCAATATTTTCCGATGTAATCCCGACATCGCGTCGGCTCTTATCGGAGACATTCGTGCCATCAATTACAAGTTCGCTGTAATTAATTAAATCGTGACCGCTAATTGCCGGTGTTCGAACAAAACTTTGCCATTTGCGGTCCACTTGAATCTGATTTTTAATTTCAGGATTCCTGATTGGCATGTAGGTGACTTGATTTACAATTAATAAAAAAAAAAATCAGACAGGCTTATAGTACTTATTAATTATACTAGCGACCCGCCTGGCCTCGCACGGATGTTATGCATGTATTATACAAATAAACATTTCTCTTGAATCACTATATTAAAAAAAACCGCATCAAAATCGGTTGCGTAGTTTTAAAGATCTAAGCATACATAGGGGCAGACAGCGGGAAGCGACTTTGTTTTACACTATGTAGTGAAGTTATGTATAAATTATTCCTAGACACTATTCTGATAAATGGACTTAATATAAATAGGTCGGCAGAGCACGAAAAAATAAATTAACAAATATCTCAATATATAAAAAAACCATACTTACTAATATTATAAACGCGAAAGTTCGTTGTATGAAATGTATGGATGTTTGTTACTATTTCACGCGAAAACTACTTAATAGATTTGAATGAAACTTTACAATAATATGGGTAATAAAATAAAATAAGTGCTTTCCAAATCGTCATTTTTCATCAACCACCGGTTCGGCTATCTACGGGGAATAAGCCGGCGAGAAACCTCCGTAGTTGCTTTTTCAAAAATTTAGAATATTTTTTCATCAAATGTCGGAACATTTAAGTTTTCTAACTATTTCATTAAAGCTACTATGAATACCTTTATATAAAGCAAATTACAATATGTAATATTTTTAATAATTAATGATTTCAAGTCTCCTAAGGCTTTTATTTAAATACATTTTAATTGAATGAAACATAGGGGATGCAATGAACTTTGCATCATTTAGTTAAATTATTCAGATTTGTTACATGTTACATTGTATTCCGATTGTTTTATTTAGAGGATATTGTTAGAGGATAAAGGCCAATGAAGGGTTTGCAATTTATTGACAAAAATTAAGGCCAAAGCTAAAAACTGGCCAAGGGTGAGTCGGACTGAAAAATGAAGGGTTCCGTACCGTTGTATAAGATTAAAAGATATTTACTTTATAGATAATTTTGTAAAAGGAATAAGAAAAAATTTATAATTTTGTGATAGTATTAGTTAGTGGCACCATAAATAGACATTCACTGAAAATTTTAAGAGTCTAGCTATTATGGCTCATGAGATACAGCCCGCCGACAGACGGACGGACAGCGGAGGCTTAGTAACAGAGTCCTGTTTTTCACCTTTTGGGCATGGAACCCTAAAAATTATTGGACAAGTGCCTTTGGCTATCAATAATTTTTCTTACTTCTAAGGTGTTGAACAAGCATACGGCCTGATGGTAAGCAGTCATAACCTATAGACACTTGCTGTAAAAACCTTTTGACGCATCATTTGGTGAACCCCATGCTGAAGTCACTAGGAAAAACAGCATCAGCGAGTTCAACAGCAAACTTTACGGAATTTGCTCCTAGACTCCCATAACAAGTACACACGGCCATGGATCACCTAACCTGTTTGGATTTTGTACTATTCTTAAGTTGTACAGCATAAGGATTGATATTAAACTCACTTGCTTTGAAAATCTTTACTATCCTTTATTTTAAAAACTTCTCGTCTTTTTATTAAGCTTCGGGGCACACCCGCTACTCTGTCCCACCACTGCAACTCCTGTTCACCAGGATTAACTGAGGCGTCCTTTGATCGAATAATGCAGCTGTGCAACGACGCACAGGCCGTGCCCGGACACCCTACCGGCTGTCTTGGACTCGCTATGAACTTAATCAGAAGAAATAAGAGGTAGTAAGAAACCGATTTCAGGCTTCCTTCCCAGCAAAGCGGAGACAGCAATTGAAATGGCCTAGAGGCCAAAACACTAAGGGGGAGGCAGTCAAGAGATGCCTGATCGTCAAAAAACCGCTGTATGCCACTACCTAACAGGGGATTAATTAAATCTGACACCAGTAATATCAGTATTTATCAAGCTTATAGTAATGACGGGCGGGCAAACGTAAATTTTGGATTCGTTTTTAAATTTAAAAATCGGAGCGGATTCGTCGGCGCGAGATCTGCACGCTCTCCTGGAAATAGACGCAGTAATTTTGTCACAGTCGCCGACAGGTGCACATTTACACTGGAAGTGGCAGTCTACTAATATTATACACTTCAATCACAACTAGGCAATCAAAATCCAAGTCAAAGCATTTTGTTACAACAGGTTTAAAAGTATTATGTGTTCAAAATGTTGCTACTGCTGGGGATTATCATTATCAGCTGAGTCTACTCCTGGACAAATACCTTCCCCAAATATTTCCTGTGAAGCTTGCAGCCGCACAGGATCTTCCGTCCACCTCGTGGGGGACCAACACTACGTCTTCCGCCCCGTGGTTGCTTTTCCAGAACCTTCCTTTTCTAACGGTTACAAATAAAATAAAATATCCTTTATTGCTGTTTTGTATTTAAAATTTACGAAATTTTATAGTTTAGTATATACAATAATTATGTGTTTCTTGATTAAAACAATCAGCATCCGATTAATCTTGACTTCTAGCAGCTTGTCTTTCGACAAGGGCCTCCTCTATAACTCTCCACTGTGATCTTTTGCTATGCTGATCCAATTTGGACCAGCTGTCTTCTTAAAACTGTCCTCCCAACGCATTACTTGCCTACCCCTACTTCTCTTGCCGTCTCTAAGATACCGTTATGTAATTGTTTTCGTCCATTTATTTATCTTTTCTCTTGACATGTGTCAAGTCCATCGCCATTTTAACTTTTTATATGCTTTGTCAAATTTGTAGAAATAAAAATTAAAAGAATGCTTCCAAAGTCTCAAAGAATGCTAATTTACCAGGAAGGAATCCCTGTACTTGTTTAAAAAAACAAAAAGATGACAAATTAAAACTTTTAATTTGTTTACCTCGACTAAACTAAGCCTGGTGCAGGTTATGTAACAATAGGGAATATGCATGAAATTTTATTCGATTATTCAATCAATTTATTATTAAGTATATTGAAATAGTATCTTAATAGTAAAAACAGAATTAGAATTGTACGATAAACTAAGGATACATAATCATTAACAGTAAATATATCTATCTCGCTCAACAGAACAACCTTTTCTATGGAAGTTGTATGGTACGCCTGTGTATTTTGACGTCATAGTACATATCGGATCTCTCAGTCTAACCGACGACTTCGAAGCTTTATAACTTGGTTAATAAGACAGATATTTGAGAAAATATAACGGATTTGTGTATATATGTGGTACCGAATTATAATAAATATATAAAAAAGTCATGCATATTCCTTATTTTGCGTGCAATTATTGTAACAATATTGTTATTTTAGTTTAGCACCGCACCACCACTAAGTTACCAAGCAAAATAGTCGAATAAGCAATTTCTTATTAAAAGTGTCACCTATTCACAAATTTCTTTTGTTACTAAACATTTACAATAGAAATTATTTACTTATTTAGTAACTGTGTAATGTAAATAGATATACTGTGGTTCTTCCATTAAATTCTACAGAATCTTAAAATATTTGTTATAGAATACAGATAATCAAACATAGAAGACGGTTTTATACCACAAAGGTGGTGAACAGGCTCTTTGGTATGATCTATAAAACCCCGTTGGACGAGCTTACAAACAAGCATAGCTCCGCCTGGTGGTGAGCAGTCACCGTAGCCCATGGACTTTGGCAGTGTACTGAATTTGACGAGTTGCTGACCCTGTAAAAACTTTCTTATACAGTTTCTTGAAGAACCCCATTCACCTCACAGCCTGAGTCTCCTTGGAAGGTAGAATTTAACAGATGAGCATCGATCATATCATATCATCCTTATAATAAATGCGACTGTTTGGATACTTACATGTTTTTATATATTTAGAACTAGGCAAACGTTTGACCCTAATCCCGCTTGAGGTTAAGCGGCGATGAAGTCTAATATGGAACATGCCAAGAAGAATCCTATCCATTCTTGCCTTAAAGAGTCCTAGGTTATGTTTATTAGGAAATACATTGGAAGGCAAACAATTCCACTCCTTTCCAGTACGTACAAAAGTGTTTTGAAAGCTAATCAGAATGGTTAGAATATTCACAACGTAGGGATGGAACTTCCTTCTATATCTTGTGTCCCGATGATGAAGTAGTGGAATGGAGTGTAATGTGGAATTAAATCGTGCAGTTCCTACACATTCTCCGAAATGTATCGTAAAAATACCGATAAACATGAAAACTTGCGATGGCTAAGATTTTGAAAGTTAGCCTTCTCATCAATGTCAATGTGTGTGTGTCAGGTGGACGTGGTTTTCAGTTTGTTACCGAAAGACCCGACCCGACAGATCGAGGGTTCGAGTCAAGGGGTGCCATACATTGTAGCTGTCATGTTCCTCATTGCCATGCCTTGATAGTGGCGACAGATTCCCAATCTGTCACAGTGGGACTCCAGATAAACATGCGAAATGCGGTGTGTAACACCTCTGCCAACCCCTCTCGAGGAATTAATTACGGCGTAAATTTATGTGTATGTCGTGTTTGTTACTCAGTCACGCAAACTAAGCTGTTTTCGAAAAGTGTTCCTGAGGGATATCAAAACGCATATCTACGCAGACGAAGTCGGGTTAAATGCTGTTCAAATATAATAAGTTGCAGTTGTCATTTCCAGTATTCACAGAAACAACGTCCAACCCAGCTTTGGAGAGCGCCCGAAAACGCGCAGAGCGTAAAATGGAAAAATTTTAAAATGCAAAGAATGAAATGAAAACCGCTACTTTTCGTTTGTCGAATGAATCAAGTTTTTCGCGCTTTTATTTTCAGCGGCGACTTCTTTTTTTTTCAGAAGCGACTTTTTCCCAACAACTTTTCGGGTTGGGGGCGTTTTGCGGTAAATTTCATTAAATATTAAAAACGAAGTAAGCTGTTGTAAGGGAGCTTCGGTTTTACCTTTTTTTGTTTGTTTTCCCTGAAATTTCAGTGAACTTGAGAGGACTTATTTCTGCTTTCTGCTTTGGAAATCGTGTTATGAACGAGATAAAAATAGAATCCGTTTTAACAATTTATAAAAAAAGGAATATATCGGCATAAACTATTGCAGGACAAAAGGTTTTCACTATAAACAGAAAAAAGAGAATATTACCGTTTAAGAACGAATCCTTTGAAACTCAATAAATTAAATTTATCTAAGTGATACTAATATCTGTTAATGTGTTCTCGCTGTATTATTATTGATATGTAATTTCTCTTAATAATTTCTGTTTCGATTCTTGATTTATTTAAGTTATTGCTGATTTTTGTTGTAAATGTCGTGCTTGCCTTTAATTGGTATGTGTATATGCCCTGTGAAAAGTAAATGTATTTATATAATGGTGATGCATATACTGCCTTAATAAAATAAATAAATAAATTCAAGCCTTGTGAATGATAATAATTTTTTGTAACAAAATATATTCATCTTTTTCAATATTTCTTAGAAAAAAAAACGTTTTAAAACGGCTAGACATTTATTATATCTGTGTTTTGATATTGAGGCGTATCCTGGCTGTAGTTCTCTTCGTTTTTGGTATCTGGGCTGTTTGAATTGCTGTCACCGCTTTGCTGGAAAGTAAGCCTGAAACCGCGATGGGTGGTGGAAGGCTGAAACCGCTTTCTTACTACCTCCTATTTCTTCTAATTAAGTTCGTTGCGGGTTAAAAGACAGCCCTAGAGAGTGCGAAGCCTGTGCATCATTGCACAGCTGTATTATACGTTGTTTGCTCGATCAAAGGACGCCACTGCTGATCTTGGTGAAAAAGAGTTGCAGTGGTGGGGCAGAGTGGTGGGTGTGCTCAGATTTTTTTAAAATTCTTATAACGATACAACTCTCTGTAATACAAATTTTTAAGACAACGCATAAAACTGGCAGTTAACCATTACAATCTCTGCCAACTACTTAGTGACTAGACAGCCATTATTCAGGTTTATTGGTTGAAGCACCTAAAGGTATGTGATTTATCCCCCATTGGGACTTTTGTTACTGTCCGCAGTTTTCATCCTAAATTGTTAATGTTGTTACGGACTTAGCTGAGGGAAAAGGGGCTTCTCCCCCACATTTTATTTTATAAATAAATAGGAAGTAGTTTCTAAGTTTTTTTTTAAATCAACCCCTAAAAGGAAAAATTAAGGGACGAATGTTATTACGATAGTTATGAAAATTCTGATCTTAGACTTATTTTGATGCATTTGTTTTATACTTCGTGGGCAAACTATCAAAATGTTCACCTGATGGAAAGTGATAACGCCGTCTATTAGCACGATGATGTCCCTGATGTCGTGAAACACCAAGAGCACCCCCTAAGCGTTACCCATGTAGAGGTAAAGATGTTATACCTCTCGGGCCGGTAATTAGACTGGCTCTCCAATCCTTCGAACCGAAACACAGCGAACTGCTTCATAGCAGAAATAGAATAGAGGGAGGTACCAACTCAATCGATGTCGCACGTAGATCTACCACCTGTAAAATGGTCATGGCTCAAATGGCTATGAATTATTTAGTTAATTAAAAATATAATTTTAGCTTTAGGAGGACGTGGTAGCTCAGTTTGTTACGTGCCTTGGATAACCCACCGAACCAACCCGACCCGACAGGTCGAGGTTTCGAGTCTCGGGTTACCGTAAGTTGTAGCTGCCATGTTTTTCAATGTGCCCGGAGTGGCGGCAGATTCGCAACCTTTTCACACTGGGACTCAACATCACAAGAAAATTGGTGTGTAGCAAGCACCTCTGCCAACCCCTCTCGAGGGACTACGGCGTGAGTTTATGTAAGTTTTATGTAATTTTAGCATACAACGAGTAGTTAAAACAATTTAAAAATTCTATATATATATACAACCTAAATTTTCCGAAACGGTGGTCGAGTCATTTTCAAGGACAAAGATTAATTTAATTTGACGATTCTAAGTATTTTTTTTTAAGTTTACGGAATAGTTATTTTATTTTTTCATATTTGATATCTTTGGTAAAATAACATAAATAATGCATTGATTTTATGTCAATTGTATTTCATGAACTAATTGAACTATAAATTTAAGCTTTAATGTATCTTTGTAAACGTTATGTGAGTCATTAATCACGTATGTACCTTAGGCGTTAAAATGTACTAGTAAGTTATTTTCTTTGTTTTATTTAGTTTTCATTAAATGTATTTTCATAAAAAATATAACTCAATTTCTTAAACACAATTATGGAATTTAACAGAAAATATTTTAGGTTCATTTCTAGTATATTCTCAGTCTGAAAGGCATGAGTGAGCTTAAGATATTTTCTCCTTTTTTACGATACAGTAGGTTTACTATTTTCACAATAAATGAGTTTGACTTTGACTTTGACTTTAATTAATGATACTATTTTTAAACATGTACCCTCAATTTATTTTTAATGTTATTTTCTTAGAAATTTATGTGCAGACAGGGTTCAAAAAGTGTAATTGTTTTTAGGAAATTTCAATGTACAAATGTTTTCAGTTAGTGATATTTTGTGAAATAGTTGCTGACAGGCTTCAAACCTAGCTCAGCTTAAACATAAACTCACGCCGTAATTAATCACTCGAGAGGGGTAGGCAGAGGTGTTAAACACCGCATTTCGCATGTTTATGTTGAGTCCTAGGGTCCCAGTATTTAGCTTAGCGACAAATGCAAAAATTACTATATAAATTTAGTAAATTAAAATGTAATAACTGTATTTATGGATTTAAAAGATATTAGTCAACCTCATGGGGAAAGCACCCATCTTGCCCCTTTTTAAACACGCCTGAATACATCACCAGCTAGGTACGAATTTTATTGGAGCACACGAAGGCTGTTTATGGGGTAATGAAATTGATACTTTGCAATTTGTGATTTATTGTTTGGCTTTAAACTACATATATTTAAAATAATAAAACAAAAAAGTTAACTTAAAATCGTAAAATAAATTTAAAATTTTCTTAAAAATGACTCGACTAACCTAACCTAACGGCGCACGTTCGCCGCTCCGCGCGTTTTGTATTATAAAAAACGATCGTCCGTTAACAGAATGACTAACGTACGGCTCTAACACTGGAGACGGCCGACAACAAACGTTTCAATAGAAAGAGCCCTTAATCTGTTGTTCGATTGATTATTCTTAATTAGATTTTTATCTCAGAAAACAACGGTCTTTGACCTTGTCTTTGCGGTGCTCTAGTCGTACTAAGACATTAATCTTACCACCAATCACTCTACCTTATCTTTGGCTGACGAAATAACAAACATAGGGACATGTGTATTGAAAATCCCTTCCAAAAAGGGTAAATAAATTGATACATAAAAATGAAAATAAACTCACGCTGCGATTAGTCCCTCGAGATGGGTAGAGTAAAACAACGCATTACGCATGTTTATGATGAGTCCCAGTGAGACAGGTTGCGAATCTGTCAACACTATCCGGGCACAATGAGGAATATGGCAGCTAGAATGTATGGCAACGCGAGACTCGAACCCTTGAACTGTCAGGTCGGGTCGGTCGGTCAAGCAAGTCACTTAAAAAACTAAGCTACCATATTCTCTCCGTAAATTGACAATATCTTTAAAATCAATATTGAAACCATCAATTTGCATCTAAGTGAAGAAAAACAAGCTAAAATCAAAATGGAGTCAATTGCAAGAAAATATTCATTTAACAAGAGAACAAGCTGAAATATCTTTTGTAAACCGACTCTTGGGGTTTCTTGAAATTAATTACTCTATGAATTTTAATTAACGGGTATAGATTAGGGATTTGTGAGGGTCGCAGATGGGGCACTGGGTTTGGAGTATATTGTTTATCTAGAAACAACTGTAAGCCTCTGAAACTGGCTCTAATGAGAAATATCTCATAAAGAGAACTCACTCTTAAATGACAATTGTACTACACTTATTTATCTCGTATATACTATACTTACCTTACTTATTTTCTTCTATTTTCTACTTATTTTTTTTCCCACGTTTTATACAATAACTTTCTTGTTTGTTTGTTTGTCGTTCCGGTTGAAATTTTTGCAACTCAATTTTGAGGCACTTCCCGATAAGCTAGCAGGCTGAAATTTTCATGGTAGCTTCAAACCCGATGACAATGCTTTTTACAACTATAAAAACGATTTTGATAAAATTTGTATGGAGTGACTTTTGAGGCAGAAAAATTAAAAAAATAATTAATAGATTTAAAAAATCTAAAAACCCACGTTTTTAAATGTCCTAAAAATAAGAAAATAACCCTACGGGGCTGAAAGAGGGACCACTTAAAACGTGAGGGCGTATCTTTGCAAGTTACACCCAAGATCTATATCTACAGGTCATGTAAATATATGCCATTAATAATCCCTTAAATAACATACGTCCCCACGTTTTGAGTGGCCCTCGTTCAGCCCCGTAGGGTTATTTTCTTATTTTTAGGACATTTAAAAACGTGGGTTTTTTAGATTTTTTAAATCTATTTATTTTTTAAACTTAACACCTCAATTTAATTCTACTCATGTTTAAGCAAATAAATTTGTCTTTATCTTATCTTTACCTTTGTCGACTTTGGTGGCGCAGTGGTGTAATCAGCCGACTGCTACGCTAGAGGTCACGGGTTCGAATACCGGCGAGGGCGGTGTTATTTGCAAGACGCATTGTTTCGCTTACCGGTCTTGGATGTTGTATTCTTATCTATTTAGTTTATACCATATCGTTGCTTAGCACCTGCGATACAAGATTATATCTTAGTACAGGGCTGAGTCAATGAGTGTGATGTGGTTATTATTACACATTATTTTGGTGTCTGTGAATATTTATTTTGTTTATGTGAGCAATATTTATATTTATAATAAAAAAATTGTCATAAATGATTCTTTCTAGCGTTTTTGACAAACTTTTAGGAAGCGTTTTCGAAAATATTTTTAAATACACGGTCTCTTGTAAGTTTTAAATTTAATTTTAGTCTCTACTAGTGTATATAATGTACTATATACTATTTTAGCGAGATACTTGCTCTGGTCATTATTTTAATTATAGACTAGAACTACAAAAATAAAATTAATTAAAACTGTTTGGTTTAAAAATAATAATTTATAAATGTGTGGTAAGATCGATTGTAAGCGTTGCGAAGTGTCGTGCTTTTGTTTGTGTGTGTGTAGTTAGGCATACACTTCATTGCTTGTGGAAATTTATTACTTCGTAGGCCTGTACCTTATGTTTATTTTTAACATGTTGAGGTATAACTATTGACCATCACTCTAGATGTAAGCTTGTGTTGTGAGACCCTTTAATATAAAAAAAACCATTTGATGCGACAACCGAAAATAAAATATGAAAAGAAAAAAAAAACAAAAAGAAACAACAAGAAATTAATTATCAAAAGTTGATTCAAAAAGACTTTAGAATGGATTATGAGTAAATATATTTTTTAATTTTTAAGTTTCCCATTTTCCATCGAATTAATTTTTATTAATGGATTTATCTAGTGTTCGAGTGTCTGGCTGTTTTATTATTATTAAAAAAGCCCAGTCTATCCCATGCCTAATCTTTATCCGGTGTAAATTTACTGGAACGTTTTATAAGATGAAGCGTTTTGTTGAAAATATCCGCTCGATACAGTTTGCTTGGATATCAGGTCACTCAATCATTTTGTCCGCCATTAACAACGCTGGATCATATAATATAGGATTTTTACAAAACATGGATGTTTATAATTTGATTTTTATTGTATAATTTTTAAAACAGAGACGAAACAAAGGAAACATGTTGAAGTTTTGTAAAAATAGAATATTTTCGGATTAATTGTTTCGTTAGTTTCAAAGTCAAAGTCAAAATGTTTTTGTTCGAATATACTAAAAATAAGCACTTTCAAATCGTCCGTTTTTTACTATTACAGTTTGAAACTTTATCGACGACAATCGATTGCGTTTGAATTTTTAACATAAAGAAAAAAAAGCTCATTTGGAGCGAGTTATACATGGATTTATTTTTATTGTCGTTAAATATTGGAATTTTTAACAAAAAGATAAAAAATAAGCTCCTTTGGAACGAGCTTTAGATGATTTAGTTTGAAAACCAAACGCAAATCAAATGTTTTTTTTTTCTATTATTTCTCTTACTTCATCACTGCTTGCTTTCTTATTGAAGAGAAGTAATAGCAGCAGGTAGTAAAAACTTCCAGAAACAACCCTTTTTTTAAATCATGCGCATATCTTTTAACTTGTACCTGGGACCCATTCTATTCAGTTGGAATATTGATTTGCTTATAATTGAGGCCCTGGATCATTAGTCACAGGTGGGGCCCCAAATCTTATTACATGTCAAGCACGTTTTACATAATGAAAGAACAAAGAGAACAGACTTAATGACTCTTTAACTATTGTAAACGAAAACGCATTTGATGAGAATCGGGTTTCTAAATTGGATTGAATTGCTTGGCGGGAACGGGAAGTGTCAGTTTAAATTGTCTTATTGTATTTTCTTGTATATCAGGAGAATTTAATGTGTAAAATGCTAGTGTTTTTACCAGTGAACATCTGTAAAAATGTGTATAAAGAGAAATACGACGATTTGGCTGCGCTTTTTGTCATCTCCCAAGTTACTCCTTAGAGCCTACAGTAACCGTACTAGCATATTACAGTAGCCAGATTCATAATTTTCATTGTTCATCGTATCATCTTCATCTCATTTATCATCTTCAAGAATGAAGAAATTATAATAACTGATGTTAAAGAAATACATTAAAAAAATACGTTACTCGTTTAAAAAGTGGAAAAGGGTATTTGGTACATATTTCCACTTATTTGTGGCTTTTCGTTCGGCGATTTAAAGTGGTATCAGTTACCAAAATTACAAAAATAATTCCAGAATTGACAACGCGTGCGGTTTTGTAAGCGTAAAATCACATAAACACAATAACTAGGGTTTATTATTAATACCTGAATCAACGTGTGTACATATTAAACAGATCCCTGTGTATTTAATAACAAATTAATGTATTTGACGGCTCTTTTTTGAAATACTGACGGTTTGACTAGGCTTGATTGTTTGAGAGTGGCACTCTAGCGGAGCTTCATGTCGATGGTAGCGGGGCCGCCATATTCAAAAGATCTTTAGTCTATGGCTATGGAGATTTGAACAGAAAAGCCCGCGCACCGCGTTTTCGACCAATCGCTTTAAATTCAGCTATTACGTTAAATTAACTGGACTATATTAATTGTTGTTATAATAGATACGATAGATTATTATCGTTAGTGCGATTATCCTATTAGTGACTTTAAGCTATTGAGTGTTTTAATTGTGACTATTAGTGTTGCGTGTGCTAGCCAATACTTTATTTGCTTCTTCGCCCTTAACCCAACGCCCGCATGATGAACTACTCTGATGAAGGATCGCTCGCGCCTTCATATTTAACAAATGATGTATGCCGTTAGTTTGGAAAAGTCCAAACTTACAAGCGTCCATAGCATAGGCTACGGTGCCTGTTTACCATTAGGTGGGCTGTAGGCTTGTAAAAAAGACTTGCGATTTTCCAAGTCAGCCAGTCCATTAAAATGTTCTATTGATTAGAACAGTTCCATGAATTTCAAGTGTTTTGCGATATCCATTTTAATGGCAGTTCAATTAATTATTTCCAAGATGTTAATTATTAAATTTAAAACTTAAAATCGAGTTTAAAACTTTCAGATATTTTAGCATTAAATGTTGAATGTTTTCTTAATATTTACCGACTTTACAAGTCTATGTTTGTATTATTTATGAAATTACTTTTCGAAGAGCCCTTTGATAAAGTTCAATTGGTTTTGACTTTCTTTTTAGGGTTAAGCAACTACAGATGACTGTACCTTATTGCTGAGTTACCGCTGTCCGTCGGACTGTCAGCGTTATGTATTTCATGAACCGTAATAGGTTGAAGGTTAAATTTATATACTTTGTAAATATAATAAAAACAAAATCGTGATTTTTTCGGTGCCCAATATATCAAAAAAGACAATTCACTATTAGATTTTTTCTAGACTTAAAAAACTAACATGAAATTAAAGAAAGAAATAATAAAAATCCATTTTATTTTTAATTTTTTGCCAAAAGTTTTTAAATTTCTGACACAACGTTTCACCTTTTTTCATTCAACAATGTCTTCTTTTTAATCTGAAATTAAGGATACTATAATAAATTGTTATCGGGCATAAATTGTAGGGTTTATAACTAGGTATAAGACGGGTCGATTTAGGTATAAACTAGGCCCTTTACGAAATTAAACTTGTCTGACAAAGCAAAAGCAATTGACTACAAACTGTGTTGCTATAAAAATATAACCGTTTTTAAAATGAAATAATACAATTGCTTTGTTTTCTATTACATACGTACTAAATGACTATAGTTAGTAAGTATTGTAGTATTCGGTAGTATACTAAAATAAGTAATTAATATATATTAATAGATTAAAACACCACGAATCATAACTGGAAACCTGACATAGATTTTTTTTTGGTTTTTTAAAACATTTTGTTTATCAAGTCATGTCTGATATTGTTTTTTTTTTTTTTTTGAGACAGTGATAATAAAAATTATTATAACCACACACATTGACTCGGCCCTAATAAGATATAATATTGTATCGCAGGCACTAAGCGGCGATATTGTATAAACTATAATGATAAGCATAAAACATCCCAGATCGGTAAGCGAAACAATGCGTTTTGTAACTAACAGATGCTCTAGCGTAGCAGTCGGCTGTTTACACCACTGTGCCATCGAGGGTATCAAAAAATTAAAAAACAAGCACCTTCTGAGCAATACCAACTTTACGTCTGTGAGTCGTTGCTTTGGTGTGTGGGTTAGCTTTGTGTGTGTGTGTTGTAATTTGTCTTTCTGAAATAGTGCTATGAGTGCTTGGAATATTGATGTCTCGTAGACTCGTGGCAGTAACATAACATCTGTCCACAATGGGTATGGAAACAGCTGTTTGTGTTACAACCATATTAATAAGGGTGGGTTGTTAATGTTATTGTTAAAGTTTTCCTAAAATCTATTCTAATGCGAAATTGTATCTGTATACCTTTCATGTTTCGTTTTCTTGATCGAATACCAGGAAAAACGTAGCCCCAACGGGGTTATGTATCTGTATACTGGAAAGTTAATAAATATCCTATTGTCAATAAAAAGGAGGATCTACCAGTTGTAAATGTATTTATATTGTTGAGTTTATGTATTGATTTGTGTTATATCAGCTGCTGGATAAATACAACATTGAGGCCTTCAAAAAAAGGGCTTACTCCTTTGCCTGCAGGTTTATTTTGGTGTCGGTATCACTTACCATTAGGTGAGCCGCCTGCCCGTTTGCCGTCTTGTGAAGAAAAAAAAAGGGATGCTGTATTCTTGATGATATAGATACTATAAAATAAAATAGTTATGGCTTTTTGCAAAAAAATAAAATAAAACCTGTTACCTTAACTAACGCGTGATATAGTTTAAACAACTGCGCTACTGAACTGAATATTATTAAAAAACTTAAATTTCCCAACAAATTACCATGAATCTTAAATCTTTTGCTACATTCAATTTAAGAATACAAAAATACAAACTTTGCAATACTATATATGTAAAACGGACATGTATTTTTTAACTCAAACACTATATCTTTTGACTTCACAAAGTCAAATAGAAAGTTAGACATATTTTATAAGGCATAACGAACGGTCAGTCATGTTAAATTCGATTCAGGTTTCTGCATGAAGTCCTATTTATTACCTAGATCTTGTGAAAACGAAGGGAAACTTCCGTCCATTTAAAAAAAATTCCACCAATATTACTGGTGTAAGATTTAAGTTAGTACCTAATTAATCCCCTGTTAGTTAGTGGCATTCCGTGGTGTTTTTGACGGTCAGGCGTCTCCTGACTGTCTCCCCCCTTAGTTTTTGGCTTCTGGGCCATTTCGATTGCTGTTTGCGCTTTGCTGGGAGGGAAGTCTGAAACCGCTTTCTTACTACCTCCTATTTCTTCTGATAAAGTTCGTTGCGGGTCCCGTGACAGCCGGTAGGGTGTCCGGGCACAGCCTGTGCGTCATTGCACAGCTGCATTATTAGTTGATTATCCGATCAAAGGACGCCACTGTTGATCCTTGTGAACAGGAGTTGCAGTGGTGGGACAGAGTGGCGGGTGTGCCACGAAAAAAAAAAAAAAAAACTAAATTTAAATTTGAAATCCGCAATAATTTAAAATTAAAATATCTACATAAACAATATGTTTACAATAAGAAACTTGCGTGTGTTCCATCGGTAATTGATAGTAGTTTATATAAGAAAGAGAAATGCAATTTAGTCATAAGTAACGTTTGTATTGAAACCTTATTGATAAAACTTTGCTACGCTAGAGATTCCGGTTTGGAATCCCGGCGGGGGCGGGACTTTGTGTTATTTGCAAGACGCATTGTTTCGCTTACCGGTCTTGGATGTTGTATTCTTATCTATGTAGTTTATACCATATCTTTGCTTAGTTCCTGTGGCACAAGTTCTTACGATACTTACTACAGGGCTGAGTCAATGTGTTTGTCGTGATGTGGTTATTATTATTACTGTTTTGTTTGTGTAGCCAATTTAAAAAAATATTTGAATATAACCCTTTGAAAGAATGTTGCTTGTTTTTATGTTGTTGACCTCCTACAGGAGTTTAAGCGAAAAATTGCTAGAAAACGTCCATAAATTTAAAAATCCGCTCAGAGACATTTTTCAAGTTGTCTTTTTGGCAGAATGTTGCCTTTCAAAAACTTTACCTATAACAACCCGGAATGTTTCACGAAAAAATCCATCGTGTATCAAATTAGTTTTCCAATATCGGTAAAGTTTACGGGATTTCGGGAGAAAAAAAATTAAAAAATCCAATGTCCAGAGTGTTTGAGGTTTCACCGAATAGTCCGTTTTCTGTACAAAGACAAAGGAGTATTTTTAAATCGTTGAAATTCTTTAAAACTGCCACCGGTTTAGAGTGCTTATTTACGGGGAAGAATCAGGCAAGAAACCTTGTAACGCGGCTAAAACCGGGGAGTTACTTGGCAGGAACGGGAAGTGTCAGTTAGAATTTTCTTATTTTATTCTTATATATCAGCAGAATTTAATGTGTAAAATGCTAGTGTTTTGACCAGTAAATATCTGTAGTGCTGTACAAGTGTGGAGAAAGTGAAATACGACAATTTGGCTGCGCTTTTCGCTATCTCCCAAGTAACTCATTAGAGCCTACAGTAACCGTACTAGCATGTTACTGTAGGCAGATTCATCATTTTCATTGTTCATCTCATCATCTTTATTTCATTTATTATCCAATCATCTTCATCTTTTTTATCATCTTCAAGAATGGAGAATTATTTATAACGATAAGGCGAAAAAGGACTCGTTTTCAGAGCCGTAAAAACATTTACAAAAAAAAAAGTGGCTAAAAGCTTACAATATTCCAATGACACGAAGTGGTTTGTCATGAAAATAACAATTAGACATTTTTGAAGGGAAAGAAATGATTCGTTTTTTTCAACAAATCAAAACCTGATAACAATTAATAAGAACCTATTTCATTGATTCTGTCCAAAGATATATATTTTAATCTTTCAAATTAATTAAGGACTAGTGGACTTGAAGCTGACAGCTGTACAACAAACATAAAGCAGCGAGGTTGGATTGAGAGAGGGACTGGTTACTCATGAAAGTTTATAATTACATCGGCTGTCTTGTCTCTTAAGAATCCTCAACCTCAGGTGGGAGTACCTTACAACCTACGTTGATTTTTTCGAATTATAAACATAACATATAAATATACATACAACATATATAATTATAATAAATCCTTTTATTTCCGAACTCACAGTTAGCTGATCACAGAATTCGTTTTAGATCGTCTTCCCATCTTTTAGCTTTTCGACCTCGTTTCCTAAAGCTATCCCTGGGATACCAAACTGTCACTTCTCTACTCCATTTTTCCCTTTTGCAGCGGAGCATATGTCCAGTCCACCGCCATTTAAGTTGGTCAATGCGCGACTAACAAATTCGTGTTTGAGGCTATCGAAAGCCTTAGAGTAATCTATAAAGGCTAGGTAGATGATTTTGTTGTACTCATTGTGTTTTTGTAAAAGCTGTTTGATTGTATGTATATGATCAATTGTACTAAAGTCTTTCCTGAACCCGGCCTGCTCCACGGGTTGGTTCTCATCGAGCTTTTGTGATATTCTTTCCAGGATGACTTTGGCGAAAACTTTGTATACATTTGATATGAGAGATATGGGTCTGTAATTTCCTATTTCATCTTTTGGCCCTTTCTTATGTAGAAGTATTATGTGTGATTCTGCCCATTGGCTTGGAATATGTATTTTACATACAACATATAACATAAACTCACGCCGTATTTATATTATTACACGAGAGGAGTTGGTACCGAATTTCGCATGTTCACGTTGAGTCCCAGTGCGACAGGTTGCGAATCTGCCGCCACTATCCGGATGCAAGGGACGACGACTAACGACAACCCGAGACTCGGACCTTCAACCTGTCGGGTTAGGTCGGTCGGGTAACAAGGCAAGAGTGAATAGGTTTCTCCTGGGCAGGCATGATCCACCTTAGACCTCATCGCCGCTTAACATCAGGCGGGTTTGGGGTCAAATGCCTGTCTGGTTTTGAATAAAAAAAAAACAAAGGCATGTAACAAACTGAGCTTATTTTTAATTATTTGGGAAACCAACAGTTTTATATTTTAATTTATATTAAAAAAATAAAAATTCATTTACCAATGAAGTTTCTATTTGATATTCACAATCGAAGCAGAAAAATTAAATTACAAATAAACATTAACATTACAAATTGAATAAAAAAAAACAATTAACGAAACATGGTAAAAATTAAGTAAAATAAATTAATGGGCATATGATGAACAATAAATACAATACATGGAAATCTCATAATACACTAAGCTGGAAATTAAGAATTAATTGAAAAATCTTTCATCAAAGATCTTTTAAATTGATTAAAGGATGTAAACATGTCAATATTATCAATTATAAATTTCTTATTAAAATTACTGCATAAAAAGAACAGGTATTCATTTACTAATAGAATAGAAACGCTTAAATTATTTTAATAGTTATTTATTACTAAATTGAATGTAAATATACGCCAAGTTTCATGTTAATTTATTTCTATTCATTTTTTTCTATATTATTTGAATGTCTCATGACATACCGGCTGTCTCAAAATGAGACGCAGTGCGCGTCATTTCTTAAAATTTACTCAATCAGTTTTAGATCTTTAATATCGTACTCGTGTCACAATGTTCTTTCTCGTACTCCTCCGAAACGGCTTGACCGATTCTCGTGAAATTTTGTGAGCATATTGAGTAGGTCTGAGAATCGGCCAACATCTAGTTTTCATACCCCTTAGTGATAAGGGTTATCCACCCTTAACATTTTTCTTTAATTTTTTTATTATGTCGCATTAAAAAATACATACAATCTTAAATGTTTACCCTTTTATCACCAACCCCTATTTTTTAATAGCCATATTAAAAATATTTATATGGCAAAACAACGTTTGCGGGGTCGGCTAGTAAGATGATATTAATGTTTATCAGATGAAAATACGTAGTTAAATGTATGATAATTATCTTAAAACAATTAATAAACATAAACATTTAAATGGTATCACAATATGCGTTGGTATCGCCAGGATGGGGGCAGTTGCCCTCCCAAGTTGTTAAAGAAACAGTACAGTCAAGTGTTGTTTTGGGGCTTTATTATTATATACCTTACTCATTAGATTACGCCATACATGTTACAATCACCCAAAAAAGATTCGAAGTTTAAATATTTCTAGGCACATTTATACTTATTCCAGACTCCATATGTTAACTGCCCCTTAGCCCCAGGCGAGTCAACAGCCCCCCCACCTCCGTTAGGGTAAAGGCTGGCGATGCCCTTGGTTATATGCATGTAAAAACTGATGTAAATTTTTGAAACGGCAACTACTGTGTTTTATTTTGGGGCAGCCGACATTTATAGTAATAAAATATTTAATATTGTATTGTGTATTCAGGCAAGTGAAGTATTAACTGATTGATTGAAAGGCAACGTCCTTTTCCAAGGTTTTCCTTATGACAGTTGGAAAATATGATTAATATTTGATTTGGTATATATTACTAAGTATTAAATTTATCTTTATATTGATACTTTAAAGATTTTAAGATTGGTACTGTAAAAACCTCGCAACAATACATGTATTTGTCATTGCTTAGCGGGGATGACTTTTTTTTTCGGGGCACACCTGTCCCTCTTTCCCACCACTGCTGATCATCAGGATCAACAGTGGCGTCCTTTGATCGAACAACCAATTAATAATGCAGATGTGCATAACGCATAGACTGTGCCCGGACACCCTACCGGCGGTCTTGGGACCCGCAACGAATTTAATCAGAAGAAATAGGATGAATAATCGAATGTACGCAAATATTTTCAAGTGGGGTATCAAATGAAAGGGCTTGATACAAACATTCCAAATCTGTATGTTTAATGAAAAACTAATTAACTATTAAAATTTTATGGGGGGTTGAAAGTGGGGATGAACAATCGAATGTACTCAATATATTTGCAATATGAGGTTTTTAAATTTGTAATTGAAGTTTTTTCAAACAAGGATTTTTTTTAAATTCAACCCCTAATTGTGTAAAAAGGGGCTTGATAGTTTGTATGGAAGGTCGTCAGTTTTAGAGCTGGAAGCATAAAACTTTAATAATAATAATCTTTATTGAATTGATTTAAATCTTTATTTATTGGCTTTATGTAAAGACTAACAATTAGAAATATAAAAAAGTTTTTTGAGGTTTTCCAAAGTTACACCTGTAAAGGGGTGAAACGGGGGTTCGTACTCGATTCACAGTACAGCATTAGACTTAGAAAGCTGTTGTTTTTACAGACGTTGCTTTAATTTGTGAATGATCCCACAAATACATATACTACAACCAACTGCACCTGCAACCCGAGACTCGAACCCTCGACCCGTCGGGTCGGTCGGTTAACCAAGGCACGTAACAAACTGATCTATCACGTCCTCCATTGCGCCATCAATCATGGGCGGCCATTTTATGAATTTGCTTACCCTATGTTTACATTTTTGAAATCGTTATATAAATACGATATATGATATGAAAGTGAAAACTGAAAACTTTTTGGATCGCTTTAATTTCGGCTTTTTAAATTAAAATAAAAACCAGACCAGGTATATATATTGTTAGTAATACAGTATCTTATATATTAGGTTTGTATTTTCTTTGACCAAAACATGGTTTATTTTCCTTGACTATGTGGACACGTATCCAGTGACGCATAAAAGAACTATCCACGTCCAACCTAGAATAGGTTAGGTTACTTTATTTCAAAAAGCTTATAATGAAACCAAATGAAAAAAAAAATTAAGAGAAAGACTATTGTTGTTGTTAATGCATAGTAAGCCCCCATTCACATGGCATTGTATGGCATGTTTTTGGAGCTCAAGTTATGATGGTTTTCTATTCCAAAGGACCATCATAATAAGATCCAAGTGAAAACGTATTCGGTTTTCGTACGTAGTTCAAGTTACGCTGGACCTTCGTTTGTTTTGTAGGTAAATTCAATATAACTTGACCTAAAGTGTTAACTCTGTTTGAACGGGGGGGTAACTGAATGTTGTTTAACCTTTTCGGGAAAATGTTTTGTTAAAATTACCGTCATAAGAAAAATACAAAACATTAAATTACACTTTAAAAATTCTTAAAACTTAATTTTCTAAAGAATAAATGTTTATAATTGAGTTTTGTTTCTTTGTATTTAAATGCTTCTTTAAAATGATTCAAAATTATATAGAGGATAAAGATATAGAATTCTTATTTAAAAAAAAAAATTAAAATTGTAGTAGAAAATATTGTATTTGAAAATTGAAAAAAGCAACTACGGAGGTTTCTTGCCGGATTCTTCCCCGTAGAAATAGCATTCCGAACCGGTGGTTGTAAAAAAAATGACGATTTTCTATTCGAATAAAACATTTTGAATTTGATTAAAACGTGCAATTTTCAGTGAAAAATTGTTCTTGCTTATTCTGCTGCACATGTCTATTCACGTACGATGCCAAGTAATTTCCTAATTAAAATACAATAACTCACGTTCAATTTCACAAAGACGGTTCGACTATGGTTGTGTTAAACGTGTTCATGCATAATATTCTAGTGTGCGTAAGGTCTTTACTAAGCGAACTCGAGGTCACACACACTGGAACAACTTGCATTTACACGGCTAACGTAGCTAACAACAGCCTTAGAGAAACAGTCTTAGTGACATAGAATTACTTTCCTCAGTTCATATAACACATGTCCTGTTCAACATCAGCATAGTACGGAATTACAACTTCCTCAACCTTTCGATTCCTGCCAGAGGTAAAACACTAGATTCGCCATTAAAGAAGCTGATGAGAAGAGATAATTCTTAGTTAAAGGTTAAGACGAAAGAAGAAGAGACGTGTTAGGTCAGTTTGTTACGTGCCTTGGATAACCGACCGACCCGACCAGATAGGTCGAGGGTTTGAGTGTCGGGTTGCCGTTAGTTGTAGCTGCCATGTTTCTCAATGTGCTCGGATAGTGTCGACTGATTCGCAACCTTTCGCACGGGGACTCAACATAAACGCTCAAAAAGTGGTATCCATATACCTCTATATATTTCCCTCTCGAGGGACTACGGCGTGAGTTTATGTATGTATGTAAGAAAAAAAGAAAACTTGTATAAAATACCCACATCACGACACACACATTGACTCAGCCCTGCACTAAGATATAATCTTGTATCGCAGGCACTGAGCATTGTTATGGTACGAGTATAAACTACATACATAAGAATACAATATTCAAGACCAAAAAGCGATTGTTTCGCTTGCAAATAACACGAAGTTCCGCCCCCGGGATTCAAACCTGGAACTTCAGCTGTTAAATTTTGTGGCTTTTGAAGATAATCTTAAATTAAAACTAAAATTAACATAGTATTTGTAGAATTGAAAAATTAATTTTAAATTACATCTATAAATGAGTTAATGAAAAATTATTTTAAATTAACTCACTTCTTTTTAAGTTTTGTGAAGTTTATAATTTTAATTTCATTTGAAATAATATTTACCGGATTCTTACATCCGTGTCGGTTCATAAACCGGTATTCCCGGATATTGCGGCGAGATCCCGGTCGAGACGTTCTTGATTAAAAGTTTCACGTCCAGGTTGGGGGGATGTTTTTTTAAATTACGTCCATCTAAGGGATAATTTTTAGTTCTACTGTGATTAATTTTACATGATTTTTGATAAGGTTAAAGGGAGATAGGGGGTTAAAAAAACCTCCAATGGTAAGGGTCAATAGTCCAAACTAGTCCAAAAATAGCCAGTTGTAAATATGTGTATGTGGTAAATTTACGGGCGAGATCGTCTGCGTTGGTACCACCCTCCTTTCTATTTACAACGTGAAGCAGTTCGCTGTGTTTCGGTTCGAAGGAATGGGGTGCCGATGTAATTACCGACACGACAGGTATATCATCTTTACCTCTACTAAACGCTTTGGGGTTGGTGTTTCACAGCATCGTCGTGTTAATAGGCAGCGGCATCACTTTCCATCAGTAAACCCATGAAGTTGTATAAAAATGTGTCAGCAAGATAATGGTTCAGAAATAACCGGTTTCAAAATAAAAAACCGTTCATTGGTTCCGTGTCATTCTATTAGATTAAATATTATTATGGTAACAGGTTCCCTCGATACAGGCTCGCCTAGTGAGGGGACCAAAAGACATACTGCTGTTTATGTAACGTGTTTTTTTTTTTTGTACTTATTAGATAATTTCGTAAAATATATGTACAAGAGCAAGCAAAATAATCTATAAAATCACGTTTCTTGTAAAGGATTTCTATATGTTTTCAGTATTCGTTGTAATTTCAATAGACATTCACAGAAAATTTCATGAGTCTAGCTGTTATGGTTCATGAGATACAGCCCGCTGAGAGACAGACAGACAGACGAACAACGGAAGCTTAGAAATAGGGTTTCGTTTTTACGCTTAGGGTACGGAACTCTGAAAAGTAATTCAAAAAATCAATGACATGAAGCGACTTAGTCGATCTAGGTACAGTCCTAGATAGGAGGGATCATGACCTATGATCCCTTTTGACATTCACCCTTGATTAGTATTAAGGTATTGTAGCTGCTTACTATCCAATTATATTATATCCAGGCGTAACAAGAGCGTCTGGGGTCCGTAGCAAATTAATCGGATTGGGCCATTTCTAAAAATGGCATAAAATTCATAAGCTCACGTAATTAATCCCTCGAGATGGGTAGGCAGAGGTAAAGCATTTTGCATGTATATGTTCAGTCCCAGTGTGACAGTTTACGAATTCGTCGCCACTATCCGGGCACAATGAGGAACATGGCCGCTACAATACATTGTGTCTCAGGTTGTCATACACTTCAACCGACGGATATCCAACCTTTTTAATTAATTATACAAAATACCATAGTCTATAAATATGGCCGGATACCAAATAGTTGCCGGATATCCGTTTCATCTCTAATAATTTCATTGTCAGTGAAACAAAAGACTTTATAGATTATAGATATAAGATTTAAAATCGCAGTGGCTTGCAATAACACAATAGCTAGGCAAAATAATTGCAGCCTCTAATGACAATTTATTGCTGTACAAATCTATTGATTTATTTGTTAAAGCATTGCATTGTTGCGGTGTTATTAGTATTAAATTGTCATGTTTAATTTGAAATGAAATGGCTTTGTTTGTTTAAGGTTTTAACTATTAAATTCAATTTTGTATATTTTTTGATAACATCAAGTGTTATTTTTATAAAGGAGGTCTTGATTTTGAGGTTATTTCCTCGAAAATGCGCGCCATTTTGAAATTCAATAAAGAAAGACATTTTTGATTCGGATATTTTTACATATTTTTCGTTTTTTTTTTGCTTTTAAATCGGTTTATTGTATAAAGATTTTTCCGACTAATTCAAGTCTACAAACTATGTCATTACGTTTTCCTATGACAAATTAATTACAGCTTAATTACAGTTGAAAAATATACAATAAAAGAAAAGATTCCAATAAAAAGTGGACAAATTGAAGGCGAAGTCGCTTTAAAGAATTTGGTTTAAAAGAAATCGAAATATATATATTTTTTTGTCTGAAAAATCATTTTAACAAAAGGTCTTTCATTGATAAAAGTGAAAAAAAATCGTTATTTCAGACCTCAAAATCGAAATGACTTTATTCCGTAAACTTATTTTGTTACCAAATACATTAATCTCAGACAGCAAAAGATCATAAAACTTAACAGACATAAATTACGTATTACTCTTCATTCAGAAGCCATTGAATTTATTTGTTTTATAAATGACTTGACCAAAATCGGAAAATTTTAGTTGGGGAAGATACCGGCAAAGAAACCCCAGATTCTGTAAGTAAATCCACACATTTTTTATATTGTATTAGTTTATTAGCGGTTTTGTGCTACTCCCCTAAAGTGATGCCTGGGGGTGGACTGGTGGTTAACCCCAGAGGGGAGGCATCGGTAGCGCGGTGGTGGTAAGTAGTGAAACAACTAGCTCTCAACAACCACGTACATTGATTCCTTTCTCATAGCTTATAACTATGAGTTTTATATAATTAATCTATCAGCTAATAATGTGGGAAAGGGTAGCGAAGGATTTTAATAAAATTCAGTTGTGTGTTTTGTATTTAAAAGAAAGAAATAGTATATTTATGGCTTGATCAGCCAATGCGCGTCACTAAGTAGCAGTTAGTATTCCAATGTTAATGCTAAACAATACTCGTAGAGGTAAAGATGTTATATAATGGTGCCTGTAATTACACTGGCTTTCCAATCCTTCAAACCGAAACACAGCGGACTGCTTCACGGCAGAAATACCATAAAAAAGATAAATTGTTAATTTTACTCGTAGTTGGGCTTAAGTTACTTTATTTGTGTTGAAAATCGTAGACAAATATCGTTTATTTTTTATTATCACTGCGGTGGCAAGCAAGCATACGGCCTGATGGTAAGTGGTCACCGTAGCCTATGGACGTTTGCAATACCAGGGGGTATCACGCACGCGACCCTGTAACCTTATAACAGCTTGCCCTGTAACCTTTTTTTGATGAACCCCATGCTCCAGTCACACGGGAAAATCATGCCAGTATTTACTTAAATAAGTTTTGTAATAAATAAATAATGGTTAACCAATTCTCAATTTATTACGACCGCACTTTCTGTAATTTAGTGTTTTCAATCCGCGAAAAGTTTAACGAAACAAGCTCTGGATGTATCGAATTCCAGATTTAAATTTATAATTTTACAAAATAAATTAAACTATGCTGTTAATTAAATTTGAAACTGAGAATGGGTTTTATTTTGTAATTTTGAGCTACTTTTTGAGGTCAAAGTATCCGAATTTTAGTTTAAATACATTTAGCCGATATTAAATTTAAATAATTGGTTGATTATTTTCAGCTCTAATAAGTTTGTTTTGGTAGACGGAATTAATTCGTTTATAAAGATTTCTCTTAAGATAGATTTTTCATTAGATATTTTATACGTATAAAATAATGAAGAATATTCAAATATTTATGTTACTCTTCGTGAACGAGATAAACTCGCTCTTGGTCGGAAAAAAATGTTTGAGTAAAATATGTGTGTGTGTCCAGTCCATAGTCTGTCTTTCTGTCAACATGTTTGAATGACGTAAATAATCTTGGAAACTACTCTAAAAAAAACGATTTAAAAGTAACTTTCTATATGTAATGGACTTTAAGTATGTTGCAGCAAAGGCTAGACTTGAACAAAATGTTCTAATGTTTGTATGAAACACTTGAAATTATGTTACTTGATTTCTGTGTCATTCGAATCCCAGCAGGGGCTTCTTATCTATGTAGTTTATCATACCCTTGCTTAGTGTCTGCGATACAAGATTTATATGAGTGCAGGGCAGTGTCGTAATGTGGTTATCATTATTATTTCTCTGATCTCTTGAGCTATTTTTACGTTCTCTGCCCATTATGAGTGACTCGTTACTTTATATAGCTTGTGTTTATTTTGTTACATATATATTTTGTAACCCCATCTCGCTTCATTGTGAATTAATTTTTAAATATAGTGTGTCTTCGTTATTGGCTGTATGACGAGACGCTCTTTGCCGCTTGAGGTTTTGGAAGCGTTTACGTCAATCTATGGCGTCCGGCGGAGGCAACAAAAGCCGGCTGCGCAGGAGTGTTGGTCCTTTTCGGCGTCGTACCTTAACCGTGTGTGACCGACTATGGTTTCCAGACCACCCTAAGCCTGCTGCCACCTTTTTTTAATTGTAAGTTTCCGTCTGAGGTCGCTGATTCTTCTTGTTCCAACAGGATTCTTGTTACTTCTTCTTGTCTCTTACTTCGGGCGTGGCTCAACGTGTCTCCGACCAGATCTCCGACAACGTGCTCATCCTTCATCCTGCTCTCTTCAGTTTATCGGTTCCCTTGACCAATAACAAGGGTGGCGCCCTTTCATCTCTTTATTTTGATAATTTAAATTCTTCATATACCAGTCCACCTTGGAAACCCACCCCCTCCCGTGTACTAGCTAGCACCTAGTTTAATGTGTACTTACTAACCCTTATTTAAGTTCTATTTTTTGTTTAAAAGTGGTAGCAATAAATAAGTCTGGAAACCCACAGAGTTTTTTTTTTTTTGTAACAATTTAAATTAAACTATAAAGTAAATATTAAAATGTCTTAACACTTGAATGAAGTTAGATATTTTATATAAACTATTTTTAAGTAGTCGCCATTATATACATGATTGTTCTATAAACACATCCAGATGAACAGTACAATAGACTAGAGCGAAATTAAGCGCGAAGTGAACTCGCTGAGATAAGCTAACGAGAGCTTTAATGAGGGTGGAGTGACGGGGCACAGCTTCCGAGGAGACTGGACAGATTTATCTATAATTTTTTTATTGTTCACATGTCACATACTTTTTATTATTAGGCATGGACTATGATATATATATAATATGATTTTATTTTAGTAATAAATCAAAAATGCAAATATACATATGTAATTAAGTGTTAATGTTAAAGCTTAGATTGAATAATTAAAAAAATTTTGGACATACTAAAAATTATATTGTTACATGTAAACATTATTTTCGGAATAATTACAATAATGTAAAAAACAATATATGCAAGTCCAAAGGATAGATTTTTAGGAAAAGTAAAATTGTTAAACCACCTATTTAAACCAGAAATCTTACAAATAAATGATTTTGATTTTGGATCAATTACTTTCATTGTCAAAATGCAGAATGTTAGGTTTCTATGTAGGAGAAGATCTCCGGTCTTTGGAATAGAATGCAAGTTAAGAGTTCATTCAAAACCAGTGATATTTTGGTTATTGGATGAATAGTTTAGATATTTGGAGAAAGCTCAGTTCGTTACGTGTCCAATCTGACAAGTCGAGGGTTCGAGTCTCCGTTGCCGTACATTGTAGCTGTCATGTTCTTCATTGTGTCCGGTTAGTGGCGACAGTTTCGCAACCTGTCACACTGGGACTCAACTTCCGAAATGCGGTGTTTAACACCTCTGCCAACTCCTCTCGAGGTATTACGGAGTTTAAGTTTATGTATGTGTAGTTAAGATATTTCCTCCTAAATAGAAGCTTTTCGTATAAATTATAGAATTAAATAATCAGTAATATTATATGTTTTAAGAGGAATAAGTCGCCGTCAGTTATTGTTACATATTTAGAATTTTTAAATGTAGATAATTGCGTTTTGTACTTTTGTGTAATTAAAAAAGAGGGTTACGAAACGGGAAAATGTCCAAACGAGATGGGTCCATATACCATACGTCAATCCTGAAATTCTTTTACGTGGCTTAGGAGTTTTATAGTTAAAATCGCCTCAAGTAACAAACGGTTTCAATTTTATGTGTTTTTTTATTTTATTAAGGTTTGAAAGTTTTTATTAATGTACATTTTTATCAGGAATAGGTCCTCGTAAATTGTAGCAGTTACTTTAACGTTAGCGGAGATGGTTAATGTAATAAGGAATGCTCGACTTCGACTATATTAGATTCCGATGTCAGACTCGGCCGGCTGTACAAATTATATATACTGTACAAATTATATATCGTAGCAGTACACGCGTCTCGTATGAATTCTTTCCAATCTCCTCCGCTGCTCTCCAACTTTAAGTATTGTGTGGTTTATATGGATGCCTTTTTAATGAGGTTTAGTTTACAGTTCAACTATTTATCGAATTATTTAAGTATATAGTGATTTTTTTCTAACAAAAATTCGAGGTATTCGAGGATTGGTATATATGTTTAATTCGTGTTTTTTTATTGTAAAATTATTTATCATTCTAAAAGCTAAAATTTCATCGCAATAATTTTTAACTTAAAAAAAAAATCAAAAACATCCGGTTTTGTTTTACAGAACGAATAAAATCAGGACTCCGGCCGTAAGACATCGTCGTCAATAGGCGGTATCAGTTACCATAAGGTGTACCGTCTACTTATTTGCTTATTTGTAAAAAAATATCGGTGACGCTGATAATTTATTCAACGGACCCAAATCACTTATCCCAAACAGAAAGCTTCATTAAAATAAATTAACAAGAAACGCTCTCCGGATGCAAATTAAAATTGAAAAGTGTCGTAACAAAAAAAAAATCATCAGGGGTAAAGAAAAGGCGGGAAATGGAATGTCATTTAAGAGAACCCTCAAAACAATTTACTTCACTCTGAGAGTACAGCGGCAATTATACTGTGAGGTCTGTGGCGGTTTTTGGAACTAAACATTGAATTAAAACTTTTTATACCACTAAGATGGCAAACAAGCATAAGCCCCGCCTGATGGTAAGCAGTCACCATAGCCTATGGACGTTTGCAATGCCAGGGGCACCACGCACGCGTTGCCGACCCTGCAGAAACCTCCCATTCGATTTTGATGAAGATTCGTTGCAAAGGTTTGTTGAGAGACTTGTATTTAAAGAGTGGAGTAGTGACCACGGGCCGGAAGGTGTTAGTCGACGAGTCCCCCACGAGGTGGACAGATGATCTTGTGCGACTGCAGGGAGCCGCTGATTGATGCAAGCGACACAAGATCACCCCGTACGAAAATATTCGGTACCAAAAGGTCGTCCGGCTGATAACGATGATTAAAAAAGACTTCACCTAAAGAGAATTATTTGCTTATTGTAAATTTATCTTATTTACTGCACATTACGTCCACAATATTTTTAAATTTGACAAAACATTGTGAATTATGAATATCCACTTTTTAAATCAATCAGAAATTAGAAACTAGACTTTAGAAATTAGTCTTAATTTTTGGGGCATTTTACAAAAATATATCTCAAAAAAAAAAAATCTTAGTATCATATATAAACTTTTAAAATGTTAAAAAAAAAAACAAAAAACTTTTTTCTCCAAAATAACACACCTAGCGCCACTTCCGATTGCGTTCGTATTTCCGTCTTTCTGCCTAGAGTGTGATGGACAGCTATTCATTACTCTCAAGAGATTTTATTCCCGTCTAGATTTGGATGAAAAAAAAAGCTGATTTTTATACGCTCTCCCTGATTACATCCGTACATGCGTTGTTTTTACGTTCTTCCGGGAAATTTTTTTTTGAAGAATTATGTGTGAAGAAAAAAAACGGACGCTTTGTTGTGATTTGCTTCGCAAGATTTAGATTTAGTTTTGACCGGTTTACTCAAATAACCGGTTTATTATCAATGAAAAGTCCATTTTAAAATGAGACGCCAATGAAAATTCCACGAAAAGTGATCCAAATACGCCCTTTATTGAGGTCAATTCATAATAGCATAGAGAAGAATAAATCGTATAAATAGTTATCGGTATTGATAAACCCCGGAAAATCGGAGTCAGCTGGAAGGGACTCCGTTTGGCGCAAAAAACATACGCCTGTGTTTTGGCTGCATTGAATCCCACAAGATTGGCTTCACCTCAGTCCGAGACTGCCTGAAGTGCCAGATTCAAGCGCTCAACTAGAGACTCTCGATAAGACTGAATAATTTTTTACATTAATACTTAAGACTCATATTGTATTGATTTTAATTGTTCAATAAAACGTTGGTTGGTATCATTTACGTGCGTGGGTGCGAGACGGCGCTGGTCCAATTGTTCACAGGCAACGGTGACTTGCTTATCATTAGGCTGGCCGTAAGTTTGTTTGCCACTTTAGTAGTATATAAATGATATTTCATATTAAGACTCAGCTCTTTGAAGTTAATTTTAACCAATGATAAATCCCTCGGAAGATGGATAGCGGAGTAAATAACAAAGTTTGTGTCCAAGTGTCAGGTGTAGAGACAAACGAGGTGTCTAGAGATGTCTAAAGTCTAAATATAGAGCAGGAATGTGTCGCAGTAATTGCGAAGGAATAGTTTTATCCATTAATGGTTATATGAATTCATTTGTTCTTGTTAATTACCTACGTGATCTGATGGCGAACACTCGGAACTCATAACTTCGAAAATACTCGATGTAAAAATATTCGACGCACGACATCTGTTGAAGACATCATACAAGCAATCATTATTGTAAATAATTTTTAACATGAGTACCTACTTAGAAATATACGAAAAAATGATTTTTATTGAACTTTTTTTTTTGTTAGATGGTATCGTGAAATGTCATTTAAAACTAACATTAGTTCCGCTAAAATCAATAGTGCTGGCTCTACTAAAAAAATATTTTGGTCTATAAATGGGCCGCCCTGTAAATACACTACCTCATCAAGGCGAAATTAAATAGGCTTATACTTTCAATATTTAGTTCTGAATAGGCACGGTTGTATTACATTAATTAATTTAATATCTCATAAAACACACCTAAAACCGTAATAACTCGAGAGGGGTAGGCAGAGGTGTTACACACCGCATTTCGCATGTTTATGTCGTGTCTCAGTGTGACAGGTTGCGAATCTGTCGCCTCTATTCAGGCACAGTGAGAAACTTGGCAGCTACAACGGCAACCCGAGACTTGAACCCTCGACCTGTCAGGTCGGGTCGGTCATTTAATCAAGGGACGTGACAAACTGAGGTACCACTTCTATTAATAAATAATATCTTAGAAATTATTAATTAGTAATTCATTCAATATCTAAGGATCGTATCCCCTCAGTTTGACTGCGAGACAAAAGCGAGGCGTTGAGAGTTGACGTTCTGTTACCGAGTTGATAGATAAAATGCGACTTTTGTTATGACAACGATTAACAAAAACATTAGACAGTGATGTTATAGTAATTATATTACACGAAGACCGTTCGGTTATAGTTGAGGTAATAGAAGGTACATGCACATGTTGAAGGCACTGCGAATAAACTGCAATCCGACTGCTAAATTGCAGTTCCAATGCAGTCGGCACGACTACAATGAACTGTACGACTGCACACAAATTGTACGTTAACGGCAGACTTGCAGTTTCATTTTAGTCGTGCCAACTGCATCGGAACTGCAATCCGGATGTCGGATTGCAGTTGAATTGCAGTCCGTCGGTCTAGAGCATTGGAGTGCGTACAGTCTGAACAAACTCGAGGTTGGGCACGCTTTAACAATGTGCATGCACACGACTGACTTAATTAACAGGAACTTTAATTAAACGATCTTTGTTTTATAATAAAATACCAAGAAATGTAACAGAAATGTCAGATACGAAATTTAAGCAATGTGTTAAACACATTTTATTTAAGAATGCTAACTATAAAATTCAAAATTATGTAGAGGATAAAGATATATGGAAGTAATTTAATTAGTTGCACAGGTTTATTTTATTGACAGTCGGGAGTGTAGCTAGAATTATTACTCGTATGTTTAAAAATTGTAAGTTGTAGTAGAAAATATTGAAAAAAAGCAACTACGGAGGTTTCTTGCCGGATTCTTCTCCGTAGAAATATTTATTATTCCGAACCGGTGGTTGTAAAAAAATACGATTTGAAAGAGCTTATTTTAAGTCTGTTCGAATAAAAACATTTTAACTTTGATATGCGAATGATTTCAAGCCATTTACTATGTTGCCAGCGATCCTCATCCTGGAGGTCACGGGCCGCATACGCCCCGCCAGGCTTTCGAGATTGGCCCACCCGGAGTGACAAATTACCTGCCCATATTTTCAAATGTTGATAAGACTTCCCATATATTGCTCCCTTCCAGCCAATATACCATACCTATTGCTTATGAATTCCAATATAAACATGCGTGCAGAAAAATCGACCCACCCCGTCGGATTCAATTTGGAACCTCATATATAAAAATTAAGGCTTAACAAACAAAAACTGCTAATTTAATTTGAAGGTATGTTTCATAAACTTTATTCTCAGGTACCCCACATTTCGATAAACGTACTGTTGTTGATAATATTGAATAATTTCTTTGAACACCCTCATTTATCGTTTTTAATAACGTATCCTTTGTGACTTTGCCGTGTGTTTAAAATTAATGAAAACACTGTTCATTCAAAAATAAGTTTTTCCTTTTGATTTATTGACCATTTAACTTGAGCTGGATTGTAATTTCTCTGTTCCCTTAATTTTATTCCCTTCCAAAAAATGATTAAATATAAGCAGCAGATTTTTTATTCAAAAAAAAAAAAAACTTTATTTGCGGATCTTATCTGAAACTTAGACTTTTAAATTACAAATATTGTTATTTACTAAAGTCATAGTAGCTTTTAATAATATACATTAAGTAGAAAACTTAAATTTTCATCATGTTCCAAATTGTTATGGAATTTTTTTTAAAAGCAACTACGGAGGTTTTTTTCTCGGTTTCTTCCCCGTAGAATTCCGAACCGGTGGCAGAGAAAAAAAAAGATATGATAGAATATATTCTATTTATATTATTAAAAAAAATGTTCAACTTGAATTTAAAAAAATGTATTCTTGGGGCCCATCACCAAAAAGGGTTGAACACCTCTTCACTAGACGCTTATCCGGTGTTAACAGAGAATACAGCATCAAATAGTATCAGAGCACAGTATCAAAGCCTTAACTAATACTGAGGTAAATGTTTGCATAACTGTAGAAATTTTATTTTAATGAAGAAAAAACAAATAAATTTACTTTTTGATGGACACACGATTCGTTTCGCTTCGCTTAATATCGCTCAAAGAAATTGATATACTCACCTTACCATCCCAGTATATTTTTGATAATATTATGTATGTAAGTTTAGGCCACGGTTTTAATACTAGAAATAATAATAAATTAATCATCCCTACAGTTAGATTGTCAAAAACTAATAAGTCATTTATTGTGCTTGTTTTCGTTTTTACAACAAAATACCAAAAAATGTAACTGAAATGTCAGACACGAAATTTAAAAAACATGTGAAACAAGTTTTAATTAAGAAGGCTTTCTATAAAATTCAAAATTATGTAGAGGATAAAGATATAAGAAAGTAATTTTATTTACCTGCACAGGTTTATCTTATAGACAGTTGAAGTGCAAAGATTGCAATGAAGAACCGCGGTTAAAATGAACTTACTATTTACACTATTTTCATTATTTATAAATATTTTTCGATCGCATATTTCATAAGTAACATTCATTGCATCATTTGTAATTCATGTAATTCATTATTTTATCTTATAATATAGACTTGGTCATCGACTTAAATATTATATAAAGTTTGGTTTATATAACTTGGTTATAGATAAATTAGGTTTACAATTAGAGAACTGTATTTTATTTACAAATTGTTGTAATAATTTTGAAAAAGCAACTACGGAGGTTTCTTGCCGGATTCTTCCCCGTAGAAATAGCATTTCGAACCGGTGGTAGTATAAAAATATGACGATTTAAAGTACTTATTTTAAGTCTATTTGAAGAAATAATGTTTTGACTTTGACTTTGAGTTTGATATATTCGCATAAAATAAGTGACATTAAAGTTTTAAATCAGCCCTGACACATGTTGACAGAAAAAGCCTACTATGCTGTCAATTATCTCCTAAACGACAGATCATTTTAAGGATGTTTAATCTGGACTTTAAACATTTTGACCAAAAAAAAAAAATTGTTTGGTATCGCTATTTAATTAATTTGTAACTGCCTATTGTAAATTCTGATTTTGACATTCTACTTTTGTCACTTTTTTACATTGTCCTTAAAATATGATTTTTTATTGTAAGCAAATATTTGCAAACCTTTTTAGAGGTAAACGTACGGGTCTTCCTTAACTTGTAACAACATTGTAACCTACATTTTGGCAAATAAAATTATTATTATTAAAAACTTTTTTTTTTTTTAATTAACCATAAAAACAAAACAAACACACGGACAAATAAAACTATTTTTGAAATAATTTGGCTTTTACCCTCGGAATGTTTCTCATACAAAATATATCCGTTCCCGAAGTCAAACACTGCATAGGCGACAGATTTTTAAAATCCGGATATGTAGTTTCAACCATTTCTTTCGTCAAATTTAAAAATGTTTCCTTTTGACATTCAAATTTAACATCAACATGTTTTTATTTAAATAGACTTAAAATAAGTACTTTTAAATCGTCATATTTTTATACTACCACCGGTTCGGAATGCCATCTACGGGGAAGAAGCCGGCGAGAAACCTCCGTAGTTGCTTTTTTCAAAAATTTACAATAGTTTTTCAATGCATGTTGGAACATTTAAGTTTTCTAACTATTTCATACAATTTAAAGCTACTATGACTACCTTTAAATAAAGCATTGTAGCGCCCCGTCCCGGCTTTACACGTTTGTATAAAAAGATGTTCTGGGGATAATGTAATAGCATTCTAACGGTGATTTTTTTTATGGTTCTAGTAATTTTTGGGTTTATTCGTTACAAATATATGAAATACTAAGGTTTGACTATTATATTAATATAGGTTATAAAAATCGGTAAATAGGCAGTGAGTCGGGCTTTCACATGATGGATTCCGTCCCATCTAAGTATATACATTACGTATTAAAAAAGATTCCAGAAAAAGCCTAAAATCACCAAAACAAATACAATTCTTGTAAGGAAGCTCCTTCACTTTTAAATTTCTTTATGTTTTAATTACTAATTGTTATAGCGGCAACAGAAATGGGCATTCTCTGAAAATTAAAAGACTCTAGCTATTAAAACATCCCACTGACTGACGGACGGACAGAGTCTTAGTAATAGGGACCCTTTTTTTTGCCCTTTGCCTATAAAAGGGACCCAACCTAAGAACATCTTACTAGCACAATAATAAGTACCTAGGTATTACAAAACTTTACAAAGTTAGCGGTTTAAAGTTATTCGTCGTCAGACAGTTGTTAAGCAACTCAAAGACACATCAAGGATGTGTACACACGGCTAGGTATTGCGGTTCAAAAAGCTGCGATTGTTAACATACTACAAAACCTGAATGGAATGTAAAGGTTTCGTGTTATTGATAATATATAAATACAAATATTTTTGAGTACGTGGTAGCTCAGTTTGTTACGTGACTTGGTTAACCGACCGACCCGACCCGACAGGTCGAGTGTTCGAGTCTTAGAGTCCATAAGTTGTAGCTACCATGTTCCTCATTGTGACCAGATAGTGGCGATAGATTCCTAACCTGTCACACTGGGACTGAACATAAACATGAGAAATTCAGTGTTTAACACCTCTACCTACCCCTCTAGAAGGATTAATTACGGCGTGAGTTTATATTTTATGCTATGTATAAATATTTTAATACAATCTGCCGGAATATGAGTATTAATACAGTAGGCCTAGTACGCTAAATAAATGCGACGTATCCATGGTGTTATCTTCTCTCCCTGTCTTAACAAAGACATAAAGAAAGAGATAGTTGCTATCTCGCGTCCATATGTCGCTCTCGCGCCTTTCGTTTTATTGTGCTAGCCTTGCTGGTATAATAAAAAAGATCAAATAAGGGAACTTACAAAAATTAATTTTCATATCATGAAGCAAAAATAAAGATACTAGGTGAATAAATTGATGCACATTTCATAGATTATTTCTAAAAATCAGTTGAAATAGCATTATTAGGGCATGAATTTAGTATTGATTGTAACGGATTTTTTTTCTAAATTGATTAGATGAATCTTAAAATTACTGGGGTCGCTGTAAACAGGATCGTGAAAATAATGGTCATATACTAACTTAACTCTTAAATCTAAAACTCTATCGCAGCCCAAGATGCCTATATCTATGGCCATGCTTGGAACAAGAAACGCGAAACAAAATTTTTCGATTGTCACGCTCTCCCGCTAAGTTCTTCGTGAATAAACGTCATTTTTGCTCCGAGTCGGGTAAATATTTGAATCTGTTGAAGCCGTCACAAAATACAAATTTGCTTGTTTTCTCCAGCCTCATCGTCACTTAACGTTTGGCAAAATGCCACCCAGTGGTAATTACCAAAAAATGTTGTAGACCCGTTTTTTATTGTAGCGTTTGCATTCGAAAACTCTCCCGTATGTCCCCATTGGAGTCTCACAGTAGTTATTACGAATGCTCTTGTTTATGTCTAATTTTCAAAGAAACCAACGCCTCAGCTCACTGAATAGGAACTAAACTTCGTAACTTTGAACGTGAGTTAGTTTAGTCAATGGAGCTGAAATTCGATAAATCTATTGACTACGTTTGTTGTGACAGTTGCTTAACCTGGAGGTTTTACACGGTCAAATAAAATTGCGCAATTCCGAGCAATTTTGTCCTCACAACAATAATAAAAATAAAAAACAACCACATCACTACACACATTACTCAGCCCTGCACCAAGATATAATGTTGTATCGCAGGCACTAAGCAACGTTATGGTATAAACTACATAGATAAGAATACAACATCCAAGACCGGTAAGCTAAACAATTCGTCATGAAAAACACAAAGTTGCAAATAATAGCAACATCAAGCAATATACAATCCAGAATTGGTCCAGATATACCCACTAGAGTTTCCTGGCAATGTTTGCTCAAAAAATTGCCCATGTAAACGCAACAGTGAGCATTTCAATGGGATATTTACCCTTTTCAATAAGTCCTTTAACTAACAGACTGTCTTACGTAGAGCTATATATTGCAAGGGTAATATTAACCCGTAGCAGTACGACATAAGGTGCATTTGTTATGTAAACTTTTTTTAAATATTGACTTCCGCTGACACGACGGTGAAATGACCGGCACGGTTACTAGGCGACCATTTGGCAGAAAATATGACTTATTATGAAAAGTAAATTGTATAAAAATTATTTTATATTTATTAAGACTGAAATCGGTTTCTTACTACCTCCTATTTCTTCTGATTAAGTTCGTTGCGGGTCCCAAGACAGCCGGTAGGGTGGCCGGGCACAGCGTGTGCCATTATTAGTTGATTATTCGATCAAAGGACGCCACTGTTGATCCTGGTAGACAGGAGTTGCAGTGGTGTAACAAAGTTGCTGGTCTGCTATATTTATTAGGTTTTTTTAATGTATTAAATCTTAAATTTCTATCTTGCAAAAATACAATAAGTCAATATTGTATGACAAAGGCAATAAATGCATGAATTAATGTGAATCTGTTATTTGGACTGGGGTTATTCCTACAGTTAGAACGAACTAAGCTCAAATAACTTAAGCCGTAATAACCGTGCGTACATTAAGAGGGGTTGTTTGTAGATAGGACACAACATTTTTTTTTTTATTACACTCAAACAAACAACACAGTTACACACACAATACAGTTAATAGTATAAAAGCCGCTTCCCGCTGTCCGTCCCTATGTATGCTTAGATCTTTAAAACTACGCAACTGATGTTGATGCGGTTTTTAATAGATAGAGTGATTCAAGAGGAAGGTTTTTATGTATAATATATGCTTAACATCCGTGCGAAGCCGGGGCGGGTCGCTAGTATTTTATAGTAAAGATAAGTATTTAAGTTGCTCCATTCCCAAGATTAGCTTTTCAGATACAATATGCTTTTTATTAATGTTCAAATGGATTATGCAAGGTATTGCTTGAATTCCTTGTATATGTTAATTTTATTAAAGATAAAAATCTATAAGTAAAGATATACAACCTACATACCTACATACCTACATTTTGGCAGATAAAATTATTATTATTCTCTTTATTATTTTAATTCATAGTTTAGGTTTTTACAATATTCATATAAAAGTAAAATAAAACACAGATACAAAATATAAACACTACAAAACCTAACCTAGAGTGCCACCGGCAGCGGGGCAGTGCTCAAGCTACCGGTGGTTAGGGCTGCAGAGAGAGGAACCTCCTGACAATGCGTGCCGTTTCCAGGAGTACTGCCTTCTGTATCTGACCCTTGATCCAGCTATCTAGCGAGAGTCTCTTCAGGTGTTGGTCGAGACTCTTCGCTATGAGACCGTTCGCGGAAACAACTATCGGTACAATGATCGTCGAATCAACATCCCACATGGCGGTCACCTCGTGGGCCAAGTCAAGGTACTTGCTGAGCTTGTCCTTCTCGGCCTTCACGAGGTTCTCGTCATGCGGGATGGTGATGTCGACGAGTATTGCCCGACGCTGCGATCGATCTGTCAGCACGATATCAGGTTTATTGGCTACAATAATCCTGTCCGTGATGACAGATCGATCCTAATAAAGCGTAGCAAGACCATTTTCGAGAACTGGCGAAGGAACGTACTTATAGTACGGTACCTCGGTCTCCACAAGTCCGTATCGAAGTGCAAGTTGCTGGTGTATGATCCTAGCTACTAAGTTATGTCTGTGTAAGTACTCACCGTGGCCAGATGAGAACAACCGGAAATAATATGCCTGCGTGACTCCCCAGGACGGCGGCATGCCGACAAATGTCGACCGTACCATCTCTCAGGATATACTTCCTATAATTGTTCGTCATCATGACCTCGTCAGCAATTGCACAGACAAAACCGTCGGTTTCTCCAAAGAGGTCCCCGAAGCGTAGCCAGTTCACCGATGCAAGCAGATCGACATCAGGCCTTGTTAGGACCCGGTAGAACCGCCCATGTGACTCCTTGCTCTTCCATACGTCCTTGCGGTTCTCGGTGCTAAGGATCTTTGGCATTTGCCAGTTCTCTTTTGCCAAGGATAGCGGAGTAAAGGCCTTGTTAACTGCCACCACATCGCTCTGCACCGCACACTCATTTCCAAGGAAATATTCCCTAAGACTGCACACCTCGCGGTTGTGGAGGTTCTTGGCATTTAAAAAGCCGCGTCCTCCACATTTCCGCGGTATGTACAGTCTCATTACGCTTGAGCGCGGGTGCAACATGCGATGCGCAGTGAGCTGAAAACGGACCTTTCTGTCCAGGGCATCTAGCTCAGTCTGGGTCCACCTTAGTATGCCAAAAGAGTAAGTGAGCAGGGGCATTACCCAAGCGTTGAAGGCGCGCACCTTGTTGCCACCTGACAAAAGACTTTTCAATACTTTTGTCAGGCGACAAAAGAACCGCTTCTTGATCGCGTCGTAATGTATATAACATTTCGTTGCTTAGCACCTCTTACATACAAGTTCTTATGATACTTAGTGCAGGGCTGAGTCAAGGTGTGTGTCGTGATGTGGTTATTATTATCATCAGCTTTTCTAGCCCCCCCCCCACGTGATATCCAAAATTTAGCTTTCTCAGTTCATTTTCATTTCCAAATAATGACTGGATTAACTGTCCTTTTATAAAGTCTTTCACTTAAAAGTATTCCAGATACATTTTGTTTCTCAAGGACAAATACAAGTGCCACACGCGAACGAAACCTCAAGCAGAATAATAATAAAAAAATACAATTAAATAATTAATTTAGAATATAGTTCGAGATAAAAATAAAGGTTAATTAAATACTTTTATTTGTTCTCGATTGTCCTTAGTTAATTTTAGACTAGATTTCGACCGCCACTTTGTCCGCGTAAAATCGGAAATGATTCTAATAGGGTTGTGTTTACACAGTAGTACGTAATGCGAGACTTGCAATATTAAAAATAAAAATACGGATAAACAACTACGCAACTACGGAGGTTTCTCGCTGGATTCCTCCCCGAAGAAATAGCATTCCGAACCGGTGGTAGTAAAAAAAGACGATTTGAAAGTGCTTATTTTAAGTCTATTCGACTAAAAACATTTTGACTTTGACTATAAAAATAATTAAGCAGTTTACAAGGCAGTCTGCGTTAGTTACTACTTAAATGCATCAAGTGCATTTGTGTTGCTTGGCAAAATGCATTATGTATACCTATGTATTGTACCATTATGTGTGTTATTATACCTGTGTATTATTCAGAACAGTCCTCCATAGACACCCTCACAGGATTTTTAATTACCTGACATTTCTCGTTATATTTTGGACAAATTGCAAAATATCTTTATAAATTATAGCCAATGTGTTATTCTGATGTATAAGCTATATTATTGTAAAGTTTCATTAAAATCTATTCAATAGTTTTTGCGTGAAAGAGTAACAAACATCCATACATCCTCTACCATGTTCCTCACTGTCCCCGGATAGTGGCGACAGATACGCAACCTGTCACACTGCCAACACCTCTGCCAACATCTCAAGGGATTATGACCTGAGTTTATGTTATGTATTCGTTATACATCTTTCAAACATTCGTGTATATAATGTTGGTAAGGATTATATTTAGGGTTGGATTTTTATACCATCCATTGCGGGAGTCTTTCCAATTTACCTTTATTAATTCAGGTCACTTTCTGCAGGCTCGGACACTCATACAAATTTAGCTGTTTAATATTCTCTGTACATTTTACCAATAAGGGGGAAAATTATGGATAAAGTCTTTCCCTTAATTTTAGGTTTTCCTTCCAGTGGCGGCGTTAGGGCCGGAGGGGCGGTCCGCCCCGGGTACCAGGCATCAGGGGTGACTCCGGCAACGGACATGTGACTCGCGTCATAAAATCCAAATAATTACCAGGAGTTCGAACTGGTAACTCTCGATCCCGCATATCTCGGGAATCTTCGAGGATGTCGACCTCGGTGGCGCAGTGGTGTAAACAGCCGACTGCTACGCTAGAGGCTCCGGGTTCGAAACCCGGCGGGGGCGCAACTTTGTGTTATTTGCCAGACGCATTGTTTCGCTTACCGGTCTTGGATGTTGTATTGTTATCTGTGTAGTATATACCATATCGTTGCTTAGTTCCTGTGACACAAGTTCTTACGATATTTACTGCGGGGCTGAGACAATGTGTGTGTCGTGATATGGTTATTATTATTAATATTATATTTGATGTTATTCTAGGTGGGGGGGCTAGTAAAAATCAAATCCGCCCCCAGTATAAACCTTCTTACGCCGCCACTGTTTCCCTCCTACCTGAGTTTTTATGGATATAATTTAATCTGTAGTTACGGTAGCTGATTCGATTTTGCTCAAGTAATATGTACTGTTGTCAAAGATTTTATTAATTCAATTCTACTCTTTTTGGAACGAAAGTATTTAAAAAAAAAAAAAAAAATGAAAAAGCCGCGTGAGGACGGGCTCAGTTGACTATACTTTATTTTTATGCTTGAAACAAGACGGTTTACCGAATGGAAAGTGATACCACCTAATTAACACGACAGTGCTCTTTTAAAACATCAAAACGCCAAGAGCACCGCCAGTGCGGAGAAAAAATTGATATATATCATTCTGTAAAAACCTGGCCAAGTCTCGATGGAGCTGCTAGTTTATCTGTAAAAATAATGAAATCTAGACAAAGCCGTGCCAAGTCTAATGTTCCTTACTGCGATTTCTTTATTATCATAGTTATATTGTGTGACTTGGCCGTTGAAGGGTACACAAGGGTACAAAACCTGGTGCTCCATGACGCCATTGCACCAATCTGTCGCCAGAACCGCTACCCATTGACGATGGAGAATTGCCACTTGGAAAACGTTGATTCAATAAGAAGGATCGGGCGGCATGGCAGTGCCCCCCGAAACACAGCGAACTGCTTCACGGCAGAAACAGAAAGGAGGGAAGGACGTAGATGTTTAGGAGCAGTGATTCTCGTAGTTTGTCTACACTATATAATAATGTTTTATACAGGAAATACAGAAAGGATCCGAAACTACTGGACCAATTTGAAAAATACTTTCGCCATTAGAATATAATATTAAAAAAACATTTATCCCATTTTGTTTGTATTGTTTAACCGGTAACTTAAATTGGTTTATTCCTATCTGTCACCCTGATCTGTCCCAATAGAGTGCCAGAGGACAAAAAAAGTTCGATCTGTCACCGTGTTTGCTGGATGAGTTGGGACTGTTTTCGCTCTTTCACGGTTTCCTCTGTCCCGTTATGACCAACAGGGGGACAGATCAAACTTTTTTTTGTCATTGTAAGATATATTAATCACCTATTACAGATTAAAACATCGTTGACGTTAATTACATCAAAAAACAACTAAAATAAGTGAAGTCATGCTACAACATTAACCATTTGATACCGAAACCAGTTGTCATTGGAATCACATTCCTTTTAAAGGTTTCGGTAATAAATGTGGAAAGTGATCCAATACAGGTTACTCTACCACTAATTTAGATATACAGGAAGGGATTTGTTTTAAACCTCTGTAATTCTAAATGCTTGACGTTATGCTATTCGATACCTTTTTTTTACTTATGAATAAAGTGTGTGACATTATGCTGAAGATCTTGTCTGTCTGAATACACATTAAGCTTACCAAAATTGCAATAGAAACCCTTGTACGACGTTAGTTTATAATAATCTTTCGACGACCTCAGTGGCGCAGTGGTGTAAACAGCCGACTGCTACGCTAGAGGTTCCGGGTTCGAATCCCGACGGGGGCGGGACTTTGTGTTATTTCCAAGACGCATTGTTTCGCTGATGTTGTTATTATTGTTATTATTATCATCGTAAATAATAGTTTAAAATGTAAAAAAACATGACAATTACTCTTTATTCCTTTCAATCAACCTTCTTTTTTATTCATAGAGGAGATTCTCTAATCGCAACAACGTTGAATAATTAACAGCTATATATGGTAAATATAAATTTTTCCCTGCTCATTACTAAAAATCAAAATAAACATACAAATCCGCCTTTGTACGAATGCAATTAGAAATTCGACAATTTTACAAAATATACCGTATGTCACTCAGCGAAAAAGCAGCATTTTAATTGGAAAGAATTTTCATAATCGGACGAGTACTTTTGAAGACTACCTCCTACATACAAAACAACAAATATTACGTTTAATCATATTGGTATAGATTTAAATATTAAACGCTGTTCCAATTTTATTTAGAAATAATTAAAAAAATCTGACGAGTAGTTTTGAAGACTACCTCCTACATACAAACCAACAAATATTACGTTTAATCATATTGGTATAGATTTAAATATTAAACGCTGTTCCAATTTTATTTAGAAATAATTAAAAAAATCTGACGAGTAGTTTTGAAGACTACCTCCTACATACAAACCAACAAATATTACGTTTAATCATATTAGTATAGATTTTAATATAAAACGCTGTTTCATTGAAAAGGTGATTCGTTTGAACTTGTTCAATAGAACTACATATATTCTTGAATAGGATTGTGAGTAGCAATATTGCAGGGGTTCTGCATTAATTTATTGAAGATGTAAAGGTACGGTCCGACTGTTTCAGAGAGCGGCGGAGCGGACCGGACAAAAAGAATCCAAGAGATCGGGGTGTGGTTCCAGTACGAGCGATTCTAAAAAAATAAGAATTTAATACGCAAATTTTTGCTCAACGGTCTTGGGTGTTGTATTCTTATCTATGTAGTTTATACTATATCGTTGCTTAGAGCCTGCGACACAAGTTCTTACGATACTCACTGCAGGCCTAAGTCAATGTGTGTCGTGATGTGGTTATTGTTATTATTAAATAAACCAGCCTGAAGGATATTCTTGCTGTATCAATACCGTATCGTGATTTTATATTTACGTAATATTGGATCGTGATAATGTTAATGTAATAACCACCCATTGGGTCAAAATTTCAATTTTTAAACCATGATATGTGCAAAACCATGTCTGTTTACATATTCTGACAAAGCCTGTGAAAACGTTAAAATTAAAATTTGTAACGCACTTTTTTAATTATGTGCTACAATAAAATTTTACAAAACAATTAAATTAATATTTTTGATAAAAGCTTGAAGGGAAGATAAAATTTTAATTTATAAATTTTATGACCAGATGTAATTTAAAAATATTTTGTGTTAAATGAAAAATAACTACGAGACACAGAAGAGACACGTTTCAAAGCAGAGTCTAAAAATTGTTTCTATAAAATAACCGTTCAAAAAGACGCTACTTAAAAGCGTTGCGCAAACGTGTATCTTGTGTCGGATTCCAGCCACAACTATATTTTCGCGGTGACTGTGTCCGGTCGCCGCAACAGGACACTTCAAATGCAATTTTCTATTTAGCTGGTGTTTAACACAAGGGACAGAATTTTGCGACGCCTTATGTTTGAGTTTATCGAGTAGTAAAACTCTCCAACTGGCACCACACATTAAGTTCCCCGGTCTATCCTTCGTTCGTTATTTTGGCACGGGATGGCAGTCACCTGATTACGCGCTCCACTGGCCTAGTGTTGTAACTACACGATGAAACTCAGATGTCGATAAAATAAAGAAAACAACTTTGCTCGACGGGTTCGTCGATGAATTTTTACAATAGAGTTGCCAAAAAATTCAAACATAAAATAGAGTCGCAGTCTATTTTTTTATTATTCGATTAGAATCAGTTTTTTTTCTCCGTAAAATTAGAACCGGTGATAGTTTTAACACATTTTTAAAGACAAAAAAAAAGAGAAGAATCTGCCAAATAACCTAATAATATTTGACGACCTCGGTGGCGCAGTGGTGTAAACAGCCGACTGCTACGCTAGAGGTTCCGGGTTCGAATCCCGGCGGGCGCGGGACTTTGTGTTATTTGCAGGACGCATTGTTTCGCTTACCGGTCTTGGATGTTGTATTCTTATCTATTTAGTATATACCATAGCGTTACTTAGTTCCTGTGACACAAGTTCTTACGATACTTACTACAGGGCTGAGTCAATGTGTGTGTCGTGATGTGGTTATTATTATTAACCTCCTTAGTCAGTTAAGGCTAAAGAGGTAAACCTCTATTGGTAAACAAAAGCTAGTGTAGAGAATATGTTTATGTGGCACCATCTTGTTTGTACATTTTCCCGTTTCGTAACCCTGTAACTTACGAACTGTATTATTTTATTCGAAATAAATTAAATCTTAAAACCTATGCAATCTTACTTATAATTCATCCCATCAGTTAAGGTTTGACATATCACGCGCTCTTTGGTTTATCTATTCCTAATAATAATAATAATAACAATAATAACCACATCACGACACACACATTGACTCAGTCCTGCAGTAAGTATCGTAAGAACTTGTGTCACAGGAACTAAGCAGCGAAATGGTTTAAAATACCGGTACATTAACATCCAAGACCGGTAAGCGAAACAATGCGTCTTGCATATAACACAAAGTTCTGCTCCCGCCGGGATCCGAAGCCGGAACCTAATCTAAGGTGTTTAGATGTGTTAAGGCTAAGCTGTATTTTATTTGTGTGCAGGCAAAAGTTGCAACAACATTGGATGAAAATGTTAACGGTAGTAGAATTAGATTATAATTACAGTGTTCATGTGTAAATTATTGGTTTGAAGTTAAAAATTTTGAATTATTCGTAATATCTTGTTAGGGGCTGTCCATTAATCACGTGAGATTCGAAAGAAGGGGGAGGGGTTCGGTAAAAATCACGAAATATCACAGGGGGGAGGGGGTATAGTAAAATATAATTTGATTTTCGTCAAATGCTTGATTTCTAAACCGAAAGATGTTGTGAACCAGTTGTTAGTGTTGAAGAAAGTATTGCTAGTTCATGTACTAATACAATATATGATTTTCGCATGATTACACCATTCCTTTAATTTTATTTTTATGCCAGTCAAAAACAATCTGCAACCTTTCTGTTTAGACATTTTTATCATGGCCCTTAATTTTCTAGAATAGGATTACATTATACTTTATACCGGTACTTAAAAATAATATAATATTTTAGATTCTTTGTAGGTGCTACAAAATACACGTGAGTTTTGGTGTGGACAGTGGGGGGGAAGTCTTAAACCTCAACAAGTATCACCATGGGGGAGGGTGGGGTTAAAAAATGTTAAAAAAACATCACATGATTAATGGACAGCCCCTTATGAATTAAGTTAAAATGAATAATAATAATTATAGTTAAAATTAAGTAAATTGAGTTTTATATGCATATGGATGATTTATATCCGAAATAATAAAAGTGAGATTATGTAAAGAAATATAAATAATAATTATTTTCTTATCCTGACACAATTAAGTGGCATTTATCTTATTAATTCAATATATTTTTGTATGTATTTGCTTGTTCTTAATTATGTACCTAGCGAAAAATGTTTAGTATATTTGTTGAATATTTTCCTTTTATATATATATGAGACAATTCTCATGGATTGTTAGGAAAATAAACGTAATGTGTTGCTCTGAAAAACAAAGTTTTTATTTACCCAAAAGTTTACATCTCAAACTAAACTTATTTAGCCTTATACACTAATTACATACCTGAAAAACAAAGAAACGACATTTAAAGTTTATTTATTGGCATGTCGATTCCCACTTTACACTTCAACTATTTAATTTCGTCGTAATACAACTTTCGGTTTTATAATCTCACTACAGCACATTCGCCATCTTTAGTAAAACAAATTCTGTTATACTGACAGATAAGCAATGAAGGTGGCAGCGCCATCTGTTGTCCTTCTAAGTAATATTTCTACTGTACCAACAGAGCTATGCACTGTAGACCATTTAAAGGAATCTTATTTCTTTATATATATATGTAGTAGTAGAAAATAAAAAAATTGTCATGGTAAAAATTCCCAAAATGGAAATTTTCCCGGGAAGATTCCCATCTTGTTTTCACGAATTGACAAATTGATTAGCAAACTGTCCTTGGATTTAGTATTCTTACCTATGTTTATACCATATCGTTACTAAGTTCTTGAGACATCAGAATATACAACCCCGCCACTAAGCTAAGTGTTAATGTGTGTTAAAAAACTTCACTTATAATTTAAGTTCATAGCGAAAAAACAAAAGGCCATGAATGATAATTAGAAAATTACGATACTCCATTAAAAAATATCGATATCTTTTTTCCCAAACGTACATCACTACTGTCCATTCCTCTTGCAGCCTTAAGTGGGCATTTGGTCGATCGTCCCAGCAATCCCACACCTAGCCCAGACAATGCAATACCTAACTAGCTACCAACCCAGGACTTATGTGTCCTTACTTTAACTTGATCAGTGCCAGATTCAGTGCCATATAAGAACCGATACTTATTCTTTTTTCTAAACGAAATAATCTAAAAAGTGTTAAATGTTTAATCTTATCAGATTGTACGGAACCCATCAGGTGCGAGTCCGGCTCACACTTGACCATTTTTTTTGTTTTCGTCAGGGGAGCCAGTGTAGTTAACGGTTAAAGGTAAAAAAGCGAAAAAAAAATTTAAATTAATATTAAACTTATTAAAAAATAATATTTAAAAAGTCACTGTTAATTGCGTATACAAGCCGCCATATTTTATTTGGTAAGAAAGTTGATTTAGCTTTAGCTCAGTAACCAAAACAAAGAAAAATATGACAAAAAAACTTTCTCAATGAACATTACATAAATATACAAATATCAGAGTAAAATATACGAGTAGCTGATCCCTTGTAAAGAGTCCATGAACATAATAAAACTTAATGGCACTGTTCTTATAAGTAAAGGACATGTAGTCTTACAACTCATCTTATACTGAGATCAGGAGGTAAAACTTGTATGTACGAAGAAGATATGAAAGAAAATCTTAGTAACTTTTATTTACTTCTGCGTAAAACCTGCAGGAGTTCTTTATGATAAAAAATGAGAATACATTCTAATTGGGGTCAATTATTCAAAGTTACATTACATATCTACGAGATCTTGGATTTTAGTTTTGCGTGTGATTTTGTATCCGTTTCAATTGTTTTAATTTTTAACAAGGTATAGGTTTAATGACTTATAATTATTGAATATTGTATGCGTCCTGGCAGAATATAGTGTATCGCTGTATACGTGCGTTAGGTCTGCAATATTTTATAAGTATTTAATGAATTGTTCGACTTTGATTATTTTGAATGATTTTTATGGTGGATTTAGGCTTCATTTTAAAAAAAATGTTTATTTCGGTGTGTTTTGGTACGAAAGATTGGAGAGCCAGTATACTTACCGGCTCGAGAGGTATAACATCTTTACCTCTACATGACCAACGCTTAGGAGTGCTCTTGGTGTTTCACATTAGGGGGATCGTTGCGTTAATAGGTAGCGGTATTACTTTCCATCGGATAAACCGTTTGCTTGTTTGCCTTTGAAGTCGTAAAAAAATCCTAAATTTAAGACAGTATAGATAAATAATGAAATTTGTATTAAGTTTCTATTTAGTTAACAAAGTTATTATTATTGATAATTTTGTACATTTATAGCATGAGAAGCACAGCCTATAAAGATAAATGTTTTAAGAATTGTCAATAACATACAAACAATTCAAAAAAACAATTCATTTTTATGAAGAAATAAATAACTTTTATGATCATAAAATTTACGTGCATAAAATATAAAAAGCGAATTTTTTACTTGACAAAACCAGTAATAACATTATGTTATGAAAGTAAATAAGCCAAAATAAAAATAAAAAACCCTTAAAAATATTTAAACAATTTCTTCTATCAAGAACAACTACGTAGTCTCCCCCTTTCTTACTCCACTGTCATTAAACGGTGTCTCGTCAGCATATTGCGATGTCATCGGCGAAATGGGCCGGTTACTACACAAGCCATTCTATACTATTCTAGACAGAGAGAGTATAACGAACTACGGAGGCGGTATTTATTTTCCCAATATTATTTTATTACGATTAGTGGTACGTGGTAGCTCAGTTACGTGCCTTGGTTAACCGACCAACCCGACCTGACAGGTCGAGGGTTCGAGTCTCGGGTTGCCGAACGTTGTAGCGGCCACGTTCCTCATTGTGCCCGTATACTGGCGACAAATTCGAACCTGTCACAATGGGACTCAACATAAACATGCGAAAAATGGTGTGTAACACCTCTGCCTATCTTTCTCGAGGGATTAATTACGGCGTGAGTTTATGTTCTGTTACGTTACGATTAGTAAAATTGGCCGAAATATTTGCTCTTTATAATTTAATTATGTGCTTTCGATGGCTTAAATTTATTTGTTTAACTAATTAATATGTAACTGCAGTATGTGGTTCAGTTAATTAAATAACAGTTTATTTGCTGATTAAGTAAATCTTTGTAAATACATGGTATTGCGTATATTAAATAGAGACAAAGGAGATGATACAAAAAAACTAAATGGGTATCAATAGGTTAATTGTATTGTACAATTCGATCCACCAAAACGGCAAGGCCGAAAATAATGAGACTTAGGAGCTGTTGAAGTATAACAGAATCCACCAAATATCTGTGATTGACGTCGTTGGTTACAAATATATTTATATTATAATTGTAAAAATTCATTTGTAAATTGTTAATATTTGCCTAGAAAATGGAATCTCTCCCGAATCCTGGAAACTATCTCACATAGTACCTGTTCATAAAGACGGGTCTAGAAATGATGTCACAAATTACCGAACTATCTCTATCATGTCAGTGTTACCTAAACTTTTTAAACGATTGATTCACAATCAAATATAACCTCTTTTACACCGTAGTATTTTAAAAGAACAACATGGATTTGTCAAGGACATCTACTATAGCCAACCTTATGCGGTTTTCTTCCTATTTGTTTGATCATATAGATGATAAGCAACAAATAGATAATGTATACACTGACTTTCAAAAGGCGTTTGATAAGGTAGATCACGAGCTTTTATTAAAAAAGATTGCTTTTAATGGCATTCGAGGTAATTTGTTGCGCTGGACATCAAATATATCTAATAGGAGCCAAAAGGTGGTAATCAATGGTTTTCTAGTATAGTATCTGTCACTTCAGGAGTGCCACAGGGTTCTATTCTGGGCCCTCTTCTTTTTGTTATCTTTATTAATGATATAAGTACATCGATAATCAATTCAAATTTTTTACTATATGCTGACGATTTAAAAATATATCGTAAGATAGCAACTATTAATGACGCGCATTTATTGCAGCAGGATCTCGACCGATTATCAGGATATTGCACGCTTAATAAACTTCACCTGAATATTAATAAGTGCAGTTGTATCACTTTTACAAAAAAAAAAAAGATCAATAAATTATAACTACTCAATTAGTGATAAATCCTTAAAAAGGGTAAACGTTCAACGTGATCTGGGTGTCCTTCTTGATTCTGAAATGCACTTGGATCAACACGTTGATAACATGATAAATAATGCTTTTCGAATGTTAGGATTTGTTTCGCGAATATACAAGAACTTCCGGAACCCAATTACCTATCTTACTCTTTACAAATCCTTGGTTTGACCACAAATTGAATATGCCGTTCAAATTTGGAACCCTCATTACGATAAATACAATAAAATAATTAAAAAATGTAAAAAAAACTTTAAGACATTACATTATAGACGCTACCGTGCGCGATTATCCTACCCCTACTACTAAAAAATATGGCCTCCTTACTCTTCAGGCTAGACGACAATACCTTGAAGTGTTGACCCTATATGCATATATTATGTCATAACAGATACGGCTGCATGAACTTAATCAATTCCTTGTTTGACAAGACAAGACAAACCCAGAGACGCCGATTATTCGCTGTAAGCTGTACTCGCACTGTAGCCGGTTTACGATCACCATTGCGTCGAATGGTTGACGCTTACAACAATATTTTTTTGGATTTTGATATATTCTCAACTACTTTTACCAAATTTAAAAAGTTAGTAACTAATACATAGAAAGATACGGACTAAATACTAAATTAATTTGGGGTTCTCTTACTTCTGTTTCAGTTTACTCTGGTTATGTTATTTACTCATTAATTATCTTGCTATTAATTTGATTTTAATAAAACTTATGGTTTATTTTTATGATATATGTTATTTTTTTTGTTCCTATTTATGTGGAATCTGTCAGTTGTGTCTCCGAATAAATAAAATATAATAAACTTGATGTATATTTACTGTTCCACCTCTAGTTCTTATATTATGAGTTTCGTATCAACATGTGAACTAAATCGTGGGCGATTCATTTATACCTCCTTTGTTTATTGCTGAACATTTATAACGCTGTAATGTTTCCTTGTCTATAGTTCCAAATAAAGAAAATAAAATCAACATTTACTGTTTGTCGATCCTCAATAAAAAAATGTTGTGCCAACAAAATCACACATAATTTTACGAAAATATTTGTTTTTTTAGTGACCAGAGTAATAATAATAATAAATGATTGAAAGTAACCAATACAACACTAATCCTGTTTATGAATCAATAATCGAATTATAATTTTATAGATAATTTGTTAGATTGCAATTTACATTAGTATTATTACTTCCCACTGACATTTGTACGCTGGCATGGCAGATTTTTGACACTCTTATTGTTTCTTTTGCCTGCAGGTGTCGATAGGCGTCGGCATCACTCACCATTAGGTGAGACGCCTGCCCGACTGTCCTCTTTTGAAAAAAAAAGACTAATACGAAAATCAGATATTTTTATCGTCATTAAAAATCTTTAATAAATGATACCGCATCCGAAGCGTTCTTGCATCGTGTGCATTTTGAATCAGGGCCAAACTTGACTAAGTTAACCGAGAACCACCCGCGCGAGATATTAACCCCTGTCCTTGCTTTTTTAGACGGTCAATTTTAGGGATTATTCCCAAAAAATCGTATAATCCCTTTACATAAAGTACACAAAACGTTTGCATCGTATAACTCTAAATAATAATCCTTTACATCATGTATATTTGGTTATAATTAATTAATACATTAATGACAAACAGAAATCAAATTAACATTACAGTAATACAAACGAAAACAATTACAATTCAAATTAATTACCTTTATTTCAAGATCACACACACACTCACGCCTTCGTCCCAAAGGGGTAGGCAGAGACAATGGTCCGCCATACGCAACGATCCTTACATACATCTCTCGCTTCCTCCACATGCATGCACCTGATCATACACACGACGGTTATGGGTACTTCTGACCTGGCCTTTTTCCATTACTTAAAATATATACTGGGTATAAATTAGAGATAAGTGGAAACAGTTGGGGAAGGCCTTTGCCAAAGGGCACACACACAGGGATACCGATAATAAATGTATAATAATGTAAAATGTATAAAGTTTTTTGTCTGCATAAAGGCCGTTTTCTTTATTTTATTTTCGGGGCACACCCGCCTCTCTGTCCCACCACTGCAACTCCTATTCACCAGGATCAACTTTGATCGAGTAATCAACGAATAATGCAGCTGTGCAATGACGCACAGGCTATTCCCGGACACCCTACCGGCTGTCTTGGGACCCGCAACGAACTTAATCAGAGCAAATAGGAGGTAGTAAGAAACCGATTTCAGACTTCCCTCCCAGCAAAGCGGAGACAGCAATCGAAATGGCCTAGAGGCCAAAAAACTGAGGAGGGAGGCAGTCAGGAGACGCCTGACCGACAAAACACCACGGCATGCCACTAACTAACAGGGGATTAATTAGATACTAATCTAAATCTTACACCAGTAATATTGGTGGCAAAACTTTTTAAAGGCACGGAAGTTTCCCTTTGTTTTCACCAGATCTAGGTAATAAATAGGACTACACGCAGGAACTTGAATCGAATTTAACATGATTGACCGTTCGTCGTGCCAGAGACTGCACTCCCACAAGATGTGATGGGCAGTTTGTATAAATCTTTGTTTTATTTATTAAGGTCATATAAACTCCCTTTTTGTTACTGGCACAGCGAAATGTCGTTCATTATTCAAGCCGAAAGAGCTCAGCGGTCTGTCTTAAAAACAATGCTTCGAAAACCATTTCGCTATCCTACCACTGATCTATATAGGACCGTCAAGGTCCTCACCGTACGGCAGCTTTTTATTCTGAAAACATCTCTTTCAATTCATAGTTCAGTTAAATCTCTTACTAACTATAACCAGATTAGTAAACGTAGAGTATACCATCTTGAAACATCCCAAGTCAATACAAAATTTGCTGTGCGGATTGCACCATATATAAAATTATACATTTACAACAGAGTAGCAGAACACTGCAATATAAAAAATTAACCCCTTCATGAAGTAAAAACCATTATTTACAAATGGCTAGTTACCTTAAACTATATGGAAACCGAGAATCTCTTAACTATCTACTCATAGAACTATGTACAGTACCTAATTAGAATCGACCTGATGAATTTAATTTTATTTATGTTTTTGCCTGAAGCATGGAATTAATTATATTTATTATTATTTATTTTTTGCAAAACTACTATCATGTATCATGTAAAGTATTAATGTTTGCCGAAAGGAATGTTTGAATAATATTGTTAAACCTGGTAACAGGTTCCCTCGATACAGGCTTGCCTAGTGAGGGGACCAACAGACATACTGCTGTTTATGTAACATGTTTTGGTGTAAATAAATATTTTTTCATTTTCTCACAACAATGCCGAATGATGTAGCAGTCAAGCCTGGCAACGATCATTATCAGGACGGAGTTGGAGCTCCCCTGCACTCTTACACACCCCCTGCCCCGCTCATTTACAAATAAATAAATAATGATTCTCTAGGTACGCAGCGCGCTTTCGCATGGTCGAGTCAAACCCATCAATGCGCGTCTCCGCGAACATGCCCGAGGCATAGCAGAAACTGGGCAGCCCCATAACCGCCCAAAATGCATATTTCATTTAATATATACAGATTCCAGTTTCAACTTAATAATTCGAGCCTTTTCAGGAAGAACATTTTAAGCGATAAACAATTTTTTTTAGTTATCATTTATGATAATGCTTTTCCACCATAATAAAGGTATTGTAAATAAAAAATAAAGCTTAAAAGTTGTCGAAACAAAATGTTAAATTACCTGATTAATAATAATAAATAACCACATAACGACACACACATTGACTCAGCCCTTCAGTAATTATCGTAAGAACTTGTGTCACAGGAACTAAGCAACGTTATGGTATATACTACATAGATAAAAATACAACATCCAAGACCGGTAAGCGAAACAATGCGTCTAGCAAATAACACAAAGTCCCGCCACCGCCGGGATTCAAACCCGGTACCTCTAGCGTAGCAGTCGGCTGTTTACACCACTGCATCACCGAGGTCGTCGATCAAATCAAAATCAATTATATGTTGTTTGTCACTTACGGTATTGTTGAAAAGGCTCGGAATAATAGTTCTCTCTGAACTGTGAACTCACCACGCCCTATATCAGGAACCCCTTGAGTTAAGCTAAGAAGTTAAAGCTAAAAGAAATAGCTTTATAAATTAATTAATTATTAATTTCACGACGATCCGAGCAACGATACTAGAGTTATCGTCGGATAAACATTTATACTTATACGCGCTATAATTAACCATACCGAATTTCCCATGGTTATGTTGAGTCCCAGTGTGACAGGTTGCGAATCTGTCGCCACTATCCGGGCACAATGAGGAACCTCGCAGCTACAATGTACGGCAACCCGAGACTCGAACCCTCGACCTGTCGGGTCGGTTCGATTGACCAAGGCACGTCACAAACTGAGCTACCACATCCTCCAGTAGACAGGAACAAAAACAGTTAAATAATTAGAGTATAAGATAATAAAAATTATAATCACATTACAACACTTACAATGACTCGGCCCTGCAGTGAGATTGTATAGTCTTCGCAGGTACTAAACAACGATTTGGTATATAATTCGACGACCTCGGTGGCGCAGTGGTGTAAACAGCCGACTGCTACGCTAGAGGTTCCGGGTTCGAATCCCGGCGGGCGCGGGACTTTGTGTTATTTGCAAGACGCATTGTTTCGCTTACCGGTCTTGGATGTTGTATTCTTATCTATTTAGTATATACCATAGCGTTGCTTAGCGCCTGTGACACAAGTTCTTACGATACTTACTGCAGGGCTGAGTCAATGTGTGTGTCGTGATGTGGTTATTATTATTATTATTATTATTAAAATATTGTAATTTAAACTAAATAGTACAACAATAGAAAAACCGTCCAATAGTTTCCTAATGATTGTACATCAAAACATCAATCGCTTTTCTGGCAAAATACTAGACGTAGAATTATTTATCGAAAGTATAAAACTAGATATATTTTGTATTACGGAAACATTTCTATGCAACAGCAAAATGACTTTCAATGTACCAAATTTTTGTATTGGAAGCACGTTTAACAGAAAATCAGCTTCAGGAGGTGGTTGCATGATACTTATAAAGCAAAACATAAACTTCAAAGAGCGCCACGATATTGTAAAGTTTTCTGTTGAACGGGTATGTGAGATTGCCTGTGCAGAAATAGATGAATATTTAATTGTATGCGTATATCGGCCGCCTCGTTCAGATTTTTCAAAATTCATTGATATTATGAAGGAGGCTCTTGTTGTAACCAGTAGGTCAAGTAAGCCAGTCATAGTGTGTGGGGATTTGCTAAACAAAAATAATATCCCAGATAGACTTGAATTTATTAGTATTTTTAAATCGTTCAATCTTAGTCATATATTCAATGAACCCACGCGAATAACGCCAAACTGTAAAATTTATATTTAATTTAATTTATAGTTAATGGTTAGATCAGACCACACGGCTCAAGTAGTGAAACTTGAATTGAAAAGGAAAGAATCGCGTAATAGAAATTAGACCCTTAAATAATAAGTCCTTAGACAAATTTAGTGAGGCAGTTAAAGGTAAAATAAAAAATATAAATTTAATGGAAGATGACCCAGATGTTTTGTATAATAATATGTTTGAACAAATAAAAGTGGAATTTAACAAATATTGCAAAAAAAAACAAATCCAACCAAAAAAGAATCTGCGTTTTTGTGATTGGGCCACTCGAGGCATAAGGAGATGTAGGAACAATTTATATGGATTGTACGGACAAAAAACAATAAATAATAATGTAGAATTTCATAATTATGTTAGGCGATATTCAAAATTGTTTAAAAAAGTTTGTCAGGAAGCGAAAGCTATGTATCTGAGTAATAAAATAAAAAAATCAAACAATAAAATTAAAACGACGTGGAATGTAATTAATACCGAAACAGGGAAAATAGACAAAAACCATAAAAATATAGCTTTAAATATAAATGACGAACTGATTTCGGATAATTCACTAGTAGCTAACGTTTTCGAAAAATATTTCACTCAGATACCAGTAGATATCACAAAAAATCTTTCATCGTCTTGTGTTACAGCTGTGAATTACCTCAAAAAACATGTAAAAATTACACCGGCCGTTTTTAAATTTGACAGCGTGTCAGAGGACGATATAATCAAAGCATTTAAATCTTTAAATATAAAATTGACTGAGGACTTGTGGGGATTTTCGGTTAAAGCCCTCGGTTCAATAGTGCACGTAAATGCTCCTATACTCTCAAAAGTGTTTAATACTAGTCTTGAAAACGGTAAATTTCCCGAGTCGCTAAAACCTAGTAAAGTAGTTCCAATATATAAAGCAGGTAGTCACGAAGATCCATCGAATTACAGGCCAGTATCAGTTTTACCTGCTATTAGTAAAATTTTTGAAAAACTTATGCTTACTCAACTATCGTGTTTCTTCAATCTGAATGGGATCCTACATCACCAACAATTCGGGTTTACCAAAGGACGGTCAACAACAGATACGGGAGTAGATCTGGTACGTAAAATATTTGCAGCCTGGGAGGGATCACAAGACGCTATTGGGGTGTTCTGTGATCTTTCCGAGGCTTTTGATTGCGTAGATCACACTATTCTCCTCAGGAAATTATCATATTATGGCTTTGATAATCTTTCACTTGGCTATGTGAGATCCTATTTAGATGAGCGTGTTCAAAAAATTCAGATCGGTAGCACTACATCATCTGGGTCTATTGTAAAAATGGGTGTGCCTCAAGGGTCAATTCTGGGACCATTTTTGTTTTTAGTCTATATCAATGATCTTCGTTTATGCCAGATGAAATTTTTGGTGAAGTAATTTTATTTGCTGATGACACATCTTTTATTTTTAAAACCAACAGAAAATATAACGAAGAAAATGAAATAAATTCAACTTTAAAACAAGTAACAGATTGGTTTAACTCTAACAATTTGCTTCTTAAAAGTACCAAGACTAAATGTCTCAAATTTTCTTTGCCAAACGTGCGGACATTATCGACAGATGTTAAAATAAATAATTATATGCTCGATATCGTAGGGTCGACTAAATTCTTAGGCATTAATCTCGATTTTAAACTTTAGTGGAACGCACATTTAGAATTAATTTGTAGTAAATTAAGCTCGGCGGCATATGCAGTAGGGAAAATTAGAAATTTAACGGATCTCCCGACAGCTAGACTGGTATATTTTCCATATTTTCATAGTATTATGTCCTATTGGTTACTGCTATGGGGTAGTGCGGCCGAAATAGATACGATATTTATTTTACAAAAAAGAGCTATAAGAGCTCTGTATAACTTAAAGCCGCGACATTCATTACGACAATTATTTAAGGAAATTGATGTACTCACCTTACCGTCCCAATATATTTTTGACAATATTATGTATGTAAGGAAACATCTAAATGAGTTTGATAGACTAGGTCACGGTATAAATACCAGAAATAGTGATAAATTACGTATCTCTACAGTTAGATTAGCAAAAACTAGTAAGTCATTTATTGGAAATTGTGTTCGCTTTTATAATAAAATTCCAAGAAATGTAGCAGAAATGTCAGATATGAAATTTAAGCAATATGTTAAACAAATTTTAATTAAGAAGGCTTACTATAAAATTCAAAATTATGTAGAGGATAAAGATATATGGAAGTAATTGCACAGGTCTTATTGACAGTTAGAGTGTAGCTAGAATTATTATATTGAAAATTTTTAATTTGTAGTAGAAAATATTGTAATTGAATATTGAAAAAAGCAACTACGGAGGTTTCTTGCCGGATTCTTTCCCGTAGAAATAGCATTCTATTTTTTATTTATTTATATAACTATTTACTACAATTTAAATCTACTATGACTACCTTTATATAAAGCAAATTACAGTTTGTAATATGTTAATAATTAATGGTCCAGAGGCATTTTTACCTCTACATGGGCAATGCACTTGGAGTTCCAGACATCATCGTATCAACAAGCGGTGGTATCATTTTCCACCAGGTTAACCAAGTGGCGTGCCTAGGGTTTTAGAATAAGGCAAGCCGAGCGATACGTTATTATAGTTTTATAATTCATTTCGATAAATGTCTTATTGCCTTATTACACTTAAATCTACACTTGATACTTTTGAACCATGCTATGCAAAGCATATTGTTATTTGATTTGAAAAGTAATGAATGAACGAGAGCGCGAACTTACCTTGGTTCGATAGGGCAAGCCGGGCTTTAGGGCTTGTATGACAGTACCGCCACTGGGTTAACCGTCTCCTTGTTTGCCTATGATGTTGTTTAAATAGGAAATCCAGCCAATTTATCAGTAAGAACCAAAGGTTTTTAACACCTGAATCAATCGATCTTCACCAAATTAGACGTACATTCACGACATCTGCAAATTGCTAACGTTCTGCATTACTGCGTAATACAGTACCGTCTTTATATCTTATAATTAATTATCTTACACAAAATTTAGGGTTCCGTACCCGAAGGGTAAAAACGGGACCCTATTACTAAGCCTCGGCTGTCCGTCTGTCTGTCAGCGGGCTGTATCTCATGAACCATAATAGTACTGTTAGAGCTTGAAGTCGAAGCTCATGTGCACCGGTGACGTCACTAGTCCTACCACCGTCGGTCGTGAATAGTTTTAAAGATCTAAGCATACATAGGGACGGACAGCGGGAAGCGACTTAAGTGATGATGGTAAACAGTAAAATAACAACAGATCCTCACATAGAATTCACAATTTTAAATTATTGGATTTTATAAACATAATAAGGTACTTAACAAACTTTTTATAAGACAAGGACATTTCAATTCATCACACTTACCCGTAATGTATTCATAAGTTGAAGAGGCCCCTTAGACAATTGCCAGTATTCCGCAAGCTTTAACGTCAACAAAATTAAAAACGTATTGGAATGACATTATGACGATGAAAATCGAGCGTGAGGACGGTAAGTGTGATGAATGAAATGGCATCTCAAAGTCAAAGTCATAATGTTTTTATTCGAATAGACTTAAAATAAGCACTTTCAAATCGTCATTTTTTTACTACCACCGGTTCGGAATGCTAATTCTACGGGGAAGAATTCGGCAAGAAACCTCCGTAGTTGCTTTTTTCAATATTCAAATACAATATTTTCTACTACAAATTATAATTTTTCAGCTAAACTCCAACTGTCAATAAGATAAACCTGTGCAAGTTATTAAATTACTTCCATAAGTCCATTTGTCCAAAAGGGAAGGTTACAACCTAATCTTTGAAAGTTTAGCCGGCTTGGTTGTGCATATATAGCGTTTATTCTGGTCACCTAAGATCCATCTTACCGTACAGCATAGCATCTCATCTCAGTCCGAATGTTTGCAAATGAATACCTTTAGCGATGTCATGTAATATGTGAAGAGACAAATACCATTTTCCGCAAGCGTTAATTTTATTTTTATTCAACTTCTTGGGCAAACAAGCAGACGATTCACCTGTAGGAAAGTGATACCACCCCGTATTGACACGACGATGCCCTTGATGTCTTAGAACCCCAAGGGCGTCGTCAATGCTTTGCCTTTCTAGAGGGAAAAGATGCTATACCTCTCGTGCTCTCTGCTTCACGGCAGAAATTGAAAGGAGGGTGGTACCAACCCAGACGATCTCGCACGTAGATCTACCAACAGTAAACCAACAGAAAATAGACAAGTACTGAAATAACGCAATTTTTTTTATTGTTATGTCAGTTTAATTAATTTTTATTTTCTGTCGGCACCAACTAAAAAACACAATAGAAAATAGAATTTGTCTGCGGAGCAACTGGCGATTTAAACTAATTACAGTTACTTTAAGACAACTTTTACCTCTACATGGGCAACGCATTGGCCGTGCTCTTGGCTGTCAGACATCAAGGGTCTCATCAATAAGCAGCGGTATCACTTTCCATCAGTTGAACCGTTCTACTTGTGACGTTCGATTCCAAAAAAAAGCTTCAATAATATTAATTTAAAGTAAAAAAATCAATAATTTAAGTCTAAAACACACAAATATGTTCGTAATTTCCATTTAAGCAAACAAGTTTGACTTAAATGCTCTTTTTTTTTCTAGTCCAAAATCGGCAACAATACCGTAGCAAAACACCTTAATATTGTTAGTAAATTGTGATCGTATTTTGTCTTATAAATACCTGAACCACACCAGGGGCGTTAGTTTAATAAAATACCCGGGAAACCGCAGGCGATTATTTACAGGTCCTTTTATTAACACCGAAGGAATACCACGTTCCCGGCAGATCGCTGAAACTTTATTTCCTGGGACATTTCTAGAAAAGATAGAAACAACTGGCGCCCAAGGTTTCGTGTTCAGTTTTTGTAACACGAGCTAAATCTTTTAGCAGGAGATTTATCAGAGCTAACACCTGTGCAGGGTTTTTCTTGTGTATTTGTTCTTAGGATTATTAAGTGAGATGTAATTTTAGCTATAGAAGAAACATCAATATACTACAAAGAAATAAATCATAGACAATTGGATCTAGAAAGCTGATTTTCAGTATATACCATATTGTTGCTTAGTGCCAGCGAAACAAGATTAAATCTTAGTAATAATAATAATAATAATAACCACATCACGACACACACATTGACTTAGCCCTGCAGTAAGTATCGTAAGAACTTGTGTCGCAGGTGCTGAACATCGATATGGTATAACTAAATAAATAAGAATACAACATCCTAGACCGGTAAGCGGAAAAATGCGTCTTGCAAATAACACAAAGTCCGACCCCGCCGGGATTCGAACCCGGAACCTCTAGCGTAGCAGTCGGCTGTTAACACCACTGTGCCACCGAGGTCGTCAAAATCTTAGTGCAGGGCTGAGTCGATGTGTGTGTCGTGATGAGAGTATTATGATTAAAGACTACAAAGAAATTCAACCCTTAAAGGGGTGAAAAAGGGGTTGAAATTTTGTATTGAATTCCGTAATTTTTGATGCCAGATCTATCCCAATTTTGAAGCCAGCAAAGCCGCGGGCAAAACAATCAACTCTCAACGAATTTCTCCTCGGTAAAGAAACAACAATTTCGCAATGCGTTTAAAAAACGGTCGTCTCATACCGGATGACAAATAGCGGAACATAAAACTCGTTCGTAATGACTTAACTGTCATACGCAAGTATCCTATATTTCCTTACAAAGGATGCCGGGGAAAAATAATAATTTGTTACGGGTTTCCTGGGAGCTTCTTCCCCTATTATTTTGGGTAAATTGTTTTTTTTTCTACCAGTACGTGAAGATTTTGTCGAGTGTCAACCGAGAAGGGTTTATTTGCACTAAGTAATTGTAAGTCATTTTTCAAGCGGTAATCTTATAGCTTTGGAACCCGCAGATGAAGTTATTATGGAATTCGTTTAGCGAGTTCCCTCGCTTAAACTGGGGCTTCAGGCGGATCTTACACTAGTTTTAAAATTTATTTTCATCATTTTTGCATGTAAAGTTTCATATCTTTTTTGTACAGCATGATAGATATACTGTAAGTAACCAAAACTTAAATACTTCCCTGAAATCTTTCTGTTCATTCGCTCTGTGTTCAGGCCAAACGGATGGACCAAATTTGATAACTCACTTGTTATTGAAAAAGATTGGATGAAACGAGGAAAACTGAATTAACTGAACCTACAATAGTTTAAAAACTAAAGCAAACAAAACCTGCGACACCCCTATAAAGCTACAGTAGCACCATGAATATAAAATAAGTGTTATCGTTTCTACATTGGAAAACGTGCCTAATGTTGAGCACGTTAACATCTATTTCAGTTCGTAGTGTCACTTGGACGTCTATATTGGGAATATCGAGGAGGTATTAGGGCTGTCACTTACCGTGGATTTGCCTAATTCATACTGCAAGTGTTGTCACGGGTTGGAGTGACGTCGAGTGCTTGCCATCACACCGAACGGTAAATAAAAATGTATTCCTTCGTGTTCATCCACCCAGAAGAACAATGGGATTAGAGAGATAGAGGAAACATCTTTTCCTGGAAATGGGAAGCGAAATAAGAATGCTCTTTGCGTTCCGAGATATTAAAGACATCGTTGCGTCAATAGGCGGCTGTCATTTTCTATCAGGTGAACCTTCTACTTCCTATGATGTTGCATTAAATATTTTCGGGTCAATGGACAATAACTACGACAGTAGTTACAACCAAGGACACAAGTAGGAACATAATCTGAATTGGATATATGTCAGTTGGGTATTACATTGATAAATCGGACCTTAGGCGATGTGCCCATCATCATTAGCCAGAAGAACATCCTCTGCTGGACAAAAGCCTCCCACAAACATTTCCGACCAGCCACCAAAGACATGTTATTATTCCGCAAGCGTTACTGACAACAGAAAATAAAATGTATTCATATGACATTTCCTTCAGGTCGAGTTTTGTCATTGTGATGTTATTTTAGTACATTTTTATTTTCTGTTGGCGTTATCGTTTGAGGAATAATGTCATTTGAATGAAGGGGCTGAGCCCTTACAAGACCATCAGTCCAACTAATGGGATGCCATCTAGTACTGCGCCTTCCGTCTCGAGGTCACCACTCTGGAACCTTCCATCCCCTACGGTTACCAGTTCTTCGAGTAGTCAATCCATTGCCAACTTGCTTTGTCAAGTCTGAAACCGCTTTCTGACTACCTCCTATTTCTTCTGATTAAGTTCATTGTGGGTCCCAAGACAGCTGTTAGGGTGTCCGGGCACAGCCTGTGCGTCATTGCACAGCTGCATTATTCGTTGATTATTCGATCAAAGGACGCCACTGTTGATCCTGATGAACAGGAGTTGCAGTGGTGGGATAGAGTGGCGGGTGTGCCCCGATGCCACCTTGCTCCTCTTTCGCCTGAGAAAGGAGCACTAAAGTATATTTTTTGTAAAATACAAATAATTCACAATCAAGACAAATTTTAAAACTAGAGTCAGCATTCAAATCTAGACTGAGATCCAACATGGCGTCTTCACAGTATAATCAGCAAGAAGGCATAACAAACAAAAACAAAATAGTTAAGTATAAAGTTAAATCGTATTTGTGACAATAAAATTACATAATCATTTTGAACATGTTTTGTCACGTTATGTGCGTCTTCTGCTTCGGGCTTTGCTTAAAGTTTTCATTTGTATAAAATAGTAGATGAATCTTAACGGTGTGACGTACAGTCCCCGCTGACATAACTGCCACAGTCTAGATAGATCATGTCGCCTCCGCCACGAGTATAGACGTTTGTAGACGTTCTGCTTTGACGTTGACGTGTCAGGCTCGAAGGACCATATACCATAGACAATGCATGTTAATTAACTAAGGATGGACGTTAACATGGAACTCATGTTGTGCCTAGTTATACCAGAAATTAACTAGTATAATATATAACAAAAGGTTAAATCATATTATAAAATGATAGTAAAATAAAATAATTATTAAACAACAATATAAATTTACTATTATTAAAGAGATTACACAAAACATAGAAAAACAATATTGTTGCAAAGACTACTCGCTGAGTTGCTATGAGTCCTGCACTAGGCAAAGCCTGTCTCGCAGGTACACATTTTTAAAGGTTATCTTTTATTTGACTTAACGCGGTCTGTCATCTAAAATATTTAAAATATTTAAAAAAATTCACAATTTCATTATTTATTATGAACATTCTAGAAATTAATTAGTGTGAACATCGAGGGGGGAAAAATATTTTTGTTTGTGTTCAATTTTTATTATCAAAAGAGTATTTTGAGTTAGTTTCTATTATTTTACTAAAGCAATGGATAGAGATGGATGGATGGTATTACCTTACGTAAGTAATGTATGGGTATAAATTTTTTGTGGATTTTTTTTAAATTATTATAGCGTAGGTCGACGTGTAGATAATAGTGTATGCATCGCAGCATAATAGAATAGCACGCCGTATTACATGTTGGCACGCCGGATTGGAAATCGTCGCTGTAATGTAATGCGGCTGCTTCACGTTTAGCCAGATTGTAGTAGCGATACGTTCTTCAAAGCAGCTTAAAACGTTTAGCCTTTTTAAGCTTTGTAGGGTGACTATAAATTATGCATATGAGATATTTTTAAATCTCAAGACTTTAAGAAGACTCCAAACTTATTCATAACCAAGTAATATATGTCTGTGACGTGGAAGTGGTACCTCAGTTTGTTACGTTCTTTGGATAACCAACCGACTATCACACTGGAACTCAACATAAGCATGCGACATGAGGTGTATAGCAAGCACCTCTGCCAACCCCTCTCGAGGGACTGCGGTGTGAGTTTATGAATGTATATAACGATAGTCTCACTTGCAATAATCAGAATAAAATGTGTTAATTTTAGCACTCGCCGGCCGTTGCCGCGTCACCGCTCGCTTCCTTTTCAGAGTTCGGGGCACACCCGCAACTCTGTCCCACCACTGCAACTCCTATTCACCAGGATCAACAGTGGCGTCCTTTGATCGAATAATGAACTAATAATGCAGCTGTGCAATGACGTGCAGGCTGTGCCCGGACACCCTAACGGCTGTCTTGGGACCCGCAACGAACTTAACCAGAAGAAATAGGAATAGGTAGTAAGAAACCGATTTCAGACTTTCCTCCTAGCAAAGCGGAGACAGCAATAGAAACGGCCCTGAGGCCAAAAGCTAAAATCTACGGTCAGGGGATGCCTGACCGTCAAAAACACCTCGGCAAGCCACTAGCAAGGGATAAATTAAATACTAACTTAAATCTTACACCAATATTGGAAACAATTTTTTTTTAAGACATGGAAGTTTCTTTTCGTTTTCACAAGATCTAGGTAATAAATAGGACCACACGCTGAGACCTGAATCGAATTTAACATGATTGATCGTTCGTCATGCCAGAGACTATACTCTCACAAGATATGATGGGAAGTTTGTACAAATTCTTGATCCGACGTAGATATTCGCAAAGAGGTGAATTTTTAGAACTATCACGTTTCATTGTCACAATACTTTTTGCCATTTTTAATTTTGTGATCATGCAACGCTTTTTTGTGGCAATAACTGGAATTAAAACTTTCAAAATGGCGTATCGACGATGCGCCCGTTTGTATGCGAGTTACACCATACGAAGCGGTTTTGAAGAATGCGAATGGCACATTCAATGCGGCGCACTTTATTCCAGCTTAAATTTTCATGTATGACCGTTTTACATTACAGCGACGCTTTTCTAATCGGCGTGCCAACTTGTAATACGGCGTGTTGTACGATTTGGCTTCGATATATAATTTGATTAGTAAGTATGTGTTACGCTATGTGTATGTGTGTGTTTACGCTTATAAAACGCGAAAAAGATACAACATCCACATAACATAGAGAAATCGATCAGTCGCATTTAAAAGTATGTGGGTATATAAAATGTCACGATTTCTTCTGAAAAATGCAATTACATGGTCGCATTTCAAATAAAAATCGGATAGCTCTGATCCTCCCTTTTATTCTATGCACTAAGCACAAGCAAAAACTTTTAAGACGAAAGTTTAACGAAAGTAAGTTAATTTATAGATCGTATGGATTCTGTGACGATGTAATTGTCTCTCTGGGTCAAATACCTAACTAATAGTGAAAGAAAGTGTCACTACTTGTGCAAGCCGAGACCTGAATCGGGATAGTAACAGAATGTACATAAATATCTTGACTGCGTCCTTGATCGTCTTTGGAACAGGCGTGGTCCAGGAACAACTCCCGAAATTATAAGCCGGCCGGTGATATTTGACTCCCCGAATAGCGGAACAGGTTTAGCACTATTACAGAATACAGTCCACACGAATTTGCAACGGATTGCTACGATAATTTTGGATTGTAACGATAATGATGCCGAGACAAGGGCTTTCGCTCCGCGCGCGATGACGCTTCGATCAGTTCTCCCCGATGTTGAGGGTAGGCAGGTATGGTCGGTAATGTACACTAGCTTCATCTAACAAGATGCGCCTCACTAACACAATCAAGCAAAGCCTCCCAAGCAGCGACGTAAAAATAAAATCAGGCATTTCACTATTGAGCATAATCTTAATAATATTACAGATTCAGATTATATATGAAATACGTGCCATTTAAAAAATGTAGGTTATACGTAGCATTTTATCCGCATCCAAAAAAAACTATGTTACGTATTTAAGATTCTTTCGTGGGTTTCGTGTTAAAATTTTGTGATTTTGTTTTTTTTTTATTGATACTCAACATTGGATTGGGATAAAGTTGTAATATTCATGAAATTTGCATCAGACCCCCCCAAAAAATGATAAAAAACACACATTGTATGCTTTGTAGTTGTTTACTGCATTTTTCTGGTGGTAATTACTTCAGGAGGTCCTTTGGTGAGGGTTTAGCTGCGAGTGAGAGCATCGCGCGGCCTTCAACATCAACTCACTTAACACGGCACACGTTGCATTTACTTTGGGCGTGGCTCGTCATGTCTCCGATCTGATCTCCGACTCATCTTTGCAACGTGTTTCCTTCAGTTTTACGGTGCCTTTGACCAGTAACAAGGGTGACGCCCTTTTTTTAATAAACTGAAATGTTATAAATACCAGTCCACCTTGGAAACCCACCCCTCTCGTGTACTAGCTAGCACCTAGAATATTTTAAAGTTACTAACCTTAACTTAAGATTTGTACTGTAATAAATTACTGTGTCAGCAAAATATCTCTCTGTATAAAGTCTGGGAACCCATTCTTGAGTTTCACGCGAATTCTAGTGTTGCTGGTGGTACTAAAACTTCAATGGCAGGAAGTGACGCTAATTTGACGTCATCAACATGGTTATCAGGTGTTTTATCAGCTTGATATAGCTTGATCTGGTGAGCCACACGCCTCTCAGTCCCATCACTGCAACTTCTGTCAAACATGATCAACAGTGGCGTCGTTTGAAAGGGATAATGCAGCTGTGCAATGAAGTACAGGTTACGTGCCCGGAATATAGACTCTTGCCTTAAAGAGCGCCGGATTATATTAATCAGGGAAGCAGGCAAAGAAAAGGCAAAATGACAAATGCTGTCGCGGGCAACTTTAAAAAGCAAAGTCAAAGTCCTTATTAGACGTCACAACCATTCGAGTTCTAGTTGAAATTAATAAATAATGCTTGTAACAAAGGTTGCTTTAAAACAAATAACTTTGCTCGCTATAGCACCCCTTCCACTACAATAATAAGTTTCTGATGTTCCAAGCTTTGTACGATTAAAGCTACTGGGAATACGGTAATTTTAGTTTCTATTCTATTTCACAGGTTTTACAGGTGGTAGATTCTACGTGCGAGATCGTCTGGGTTATTACCACCCTTCTTTCTATTTCTGCCGTGAAGCAGTTCGCTGTCTTTCAGTTCGAGGGATTGGAGAGCCAGTGTAATTACAGGCACGAGAGGTATAAAATCTTTACCTCAACATGGGCAATGCTTAGGGGGCGACGGCGGTATGACTTACCATCAGGTGAACCGTTGTTTGTTTGCCCATGAACTTATATTTAAAAAAATCACAGCCTCTGCGGTGCAGTGGTGTAACAGCTGGCTGCTACGTTAGAGATTCCTGGGGGGGCGGAACTTTATGTTATTTGCAAGATGCAATGTTTAGATTTTTGGTCTCAGATGTAGTGTTATTTAACAAAAACACATAGATAGATTTGTGGTTTATACCATATCGTTGCCTAGCACCTGCGACACAAGATTCTACTATTCAAGAGTCAACGTGTGTGTCGTGATGTGGTAACTATTATACAAGAAAGTGTTTAATAAAAACGCATTTAACTTACCGTTTGTTCGTATACTGGCGCACTTTCAACTTTGTCTCAGTGTTGTGCTATCAACATCTTAGTATATTTCCATCGCAAGATTCGCAAGCGACGACTCCAGATCCAACACTGTATTGTCTCAGAGGTAAATGTCATTAACATTCTAAACAACAATTTGTCGTGACAAAGGGCTTCACTTTTATATTGTCAATTTAACACTAGTTTAGATTAACTGTAGATTTAACATATCAATTTGATTAAATTATTCAACAAAATAATAACCACATCACGACACACACATTGACTCAGCCCTGCAGCAAGTATCGTAAGAACTTGTGTCACAGGAACTAAGCAACGATATGGTATAAACTACATAGATAAGAATACAACATCCAAGACCGGTAAGCGAAACAATTATTATTATTATTATTATTAGCCATTTATTTCCCAAAAAACATTACAATAATTTAATTTTTATATATTAAAAAATTATAGAAAATTACGTTTAATTATTTTAGTATAGTTTAATTCATTAACATTATTCACTCACTGATTGTTTATTGGGTACCCTTTCGGGTAAAGGCCTCCTCTAACTGCTTCCATCGCGCCCTGTCGAGGGCCAGTCGCGTCCAGGTAGACGAGGCGACGGCCACGATGTCATCGCGCCATCGCGCGCTCGGTCGCCCGCGCGGCCGGCGGTGCTCGCGCGGCCACCAGTGCAGTACGCGTTCGCTCCAGCGCGCTGACTATTCCCACTGGGTACATTTTTATTGGCTTTGTTGTGTTTTTGTAGAGGGTTTCGGTCCGTCTGTCCCGCGGTGACCAGCCGTATTGGGTGTTGTGGTGATAGAGGGGGCTTCGCTAATTGCTAGATTTCGGATGTAGGACTTGTATTTTTTGGAGGATGTTCGGAATCCTTTCTGTGTCTCATAAAAGCAGTAATTTTATTCTTTTTTGATACTTGGTTATCCTGACTTACTCTCTCTTGGTTTGGAGAAATATAGAAATTTCGTTTCTTTGTTTTTTGTGGGCTGTTTTGGCTATCATATATTTTGTTTTCGTTGAAAACTATGAGTTTATCGTATTTTATAATCGCTCTCTGACCCATTGCTTTGTATTTTAATATTTCTGTATGTAACTTTTTTCTTTTCTCTAAAACTTTGTGGATAATCTTCTTTAAAGTATATTGTACAATTTTTCAGGTTTTTCTTGTGTTGTAATATTTTTATTTCCTTACCCATAGTTGTAAAGGTGGCAGTAATCGGTCTAGGTTTTTCTCCTTTTTTTCCTATTCTTACTACTAATTCGATTTCATTTCGTTCACAGGAAATATCAATTTTGTTAATGTACTTTATGATTTTATTTTCTAGTTCTTGGTAGGATTTTTCTCCTTCTTCAATTCCGAAAAAAACTAAATTTCTCCTTCTATTGTGTCTGTCTATACGATCCAAAAAAAATCTTGATTTTGCACTTGTTCATTTAGCTGTCTATAGTTTTGCTCCATTATTTTGAATTTTTCGTTTATGTTCTTGTTTATATTTTCTGTAATATTTGTCTTCATTTCTTTCATATCTTTCTTCTGTTCTGCTAGCTCAGTTTGAATTGATTTTAATATTTTGGTTATTTCTTCCATGTTGCTTGCTATCCCTCAATAGATGTCGCTAGTTATTTTTATTGATTATCGTTTTATTTCTATGTTGAATGTTTTTGCTTCTCGTTTGTAGATGGCGATAGTAATTCCGTTATTTGAAAAAATCTTTGTTGAACGACAATTATGTTCTCAAATATTAGGTAATGTTAGCATTTTTCCTTTGTACTCGTAAATTGAATGGAATGGAATTGAATTTCCCTTTGAAGATTTTTTTTTTTTTGTTATGTTTCTTATTTCTCACTGGTTTTTTCAATTTACCCACTTTTCTTCAAAATTGTTTTGGTTATTTTCACTTTTTTGATGAATTTCTCTAAGACACTTATATTCACGATAGTTTCTGTCCAATTACTTCTGGTTTTGAATGTTTAAGAGTATCCATCACTTCAGTTTTTAATAACTTTTTGTAATGTTGCACTGTAGGTACACTGGGCGTTTTTTGTTTTAGTTGTTAGTTTCTTTTTTTTTATTTATTAAGTTTCACCGGTTTTCTTATGTTGATCGCACTTCTCAACATATTACTTCATGCCATTAATGTTTTTTTTTGGTTTTTAATCACTTTTACTATTTTTATTAATATTTTTACTTTAGAGCTCGCAAAAATGCTCGCAAAATAAAGCGAAACAATGCGTCTTGCAAATAACACAAAGTCCTGCCCCCGCCGGGATTTAAACCCGGAACCTCTAACGTAGCAGTCGGCTGTTTACACCACTGCGCCACCGAAGTCGAAAATGTAATACATATTTTATTACTTTATTGAATTACGCACTTACAATTTTTTTACTACCACCGGTTCGGAATGCTATTTCTACGGGGAAGAAACTTCCGTAGTTGCTTTTTTAAAAATTCAAAATACAATAAATTTTCTATTTCAACTTACAATTTGTAAAACGTTTGTATGTCGACTTCTCCTCTCTAGAAAACTTGTGTTAAGTGCTTTTAAATCGTCATTTTTTTACTACCACCAAATTGGAAAGCTGATCTACGGGGAAGAGTTTCAATTTCAACTTCAAATTCAAAATATTATTAGACTTCAAAATAAGTGCTTTCAAATCGACATTTTTTACTACCACCGGTTCGGAATGCTATTTCTACGGAGAAGAATCCGGCAAGAAACCTCCGTAGTTGCTGTTTTCAAATAATGTAAATGAATTAAACAGAGTTGTGAATAGATAAATGGCTTTTGTTTGAAAATTAAGTTTTTATTTACACAAAAGTTTTGATCTTAATAAGTACAGAAAGTTATCAAGTGGATATAAAGATCCATTTCAACAATTTAAAAACTCGAATCCTTACCAAGAGCTATTGTGGTATATTTTTAGAGTTCCTTAACTGAAAATTAAGAAAACCGGCCGAGTGCGAGATGACCTCTGTGGCGCAGTACTCAGAAAAAATAATCAAATACCAGTCCATCTTGGAAACCCACCCTCTCTCGTGTGCTAGCTGGCACCTAGTTTATTTTATAACGAGTAAGATTTATTTGAGTTCCAGTTTTTATTAAAATTGTTAAAAAGCTGTGGCAGCAACAATAAAGTCTGGAAACCCACATAGAGTTTTTTTTTGTAACAGTAAATAGATTACTGCTACGCTAGAGGTTCTGGGTTTGAATCCCGGGGGGAGCGGAACTTAGTTATTTGCAAGACGCATTGTTTCGCTTACCGGTCTTAGATGTTGTATTCTTATCTATGTAGTTAATACCATATCGTTGCTTAGTGCCTGCGATACAAGATTATATCTTAGTGCAGGGCTGAGTCAATGTGTGTCGTGGTTATTATTATCATTCTTATATTAGCTTCAGTATTTAAGTACACGTAATGTGAATAAAGAATATGAATTTCAACGGAACCCTCGGCCGGTTAATCTCTTACCCGGTTCAAACTTAAAACCGGATAAGTTAAAACGTCACAGAACACTACCGGCTCCGCATTTTGCCGCCTTTTCAGAATAATCTCCATACTTAGCAGGAAGTTTTAAAAACTTGTCCTGCTCTGTGATTTTTTTAGCGTTCGGTAACACAAATACAAAGGGTAAAAACGGAGCCCTATTACTAAGCCTCGGCATCTGTCTGTCTGTCTGTCAGTGGGTTTTATCTCATAAACCATAGTAGTTGGACTCTTGAAATTTTCAGAGAATGTTTATTTCTGTTGCCGCTATAACAACAAATACTAAAATCATAAAGAATTTGAAAAATAATAGGTGCCTCCATACAAGGGACGTGATTTTCACGTTTCACGAAGAAAATTTAAAGAATTTTTGAGAAAATCTAAAATGTATAAAAATATTTAATCTTACAAGATGATACGGAACTCATAATGTGGCAGTCCGACTCACATTTTGCCAGTTTTTTTTTCTAGGCAATGCCGGCGTTCAGTTACCGCCGGTCTGAAAGTTTTTTTTTCTTTTTATAAAGCGACAAACAAGTTTTTATGACGTAAAATGTAGCTTTTACGTGGAGCTTATTTTAATCGTTTGACGCGAACGCGACTTCGACTCCTGTTTGTAAAAACTGTAATTAACTTTACGTTACGTTGTTTGTTTAGTTTTCTATGCACTGTAGGTTATTTAAATAAACGTTGATTACTATTTACCCACTTTACACAGTCGAGGTTTGCCACAGAGTATCATTTGCCATCGAAATTCCTCTGTACGAGATAATACTACGTTTTAGGGGTTGGATCGCAAGCGCCATCCTAATTGGCCGTAGTAAATCTCTATTACCAATGAGGGTAAAGGAAGCAAATCATTAATTGAAATCATGATGTTGTTTTAAAAGTATGATAATCTCATCCATTCACAAATATAGTATGAAAGCCCCCAGCCGCAAAACCTGCAAGCAAAACTCGACCTTAAGGTGGTAGCGCGTGCGCGCCCGTGTACGTACTTAGCAAAAAGGCCGCTTTGGCATTTTTTTTACAACATGTGGTCAACCAAGCTGACGGTTCATCTCATGGAAATTGTTTACAACGCTACCGTTGAAAAGTTCATTCATTTAGATCTATTTCTATTTTGGTAAAACGGGTTTTGGCAATTAAAATTTCGGTGAATAGGGAATGTGAATGACTTTTTTTATTTCTTTACCACAGATTTACACAAAATCGTTATATTTTCTCAAATATCACACTTATCAACTAAGTTATAAAGCCGTTGGTTAGACAGAGAGATTTACAATGACGTCAAAGTACAAGGGCACCGTACAACATCCAAAAAGTTTAATCTGATGACCGAGATAGATAAATTTACTTTTAATGTAAGTCTTTTATTGGAAATTGTGTTCGCTTTTATAATAAAATTCCAAGAAATGTAACAGAAATGTCAGATATGAAATTTAAGCAATATGTTTAACAAATTTTAATTAAGAAGGCTAACTATTAAATATAAAATTACGTAGAGGATAAAGATATATGGAAGTAATTTCACAGGTTTATCTTATTGACAGTTTAGCTAGATTTATTATGTTGAAAAATTGTAATTTGTAGTAGAAAATATTGTAATTGAATATTGAAAAAAGCAACTACGGAGGTTTCTTGCCGGATTCTTCCCCGTAGAAGTAGCATTCCGAACCGGTGGTTGTAAAAAAATGACGATTTGAAAGTGCTTATTTTAAGTCTATTCGACTAAAAACATTTTGACTTTGTCTTTTGAATGGTTATATCTCCCTGGTTTATTGTTTAATTCTAATTCTAATTTTAATTTACTATGAATTGATTGAATGATCAAATTAAATTTCATGCAGATTCCCTATAGTGTTAGAATCCTAAGGAATATTACATTTTATACAACATCATGGAGAAACAAGCAATCGGTTCACGGTGATGGAAAGCAAGCAATCGGTTCACGGTGATGGAAAGTGACATTATATTATACATAGTCCAGTGACACGATTATGCCGTTGATGTCTGCCTTTATAGAGGTGGAAGATACCTTTTGTGCCGGAAAATACACTAGCTCTCCAATCCTTCGAACCGAAACACAGCGAACTGCTTAGAAAAGAAGGTGGTACCAATGCAGACGATCACGCACGAGTTTTACCACTTATATCAATATTGTATTTGAAACTATATAAACACTAGCTGACCCGGCAAACGTTGTTTTGCCATATAAATAAAATGTTAAGGGTGGACGACCCTTATCACTGAAGGGTATGAAAAATAGATGTCGGCCGATTCTCAGACCTACTCAATATGCTATCAAAATTTCATGAGAATCGGTCAAGCCGTTTCGGAGGAATTTGGGAACGAACATTGTGACAGGAGAATTTTATATTTAAGATATGTCAAACGATGAAAACTTCTTGTCAGTGATTATTGCTAATGAGCAAAATTTTTTAAGTTGTCCATATATATCAATTCAAATTAAGGAAAATTTTTTATAAGAAATCTAGAAGAATTTTTGTATCGACCTAAAAACATTATTAAATGAACGTTCTACTTTCAGCTACACATTTAATATTAACTATTAATGTTTTTATGCCGATGTTTGTTTGCTTAACGCGTTAACTGCTATGCGGGTTTGGATAAAACTTACTTGCTACGAAAATGAACAATGTTTTCTACAAGACACTAGTAAAGTTTTCAATCTGAAAAATATACCACATCATCCATTTTCCGGCCAAAGCTGCAATCGGGTTTGGCCGTTATCCCTCGAGAGACGAAGGCAGAGGTGCTAAACACCGCTTTTCACGTGTTAATGTTGAATCCTAGTGTGACAGGTTGCGAATCTGTCGCCACTAACAGGGCACAGTGAGGAACGTGGAAGCTACAACTTACAGAAACCTGGAAGACGAGAGAAGAGAGACTCGAACCCTCGACCTGTCGGCTGGGGTCGGTCGGCTATCCAAGGCACGTAAACTGAGCTACCACGTCCTCAAAAAAAATCCTTTTGCAGTTATTTTGACATACGGGTACATTTCAGAATCTTAACAGTATTGTATAGCATCAGGTTGACAATGAGGCGAGACGTTGACATTTCGTATCAGATTTGATAGGTGAATACATAAATTAACGATTGGTAGTCGCGGAGAGCGGACACCAATCATTAATCTATAATCGTATAATAATTATTTTATTTCGTTGCAGATTACAATAAAAAGGAGAAAGTAGTTTAGTATTTACACAAATTTTAAATTAAGTGTATAATATTTAATTATCATCTGCTAGAATCCTTCTGGACGTAAAGATAACCAGTTCTCTGTGGATTGGGCTACTTGAATCCAGTTGGGACCGGCAGTTTTTTTAGCTCATCTTTCCATTTACCTTCAGGTCTACCTCTCCTTTTACCTTGTGGACCTGACCATGTGGTCATCATTAATCAATGGGTGTATTACCTATGATCTCGCAATGAACGTTCGAATAAGGTTGTGTGAGTTTTGACAGGCGCGTACATGCATATTATTTCAGTGTGCGTAACCTAAGCATTGCCGAATAAAGAGTTAAGTACACCAGGATGACATGTGCATGCACGTTAAATTACAAACAGGCGAAAGTTCTTCGTAAGATAGAATCTGTAGATACAAAATATATTTTATCTCGAACATATTATGTACCGAGCTCAAAGCATAAAAGGTTTCCCTTAATTTACCAAGTAAATAACTGAGATTTCTACTATGTAATAGTCTGTAGTTCATAATGTAAAATCGTTTGCACATACGAGTTCCTACCGTAACTATGTAGTTGTAAGTTTTACAACCGCGTTTAGTATCAGAGAACATGTATTAAAACAGAAATGAAAGAAATAAGAATCGTTTATACATTTTTTTTTGATAGCAATGCCACAAACATAATCGTTGAAACAGGTGGTAGATCTCCGTCTGCGTTGGTAATATTATTATTTCGTTGCCGTGAAGCAGTTCGCTATGTTTCTTACCGGCAAGAGAGGTTTAATTCTACATGAGCAACGAATTGGTACCCCCACTGCTCATGATTCATCATTATGGTGTAGGCGTTTTAGTCATCAAGGGCATCGTGGTATCAACAGGCGGTGCGGTGGTATCACTTTCCATCAGATGGACCGTCTGCTTGTTTCATCTTGTTGTTTCATAAAAAAAAAGTATTTTATAAACTAGACTTCTTTTTGGGTAGAATTATCTTTTTTTCTAGATAGCCAAGTTTATCAAAAAGTAAAATTTCAATTTTTATATTTTTTATTATACTATATATCTCGGTGATCGTGAGGTTTTTTTTTTAAATTTAAACTGATTACATACTTATTTTCTTGGTTCAAAGTACTTAGAAAAAAAAGGATTTTATTTCGATTCTTGTATTTTTCAGCTAAAGTTTCTAAAAGGTCGATGTAATGTCTATCAGCTTAATCTTTGCCAAACAAAAAGGACCGGAAGTGACGTGGATTTATGTTCTAAATGTTCACCGGAAACTCCCATGTCGCCATATTAAAGACAATTTACGTTTGAAAGCTTATGGATACGACATCTAATTCCTTTTTTTTTAACTTAAAAACCTTTACCATATTTTCAACGTAGATATAGGATGTTATTTTTTATTTCTCATTTTTTCCTAAATTATTTGATATTAATTAATATGTATGTATATACAGCATATCAAAAATCCTAGTCAGTAAATTTAAATAAACAATTCAATTCGTCAAATTATAATATCTATAGGTTTCTTCTGATTAAGTTCGTTGCGGGTCCCAAGACAGCCGTGTGTCCCGGGCATAGCCTGTGCGTCAGGCGTCACAGCTGCATTATTAGTTGATTATTCGATCAAAGGACGCCACTGTTGATCCTGGTGAACAGGAGTTGCAGTGGTAGGACAGAGTGGCAGGTATGACCTGAATAAAAATGTTCCATATAATTTTATAATTCAGTGAAAAAAATAATCTGTTTCCATTTCGCAAATTTCGTTGGGAATGACAGCAGTGAGAGTTCTTTTTATACCACTAATGTGGCAAACAAGCGGCTTGCCTGATGATAAGCAGTCCCCGTGGCTTATGGACGTTTGTAATATCAGGTTTCACACACACGTTGCCGACTCTGCATGGATCTTTTAACGCCCTTGAAGAGCCCAGGTAAGTCACTTCGGATGACCATGCCAGGGAGTTCATTTCATAGCTCGAGCCTTCTTCCTATCTTTCTTCTTTCTATTTCTGCCGCTAAGCAGTTCCGTTTTTTTTTCGAAGGGTTGGAAAGCCAGTGTTTACTATAACACCATTTATTCTAAAAGGGCAACGCATTGGCGTTAAGGGCATCGTCGTGTCAATAGACAGCGTTACCACTTTCCCTCAGGTAAATCGTCCTGCCCGTGACGTTGTATAGAAAGCTGCATATTTCTGTCTCATCTAGTGCTTGTACATCTAGAATCAGAAAGCAGAGCAAGTTATCCTGAATTTAGACGCTCGCAGCATTAATTAAATTTTAACTGCAAATGGGTAGACTCAGTATATCTCCGTCATGGAAGGAATATGTTATATCCGGTATATGTTCTCTATTTTAGTTTACTAACAACTTGTAACTTAGAACTAGAGGTATTTTGAACTGGTTTGAAAAAGAGACAAAAATGCTAAAGAAAAGAACAGTTAAAAAGAGAGTCGCGTCCCCATGCTTGTGTTTTTTGCAAGACACATTGTGCCAGCGATGCAAGATTATATCTTACTGCAGGGCAGACTCAATGTGTGTGTCGTGATTTGGTTTATTAATTTATCCCTTATTGCACATATTTTTAAGTTAATCTTTACATAATTTTTGAAAAAGGTTTTAAGATTTTCACCTTGTTTCAAATATTTCCACTCATCTTTTGTAAGGTGAAGTTTTTTATAGATTAATTAGAAAAAAAGATCTATTGAAAACACGAAGAATACACTTTCGAATAAAATTAACTGAACTCCCAAATTAGCTTCTAAGAAAGTAGATTGATAAGTTTCTCCTGAGTTACAAACCGGACTTCGCACTCACTCTTAGCTAATCAAAAAACGGGACTATTCGGAAACTTTGTATCGAAGGTAGAAGGCAGCCATTTTGTTAATTTAGATATAGACTAAGCGATAACGGTGTGGTATTGTATCATAAAAAATTTGGCCTATTACTTCAGTTTTGGAAGCTGCTTGTAAACGAATTTTCATTTACGATTTCTGTTCAGCGAAAAAAAACTAACTCTGCGGGAGTCCACAACTGAGGGAATTATTCATCAATATGAATCACCGGTTCTTGCAATGCTTTCTGATAAAGATGACCTGGGGCTCTTTTAGGTGAGAGTGAATAGGCTACTCCTGTGTTGGGATTTTCTACCTTAGACTCCATCGCCGCTTAACATCAGGCGGCATTGGGGTCAAATGCTTGCCTTGTTAAAAATATCATAATATAATCTAAACCATACATACAAACGCATATACACATAAACTCACGCCGCAATCCCTCGAGAGGGATTGGCAGAGGCGTTAAACACCGTATTTCACATGTTGAGTCCCAAGGTGACAGGTTGCGAATCTGTCGCCATTACCCGGCCACATTGAGGAACATGGCAGCTACAACTTACGGCAACCCGAGAATCGAACCCTCGGTTAACCAAGGCACGTAACAAACTGAGCTAGCACGTCTTAACTAATCCTTCTAGTCCTTTAACCTAACCCAGCACTACCATATCACTCGTTAGTCGTACCTTTAAAAATCGTTTCCGATCCGTCTCCATTTTATAATTAATTAAAGGTAGAAATTAATTTTTGAAATCACCCTGTTCGTAATGAAAAAAAAATATTTTCCAAAGCAACTGAATAGCGATCATCTTAGTATTCTCAAACTGAAAGACATTTGAAAAATTGAAACTTTTTTTGCATCAAAATTCTTTTAATCTATGGTCTTCCCTTAAACCGCCAGAAGTTTCAAAGGCAAACAACTGTTGACTTCTCAAACTTTTTGCTATTAGTTCCTCAGCCAGCGCCGCCCAAACTTTCACAGGCGATTGTTGAACAACCTTGAGGAACATTGAGGAATCGTTGTGAGTAAGCAAATAACTTATCGTTGACTCAATTGAAGTTTTCGCCCGGTTCACCCGATATAAACTCTGCCCGATTTCCGAAGGTCAGTCGAAAATAACGCACAAAATAATTTTATTAACGGCTTTTGCAGTGACAATTAAACTCGATTCAAAATTCAACTATATCCGGGTTATTCTGTATTTCACAGACGTTAAAAAAGCATTTGATTTAAGAATTTTCATATTTTTTATCAGTAAAAAACCAAAAAATAATTTTACCGACGGTTTTTTTATATTTTAAAACCGATTTTGCAGTGACAATTAAACCCGGATTAAAAGTCAACTCTATCCGGTTTATTCTGTATTTCACAGACGTTACAAAATCATTTGATTTTTGAATTTTCAAACCATTTATTCAGTACAAAGCTGAACAAAAAGGTGCTTTGTAAAGATATATTTTTGTGGGTCTTAATAAACAAACAGAAACCTTTAGCATACATTATTAACAAGTAAAACAACTCAAACGTTCCCCTCCAACCTTTTTATGACGGGGAAAAAGTCAATTATTCATACTCTCTCATAATCCCTCGCAGGATTTCGTTAAAAACAGTTAAGTCTTGTTAACAGAAGAAAAAAGATTTACATTCAAGTTTATTAATGACGAAGAGAAAGAGGGAAAAATTAAATAGGTTCTGCAAAAAGTTTTCGAGATCTAAAACTGTGTGGTAATTAACTCAACAAGCGTTTGGTCATTAAGTACATATACCTTATTTTAAGGACCTCGAAAACCTTCACACTGGGACTTACATAAACATGCGAAATGCGGTGTTTAACAACTCTGCCAACCTCTCGAGCGAGAACGGCGTGAGTTTATGTTTATATATTTTAAGGACACAATGACATGAGTTTTCCCGTCCTGATGATTGGTAGTTTTTTGTCGTCCAGTTCGGTGAATTGTTGGTGGCAAACCAACAAGGTGGACAACTTTATTAGGGCATTAGGGAGCAGCAGAGGTACGCGTTTTTCGATTGATCATGAACTTTATTGTTTATAATAGGTAATATATATGAAATTTAATTTGATCATTCAAACAATTTATCGTAAACATGTTGAAATAGTATATTGACAGTGAAAATATGAATTGAACGATAAACCAGGAAGATATAACCATTGAAAGTAAATATCTTATCAGAACAACCTTTTCTATGAAAGGTAATAGCGACCGTGTACTTTGATTTTATTATACATATTGGATCTCTCTGTGTGACCAACGACTTTGAATCTTTATAAATCAGTAAATAAGTCAGATATTTGAGAAAATCTAACGGCTATGAGTATACACGTGGTATCGAATTATAAAAATAAATAAAAAAATAAGTCACAGATATTCCCTATTGGCAAGCGTTCTCAATGTTTCCTATTGTTAGAAGATATTTAAACAAAGTTTTCAATGAAGATCGGGTAATGTTTACCATCACTATATACAATAGAGTATAAAGATTTACCAACAATAATTATTTACTTCAAATTCTATCGTAATTTTTTTCATCAAATAAGTGTAGTAAATTGTGTATTGTGTGTGTGTGTGTGTAAATAAAGAATTTGATTATCAGTTCATGTAGTAACTTTACTTAATGTTTATTTGACTATATTTTAATTCAATAGGACTAATTAAGTAGGTAGTTGTTTATTGTTATATTTCGTCTGTGTAAAATGTTTTATTGACATTTGTAGATATTATATACATTTTTTTTGTAACATTTTATACTATAACTAAGATTGTAATGAAATATGATATTGAAAAGGGCAACTACGGAGGTTTCTTGCCGGATTCTCCCACTTAGACAGGCGTACCGAACCGGTGGTAGTTTAAAAATAATTTTGACGATTTAAAAGTCCTTGTTTTAAGTACATTTGAATTAAAAATTTGATTTTGATTTTACCTTTAGGCGTAACAGTTCTCACAATATCAAGTACTAAAACATTTTGAAAATTGAGTTTTATCAAAAAATTATACCGTTCGTATTGAAACAATTCTTCTTAGCCGACTAAAAAAAAGGAGGTTATTTTCAAAACTATTTCACACCCCAATCGGATTTGGCGTTTGTCCAGCCTTTCCTCCTTTCTTATTCAAGTATGAACGAAAGTAAGTGTCCTATTATGAAGCCACGGAGCGAATACCCGGTTTCGCCCGGTTATTTATGAGTCGCAAAGTTACCCGGTTCAAGGTCTACTATCAACTCGGAAACGAAATGTCAACCTTTTGCCTTCAAATCGAGGCAATAAGAAACCGTTTTAATGCTGGATAAGTTTTTTTATTTTTATAAACCACATCTCGACACACACATCGACTCAGCCCTGCATTAAGTATCTTAAGAACTTGTGTCACAGGAACTAAGCAACGATATGGTATAGACTACATAGATAAGAATACTACATCCAAGACCGGTAAGCGAAACAATGTCTTGCAAATAAACAAAGATCCGCCCCCGCCGGGATTCGAACCCAGAACCTCTAGCGTGACAGTCGGCTGTTAAACCAATGCGCCACAGAGGTCATCAAAATAACTGTGCGTTGCAGTACGGAATTGCATATGAAGAATATCTAACTTCTTGGATTGATGCAGTGTTGATGTGTTCACGAGTTGATGTTTGTATGGAATAAACTCTTATCCGTTCAAAACTGACTTTACGAAACCGGTCAAAAATAACTTGTAGCACATAAAGGGGGCGTTGGAAGTAAAATGATAATAATCGTTTATATTATTAAGTTATAAAAGTAAAGGTGGTAGATCTACGAGAGAGCGAGATCGTCTTGGTTGGTACCACCCTCTTTTCTATTTACAATGTGAAGCAGTTCGCAATTTCGGTTCAAAGGATTGGAGAGCCAGTGTAATTACAAGCACGAGAAATATAAAATCTTTACCTCTACATGGGCAACGCGATGCTTTTGGCGTTCCACTACATAAGGGGCATCATCGTGTCAATCGGTGGTATCACTTTCCATCAGGTGAATCGTTGCTTGTTTGCCCTTGACGTTGTTTCAAAAAATAAAGGTGTAATGCGCACGTTGTGAGTATATATAAATTGATAAAGCAAGTTTCTTGAAAGCAACGATAACACAAGCTTAAGTATACTTAAAAGTATATAAATAAGCCCGAAACCCCCACCATACTTATGTATGATGATGGGGATACGTATGTATGATGGGGGTTTCGGGTCACCCGCCACTCTGTCTCACCCCTCCTGTCCACCAGGATCAACAGTGGCGTCCTTTGATTGAATAATCAACTAATAATGCAGCTGTGCAATGATGCACAGGCTGTGCTCAAACATCCTACCGGCTGTCTTGGGACCCGCAACGAACTTAATCAGAAGAAATAGGTAGGATAGAAAGAAACCGATTCCAGACTGAAAGCGAACAATAATGGGGGTTTCTCGTCTATTTAAATAAAGTTAATTGACCTTGACTTTTTCAAAATGTTTGCTCGTTGAAGTTCTTTCAAAGAAAAAGCAATTACAAACGAAATAACCAAAGATTAAAGTCTAAAAATACTAAAAGATTTTCTTTTAAACCAGTGAAATTAAACAACAAATCTTTGATGGAATGATTTCATTTACTCTTTATTTTTATTTTTTCGATTAATTCCTCAAAGAAAGGCATTAACATTCGATTTGTTAATGGAATATAAATCCTGCTATCACACCGATACGAGCAGGGTTCGCTGCGTCACCTGTTACCAAATAAACCGTCAATAATTCAAGCGCAGTTAAACGTGATTTAAGCTTCGCTCTACCATGTTTACACCGTCGCATGTGTTCGTATGATATTTTCACTGTTAATTAAATTTTAAAGCACATCGGTTTCAGTGAACTCGGCATTTTATTTCTTAATGAGAATATTTTAATAACTTTCCTTGATCGCTTTGGAATATCTATAAGTAATTAAATCCATCCCTCAAAATTATATACATATATATAATATATATATATATTTTATGTTCTATTGGCGTTTACGCTTGCGGAATAATAGCATTTATCTTAGGGGCCTTGTATGATTCGCGTGGCGTTAGTGTGACGTCTTTCATTGAAGTATGCTTTACAACTCCTTTGAGTCTAAGTTCCGACTGCGGTAACAATCTTGCGGTATGAATCTTTGTAAAGCGCCCCTTAAAACGGATTGATGATGAATTATGATTGCTCATAAAAAACTGCAGTAATCTACTTTACCTGATTTGTAGAAAAACTATACGAATTTATAGCAGCAATGAAAGCACGCACACTTGACGGAATGATAACGCATTTGGTGTTCTTTTTTACGCCGTACATGGAGTCAAGATTACACTTCGGTGTGAGAGCAGGCATGATTAATCCTAGTTTTAGCGTCGCTTTGAGTCGCGGCTGGTAATTCTGGGCTCAGGATTTATTACAAGACTTACTGTAATGCCGGATTATTCAATTACCCTCCACTAGTTCGCGTTACACTGCTTTGTTTGCGGCTTCTTGGAAACATTTCTCATTTATTTTGCCGCTTCAAAAACACTCGGCCAGAAATGGATTGATTAAAACATTACTGCTTCTATTAATTACTTCTTTAACAGTGTAACCATAAAGGTAATAATAAAGTCTCATTCAGAAAGTTTGAAAGTTGATTTAACTTTTACGATTCTTAAGTTGCAAATAAGCATGCGAAAAAATTTTTAATTGAAAAAAAAATGAAAATGAATTGAATTGAATTCAATGAAAATGTTGTGTACAATAAGGATAAACATTCTATTTTTTGTTCATAATGTAACGATCGTTATCTGTTGTTGGATAAATAAATAAATAAATAAATTTGTCGTTACTTTGTATTTGACGAACTCTGTGGCGCAGTGGTGTCATCAGATTGATAAGCTAGAGATTCTAGGTTCGAATCCCGGCGGGGGCGGAACATTGTTTCGCTTACCGGTCTTGGATGTAGTATTCTTTTATGTGTAGTTTAAAGTCAAAGTCAAAGTCAAAATGTTTTATTCGATTAGACTTAAAAATCGTCATTTTTTATTTATTTTTTATGTGTAGTTTATACCATACCGTTGCTTAGTACCAGCGATACGTGATTTATCTTGGTGCAGGGCTGAGTCAATGTGTGTGTCGTGATGTGGTTATTATTATACAATGAAGGTTAGGTTAGTTACCACTTTCAAGGTTTACCTAAAAACCCAGCAATCTAAGGCAAAAAAGGCGTTCGTCAAACCTAGAACAAAAAATTATATAATACATATCATATTATACATATACATAAAAAATTAATAGTTTTTAAAAACACTAGAAAAACACGCTTGGAATTCCAGTGTCTATCTTTCGGCTTCATCATAATACCTTGAAACCTAATATCGTGGTCAAAGTTCATTACAAGACTTTTATAAGAGATCCAAAACAGCTATGATACGATTTTTCATCATGAAGTTCCAGTTCATACCTTCCGGCTCCATCAGATCAGTTCGACAGTACCATATCATTGTATTGTCAGAACTACATACAGCTGCCAATTTTCATTACGCTACGACCCTTGGAGATGGTTAAATTAGTTACCTTAGATTCCATTACATAGTTAGTTACATACAGGTCGACCTAATAAAAGCGTATTAAAATAACTAATAGATTTTAAAAATCTAAAAACCCACTTTAAAAATAAAAAAAATAACCCTACGGGGCTGAAAGAGGGGCCACTCAAAAGTGGGGGCGTATATTCTTTAAGGGATTATTAATGGTATATATTTTTTACATGACGTGAAAATCCCCTGACCCTGAAAATCTCAGCCTGCTAACTTATCGGGGAGTGCCTCAAAATTGAGTTGCAAAAATCAAACCGGAACGACGAACAAACGAACAAGAAAAGTGAGTATAAAAACGTGGGAAAAAAGAGGCAGGATATATAGGGGAAGACTAATACTTACAACTGGGAATTCTTTTTCAGTTTGTTTTCTTTGACGCTGAAATGACAAACACTATTCCTCTTTTTCCTTCATATTGTTTTAATAGCGGCATCCCTTTCATATCACTTGACAAGCGTTAAGCAATTGTTTGCTAGTGTGCTGATATGTTTGGAAGTTTCTTTTCCGTTGTTTTTTTTTTACTAATACTTGGGAAACAAACAGTATATAATTAAAAAAATAATCATTTAAATAAATCTTAAAACAATAAAGTTTCCACTGATAAAATAAACGAAACAGTACATGCCACAAAAAATAAATTTAGAAGGATTATAAAACATCATACAAATTCGATAGACATACAAGTTAGTGTGAAAATTAATTATTTAAAAATATATAAAATTGAAAGTAAAACGGCTTAAAAAGTAAATAAATTAAAATCACAATTAATTTAAAATAAGAATTCGAAATTTACAATTACAAAAAACATTTAAAAAAATTAATGAGGACACTGACGCCACGCTTAAACTTACTTCACTTTTTTGGTTTGTTGTATGTATGTATATTTTTGTTATATCAAGAGAGAGCAAACTACAAAGAGGCTACTATAGAGATATTTTGCAATTTAACCTGTAGTTGGAAAATCAGTATATATCAATCAATAATAATAAATAATCACGACACACGCATTCACTCAGCCCTGCAGTAAGTATCGTAAGAACTTGTATCGCAGGTGCTAAGCAACGATATGGTATATACTAAATAAATAAGAATGCAGCATCCAAGACCGGTAAGCGAAACAATGCGTCTTGCAAATAACACAAAGCCGCCCCCGCCCCCGCCGGGATTCGAACCCGGAACCTCTAGCGTAGGTGGAGGTACTGAACTAGTTACATGAGATTAGGGATGTTTCCATTTTCCTGGTTTGTTTTATTAATCAGAGCACTTGTTCTCTTTCTTTACTTTATTACTTGAGTTAAGTTGCTTGGACACAAATATTTGTGGATATGGTATATGGTAAGAATTGAATCTAGATAGGAGGACATGGTGGCTCAGTTTGTTACAGGCCTTGGTTAACCGACCGACCCGACTCGACAGTTCGCGGGTTCGAGTCTCGGGTCACCGTACGTTGTAGCTGCCATGTTCCTCATTGCGCACGGATAGTGGCGACAGATTTGCAATCTGTCACACTGGGAATCAACATAAACATGCGAAATGTAGTGTTTAACACCTCTGGCAACCCCTCTTAAGGAATTAATTACGGCGTGAGTTTAAGTTTTGGTTTTGATGTATGTCAATCTAGATGCACCCATTGTCTTATGATGTAAAGTACGATTTTTTTTGCTTCTCTAACGAAAACTGATATAACGAAATCGAGTGTTCCAAATTTTGATATGACAACTCTATACTTCTAAAAAGGATCAAATAATCGACCGACCAATTATTTGATTGTCGCGACTAAATGTATCATGTCCTCTCGCGCCTTTTGCGTCTAATGTGCTAGCCCTGCTGATCCGAGGTCACCACTCTAGAACCTCTTTCCTGACGGTCACCGGTTTTTCGAGCTATTCATTTAATTACCCACAACTTTCTGATCCTTTCTCCTACTGAGTATTTGTGTAAAATGATCGGGTACCCCTAAGATTCTAAAACTAAAGGGGGTACCCGTTCAAATAAGGAACATCCGAACATTACTATATCAGTGTATCGCAGTAATGAAATCGTGAAGTTACTTTCTTGTTGCAAACTCGTCTGTGATATTAATAATCGCAAGCCTAAGCCACATTTTTTGTAATTATGTACCTTATTACGTAGGCAATAGAAGTTACTGTAAAATTGGACAAAATTTACGTTTGATGGACGTCATTTTTGAACGGACGAAAAAAGTTCTTAAGTCGATTCGATTTTTTTTTTGTTAGTAGTTAAGGCAATAGATTGCTGCATTCATGATAGATAAACAATAAGAACTTTAGACCTTTTTATGCTGTTCATCTATAAAAAAAAGCAGTCACTGCGACTCCACTGTTCGTCTGTGTCTCAATCTCATGAACAAATAGGTGCCTTAACAACAAATAGAGTATGCAATGAAGATTATTTGATAGTTGAAATATTGAACTGATTGTTGCAAAGTTATATACGGGAGACCTGTAATTGGCCTTAATATTAGAAAACGACTAGTCTATATGGTATATTTACGCTATTGGTTTTTGTAAATAAATAAATAAAAATACTAAAAACTTAATGAATTAAAAAATCCTAATTTTCTCGACATTGATTGTTTGTTCTTGTTTCTTTGACGAAATCATTTAAAAAAACACATAATTATTGAGCTCATAAGACGGTGCGGAGCCTTTCACGTGTGAGCCCGACTCGCACTGGCCCGATTTGTATTTGAAATCATCATAAAATTAAAAAAACATACCCTTGATATCTTACCTCATCTTCACTATATAGTATAAAACAAAGTCGCTTCCCGCTGTCTGTCCCTATGTATGCTTAGATCTTTAAAACTACGCAACGGATTTTGATGCGGTTTTTTAATAGAAAGATTGATTTGAGAGGAAGGTTTACATATATATCACTCTTGCACAATATCCGTGTGAAACCGGGGCGGGTCGATAGTTTTTAAAAAGAACCTAACATAAATATGTTTTATCATATTTTACAACAAAAAACCAGCTAAAGTTACTTAAAAATAAATTCCGCTTAACATGCGAGCTCTGAAGAGAGAAAAAAAACAAGTTGCTCTGTATTTTTTCACAAACATCGCATCGGAAACTTCACCGCGAGCATCTTTTTAAAGTTCAAACCGGTTCTCACGAAATTTGACATTAAAAGTATCTTTGAACTCGGCCATCCATTCAAAAGAAAAGTATAATTCGCTGAAGAACTCTTCATAACAGTAAAAGATCTCTATTCAAATCGTATTATGTCTCTGCGGGAAGTTTTAGCGCTCACCCTCTTGCACTTTAGCATGGAATTATTTTAAAATTATTTTGAAACCTCATAATTTAAAAACAAAATATTCAAGAATACAAGCCCCGTATAAAGATAAAACACCTGACAGCTATATTTTCATTTCATAGACAAACAAAGCAATTTATTTATTTATTTTATGACCAACTAAAAATCTACATCAGAATCATATCATCAGACAAATAAAAAAAAATTAGTCAATTTGACTATCAAATGAGACGTGTTAAAATAAAAAACAAAAAAAGTGTAAATTGGACCAACTGATGAAGGCTGTCAAAGATACTACTGCTATACTTTACCAAAAACGATAAAACAAATTAAGTAATTTTAAAAATAAAACAATGCAGTTAACTTTAAGGGATCTAGTTGATAAAACACTACTTTTGTACCGTATTTATAATAATAATAACCACATCTCGACACACACATTGACTCAGCCCTGCAGTAAGTATTGCAAGAACTTGTGTCACAGGATCTAAGCAACGATATGGTATATACTACATAGATAAGAATACAATATCCAAGACCGGTAAGCGAAACAATGCGTCTAAAAAAAAATATATAAAAGAAAAGGCAGAAAATGCTTATCATAAAACACACAAACAAAACAATTTTGACAACTTCGGTGGTGCAGTTTTTCCGGGTTTGAATCCCGGTGGGGGCGAGACTTGTGATATTTGCAAGACGCATTGTTTCGCTTACCGGTCTCGGATGTTGTATTCTTATCTATGTAGTTTATACCGTATCGTTGCTTAGTTCCTGTGACAAGTTCTCACGATACTAACTCTCTCTTTCTTTTATTTGACACTCACGGCGACTAATGCCAGCCGTGTTGTCTATACCCAAATTCTTTAAAGGTTTTATATATCTACAAAGACACAACCATTCGTCGCCAACGAATGCCAAGCAGGAAAAGATGAAAGACTATCACATTAATGGTTTACCAGAAATAAAAATGGCAACTTTATACCTATTCCTTTTGGTAATGCTATTACTGTCCATGAAATGAGATGAGATCCATAACCCACTGACAGACCGACAAACGAACAGTGGCGGAGGCATATTAAAATAATCCCGTTGTTAGCATCCTCCATAAACCATAAAGAAGATTAAACATTGAAGTGCAGCGCAAAATTAATTGTTGTGTTGAACATTTTTCGTACGACTAATTCAATGTTCTAACCATGTTGATCAATCATTAATCTTATATTGTACTAATAATTGACCAATCATTAATCTAGTACCGTATAAATATGTGACCAATCATTAATACAGTATCTTATAAATGTTTGACCAATCATTAATCTATTATTGTATTAACGATTGGCCAATCATTAATCTATGGTTCTGGGCTAATTAATTGTAGATTTTTACCAAGTAAACACACTTCCATGCTAAAAAGGATGCAAGCTTAAAATGTAAATGACTCTTAGTACCGTATTTTAAACTTTCCATAGACGTGGCAGCTCATATCAAACTTTTACGAATGCCTGCATTAGAATTCAATGGCTTCTTATAATTGACTTATATTAAAACATTTCGTAAATTATTTATTTTTAGATACCTAATAAAGTAATTTGTTTAATATGAGAGAGAAAGATATGACCGGTTATCGGCCGCAGGGCCATCAGGTTCATGACCGTCATCAGACATGGGGTTGGTGTTGGAGTCGAAATAATAACTAATCCCAATTGTATTGGAAATCCACTATTTAATTACGAATTTAATAAAGAGAAATATAAAGTGATTACACTGATGAAGTTTGATTTAAATCGCGGTAATCTCAAAGATGCACGTGTACGATCCAACCGTCCAGCTCAGAATGCCTGTCTAACCGTCCCCTTCTCTACTCAACAATCCCGGAAGCTCGTATAGTCAATTCAGTGACTAATAAAAATTAATTTGCTCGGTTGAGATCGTCACGCCATCTCTGATTTCACCCAGATACTAAGCCTGACGTTTCAATAAAAACAATAATTAGATCTTAGAATATTATAATCAGCAAGGTATCTGCGACAGATATATGTTTTCTGGTTAAAATTTTATGCAACTAAAAAATTTCAACGCGACAAAGTAACATAACAAAAACTCACGCCGTAATCCCTCGAGAGGGGTTGGCAGAGGTGTTAAACATCGTATTTCGCATGTTTATGTTGAGTCCCAGTGTGACAGGTTGCGAATCTGTGTCGCCACTATCCGGGCACATTGAGAAACATGGCAGCTACAACTTACGGCAACCGAGACTCGAACCCTCGACTTTAAATAAATTCCTTTGCAATGCCTTATATAATTACAAAAGCAATAAATTCAAAGATTTTTACAAACAAATTGCCTGATTAATTTTCTTTGGAACTCAGTTCTACCTTGACTTTTTTTGTACCATTTTTTATTTGAATTATTTTCTTGTTTAGTTCTTTTTCAGTCCTATTGACGTTTTTTTTATTGCTTTTAATAATCATGCTTCAATCTATCAGATTGGATAGAGCCAGTGCAATTACCGGTACGAGGGGTTCGACTAATTAGCGGTGCTCTTGGCGTTCTTCCATCGAGGGCATCGTCGTGTCAATAGATAGCGCGATCACATTCCATCATTCATATTTTTTATGTACTATCGGTTTTTTACTGGTAACACGTCTGTCTCACCCGTCAATTATCTTTCTCGCGGTGCAATGTTTTGTCGCGTGGTCATAGTGTGCTAGCTAAACCGAGATAAATGACAGCTCGAGAAATCTATCTCACCCGCGAGCTATGTCACTTTTAATTAGTGTGCTAGGCCTGCAAGTGATCCATCCTTTAAAGTAAATTCTTCGTAGTTAAAGAACCCGTTTCTGAAAACGCATACGGCACTAAATTCGTACGTACGTACAAACTCTACCTGCATGTGTCTGCGGATGGATGGAAGTTATTGATGCCTGCTTGTTTTAGTTACTATGAAAATATTGTTTAATAATTATTTATTTGGTCTACGCTGATTGAATTTTTGATTTTGCTGTGTATGATTTGTAATTAATCTATTTATATTTATATTTGGAATTTGTATTTAATTTTATGTTTTCGTTATGGTTGTAATACTTAAGTTATTGGGATTTCCTGTTTAATTATTAATAATAATAAAAAAAATGGCGGCACGTTTATTTTTAAATTGTAATTGTAAGGGCTGTATGTTGAGACGCCCTTGACGCAATGCAGAACACTGGTGCTTGATTTAAAAAAAAAAAACTTTCAGTTAACCCGCTAACCCACGCCTTGATAACCCATGACGAAGGCATACCAGGATTGTCAGATACAGTATCCAATCTCTCTGGGTCCTCCATCATGGGTTATCAAGTCGTGGATCAGCGGCGAGGAGCATAACTATCCTATGAAACACAAGAAAAGCCGTGATGTGTAATTTTACTCAGTACCTCGAACTGCTACAACGTTGAAAGTTGTGAAGAAGTTACGTTCGAAGTATGAGAACTAGTTAAATATCACGGGTCCGCAACCAGTGACGGATTAAGGAAACTTAAAGCTGAGGGCATCGTTTGTAAACCCCTCTATATAAATAATTAAAAAAAAAACTAAACGCTTCGATAGCTCCTCCATAATGCGTACTGCAAGGGTGTGGAATTCTTTGCCTGTCGATGTGTTCCCTGACCAATATAACTTGGGCCCCTTTAGGGCAAGAGTGAATAGGTTTCTCCTTGGCAGGCATGATCCACCATAGACCTCATCGCCGCTTAACATCAGGTGGGTTTGGGGTAAAATGCCTGCCTGGTCTTTAATAAAAAATAAGTTGAAGCGTTTCCGGTTCGAAGGATTGGAGAGCCAGTGTTGCTACTTAACGGATAGCGAAGTGTAACATCTTTAACTTTAATGTACACGGGCAACGCGTTGGTAGTGTTGGTTATAAGACATCAAGGGCTTCAAAGTCAAAGTCAAAATGTTTTTATTCGAACAGACTTAAAATAAGCACTACTACCGGTTCGGAATGCTATTTTTACGGGGAATAATCCGACAAGAAACCTCCGTTGTTCTTTTTTTCAATATTCAATTACAATATTTTCTACTACAAATTACAATTTTTCGACATAATAATTCTGGCTACACTCCCAACTGTCAATAAGATAAAACTGTGCAGCTAATTAAATTACTTCCATATATCTTCATACTCTACATAATTTAGAATTTTATTATAAGCCTTCTTAATTAAAATTTGTTTAACATGTTGCTTAAATGTCATATCTTCGGTGTGTCAAAAGGCGGCGGTATCACTCTCCATTGGGTGAACCGTTTGCTTGTTCACTTTTGATTTTGTGTTTCTATATCTTACGCTTAATGATCGCTAATGCAATAAAAAAATGTATAAATTATATTCGGGGCACACTCGCCACTCTGTCAAGACACTGAAACTCCTTCCACCAGGATTAACATTGGCGTCCTTGAAAAAATGCAATGCAATAACGCATAGGCTGTTCCCGTACACCCTAACTGCTGTTTGATTCGGAACCCGCAACAAACTATACCCTATTCTTATTCTATTTCTAATCAATATTGAAAGTAAACTGTCAGGTTGGAAATGGACTACATTTTGTTAGAAAAATCAAATACTCGCCGATGACGAAATCGCGAGCTGTTTGATTAAACATTTGTTTTCGTTGTTTGATTAAACATTTCCCCAGTAGGGTGCGTGATCACAATATAATTAATAGAATGCTGATATTTGATCTTTTATTGAATATTTAACTGGCATTAAACACTTATAAAGGATGATAATCATATAAGTACACGCGATATTAATGTTTACACTTGCAGACGTGAACTGAAGTGTCGCTGGAATTTTTTTACCAAAGTTTGAGTAAAATCTAGGTGTTCGTTTACAGTGGGCCGAGCAAACCCATTAATTTCACGATAGATTCGTCTCTGAGCGACCACTTCGACAAAGTTTCAACCAAGTTTCATAGCACGTGTAATACGATGACATAAATATTAATATTATCTATTAACTTACAGCGTTACCGAGTTGACAACTTAACTATAACCTTCAGGAAAATGTTGACAATTTGATAGTTTTTCTCCCTCTTATATACTCGTATATCAAAGTCAAAGTCAAAATGTTTTGATTCGAATAGACTTAAAATAAGCACTTTCAAATCGTGATTTTTTTTACTACCGGTTCGGAATGCTATTTCTACGGGGAAGAATCAGGCAAAAAACCTCCGCAGTTGCTTTTTTCAATATTTTTATTTTATTTCTACTACAACTTACTTACGGTATTTCTAAGTAGGGTAGTAATGCATTAAAAAGTTCATATTAACAGTAAGCAACGATATAATTACTCTACATATAAAAAATATAAAAACAAATTCTTGATATGTTAATTAAAACTACTAAATTTAATGATAAAGATATTTTCGGGGCACACCCGCCACTCTGTCCCACCACTGCAACTCCTGTTCACCAGGATCAACAGTGGCGTCCTTTCATCGAATCATTGTGAAGTAGTAATTAAACCGCACTTTTCTTGCAAATTTATTTATTAAACCGAATATTGAAACTATTTTGCTATTAAGCTGTAAGCTAGGAGAGGCGTGACATTTATAATAAAAAAAGGTAGGACCGCAATTTCAACACTATGTGATAGGGTTGACCTTTAGTATTTAATGTTACGTGAACACAAACGAGGTCCACTTAAATAAGTCGTGTTTCTTATTATACTCGTGAAAACTATGATAAGGTTATCATGATGAATTAACTAAAATTTGAGGCACGAAATCTTAAAGGTTTTTATACTACGTCTTGGACAAAAGAACAGGAGGTTTTCCTAATGGAAAGTGATACATACAGCATTTCGGGGTACACCCGCCACTCTGTCCTACCACTGCGACTACTGTTCATCAGGATCAACAGTGGTGTCCTTTGATCGACGAATAATGCAGCTATACGCGGTTGCTAGTTTAAAAATAAAATTTGAATTTTGGAAACTAAGTTTTGAAAACATTACTTATAATTTTGGGAGTTACTTAACTTTGACGACCTCGGTGGCGCAGTTGTGTACCACCCGACTGCTAGGGGTTCCTGGTTCGAATTCCAGTGGGGGCGGGACTTTGTGTTATTTGCGAGACGCATTGTTTCCCTTACCGCTCTTGGATGTAGTATTCTTATCTATGTAGTTTATACCATATCGTTGCTTAGTTCCTGTGGCACAAGTTCTTACTATACTTACTGCAATATGTCTGTCGTGATGTGGTTATTATTATTATTACTTTTTAAATAATGCAGCTGTGGATTTTTTATTTATTATATACAACTTCATGGGAAAACAAGCAAACCTTTCACCTGATGGAAATTGATACCGCCGCATATTGTCACGCCAATGTCGTGGAATGCCAAGAGCCGGAACGCCTTAGCGTTGCTCTTGTAGAAGTAAAGATGTTATACCTCTCATGCCGGTAATTAAACTGACTCTCAAATCCTTCGAACCGAAACACAGCGGACTGCTTCACGGCAGAAATAGAAAGGAGGGTGGTACCAACCCAGAAGATGAGTAAGCAACCATATTCTACTTACTGAATACACTGTTTTGAAAATTTCTCCAACATACGCAAAGGTCTTTGTAAATCGAGTAACAAGACTAGCTGTCCAAACATTGGGTTTCCATTATCACAGGAGAGAAATCAATTCGTGGACGTCACGATCGAAAAAAGGAATTAGGAACCTACACTTATCGTCCCCTTAGGACTGTGGTTGGTGGGCTACATAATGACAGAACAGTGAAAGAAACCGACATAAACAGCTTCAGGATGAAAAAAAAAGCTGTTCTCCCCAACATTTGTCATAAGAAAAATTGTTTAAAATCATGAGTTTCTGAACTTAATCTCCGACAAGCTTGGTGGCCGACTGCTACGCTAGAGGTTCCGGGTACTTAACATTGACGTCCTCGGTGGTGCAGTTGTGTATCACCCGAACGCTGGTCCGAATCCCGGCGGGGGCGGGACTCTTTGTTATTTGCAAGACGCACTGTTTCGCTTACCGGTCTTGGATGTTCTGTTCATATCTATGTAGTATTTACCATATCGTTGCTTAGTGCCTGGGATACAATATTATATTTTAGTGCAGGGCTGAGTCAGTGTGTGTGTCGTGATGCGGTTATTATTATTATTAAAAAGTAAACGAAACTAAGAAAAAAAAACGTAAAAAGAAAAACAAGTTATTTAAAAAATGGCAATTCAATGGAGTTTGTCAAGGAGTGATGGTAAAATACCTGATGGTTTATCATTGGTTCCATGGCGGAGAGGATGATGTTTGGTGGGACGCAACATGCACATTGGCTCCCTCCCATTTGAAACTCTGAGATTGGCTGGCTCAACAGCGGAGAGTGCTGCTAATTCAAAACTAACTGATTTAGCACAGATTTTTTTTAGCACAAAATTAAAGAGTTAAACCACCTATTTCAATAAAAACTTACAAATAAATGATTTTGATTAGGAGTAGAGTCTACGGACTTACGACTACTTTGTGTTGGTCGCTGTGGACGCTGGGGTGATATGGCAAGCGGGCTTTTTAAGATAACAGTGCCTTTTTTATTTAAAATAATCGGCATAGTTTTATTTAACTAGGTAATTTTTTAAGTTAATTATATTTTCATCCTATTTATTCATATAAAAATATTTAAGACTTATTTTCACTATGAATTTTTGAATTCATTCAATGTAGTCAAAAATTATTTTTATTACATATGAATTGCATGCCCGGTACATAAGAATAGGTCGTACAGCACCGCGTTAAAAAAATTGCTATCTGCTTACCACCCGCGCAGTGGTTGAGCACTAAAAACCAAGATATTTGTCAACAAAATCCAATATAAAGAAAACGTTGTTCTTTCCAAATTTCGTCTGTTGTTATAATGCTTTTGATGCAGTTGAACAATCAAAAAATAGTTTTTGTAGAATCTAAACGATGAACAAAATTCTAAATTTAAAATAAACCATTTATTTTATATTCCAGTATTAGTTTACTGTAGCCTTGACATACCGCGAAGAGAGCCTGTCCACTTTTAATTGTGCCCGTGGGAAATCCATGGTTTTTATCCAGTCTAGTTTAATCCCAGTTTTGGAGACGCTATGGGATTGTAGGGATATCCAACTTGAATCACTGGCTTTATCCTAAGTTACGGTTGCCCGGCAACGGGCCCTTGGGGCCTTATTTAAATCGTCAGATGCAAAGGGCCTTTTAAATTTTGAGCAAACAAAGGTTTTGCGTTCCTTTTGTCGTTTGGCGGTCATCATTCTTTGGAGTGACGAGACAGATTTATATGTACAGCAACTTTTTACGTGTTTAAATTTACCATTAGTATGCTTTTTCAGAACATTATTAAAATTCTTGCTTAAGTGATTTTGTGCGAAATTGAACTTTAATAATTTAAAAAAATATATTCATCAAACTTTACTGTCATTATTTTATTCCTTCTGTAGTGTGTTATAGTGAATAGGAATAATAAAACGCATTTGGTGCAATTTTAGTGCAAAGTTTTCGTTCGATATGGCAATTTCATGATGAGTAGCTTCCATATCGAACACGTGGAGAGCGTGGTAGCTTGTTACGTGCCTTGGTTAACAAACCGACCCGACCACAAAGATCGAGGGTTCGAGACTCGGGCCGAATATTGTAGCTGCCACGTTCCTCACTGTGCTCGTGTCACACTGAGACTCAAAATAAACATGTGAAATGCGGTGTGTAACACCTCTATATACTTCTTGAGGGATTTTATTTTTATTTTATTTTATTTATTTTGGTACACCAACAGCATACATATCAAAGCATTTAAATATGGACAGTCACAATGTTACATCTAGATATACATGCCAATTATAGGTATACACCACATTCATAAAAAAATACACATAACAATACAGATATAACACACAAGACAACATAAAACTAATATACAAATACGAGAAGCCTTAAATTTTAAACAAGGTAGAGAATAAAGAAGAATACATTATTAATTAGATATAAGGATCTATTGCATTAAGCAGTGCAAGCCTAAATGCTCCTGGTTTCTCGTAAAAAATCAAGGTCGCTATGAAAAATATTGTATTGACGTCACATTCTAATTAGTGTATCATTACGTCCCAAATTGGTCCTGCGATACTGACAGTAAAATATTTGCCTTAGAGGTTGCCTTGGCAAATTGCATGGAATACTTAGTCGTATTTCATTTAGGATACTGCTACACTTTAAGGGATTAATTACAGCGTGAGTTTATGTATATGAAACAAATTCTTTGCTTAAGAGATTATTATGACCCCAAAAACTAAACTAACTCAGAACCCGGTACCCTTCGCAGCTAAAGCTTTAAGAGTCTTTCCTTAAGTCGGCCTTAAGTCTTATAAAGTAGGAGTTTCCCAAACACATGATAACATGGGTAAAGGGAAAGAATTAAAAGTTACCCAAATCTTGCCTTGGGGTAAGAAATTTGGGGAAAAGTTCGAGGAAGCGGCGGAAGAAACTTTATGTAAGATATGCTGTACTCTCGACTGTGCTTGAAAAAATAATTAAATGGTTCCCTGTATTCATTCCCTTTTTCAAAAATACATACATAATTTATAAAAATAAAAAATAACTAGCTTATGTCTATGAGATGAAACATAAAAATTAATTACGTTATTTAAAAATGAGTGACATTTGTTCAGCGGTTTCGGTTCAGAGATTCTTCATTTAATATTTGCGTCAATTTTTTTAAACAATACAATTGTTAACAATTGGGAACAAGTATAAGTCTAAGCTGAAATCAATTTAACTATTCTTAGATTAAGTAAGCTATTAAAAAGGGGTAATATATAAGGCCGCATTATACTGTTTAGCTGCGATCGGCGCAGTTTTTTTCTTCCATAGCCCCAGCTGTACTAATGTTGTGTGATGTGATTGCCTTTAACTGTTTTTATTAGAGTATAAGGATTGTAGCTTGTTTTTATCATATAAGTGTAGTGTGTAAAAATGTTGGTAAACCATAAATAAATAATATCTGTCTGTCGCCCGACATTTCGTCATTCACATCTTTCTGTTTCATATCTTCTTTCACACAGTTCATCAATCTTTTATAAATTATTTATTTTATTTTATTCAAACCATTATAAATCCATATATTGTTAGTAGAGTAATACTTAAACTTTTTATTCAGTCTATTTCTGGTCTTGCATATTGAATACTCTGTCACGTGCTTTTTATCTGTTTCTTACTTCTTTCTAATTCTTCTGATTAAAATTGTAATGTCTCACGAAACAGCCGGTGGTATGTCCGTACACGTAGCCTGCGCTTCATTGTATAGCTGCATTATCTGTTACAAAGGACGCCACTTTCGATCCTGGTTAGCAGGAGTGGCAGGGCAGAGTGGTGATCTGAGAGTGATGCCTTTCATCCTCGTACCACTTCCACAGCAATCGTAAGCGATTGGCTCTAAGGTTTCAACTACAGGTGCTATTTTGGTTGTCTCTTATATTCTAAGACGAAATTTAATTACCTAATTTAGCTATTTCTTTTGACAGCGTCCAGGGCGCAGCGGTCTAGATCCCCGATTGTGACTTGTGAGATCCCAGGTTTGAGTCCTAGCTGGAGGCATGATTTGTGTGATGAAAACGAGGTCTTACTCAGGGGTCATGGATATCTAAGTATTTATGTATACAGGTATCATTGGTCCGTTAAGCCTGTAGCTTAGTCAAGGATTAAGCCAATTTGTGAGAATTGTCCTTACAATATTTGAGTATAATTGTATATCTTACCTCTTATTTTGAAATCGTTTAATTGTACCCATTAATTGAGTATTGCTATCTCACTTTAAATTACTTTCTTTAGTTCTTACTCTTTCCCACGCAGCCTTCGAAGTAACCAAGGCTGAAGTTTTTGGGTACAAGTTACAAGAGAATCAGAAAATATATTTTAATTTAAAGGCTGTACAATCAACCAACACACACTACACAACACACACACTATTACATACACTTATCTTTTGGATTATAATTCTATTGGCAAATGTATCCTCGGTGCATGACAATGGATTCAAGTCGAGGGTTAATCCTGGAGGAATAATCGTCGATGAGAGATTATTTCTAGGCAAGCATGCTCATCCTTTGGCTACTTAATGAGATTGGAGCCAATGCTTGTCTAAGATATACCCTAAAAGAAGTAATGTTTGAATGTGGGAGGTTAGCTATCAAATTGTGAATGTGATTAAAACACTTATATTTCACAAGATTGTAAAATGTGTGTGAATTTGTGTTGAAGCTGTGTTTTCATTGAAATACCAAAAACACGTATTCTACGTGAAAAAAGTAGCGGAAAAGGCTAGTTTGTGAATAGCATAGCAAAAATTTATCAAGCTTTAACAAATGGAGTCCGTGAAGACAGGTGTCAAATTTTTTTTGATCGTCCTGCTGGGGAAGCGTGTGTGTGTGAGTTTCTTGACTTTTACGTATGTTCTTGTTTTGTATTTGTTTGGCAAATAAATTAAATATTTTACATCTTTCGATTTAATTGATACGAAAAGATCTCTTGTAAAGTTTTATACCACTACGATGGCCAACAAGTATACCACCTGATGGTAAGCGGCAGTCACCTTAGCCTATGAACTTTGCAATGCCAAGTATCACGCACGCGTCACCGAAGCCGTCTGCAAGATCCTTTTAACACCCTTTTTGAAGAACCCCATGCTCATGCATGCAGTTCATTCCATAGCCTGAGCGTTTGCTTGAGGAAGCTCCTCCTAATACACTCCTTTATTCTTGTACTTGTATTTTTTTAAGCAACTTGTAGCGCTTGTAACTTGTACCGTTTGTAAAAGATAGCGATCTTTTTAAACACATCCCACATGCGAGTTCCATTTAGCGTTATCTTAGGGACTTTTGGTTAAACGATATACCTTTTTACAGTATCGTTTTAGAAAGTAAGAGTCCCATTTTACATTGAAACAGATTCAAAGTTGTACTTAGCTTTGGGATCCCTAAAAAAATCTTTGGAGAATTCAAACAAATTGCTCTTCAGTTCCTTAATAAGCTACATTTTCATGGGTATATGTCGTTGATTAGTGCCTATATTACAACCATATAGCTTAAAATGCCGTGGTGTTTTGACGGTCAGGAGACGCCTGACCGTAGATCCCTTTAAGTTTTGCCATTGCTGTCTTTGCTTTGCTGGGAGGGAAAACTGAATCCGCTTTCTTACTACCTCCTATTTCTTCTGATTAACTTCGTTGCGGTTCCCAAGACAGCCGAGAGGGTGTCCGGGCACTGCCTTTGCGTCATTGCACAGCTGCATTATTAGTTGATCAAAGGACGCCACTGTTAATCTTGGTGAACAGGAGTTGTAGTGGTAGGACAGAGTGGCGGGTGTGCCCCGAAAAAAAACTATGTGTTAGAATTGTAATCAAATTTATTTTATTGATATTTTTATTACTCCTTTTCATATATTGATTTATTTAAGACCTGTGTGTTATAACTATATGGAGTATAATAAATAATTGAATGGAATTGAACTCGAGCCGTTCAGTTTTCTCAGTATGAAATTCTACATTTCATAGTAAATAACTTGAACTTACTTTGAAACTTTACTTTTACTTTTTTTACTTTTAGAACTTTGTGTTATTTGCAATACGCATTGTTTCGCTTACCGGTCTTGGATGTAGTATTCTTATCTATGTAGTTTATACCACATCGTCGCTTAGCACCTGCGAAACAAGATTCTTCAATACTGTAGGGCTGAGTCAATGTTTGTGTCGTGATGTAGTTATTATTATTTATCAGCATGTTATCTTTTCAAAGGCAAAATTCGAGACGTTATCGATTGCGAGTTGATAGCTGGTGTGATACAGCAATGTGCCTGATAGCGGCTCTATACGATGGACCATCACTCGTCATTCAGAGATGATCATGCGAAACCACCCGACGTCACTACAGTTGTACATGATCAGGAATGGTACACATGCTTGTTCGTGTTTTTAACGCTTTGCCAAAAGAAATTAAATGTCAAACTTTTTAAATATTTGTTGGCCAATTGTTTTCATAGTTATGGAGAATGTTTTAAATAACAATGAAACAAATATGACTGTTTACGACCTTATAATTTCTGTTTTGATTTATTACTTTTACTAATATTATTTAATTTTAAGTTGACATTGTAACTATAAAAAAAAATCTGGTTATTTGAATTGTGCATTATTTTATTATTTTTTACTTCTCATTCTTGGATTGTTTATTCTTTAGAATTGTACTAATTATATATTTCATAGCCTAATTGAAGTATTTGTACGTCTGTCAGGCTGGTTTTTCTGTGACTAAATATTCATTCATTCATATGGCTTATCGTGTAGAGCTGCTGTTATATATCATTTATTAAGTCAATAGTTAACTACGTTGTTGCTTTCCAAACTCGAGGTCTCTGATTCGAACGCCGGCGGAGGCGCAATTGTACAAGTTTCTCTTACCGGTGTGTTTATTACATACAAACATACATAACAAACATTACATGTATGTATGTGCGTTTAATATACTTAGTCTCTTGTTTACCTATCATAACGCATTTTTATTTTGTTATTATTTTATCGATCCCCGACCCGACATGTCGAGGGTTCGAGTCACGGGTTGCCGTAAGTTGTAGCTGCCATGTGCCCGGATAGTGGAGACAGATTCGCAACCTGTCACACTGGGACGGTGTTTAAACTGTTTAATACCTCTGCTAACCCCTCTCGAGGGATTACGGCGTGAGTTTATGTTTTATGTGTATTTTATCGGTTTATATTAATTTATTTAACGAATAATTTTATTTTTAAAATAATAGTCACATCATCATAGGATTGTAAGTTCCTTAAGTTGCTTTGCGTAGCGCGACCTTCATTAAAATGATCATTGCAATATGTTTGCATGAAATTAATGAAATATTTGACGATTGCGACTAAAAGCAGTTGGTAATTTGCCCCTGTTGATGTTATATGTCGTTCACAATATACCTTTTTTAAGTAGTCAGTACATACAGTAGTCTTATTACATAAAGTATACAAACTTGTTTTGTAAAAAAAAAAAAAAACCCACGTTGTGTATGTGTATAATATTTAAGAGATTATTAATGGGAAATATTTACATGACCTGTATAGATCGTGGGTGTAACTTGCAAAGATACGCCCTCACGTTTTGAGTGGCCCCTCTTTCAGCTCCGTAGGGTTATTTTTTTATTTTTAGGACATTTAAAAACGTAGGTTTTTTAGATTTTTTAAATCTATTAAGTCACCCCATACAAATTTTATCAAAATCGGTCCAGCCGTTTTTATAGATGTAAATTGCATTGTCATCGGGTTTGATGCTACCCTGAAAATTTCAGCCTGCTAGCTTATCGGGAAGTGCCTCAAAATTGAGTTGCAAAAATCCAACCGGAACGACAAACAAACAAACAAACAAGTAAGTGAGTGTATAAAAATCTTGGGGAAATACCAACATTTGTTATATCGAATATTAATATTCTATTGTTGTTATTAATTAATACAAACGTAATTACGTAGGTCACAGCCGGAGGACTTGAAATTAAGCTAATTTGAACTTAAAATAAATTTATTGAAAGTAAAATCTACTGTCTCTATTTCTATATCACACCACACACAAACACACACCGTCAGAAAATTTTATTTTTATTTTTTCCCCTTCGATGTTTACACTAATAAATTTCTAGAATTTTCATAATAAATAATGAAATTGTGAAAATTTATAATATCTAAATGAATTAGATGACAGACCGCGTTAAGTCAAATAAAAGATAAACATTAAAAATGTGTACCTGCGAGACAGGCTTTGCCTAGTGCAGGACTCATAGCAACTCAGCGATTAGTCTTTGCAACAATATTGTTTTTCTATGTTTTGTGTAATATCTTTAATAATTGTAAATTTATATTGTTGTTTAATTTATTTTTTTAATTCATGACCAGGCAGGCATTTGACCCCAAGCCCGCCAGATGTTTAGCGGCGATGAGGTCTAAGGTGGATCATGCCTGCCTAGGAGAGACCTATTCACTCTTGCCTTAAAGAGGCCCAAGTTATATTGGTCAGGGAACACATCGGTAGGCAAAGAATTCCACACCCTTGCAGTACGCATTATGAATAGATTTTACTTAAAATAACTATTACTGTATGAAGGTACGAAGCCAGTTGGTTCCTCGGTAGGTAGGTCCGTGGTGGCGCGACGGAGCCACGTAGGTCACACGTGGAAGCAGTCCGCGGCCTGCCTGTCGCCAAGTCAGCTATCACCAGTTGCTTACAATGGGTGTTAGGGTACCGTAAGATAGATATCGGGGTTCTGCATAACATGTGTATGTTGGTGAATTTAATACATTTACACACACGGGGGACGTGGTAGCATAGTTCCGTAGTAAACCGACCGACCGACCCAACCAAACAGGTTGACTCAAGTTGCCGTAAGTTGTAGCTGCCATGTTGCTCAGTGTTCCCGGCTAGTGGCGACAGAGTCGCAATCCGACACACTAGGACTCGACATAAAAATGCGAAATGCGGTGTTTATCACCTCTGTCTACCCCTCTCGAGGGATTACGGCGTGAGTGTATGTTTGTGTGTATTTTATCGGTTTGCTTAGTTTTTTATTTACACTAATATATTACTTAACACAAATCTAACAATTATTTTTGTTTTAAAACAAATATTACGTGATGGTATTTTTTTTTTCCTTTGGTTGCTTTGTGTTTATTTACATATTTACAATATTAACGATTGCAACTAAAACAGTTGGTTGAAAAAGTTAACAAAAGTTGTATAAATATTTACGAAAATGAAAATTAATTCGAATAAAACCGACCAACCCGACCCGACAGGTCGAGTGTTCGAGTCACGGGCCGTAAGTTGTAGCTGCCATGTTCCTCACTGTGCCTCGACAGTGGCGACAGATTCGCTACCAGTCACACTGGGACTTCATAAACATGCGAAATGCTTTGTGTAACATCTCTACCAACACCTGTTTCAGCGTGAGTTAATTTTTATGGTGATTATAATTTATGATTATTCAATAAATAAAATTGACACTTTTTATTCAAAAGAATAATCAAAATAAAAAAATACTCGGGTCAAATGCTTGCCTTGTTTTATATTTAAAAATAATTCATGCATACAAAGATATACATTTGCATCAAATTAGTTTTATTTAAATTGCAACACTACCTTTGCCATTTTGGAAGTGAATTCTACTACAATGTTTGTGTCGGGCGCAGGTTATTGCACAATAGGTACATATTGCGTTCTGTTTATCAAGGTGTGGTATCAACTATACTCTGTACTTAAGAATTTAAGTGTGGTTGTATTGAAATAACATTTTAGACATGAGGATAAGGGGGGGGGGGGGCTTAGTGACTTTTGTCGTTTAAATAAGGGGATATTTTTTTCCAAATACAGATTTAAAATCTAGCATAAACACTAATGACCGTCTCCGCTACACCTCGATGCCATTAATGTATGCATAAAGTAGACTGTTTTATAAGGGATTCCGGTTAATTTGAGAATTAAAAAAAAAAAAAAGATAATAGTCTATATTTTGAACAAACGTTTAATAGTTCTTTATTTAAAAATATAAAACACACATTTATTTCAGACACACGTCTACAGCAAGTACATTACACGAACATATAAAAATCACATATTATAAACAGAAACTCATGTACATGCCTATAACAGACGAACACAACATTTACAAAGGTAACACACATATACTAAAATAAAAACAGGTCACAAAGAAAAATAACATTGGTTTAGATTAAACCATTACACAAAAGAAATTAAAAAAGAAAAAAAATATATATAGGAATTGAAATCTAAAGATCCTGAACCTAATGAGAACTATTTCATTCGACTTATAAAATATTGAAAAATTTTGCGTAATTTGCAGATCTAATGAAATTATAGATGATCAGATTTTTTTGTGTCCCCCCTTACCGCTTGCATACATTTACAAAATCATGTCCTATTTATATATTTTTGCCTCAATTAAAAAATTTTTCTTTATTATGTTTTTTTTCTTTTTAATTAGCCTCTTCATTATTGTTTGATAGTGTGTGCTTTTCTGGATTTCAATCTAGTCTTGCAATGTTAAATTTATTTACTGTTTTTATGGTTGTTTTCTGTTTGTGTACCTTTTTTAAAAATTTCTTATTTTATATGAACTATCCCTACTCCATATTGTTCAATTAAATTAATTATTAATGAGGGACTTTTTTCTTAGAATTTGAGTGGTGTATACAAACGAATTGAACTCAACAAAAAAAAAAATGTCTATTATTAATTAAATAATTTAAATTATAAGTAGGCGATTAAAAAAAAGTCTTGCAATACTTTTTTTTTTGAAATAAGAATATTATTGAAATAAGTAAAACCAGTTCCATCGGAATTTTTAAGAATCCAAATTCCATTACCAAATTTGACGTCTGATAGGTACACTTGACACCCAAAAACTTGGACAAGTGGCTCCAAGGTCACTCCCTTCTTCTTTCGTAACCTGATGATAGGCAGCCGGTATTGGTTACCGCCAGTCAATGTGCAGTGTAGTGAAAATGAGGTGGTTTCTAGGTTTTTGTGTCCTCATCAAAATAGTGTATGCGCAAAATATAAGTCATGTTAAAGGTTTGTTTTTTTTTTTTTTGTTAAAAATATAAAAATATGCATTATTTTTTATTTAAAAACGAAATCAATTATTTTAATGAATTCTTATTTTTTTGGGATTAAATAATAATATAGCTTTTTTATTTATTTAATTAATATTTTGTATTTTTTTTTAATTATTAGAACTATAAATTTAAATTTAATTACTACAGATACCTTAAATTAAATTAAACGATAGTTTAAATATTTTTTGTTTTATCATATTGTAAAAGTTATTATAATATAATTGTATATTTTTAATTAATCAATGTAATTATTTAATAACATTTACACTTTTCAAAATACTCGTATTCTTTTGAAAGTTGCAATAATAGCGCCCCAAATAACTGCATTCTTGTGTATGAAGCAAAATTAAATTTCAAACATTTTGATCAGAATGTCTGCTTGTCTGCTTGTCTCAATATAGAAAACGGCTCAACCGATTTAGATAATTTATGCATCGTACATCCAATAAGATTTAATTTTGTGTAATTTTAGTACAGAAAAAAGAATTGCATTAATTTCATCATGAAAACTGTTAAATTTGGAAATAAGGATAGAAAAACATGATATAACAAGAAAAACTGTAATTAAAAATTGTCTTCGTTGAGAATCGAACCCGCGTTAATTCGCAAACCGGATAGATTTTGCAACTACAACGTTCTAGATACCAGATATTTCGCGTTTCGCAATTTATTTTGCAAGTTATTTGCGAAATACATTTAAGGCTCGGATGTTTCTCATTTTACTTAACTACCAGATTCCTGTGATTTTAATCGAAGTCGATTATACATGTGACTTCAATTGAAGTCGATTATATAAGCGACTTTAAATTTTCTTGAACTAACTAGAATTTTTATTCAATTGTAATCGAGTAGCCAAGCTGTTGAAAAAATAATGTCATCGTTTTTCGTAAAATTGCTGTCGAGTACAATGTATGTGGGGTCGGCAACGCGCGTGTATCGCCTCTGACGCTGCAAGCTCTTTAAGCTGGAAAGTAACCACAAAGTTTTCAAATTCGTATATAAACTATGTTTTATAACAAAGTCAAAATGTTTTTTATTCGAATAGACTTAAAATAGGCACTTTCAAATCGTAATTTTTACTACCACCGATTCGGAATTCTATTTCTACGGGGACGAATCCGGCGAGAAACCTCCGTAGTTTTTTCAATATTCATTTGTAAGTTATCTATTTGTAAGTTAAATTGGAATAAAATAAATTCTTTAAATAAACACAGTATGGTAGGTACAAAATAATTAATCTTTCATAGTAAATACACGATTAATTAACGCATACATTAATGACATGTGATGGAACAGCAACATAATTATAGTGCTAACTTTTAACCGCGTATTCTCCTTGTAGATGTTCTTATTCATGTTTTTCTTAGCAAAATATACTACTCAAAACAAAATAAGGGCCACGAGGTATTTTTTTCATTTTGGTGTAAATTATTAAACATTTACATATTGAAAGTAGTAAAATATTGAGTATACAAACTCTTTGATACCTAAACTTTTTATATTGTAGTATTCATCTAATGCCAGCATTAGAATTTTAAATAAAATTTGATTTAAAATTATTTTTGAAAATTTTGATTCCATTGTCTTTGTCGTTTTGCTTTGCTTAGCTACTTGGTTTATTAGAAATTATCAGAGTTCATTGATATCTCGAGTCAGAAACATCTTTTGCAATATGCCACAAGCACGCAGGCGTCATATGGACTCGCTGACAGCAACCAGAGCCGTTACAATGATTGAAGAAGGTCATTCGCAGCGATCTGTGGGCTTGCGATTGGGATTTTCTCGAAGAGCTATTCAAAATCTATGGAATCGTTTCCAAGAGACCGGCAGTGTTAGAAGAAGACCTGGTTCGGGCAGAGTTCGCATTACAACAGCTCAAGAGGATCGTTACATTCGATTAAGTGCGCGCCGAGATCGCACAACGACGGCCTGCAAGCTGCAACATCGTTTATGACTCACAACGGGTACTCGTGTCAGTGACCAAACTATTCGTAATCGATTGCATGAAGACTAGCAGGCATCAAGAAGGCGAGTTGTCCGTTTTCCATTAACCAGAATCATCGTGCAAATCGTTTAAGATTTACCCGTCAACATTTGGACTCGGAGATAAACCAATGGGGCATGGTGCTCTTCACAGACGAATGCAAAGTTAAATTTTTTAACGACGATCGGCGTATTAGAGTATGGAGAAGACGCGGCGAGAGATTTTCAGAAGCCTGCATCCATGAAGTCGATCGTTTTGGTGGTCCAAATGTAATGATTTGGGGCGGGATATGCTTACACGGCAAAACTGAGCTCGCTATTTTAAATGAGGGTACTGTTACTGCTTAGCGGCATATTGAGGAAGTTGTCAGACCACATGTGATCCCATTTGCCCAGCGAGCGGGTCCTGGATTCATCTTGATGCAAGACAATGCTCGTGCACACACGGCTCAAGCGACTCGGTTTGTACTGGAAGCGTCTCAAATTCATGTCTTGCCGTGGCCGGCGAACAGCCCGAACTTAAATCCAATAGAGCACATGTGGGATCGGTTGAAACGAAGAGTTAGAGACGGTGATCAGGAAATCCACAACCAACAGCAACTCATCAACGCTGTTAAGAGGGCCTGGGAAGAGATTCCAATGGAAAATGTCAGGCATTTGATTGAGAGCATGCACTCCAGGCTTCAGGAGTGCGTAGCGAAACGAGGAGGGCATACTGGTTACTAAAAGATGAGCATGGAGTATTTTCTTTTGTTTTCAGTAACTTTACATTGTTTTTATTTTTAACCTTAAATGTGATTTTTTCTTTCAAAAGCAAATAAACTTTTGAATCATTATTATTGGAATAAGTTTATTGGTCTACACGGTGAAAACATTAGTTTTCGTTATGGAGACAAAAAAATAAATATTGATTTATTATTTTTATAGTACAAAATACCTCGTGGCCCTTATTTTGTTTTGAGTAGTATCCATCTTAAGATCTCCAGCAAGAACGCTTTTTTAACGCGCGTTAAAAAACCTTCCAAATGATACAAATCGATGCAAATACATTGGATTTGTTTACACATGAGGGCTTTAAAGCGCGGTGCGTTTTTACCGAGCACTGTCAGTTTTCTGGCGTTTAGTGTTAAATTGCGAAAAACGCTTAATTTTAACGTTTTTTTAACGACCGTGCGAATGGGGCGTAAAATTCCATTCTAAATATTGCTTTAATCATTTTGGAAATTGGATAAACAGTTTCGAAGACTGCCTCTTACATACAAACTTATGTACTGAACTTTATATATTAGTATAATATAAATGTATACTATATAATGGATAGAAAAACCTTATTAATGGATCGTCAGGTATCAACCGTCTTACATATAATTACTTATGTACAAAACACAATACAAAGGTGGAATAAAACTTGTTTATTAGTAATCCAGGTAAAGTTTTATGATAAATTAAAACCATTAAATGTTTACATCTAATTTGAAACATCGTAAACAGGTTAATAGGGTAAATACAATATTAAGGTTCAATATATAGAGAGATATATATATGTATATATATATGTATATATCTTATTTTAAGTCATGTGTATATGTATTTTTTGGATGTCAAGTCGATTTCCCAAAAATTATTGAATTAAAAATACATGAAAATATTTTGTCATTATGTTTCTTATCGGTTATTTTCGAATACATGCAACATATTTGAATGACATTTTATGAATTTGTATGGTTAGTTAATTACAAGTTTTGGTCTCAAAATTGCTGGAGTTTCGACTTTGAACCTTGACAAACATTTGCTATTATAATAATTATTTGTTTTTTTTTTGTTTAACGATAGAATTTGTAAATTGTTGTTTTTTTTTTTGTAATCTAATTTAAAATACCTTTATTATGGTAAGAAAGCATTTTAAAAGCAAGCAAAACAGCAAGCAGCAGTTTAAACTCTCTGTAGTAAAAAGCAAATTGTCGCTTACGACGTTCTTCATGAAAAGGCTCGATATTTCTGTTTCATATAAACATACAGTCTAAATATCCTACACTCTGGATACTTCAGTCCTTAAATTTTGATATTCTTATGTTGATGTAACATACAAGCATTTGACTACAAGATTTTTGGTGCTTAAAGTAGTCAATATAACTTATTGATGCTTGCAAGGTTACATGAAAAAATGGACGTTGCCAATCATGTAAATTCTTCTTTTGTAGTTTATGGTTCGATTCCCAAAAAATCTCGATTAAAAAATAAAAATAAGTCGATTTGTTAAGCGTAACCGTCGTGTGTATGAGGAGGTGCATGGATGTGGTGGAAGCGAGAGATGTATGTAAGGATCGTTGCGTATGGCGAACCATTGTCCCTGCCTACCCCTTTGGAACGAAGGCGTGAGTGTGTGTGTGTGTGTTAAGAGTTTACATTATTTTAACAAAAAAGTTACGTTATTAAATATTAACAATTTTTTAAAATCTATTTATTTATCGTTATCAATTGAACCACCAATTGGAATAAGCGATAGGTTGATTTTAAGCCTAACTATTTTTATACTTGCATTTTTAATATGTTTAAATAAATAAAATATATTTCAGCCAGTTCTATGGGTATGTAGTATTCTTATCTTTGTAGTATATACCATAACGTTGCTTAGTTCCTAGTTAGAGTCAATGTGTGTCGTGATGTGTTTTATTAGTATATCAATAAGCATATCAATTTAAGGTAGAAAGGAACGTGGCTTTTAAGTTTTGACTTTTTAAAATGCTACATTATCATTTATTTTATTTTAATTACAACACATGATTAAATTTAAACAAAAATAAATTATCTTAACATAAGCCGTAAAAGGTTTTCTTCTTAATATTTAATTATACAAAAGACAGGATGAAAGGGGTGGGATTTATTTTGTTCCAACTCAATTTAATAGACAAACAAACCAAATATATATATATATACCTTCTCTTAATTATTGACTTACATACATACATGGACGAAACAACAAACTTCAAGACAAACACAAAACTTATTAAGAACTTCAATAGATAATTACCTACAGATAAACAAAATTTGAACATGGCCGCAGGCGATAATTCGAAGTTACTGTTCTTGTCAGATTACCGATTAAATATGCAATTAAAACTTATCTAGACAAACATGCATGTAAAGGCATTTTACCCTGAATAGTTTTATATATAATAAAAATAATTCCCCTTTTATAATCGGAATACTAGACGTAGGCTGAAGTTGCATCCTTTTGTCGTAGATATTCCGACCATCCGGACTAAACGCTTCGATAGCTCCTTCATAATGCGTACTGCAAGGGTGTGGAATTCATTGCCTGCTGATGTGTTCCCTGACCAATATAACCTGGGCCTCTTTAAGGCAAGAGTGAATAGGTTTCTCCTAGGCAAGCATGATCCACCTTAGACCTCATCGCCGCTTAGCATCAGGCGGGTTTGGGTTAAAATGCCTGCCTGGTCTTGAATAAAAAAAACACATTTATAAAATATTACAATAGTCACTGGCTTCAAAATGCAACTTTTACAACAAGAAAATAATATCAAAGCTTCTCTCATGGTACTGTTTTGACCCAAACCACCAAAAAGCAGTAAACAAATTCTAATTATTACGAAAACGGACATCCAGCTGTCTAATACGAAAACATTTTTCAATTGTGTTAACTAAAAACTTAAAAAGATCGCGGAAAGCAATTCTTCCGAAGGCTTTCATTTTTAAGAGGACGTGGTAGCTCAGTTTGTTATGTTGGCTACCCGAACGAGCCGACCCGACATGTTGAAAGTTCGATTCTGGCGTTGCCGTTGATTGTAGCTTCCACGTTCCTCATTGTGCCCGGTTAGTGGCGACAGATTCGCAACCTATCACACTGGGACTTAACACAAACATTTGAAATGCGGTGTGTAACACCTCTGCCAAACCCTTCTGAGGGATTATGAGGTGAGTTTATTATGTTGTTATGAATGCTTAAATTTTCTAATTCGTTGACATATCATAGACAATTTTTATAACTTATGCAAGATGTTCGCTGATTGGATATCACTAACAGTTCTATTTTCAAGCCGTAAGTGGCATTAATATTTTGACTTATGCATCAGATTTAGATTCAAATGCAATATTGTCAATACCGCCTTTTTAGCCCCGCTGCACTTAATTAATTAGGAAGTTATGCCGTGTTCTCGCCTTAGAGAGCTCTGTAAAATGTAATTGTGACAATTAACAATAATTATATTAGGCATTTTGTATGTCGGCGGTTTGATTACGTTATGCCTTGTTATGTGCTAGTGCGGCCCTGCTTCAAGCACAGCGTCATTTTTCCTACTTTATAATAATAATAACCACATCACGACCTTGACTCAGCTTTGCAGTAATCTTAAGAACTTGTGTCACAGGAACTAAGCAACGATATGGTATATACTACATAGATAAGAATACAACATCGAAGACCGGTAAGCGAAACAATGCGTCTTGCAAATAACACAAAGTCACGCCCCCGTCGGTATTTAAACTTTTAAATGGATTTATTTAAGTATATGGTAAAACAACTTTAATTACAAATTTTAAAACCCCCCGATATTTGTGTACATTCGATTTTTCATCCCTACTTTCATCCTTATAACTTTTGAATAGAGCTACCGATACCGATCAAAAGCTTAAAACACGCTCGATTAAATCACCTTTCAAATAAGAAAAACTACATCAAAATCGCTTAATTCGTTTGAAAGTTACGACACCACAGATAGACAAACAGACAGATACGTCAAACTAAGAACACCCATCTTTTTGCGTCGGGGTTAATTAGTCAAACGTAGAGGAAATCCACTAGTGATTGTAATTGCATACTTTCGGTTTCTACTAAGCATTTACCGACATAGTAAAGTCGCGCGTTGGGCAATCGGGCATTGGCGTTAAATTTACCGGTTTCTGTACTCACTTACTGGTTACGGTAATCCTTAACTAAAGTGTTGGCAACTCTATTAAATTTACATTATCTAGTAAACTCTATGCCCCGAATGAAGAAATATAATTTATTATTTATCTTGATTTCAATAGATTTTTTAAAAATAATAATAATAATAATGGGTTACTGACTAGCATGCACTTTTACACACATAATATATAATTAAATGTGTGACATTATCAAATAACATATTACTTAATATCTAAATTTGAATATTACGCAACAGAATTTTCATGGTACGAAATAATAATAAGCTCATCACGACACATGCATTGACTCAGCCCTGCAGTAGGATATAATCTTGTTTCGCAGGCACTAAACAACGATACGGTACAAACTAAATAGGTAAGAATACCACATCCAAGGTTAGAAAGCAAAACAATGCTTTCAAATAACAAAAAGAACCACCCCCGCTAGTAACATTAACAACTGTTATTTCAAAAAACTATGGTATAAAACATGATTATTATTATGTTTTTAATGATTTTTTTTTCGGAGCACACCCGCCACTCTGTCCCACCACTGCAACTCCTGTTCACCAGGATCAACAGTGGCGTCCTTTGATCGAATAATCAACTAATAATGCAACTGTGCAATGACGCACAGGCTGTGCCCGGACACCCTGGCGGCTGTCTTGGGAGCCGCAACGAACTTGATCAGAAGAAATAGGAGGTAGTAAGAAAGCGGTTTCAGACTTCCCTCCCAGCAAAGCGGAGACAGCACTGGAAACGGCCCAGGGGCCAAAAGCTAAGGGATCTACGGTCAGGAGACGCCTGACCGTCAAAACACCACGCAAGCCACTAACTAACGGGGGATAAATTAAATACTAACCTAAATCTTACACCAGTAGATTTTTAGTGATTATTTGGTGTCGAATTTGGCTACCCGGCACAATTAGACTAGAAATAAGTTAAGCGATTCAATTGTTTTTATTTTGTTTGTTGCTAAACGCTTTTTTATTAAAACAGTCCGAGTAAGTTTTTTAAAGAAAGGAAGAATAAAAATGTTTCCGGGAATTCGTAGAAAATTACACTGTCTGAACTTTTCACTATAAAATTGTTAATAATTCAAATGACTGTTGGTGATGTTACACCATAACATAATATAAATGAACACATGAAGCCCCCAGCCGGTCCAGGGGAGCTGCTTGGCTCAAGCCCCCCCGAAAGGAACTAAAGACTTTTAGCTTTTAAAACCCAAAGTTGGCGAGATGATGACCCTAATTGCTTGTCCAAGAAATTGGCATCAGTTTTGTAAAAAGTTGAACTGTTCCCCTAAATATCAACCCTGGAGAAGTATAAAACCATAAAAATAGCATAAACATCCAAAAATTCACGCTGTAATGCCTCGAGCGTGGTAGGCAGTGGTGTGACACTGCATTTCGTATGTTTATGTTGAGTCCCAGTGTGACAGGTGGTGAATCTGTCGCCACTACCCGGGCACATGGCAGCTACAATCTACGGCAACCCGAGACTCGAACCTTCGCTGTATCGGGTCGGGTCTTTCAGTTCTAAACAAGTTGAGCTACAACGTCATAAGAAAAATAAAAATTCATTACAAAACTATTATAATAAATAAACCAAAAATTACTATAATAAAAATATAACAAGGCGAAAATTAACAAAAAATTCCTACGATTTGACACGACGCAGGTAGATTTAAAGATTAGCTATTCCTATTTGACATTTTAAATAAAAATGACTTGTTCGACATTTAAGATAAAAAATATTCAAAAATTAACGAATACCTTGAACTGAACGGATGTCTTGTCATGTTATATTGTGATGTCATTTTTAATTTTTTTAATCAAACATCATCTTTTTCTTGTCTTTTTATGTAGCTTTGGGTCAAGGGCTTGCAAACACACTAGCAGTTCGCTGTGCTTCCGGTCGAAGGATTGGGAACCAGTCTGATTACTGGCACGAGAGGTACAACATGGTATACCATGTGCTCTTGGCGTTTAAGAAGTCAAGGGCACCGTCGTGTCAATTGGCGACGGTATCACTTTCCATTAGGTGAACCGTCTGCTTGTTTCCCTATAATGTTGTACAAAATAAATACAAAATTTATCTTAAAGCAAGACCATTAATCTGTTATTTTTATGGATATACAATTCCATACATACCTACACTTAAAAACAGATTAAATTCAGTCTCGAGTGATAATTAGCTAGTTCTTTAGAAACATATCAGAACTTTAAGAACAGTACAGGAATGGGTATCAACGCTGACAGCTGATTACAAAATACACGAAATAAAATTATAACAAATGCCGTTTGTCACACTATACAAGCTGACACACGAAAAGTGCACTCAAGTAATGACTGCCGCTTAATTGTTCATCTACTTTCTTATTTTAAACGAATCGTTTCGCTTACCTTGTTTGTTGTATTCTTATCTATGTAGTATATACCATATCGTTGCTTAGTTCTATTGACACAAGTTCTTAGGAACTTTACTGCATGGCTGAGTCAGTGTGTGTCGTGCTGTGGTTTATTATAGTAGATCGGAGGGAAAGACACATTTTTTTTATTTAAATCATGACGTTAAGCGACGATGAGGTCTAAGGTGGATCATGCCTGCCTAGGAGAAACCTATTCACTCTTGCCTTAAAGAGGCCCAAGTCTCTCTACTCTATCTATTTTACTACCTGATACCCTTTCCCGTTATTAATCCTTTTTAATTGATTACGGTAAAGCTAAAACGTGGGTTATGATTTTGATCGGTATTTATTTATGTATGTATGGATATTCATTTGTTTCCACATTACTTCAAAACTACATATCATAAAATAACTAAAATTGAATAGTTAACTTCAGATGAGAATATTATAAAGCGCGGTTTTCATTAGTCGGGTTTTAGTTTTTTACTTATTTAAAAAAAAATCTGTATTGGATCGAAAATAATCAAAAATAATTATTCAAATCGTTTTCCCTTGAGTTTAAGTTGTAACGATTCTAAAGAACAGCATTCATTTTTTGACAACAGCCTATTGCTAACATAGAGGTTCCGTGTTCGAATCCCGGCGGGGGTGGAACTTTGTCTTATTTGCAAGACGCATTGTTTCGCTTGCCGGTCTTGGATGTTCTTATTTATATCATATTTACTGCAGGGCTGAGTCAATGTGTGTGTCGTGACGTAGTTATTATTATTATTATGTTTAATCGAGTTGACAGGTGAGCTACGATCATGATCAAGGAGGAGGTTATGTATTCGATTAAATCTACGTTTTATGTATGTTTATTGATATTAGAGACAATATGTATAGATTATAAAGAGGTAAAGTAAATTTACGAAACTACGCTGCGATTTCACCGATGTTTGAAATAAATTTTCAGTTTAGACTTTATTTTGTATTTAAAAAAAAGCAATATTTTAAATACTCTCTTTAAAAATATAAGGAAAATTTACGATTGTGTTGGCTGGGTTTATACCATTCTGTTTTGAAAGCGTTTAAAACTCAAAAATCCCTCACTGTAGAGGTAAATATGTAACTTTCTTGTTTAGATGAAGCGCCACCGGAATCTATTTTTGACTACCACTCCATGCCGGCTCTATCTGAGCTGGACGACTTCGACCTTTGCCTGAAGAAACCAGAAGCGGTCTACTGCATCGTGGACATGGAGCTGCTGGAAGACGACACCCCTTTGTACCAGTTTATAAAGGTATTTATTATTAGAAAGTAGTTTCTAATTAAGCCTAGTATCACTGAGACCAATTCTGATCGATCGTGATCGCCACTTCCTATCCTAGTTCCCGGTAAAAATCTGCAAATTCCATGAATATTCTTGAACTCGAGACATTTGGTCTCCTCTGGGCACATAATGTATCTTCGCAGTATGGAGCTACGACTCCGCATTAGAGATGGGCCGTCCGTCAGAAGAAGCATGGGATTTCTCTTCATTACGAATAAATATTTCGCCTTATAAAAAGGTTACCAACATTTTGAAATACAACGTCATGAGTGAACAAGCAGACGGTTCATCTGATGGACAGTCATCAGCGCCGCCAAAAACCTTAATGCCGAAGCCATGATGTCTCAGCCAAGAGCAGCGTCAATGCATTACTCGTGATAAGGAAAAATATGCTATATCTCGTGCCGGTGATTACACTGGCTCTCCAATCCTTCAAACCGAAACAAAACGAACTTCGTCACAATTTTTGAGCAGTCCTTAGTCGAGTACAATAGTCAGGAAACAAGACCAAGTTTGTGTAGTAACAAGTCATTTCAACAACAGGAGAGAAACCTTTACACTTTTAGATTTTTTTTAAAGTGACTTCGTACGATCCACCTTCAGGCCACACACTTTTACTAATATACTTCTTTACAATGTAGTATGCTCTATACATAATGATCGTAGCTCACCTGTCAACTCGGAAAAGGAACATCAACGTCCCGCTTTTTGCCTCGCCGTCAAATCGAGCCAAAACAATATCATTACGATTCTGATTAGTGTGAGTTGCAGTATGGATTTTCATTAAAAAACATAAATGATTGAAAGACATAAATGTTTAGGGGATTTGTGGGAATCTTTCATTCCCTAAGAGAAACACAAATAACTATTATAATTTAAGAAATCAAATATAAATGAACAAATATACATACTCAATAAACTTAACTAGAATCTTCCTTCTATAGATTAGTGATTGGTCTCCGTTCCGAATATCAATCATTATTCTATGCTTCCTTCTAAACGTAATGACAAATCTAAAATTTGTCTCTCTTATGTTTGTGTCCAAAGTATTTATTAAACAGAGAAAGTAAAAAATTAAAACGTAAGTTCTTGTAGCTAACCGAAAAGTTCTTTTCAGAATTTCTCGTCGTTCAGCTACAAGAATTACAAGCACAGTAAGCTGCATCGAGGAGTTTGTGCCAATCAGCATTGCGGTCTGAACACCACACATGCCATCCCCACCAATGACACCGCATTGGCATTGAAGGATTGCTTCAACGCCAGCATCCACCAGGGATATGGGTTACAGGTATGGTTATTTATTACTAGTGTTAGGTTTAGTTTGGTCCAGAAATAGAAAATGATGAAGAGAATGAACACGATGCAGCGTTGTCTAGTGGATTTATTAAACAGTAGGTCTTTTGGAGGACGTGGTAGCTCTGTTTGTTACGTGCCTTGGTAAGTTGACCTACCCGATCCGGCAGGTCGAGGGTTCAAATCTCGGGTTACATTACATTGTAGCTGCCATGTTCCTCATTGTGCCCGGATAGTGGCGACAAATTCGTAACCTGTCACACTTGGACTCAACATAAACTTGCGAAATGCGGTGTTTACACCTCTGCCTACTCCTCTCAAGGGATTAATTACGTACTGGATTTATGTTTATGTCCTTTGGCTGGATTTTTCTGGATAAAATTGATCAAAAAAATTATCAATCTGTGTGCCAGTTTTCATCAAAATTCTTTCTCTTTTTGAGTGATTGATAAAGCAATATGATCTGAATGTGTCATTTCGGGAACATAAGTTTCTGAATAATAATGTTGCACATGCAATCACACAAAAATGTCACAAGAAATTCACCAAATCGCTACCTCTCGAATTGGTCAAGCGCGACCTTGCACGAAAACCTTCAAAAAGTAGGTTACACATCTTGTCCCAATACTCGGATTACAGTTTTTGTCCAAGGTCAAACAGATGTTTGGTCTTATATAACTATGATATCCAAATATTTCGATGATCTTGACATTCTTATATTTCAAAGCGTGCAACACTAGAGTGTCCTGCTCCTCCTTGGTGTCTGTCACAGATAAAGCTTCTCATAACGAATGCAATATCAATCCTTATGCTGTACAACTTAAGAACGATACAGTCTAAACAGGTTAGGTTTATCCATGGCCGCTTGTATCCATCGTTTGGATAGGCCACCCGAAGGATGCCAATGAGACCCTATTACTAGGCCTTTGCCGTCCATCCATCCATGTGTTCGCTCTGCGGGCTGAAGCTCTTATACCCCAATAGGTAGACAGTTGAAATTTTCACAGAGTGTTTTTCTATAGTTATTGATACAAATAATTATATAAATTAAAAGAATAAGACAACAATTAATTTGAATTTTTGGCTTTATGGTCTTACAAGGTAGAGTGAGCGTAGTGTAGGTCATGTTGAACTCTTACATTATTTCATTTTTCCCACGTTTTATACACTCACTTTCTTGTTTGTTTGTTTGTCGTTCCGGTTGGATTTTTGCAACTCAATTTTGAGGCACTTCCCGATAAGCTAGCAGGCTGAAATTTTCAGGGTAGCTTCAAACCCGATTACAATGCAATTTACAACTATAAAAACGGCTGGACCGATTTTGATAACATTTGTATGGAGTGACTTTTGAGGCAGAAAAAAATAATAAAATAATAAATAGTTTTGTAAAATCTAAAAACCCACGTTTTTAAATGTCCTAAAAATAAGAAAATAACCCTACGGGCCTGAAAGAGGCCCCCTTATAGAATATACGCCCCCACTTTTGAGCGGCCCTCTTTTAGCCCCGTAGGGTTATTTTCTTATTTTTAGAATATTTAAAAACGTGGGTTTTTAGATTTTTTAAAATTTTATTAATACTTTTTAATTAATTCATTGTAACCTTTTATTGAATAGTGTCTGATTTAATTTTTATTATTACTGTAATTGGGATCTCCCGTGTAATAATAATAATAAATAAACCTGATGTCGTGCTGACAGATCGATCGCAGCGTCGTGCAATACTCGTCGACATCACCATCCCGCATGACGAGAACCTCGTGAAGGCCGAGAAGGACAAGCTCAGCAAGTACCTTGACTTGGCCCACGAGGTGACCGCCATGTGGGATGTTGATTCGACGATTATTGTACCGATAGTTGTTTCCGCGAACGGTCTCATAGCGAAGAGTCTCGACCAACACCTGAAGTGACTCTCGCTAGATAGCTGGATCAAGGGTCAGATACAGAAGGCAGTACTCCTAGACACGGCGTGCATTGTCCGGAGGTTCCTCTCTCTGCAGCCCTAACCACCGGTAGTTTGAGCACTGCCCCGCTTCCGGTGGCACTCTAGTTTAGGTTTTCATAGTGTTTTATATTTTGTATCTGTGTTTTATTTTACTTTTATATAAATATTGTAAAAATCTAAACTATGTACTGAAATAAATAAAGAGAATAACAATAGATAAATAATTAAAATCAAGATTGAAGTAACACATTTTTTCTTAAGTCTCTCTTCTTGTTTGCCAGGTGAAAAATTTATCAGTACGGTACTGCAAAACCAAGGATGACTGGGTGCCCCCTGATGTTTTGGATTACGTGGTCGGTGCCATCATCCTCGCGATCTTGCTGGTGAACCTTGGATGTTCAGCTTACTACTTCTTTTTTGCTCCAGAAAACGGTAAGTAAGAGAGTTGATGGTGGTTACAAGTGTGGAATATGGGAAACTTTGTTATTGATCGTTAAACAAACGCATTTATTAACTTAAAAACGAACTTTGGTTTCTATTATATCAAAATAGAACAGCCTTCTAATATGTTAAACATTAAAAAAATCACCGATCGTAAGTGATCTGCTAAACGGATTCAGTTGAAACTTAACACAGAGTTCAACCACATCCAGGATTTACAACGAAAACATTTTTCGACGTGAAATTTTCAAAACTTTTGTCACAATTCCTTCGGGTCTACACTAAGACCGGCAAAAGCATGAAATATATTTCTAAAGAGGAAATACATTCGAGGGAACCCTCCCTAAATGTAGCATTCGTGAGATACACTGAAGTGGAAGAAAATTACACTTCGCAAAATAGCTGTGTATAGCCATTCCATTTCACGAAGACGGATTTACCAAGATTGTGGTTAGTTTCATCAGGCGTGTACATAAACCGTTTCAGTGTGTGTGACCTCGAGTTCGTAAACGATGCGCACACTAGATCAACGTGCACGCACACAGTCTAACCACAGCTATAGCCGAACGGTCTTCGTCAGTTGGAATTACTGTACAAGATTTATTTCCTTAAAAGTCTCGAGGACTAGTTCCTAATTCTAAACTCCATACAGAGTGTTGAACTTGATTGATTAACAAAGGGGGGTGTAAAAAAAGTAATTTATTAGGCTAAGAAAGATAAAAAAATAAAATATTGTTCCTATATTGGGACGTATTCAGGGAAAACGGGGGCCTTTTAACTTTAAGCCCTTTTTTCGTTTATTTTAATCAATTTTTTTTTTTTCTTAGGGAAGGTTATCAAATACTAATAAATAAATAGTGAAATCGATAAAACAAAAAAAAAATCACTTCAAATGACTTCCTAAAAAAGAATAATAAAATAAATAAGGAAAAACTAAAAGGTAAAGTTATTGTGAATGAAAAAATTATGTTTGAACACATTAATCAAATTAATTAAAAAGAAAATGTGATATAATTTATCCCCAGGATTCAACATTTACAAATTTTTTATTTTTAATAATTTTATTCTCGGTATTACATAAGGCTTCGATGAATTTTATTGCAGTTTTCAATTTATCTCCAGCAAAATTGTTTTTTTAGAAAAGATATCATAAAATGAGGCAATATTAACATGAAAATATGTTTTTTTTTGTCTTTGTTAACAGGCTTAATTTGAATAATAAAACATCAACATATTAATTGAAATTATAAGAACATAAATATACCAGAAAGTTCTATTTGAAATTCCTGTGAAACATTATAAAGGGAGCATCCAAAAGCTCATTTATTTTAATTAACTTCAATATAGAGCTATTTTAGTAATAAAGTTGGATTGTTATTAAAAATTTTAGTGAAATCCAGTAATTAATTGTTAATTTTATTTTTAATTATACATAAATTTACAATATTTTACCAGAGAGACTCCAATCCACTATTGTATTTACCTATGAAGATATTTAAATTACATGTATATATGTAATGAATATTCGTGTTTTTTTTATTTATTTAAACTAACTGTAATAAAGTGCCGATCACTTACTTGGCTTAGTACACAGGGCCATGGATCGTCCTTGCCTGTTTGGACTTCGTACCGTTCTTAACTTGTACAGCATAAGGATTGATATACCAATAGTTTTGTGAAACTTTTTGAATGCCGTCTGTACTACAACCTGAATATTGCATTTAAGAATGAAACAGTTTATCAAGTAAAACACAAAGTCCTTACCGGAATCTGAGTCTGGAACCTTTTGTTTATAAGCTAAATGTTTACTGAGGCACCTTTGAGACTGTCAATATTTTACAACCCTACGTACATAAATCGTTTAATCCATTATAAAAACCTGCAAATGTTATATTTTTATCACTTGCCCTTCATAAATAATCTCTTACTCCGCCACCTAAAAGGCGAAAATCTCGAATTTTTCGTTACATTTTTTTTTCAGGTAATAAATTCATGTTGGCTTTCTGCGTTCAAAAGAACTGGAAGGCGTTGAAACATGGAGGAAGGGCTGAGGGGGGCATCTTCAAGTGTTTCCAGGCCCTTAGGTAAGTTGCCTTAATACGGTCCTTAAAAAAAAATTAAGAAATAAATTCACTGAAAATCGTAGTTGCTAAAATTTAAATTTACCTTTAATACATATAATTTCACAGTCAAAGTCAAGATCTTTGTAAAAATATATCCATATTCAACATCCGACTCCAATTTTTCTAACCAATAGTTGGGATTGATGCTTGCTCAGTATGAAAAAAGTCTTCAATTTCTTCAATCTAGGGGTATGTGTAATGATTCTTTTTTTCATTGTTATTGAATTACCTTTATTTGTTTAATAGATTCTACACAATGGTGATGATCTTGGGCCTTCATTCGATGATCTTCATTGGCTATGGTTACACGGCTAATCCGGAGTTTATTGAAAATGTAAGTAATTAAAAAATATATATATATACCTCAATTGTCATTAATGATTTACGATAAGTGAAGTTATGTGGGAACAGATGAACATTCATACATACATACATACGTAACGGTCAAAATCATACCCTCCTTTTTGCTTTGCCGTAGTCGGGTAGAAATGCGGGACAAACACACAAATTGGCTGATCACAGTTCACACGACAGTGTATGGCACGTTTTCAGAGCTCAAGTAATGATGGTTTTCTTAAAAGAAAGAAGATGAACCATCATAATAAGATCCCAGTGAAAACGTTCGGTTTTTACGTCGTTCAAGTTACGCTGGAGCTTCGTTTATTTTGTAGGTAAAGTCATTATAACTTGACCTACAGTGTTGACTCCGTGTGAATGGTCACGCGTAAACGAATCAACTCTATCAAAACAAATAGAGAGTGAACTAAAGTAAAGCTCATGTAAGATTAATGATTGGTCAAAGCCGCCAATCATTAATCTATGCTCATGTATTTACTTCAGTTTTGAAGGCAACGCTTGACATTTACGCTGGGGCTGTCAAATTTGTCTAATGCAAAAAAGATTTAACAAAAAAAAAAATCGTTTCCGTTTTAACACATTATTACTTTTTAGATAATAAAAAATTAAAATCATGTTTCTTGTGAGAAATTAAATATTAAATTTGCGTTCGTTTAATATGTATTCCTTTATGTTTTTTATTATTTGTTGTTATAGCGGCAACAGAAACAGACATTCTCTGAAAATTTCACGAGTCTAGCTATTATGGTACATGAGATTCAGCGCGCTGACAGACGGACGGACAGCGAAGTCTTAGTAATAGGGTTCCGTTTTTTACCCTTTGTGTACGGAACCCTAAAAACTACTTTTTGCGCAGCCTTTTTTCGAGGCATAACATTAACAACAACTTGTCTTTAACGACAAAATTCTACTTAAATTTTATGTGTTCAGCGAATGTGGCTTACCCATCGACAGTTAAATATCATATCCTATTGACTACCTTGACGACCTCGGTGGTGTAGCGGTGTAAACCGCCGACTGCTACGCTAGAGGTTCCGGGTTTGAATAGAGCGAGGGTGGGACTTTGTGTTATTTGCAAGACGCACTGTTTCGCTTACTTATTGACGGGTTTAATGAGACAACACGTTATTGATTGTGTGACAGCCACCACTGAAATGATTTTTAAAAGATAGATTGCGTGTTTATTCCAATCATTTGGTAGTTTACGGGGAGTGTTGAAAAATGAGTCATTTTATAGAATTTGACGTTTTTCTGAATTTGTATTTTGCCACCTCGTTTCCGCGTCGGAATATTGAAAAATGACACTACTGTGAGGGGGCAAAGTAGACATATGGAAAGAACAGATCAAAATATTAAGGGCTGGTAGTTCAGTTCGTTACGTGCCTTGGTTAACCAACCGAACTAGACCCGACCGGTCGAGGGTTCGAGTCTCGGGTTGCCGTCATTGTAGCTGCCATGTTCCTCACTGTGCCCGGATAGAGGCGACACATTCGCAGCCTGTCACACTGGAACTCAACATAAACATGCGATATGCGGTGTGTAACACCTCTGGCTACCCCTCTAGAGGGATTAATATCGGCGTGAGTTTATGTTCATGTAACATCCAAATCTTCAAAATGATTCATTTCCAAAAGTTTCGAAAATCTTTCCAGGGAACCCTTTTTTAGCAACAAATGACTAGAATAACTCAAAACTGCCTTATTTGCTTAGAGGCTTGTCGTCCCGAATCACACTTAATTTGACTTATTAAATAAAATCATAATTGAATAGAATTTTGTTCTGCAGTCTAGAAAATCTTTCAAAATAATTTTTTCTTGTATTTTTAAACTTATATATTTCTTAACAAATCATTAAAATATAAGTGCGGTGCTAACCAACAATTTAGATATAATTTCCCCCAATTCACCTCTGCGGTTGCTTAAACAACCTTGCTGTTTGGTATTTCAAGTAATTTCATACACACCAGTCCCTAATGGTTTATAGCCACCTTATAAATTACGAACTTGTGAATGATTGCTATAGGTTTTCAGCGGTCAAATACACCTTACTTTTGACGACCTCGGTGGTGCAGTTGTGTAAACAGCCGACTGCTACGCTTGAGGTTCCTGGTTCGAATCCCGGCGGGGGCGTGTTTTTGTGTTATTTGCAAGACGCATTATTTCGCTTACCGGTCTTGGATGTCGTATTCTTATCTATGTAGTTTATACCATATCGTTACTTAGTTCCTGTGACACAAGTTCTTACGATACTTACTGCAGGGCTGAGTCAATGTGTGTGTCGTGATGTGGTTATTATGATTTTTATAATTATAATACAAATAACTAAAGATCTTATTACCTCATGAGGTATACATGATACATGTATCATGTAAAGGTGCTTTGAAGACTCATGCCAAGTATTTGCAGTAGATAGCGGAGAAAGAATGGTACAAAGCCATGGTAGATAAACTTCAGGCCCAGCTCGCTAAATACGACACATCCCGCGCGACAACATCTTCTGTCTCTGTCATAACAAAGACGAAAAGAAAGAGATAGTTGCTATCTCGCGCCACTATGTCGATCTCGCGCCTCTCACGTCTTAGTGTGCTAGCCCTGCTGGTGTCTATAAGTTTACTTAATGCGGAGTCTAGTTAGAGTTGAGGTGAAATAGCTTTGTTTCGCAAGATTGTCGGTTTCGTATTTAGCAAAAATACCTAAAACGTATGGTTATTTTAGGCGTTTAGGCGTTTTAATTTAATAATAAAACCACATCACGACACACATTGACTTAGCCCTTCACTAACATATATTTTTGTATCGCAACGATTTGGTATAAACTACATAGATGAGAATACAACATCTAAGGACAGTAAGCGAAACAATGCGTCTTGCAAATAACAGAAAGTTCCGCCCTGCCGGGATTGAACTCGGAACCTATAGCGTAGCAGTTGGCTGATTACTCCACTGCGCAACCGAGGTCGTCAAATAACACAATACCTACCTGCCCTGCACACATTACCAGAATGCACAGCTTTCAGCGGCCGCAGTCTTTTTTACTTCTAGATATCAAAGCTACAAATCAAAGGAAATACAAAAACTTTCTTCGCGACAAGAATAACCTGACTCTTTAGACCAATGCCTTTATTGCGCAAGCGTACACGCCAATAGAAAATAAAAATGTATTGAAATGAAATTACCTCGCGATCGAGTTACGTCATTGTAATGTCATTTTAATACATTTTAATTTTTTTGGCGTTAACGCTTGTGGATTAATAGTATTTGTCTAAGGGGACTGGTCTAATCTTACACATTTTTTTGTCTGTCAGTCAGTTAAGGAAATCGTAAAGCGGTGATTAATGTATAAATCCCAGAGAGCAGTTAAACCTCTGTCGACAGTCATAAACAACAAAATGGCGGACATCAAAATGATAATAAAGTCGTGATAAATTAAATTTTACTCCATCCCTTTTACCCACAATTACGAATACGGCGAAGTTAAGATTTGATTGTTTTGTATTTTATTATTAAGTTATACCTATCTGTCCGTCAGTTCGCATACCTACAGCATGCTTATTTTTTTCTTTAAAATAATGGAAATAGATAGTTTATTTTTATGTAGGTATAATAAAAAAATTAAAAGATATCAAAATTTAATTCAAACCAAAACCTTTTTCAACTCTACTTTCAAAAAAAGGCGCGAATCACGTGTTTGGGGTGATTGTCAACCGGAGGTACTTGGCGGGAACGGGGAGTGGTGGTTGAAATTTTCTTATTTTATTGTCTTTTCTTGTGTATCAGCAGAGTTTATTGTGTAAAATGCTAGTGTTTTAAACATGGGAACATCTGTAGTGCTGTACAAGTGTGGAGAAAGTGAAATACGAGAATTTGGCTGCTCTTTTCGTCATCTCCCAAGTAACTCAATAAAACTACAATAACATTACCAGCATGTTACTGTAGAAACAAGTAAGAAAGAAGAAAAATATAACATGAAAAACTTGTGCTGTATGGGCTAAAGCCCTTTGCCTTTCCCGACAAAAGGGAAGAATTAAACGAAGAAGAAGAAGTTAGTGTCAACCGCGCAAGATTCCTTCCCAAACCTTCCAAAATTTCGTGTTTATTAATGACTCGTGGATGATATCTATGTGTGCGTTGCTAATGCGCACATTGTATGAAGCTATACTTCTTTACTGTCTTTGTGACAACTGCCTTTTTACCGCCAGCCGATGTATTCCGACCACTCCATCCTGGCCATTTGTAAAAATAATACTAATATATGAGTATCAGTTTCCTAATACCTCCTATTTCTTCTGATTAAGTCCGATGCGGGTCCCATGACAGCCGGGTGTCCCGGGCATAGCCTGTGCTTCATGCGTCACAGCTGCATTATTATTTGATTATTCGATCAAAGGACGCCACTGTTGATCCTGGTGAACAGGAGTTGCAGTGGTGGGACAGAGTGGCGGATGGCACACCCGACAGAGTGGCGGATGGCACACCCGACAGAGTGGCGGGTGTGCCCCTTTGTATTGATTCGAAAAGTAAACGCTACACGAACCAAGTCGCGGCCAAAGGCTAGTGTTTGTATAGGTTTCTATAGAAAAACTAGACATTTTTACCGTTAAAATTATAGCTACCGTCAAGTTGTCCAACCTTTCGTGTGATTTCGTCATTAATGATAAACATGATCATACATGAATGGAAATATTGAACGACTCCGGTTTGTTGATTCTTTCGTAATATCGGTCAAGCAACTAACCCGCGCATGTTGACTGTGATGTAACGTGTTTGATTTTTGCAAGTTTCTCCAATTTAGTTGTTAGCGGATTTGGAAATGTCTTATATTTCCTTACTAATATTAGAAACGCGAAAGTTTGTAACGACGTATGGACAGTTACTCTTTTACGCAAAAACTACTGGATGGATTTTAATTAAACTATTCAATAATAAAGCTTAAACATCACAATAACACAAAGGCTATAATTTATAAAGATATTGCGTGAATTGTCCAAAATATAACGATAAAGGTCGAGTTATTAAAAATCCTATTACAACCATTTTCGACTTCTATTCGGACGAAGTCGCGGGCAAAAGCTAGCTATATTATATATGTAAGTCTCGCCTTCTATGAATAGGTTATTTACGCCGCCTAGTTTCGGAAAATATTTATTAATGTTTAGTAAGTATTTTGCTGAATATAATCAATAATAATAACCACATCACGACACACACATTGACTCAGCCCTGCAGTAAGTATCGTAAGAACTTGTGTTACAGGAACTAAGCAACGCAAAGCAATAGATAAGAATACAACATCCAAGACCGGTAAGAGAAACAATGCGTCTTGCAAAAAAAAACAAAGTCCCACCCCCGCCGGGATTCGAACCCGGAACCTCTAGCGTAGCAGTCGGCTGTTTACAACCGAGATCGACAAGTAAGTAAGTAAGAAATTTGTTCATGAAATAACACATCATCTCACATCACAGTTTTTTAACAAGGAATATATATTAACGTAAACGATTACATTAAGATGCTGTGTTACAACCATGAAAGGGTACGCAGGTAGACCGACGCTGATTTTATTTCTCTCTGTTTGTGTATATTTTTTTGGTTACCTAAACGGCGCTAATTGGACCGTTTTCTAAGCCTCCGCTGTCCGTCCGTCTGTCAGCGGGCTGTATTATACATATGAGCCATAGGTAGATTAATAGCTCACTCAATCTCACCACTGCAACTCCTATTCACAAGAATCAATAGTGGCGTTCTTTGTAACGAAAAATGCAGCTGTACGATAAAGTATTAGTAAACTATACGCAGATATCTTTAAATTTATAATAGGGAATATGCTTGAAATTTAATTTGATTATTCAATCAATTTATCTTAAAGTATATAGAAATAGTATCCATATAGTGAAAGCAGAATTAGAATTAAACGATAAACCAGGGAGATATAACCATTAAAACTAAATATGTCTATCTCGCTCATAAGAACAACCTTTTCTATGGAAGGCGCCTGTGTACTTCGACGTCATTGTACATATCGGATATCTCTGTCTAACCAACGACTTTGAAGCTTTATAACTTAATTAATAAGTCTGATATTTGAGAAGACCTAACGGATTTGTGTAAATATGAGCTGTCGAATTATAATAAATAAATAAAAAAAGTCATCACAGTATCACTCCATTCACTCGCAGTTGTGTCAATTTCATTTAGCCTTTTCAATTTCAAAGCGCTTGAAAGCGCTGAGCAGTTTCTATTCAAATCTCAGAGCGTTCGAGTCTTGATCGTTCGATGTTGCTTTGGAAACTCCGGCAATTAGCTCAAGCGCTTTTTCAGCTAAGTTTTAAAAGCAACAAGTTGCAAATGTATTGGCCACAGTACATTTGTATCGACATTCGGTTTTAAATGCTCATTTACTGTTAGTACAATAAGCTATTAAAAAGATGTGTAAATTTAAACGCATTAGAAACCTTAATACAGTAGCTTTAAAATGCATAAAATAATTAGAAAACTTAAATGTTCCAACATTTGTAATGAAAAACTATTGTAAAAATTTGAAAAAAGCAATTACGGAGGTTGATTGCCGGTTTTAGAGAAGATAGCATTCCGAACCGATGGTAGATAAAAACACGATTTGAATACTTATATTAAGTCTATTTATATAAAAACATTTTGAATTTGAAATCGAATCAATAACATTTTGTTTGAAATTTATTTTTATTCCGACCGACGATAAATAAAATTTTCGACGATTTATTAAATTTAAATATAAACAAACGCATGCGTAACTTCTCATTCAAGGTTATGTCCAAATCACAACGACCTTTGCATGGTGAAATAGAATTCAAACCCTGTCGCTAAGGAATAAAGTTTAAAACAGTTTTTTACGTAAACATAATTTCGTATTGCGCAAAGTGAACGCCATTGCCCTTCGTCGGTGATCATTAAAATAACCGTAAAATAGCCAAGTGCATGTCGAATTATTATTACTAATAATAAAAGTGTTCACCTGTCACACTGGGACTCATACATAAACACGCGGTGTGCAGCACCGCTGCCTACCCCTCTTGAGTATGAGGTTCAATTTTTATTTAATTTGGCTGAATTAGGCTTAAAAGGCTGTAAATTGTTTGTACTTGGTTCAGTAGCTGTTCTGTATTCCTTGCCTTATCGCGATATTATCGCTTAGCGACAAAGCCCTGTTAATAAATAAAAAAGCCTCTTGAGGGATTACGGATTGAGTTTATGTATGATAAACTGTTATGTAGAAGCGTTGATTATGTTTAGCACACCTGTCAATTCGGAACGATGTCAACGTCAAGCCTTTCGCCTCGCTGTCAAACCGAGGCGATAAAACATAGTTTTTACTCTGATAAGAGTGCGTTGCAGTATTGAATGTGATACAAAGGTTTGCGGATCTTATAACTCCACTCAACGAATAATGTTATGGGTGAAGGCCGGCGTGATGTACGAAGTGGTTACCACCAGAGGGGACGCAACGGTAGCGCTCGAAACGACTGGCTCTCAACAACTCCGTATATATTCCTTTACAAAGCAACTATGAGTTGTTATACTATTAATCTATCAGCTGATTTGTATGTGGAAGTCATCTCATTAATCCTCCTTACAAATATTACTTTACTGTCCTATTACGAGCTTTTTTTTTGACTATAACAATGACAGCTGATGCTTAAATTGCATTGTAAAAACCACAGAGGTTTGTACCCAATGCTTAATGCGTATTAAAACAATATTTTTTAAGCGGTTACATTGAACTATTGTAGATAAAATATATAGAAATAGGTACATTATATATGAAGGCTATATCATTTAATTATTTGGAGTTATGAAAATAATTAAAAAAACTAAGAAAATAATCATCGTTGGTGGCTACAATACGATTCCACGCTTAATAAATTTGAATAGAATTGTGAAAGAATCAAATTTGTATACTATTCTTTACCCGACTCCGTCCCACAGAGGCGAAAGGAAGTGTAATGATTTCATGAGTCTATTTGCATGAGTCGATATTGATTAATGAGACGTCTATCGTGTAGTAGCAAAATATTAGATGTATCATAAATGCGTTGCCATAACAAGGTTTTAACTTAAAAAAAACAATTCAAAGAAAAAAAAATGTTAAAATTCTTTATAAACATTTAAATATATTTAAAAAGCATTTTAAAAGATCGTGAGGTTACATTTTTAATAACAAAATCAGCTGATCTATTAAGTTTTTTGTAAATCTTTCTTTATTGCATAGTAGATAAGAGCTATTTTCTATTAGCAGGTTAAGTTAAGTTATTATGACCTCATGCGGTTTGGCCTACAAAAAGGCATTAACCTCAGACAAATTTAGAGTTCCGTAGAGATTTAAATTGCCATGGCGTTAGTTTAAAACCTTTTCTTGACGTTCACCTTCTTATGAATAGTTTTCGTCTACAACTTGTTCTTGTATGTAAAATATCCATTTTATTGTTTTTTTTAAACAAACTGTAGCTTTTTTCAATAATATTTTATTTAAATACCAGCGTTGTACCAAGTAGGTAAAGTTGCTAAAAAAAAATTAATTATTATTTGTTTATTTATGCAATATTTTAATATCGGTTTATATTTACACTAAAACCTCTGTAATTATTCACATAAACTTACTAACAAACAAAAGACAAAGGAAACATTTTAATGATCTAAAATTGTTAAACCACCTATTTACACCAAAAAATCTTACAAACAAATGTTTTTTTTTTTTAAATAAACAAACAGTATACCTTTTAGTTTTATCTATCAGAACCCGTTAAAAGATACGGCTCGCGCTTGACTGTTCTCACGTAAACTTTTAAATAGTTATAAAAAATATTTCAAAACTGCACACAAAATGTTATTTTTTTTTAAATTGTTCTAAATGTTTTCATATAAAAAACAATCAATAGCGAATATTTAACATTAAAAAGATATAAGCTAATATATTATGTTTGTAAGGAAACATCTAAATGAGTTTGATAGACTAGGTCACGGTATAAATACCAGAAATAGTGATAAATTACGTATCCCTACAGTTAGATTAGCAAAAACTAGTAAGTCATTTATTGGAAATTGTGTTCGCTTTTATAATAAAATTCCAAGAAATGTAAAAAAAATTTAATTAAGAAGGCTTACTATAAAATTCAAAATTACGTAGAGGATAAAGATATATGGAAGTAATTTAATTAGCTGCACAGGTTTATCTTATTGACAGTTGGAGTGTAGCTAGAATTATTATGTCGAAAAATTGTAATTTGTAGTAGAAAATATTGTAATTGAATATTGAAAAAAGCAACTACGGAGGTTTCTTGCCGGATTCTTCCCCGTAGAAGTAGCATTCCGAACCGGCGGTTGTAAAAAAAGACGATTTGAAAGTGCTTATTTTAAGTCTAATCGAATAAAAAACATTTTGACTTTGAAAATATATTTTGGAATTAAAGTCAGATATAAAATTGTTAAATATTTATGTAATTGAGTGTCGGCCCGTTTAGTTATAAATAAATTAATAATATACCTAACGAGTTTAGGTAAAATTAAGTATTTTACAATTTTACCTAATTTCTTAACACATATTTACATTGACATATTTGTTCTCATAAAAGGCAGATTTTTATGGAAGTTTGTATCAAACAAATTAATAATAATAATAACCACATCACGACACACACATTGACTCAGCCCTGTAAGTATCGTAGGAACTTGTATCGCAGGTGCTAAGCAACGATATGGTATATACAACATATATAAGAATACAACATCCAAGGCCGGTAAGCGAGACAAAGCGTCTTGCAAATAACACAAAGTTCCGATCCCGCCGGGATTCGAACCCGGAACCTCTAGCGTAGCAGTCGGCTGTTTACACGACTTTGCCAACGATCTAATAAAAAATAGGTATTTTGTAGTCGAGCATGCATCGTGACCCATGTCGTCAATTAGCATTACATGAGATTGCGGTGAAATGTTTGCTTAAAATTAAATAAATTCAAGGACAATAACGCATGCCACAACAATGTGTAATCTGACAACGCAATCGTGATTCCCGTTTCGTTTCTTCCGTCTTAAATGATCAAGAAGCGGTTTTTTGACGCTTCAAATGTGAAAAATAATACTGCATAATGAAATTCTTTTCACGATTTGAACAAGATTTTTAAAAGCCGGTTGTTATGGCCTTTGTTTATAATTACAACGGATGAGCTTTAAATATGAATTCAGAATTAGTATTAATTAACCTTATCATGTGCATCAAGTGGCGGATGGCTCCGGTTGGAATATTTATTTATTATTAAAATTTAAAATATTAGGGGGAGGCCTATTTCCAGCAGTGGGCATCTTCGTTCTGATGATGAGGATGCGTAATTTAAAAATAAGGACGTTATTAAAACAGATACATAAACTCACGTCGTAATTCGTCGAGAGGTGTTAGCAGGTGTTACTCACCGAATTTTGCATGTTTATGTTAAGTCCCAGTGTGACAGGTTGCGAATCTGTCGCCTCTATCCGGGCTCAATGAGGAACATGGCAGTTACAAGTTACGGCAACTCGAGACTCGAACCCCCGACCTGACGGGTCGGGTCGGTCGGTTAACTTGGGCACGTTACAAACTGAGCTACTACTAGCTACAAGCTAAAATACTTGACAAATCATTTTTGTTTGATATTAATAAAAAACATCAAACACCAGTCTAATCCGAAGAACGAATCTTCCAGAAATCATTTTTGTCTAACCCTTATGAATCGGAGAACTACCCTAACGAAAAGCAAAACTAGTAAATAGCAACGTAAACTCAATTAACAGAGGTAAATTGTGTCTATATATTTGTTAAATACAAACAAACCTACAAATAGTTAACAAGTTTAATTATGTAACTAGTTGTTTCCTTCCGGAGTAGTTATAACTTGGTTACAATACAAGTTATAGAAGGTTCATTTAGTTAACAATACGAACATAAAGGCTATGTATTTCAACTTAACGTAACTAGTAAATTATTAATCTTTTGAACTCAGATAGAAATATTTATAGAGAATGTATCAAAAAAAGTGATTTGTTTAACTTTAAACTTACGAATCTGTCGCCACTGTCCGGGCACAATGAGAAACAGGGCAGCTACAACGTATGGAAACTTGAGACGTAACCCTCGACCTGTCGGGTCGAGTCGTTCGGTTTACCAAGGCACGTAACAAACTGAGCTACCACGTACTCCAGAACCCTAACCATTAGTCATGTTTGCTTGGAAAAGCTATTTAGTTTCTACCAACATTCTTGGAGTATCCTATCTGCATTGTGTCTTGCAGATGAACGAGGTCTCGTATTGTGAGTCAAAATCAATGTTTACCTTTCGAAACATTCCCCCCTATTTACTTGGACTATTTACTACTGAAAGGGATAGAACTATGTTCCGTTTCATTCGTTTTAAATTTAATCCGAGAGCTTAGAAGTATTTGTAGTTATTAGTAAAATAATACTAATACATTAAGATTTTTGGAAACAATACGGAAAATAATGTCTTATTTTGGAATGAAAAAAACTTGCAATTGAAAAAATTACTATGCAGAATTGTGGCCTTAACACTTGATTCATTGTAGCAAATCATTTGTCAAAGGCCAATGTTAATAGTTAACAACCATTTCACCTTTCAGTCCTACAGCGATTTCTTCAAGGCACTTCTCTACAACGCGAGGGTTATAGTCCAGATTTTCTTCGTGATGGGAGGTTTCCTCATGGCCTACAAGATGTTCCAGTACGCTGAAACCCATCCTTTCTCCTTGAAGACTGTCCCAATGGCTCTTGTTAACCGCTGGTTCAGGTAAAATAAATTGAAATCTTGTTGGTTCATTAATTACAGAAGAAACGATAAACCTGTTTGACTGTCCGTCAGTCTGTCACAGCTAAGAGAATCAATGTATGTACGGCTGTTCAGGGGCTGTAGGATGGTTCCCGGAGACATCGTGCAATTAGGGAAGGAGCAACGTCTATACAAGAACAACGGAAACAATCGAAAACCATTACTCAAAAAAATATATTCGTTAGAGCAATATTAGCTTTTATTGTTCATTTAAAACAAGTTTTAGAAATTATTTTCAATTTACCTACCTACACATTTGTATGGAAAATAGGCAAGATTGACTAGAGTTTTCACTGTTTTCAGATTGATGCCAGCAGTGTTGGTAGTGATGGGTCTTGCAATGACCTGGGTACCGCATTTAGGATCCGGGCCCATGTGGGACGCCGTGGTCAAACGTGAGCGAGACCTGTGCAGGAAGAACTGGTGGCAACTGGTCATACTGATGCCCAACCTCTTCCCCTTCGAGAACTTATGCTTGCCTCAAGCTTGGTGAGTTAATCCAAAAAGTTTGCCTTTAATTTTTAGTCTTTAAAGTTCTATTAAAAAGTAAATTGTACCAAAGGTACAGAATGCTATAAAATAATTTTTCTGGAATGATAACTGGAAGGCATGGAATTGGTAGGCCCCTAAAGTGAGGTGGTTGGGAAAATATTGTGATGGCTGCAGGGAGCCACTGATACAGGCGATACAGGATCGCTCTATAGAAAAATATTTAGGGTAGCCTATGTATGTTAACCAGTGGAGGTCTGCCAGCTGTTAATGACCTACCTACCTCAATTGGGTGCTTAGAACTCCTTCTAAAAACAATTTAATTTATGGTTTTTATGCTACATATAAAAAATTTGGTATTAATTAAGTTAAAAATCTTTGCACCAAGTTTTTCTAAATCCTTTAAGAGTTTTTGCGTGTTTGGGCAAGAAACATCCAAACATTTCACATACGTCTCATTCTATTACTGCCTTGAAGCAATTTGCTGTTTCGCTTCGAATGATTGGAAAGCCAGTGTAATTATTGGCACTATTTAGAAGTACCATATAGTAGTGGTATCGTAACCTCAATATGAGCAATGCATTGGCGGTGCTCTTGGCTTTGTTAGACATCAAGGTCATCAGGGGTAAGATTTCGTGTCAATGAGCGGCGATATCACTTTCCATCAGGTCAATTGTCTGCTTGTTCACATAATATTACATTGAAGAACGGATAGCTATTTTTTATTATTATTTTTATTCATGACCAGGCAGGCATTTGACCCCAAGCCCGCCTGATGTTAAGCGGCGATGACGTCTAAGGTGGATCATGCCTGCCTAGGAGAAACCTATTCACTCTTTCCTTAAGGAGGCCCAAGTTATATTGATCAGGGAACACATCGGCAGGCAAAGAATTCCACACCCTTGCAGTACGCATTATGAAGGAGCTATCGAAGCGTTTAGTCCGGATGGTTATTTGGTTCGACCTAACGAAACCAAATTTTTATAAATTTTTATCTTTATTTATAGGTCTAACAACAGATAACAATCGCTGCATTATGAAGAAAAATAAACCAAAAAAATGCACCTAGACTGTTTGTCCTTATAGTTGGACACAACATTTTCACTAACAACAAATTCACATTACTAAAAGTACCAAATAACAACAAAGTAGGAACACTTAAAAACTATATTTTTAAATAATATTTACATATAAATTAATTATGATGAGGACTGTAGTTTTAAAACAATCATTCATTTCGAAATCTACAACATCATGAAACATTTTTTTTTAAATTTTGAATTTGTGGTTTAAGACATCAATGACTTTTCCACCTTTACAAATGATACCGTTGTAAGTGCGGCACATTCGAACCAAAGGATTGTAATAGGTGTTGTTTTCGTATACATGTATCGTGAAGGCATGATTGTGGGTGAATCGGGGATTGTACTTCGTATTCAAATTGATAGAAGAAAGCAAACTGGTGGATTCTAGGGTGAAATGTAGTAGTTTGTGAGGCATATATAAAGGCAAGCCCAATGTAATTTTGTCAGAATTTACTTTCAAAAATACTAACTTAAGACATCAATTCTCATTCTAATGTCAAAGAGGTTGTGTGAAAAGGTATGCCGACATCCGCCATATTGGTTTTCAAATGACGTCACGTAGACTATCGTTTTCTACCTGTCAAACTCTATATATTCTATTGAAACCCCAAAATTGGGTTCCGCCTATTGATAAGATGTTTATCATGACTTCGAAAAATTATTAAAAATACATGAAATTTCCTACTTTAATATTAGTTTTTATTTAGGAATTTTGTTAAAATCAATTTTATAGTGTTTTGATTATTATTTGGTTTACTTTCGAATATTGAGAAAAAATAATAATCAAAATACGTTTTAGAACTACATTTTGGAAAATTATTGTATTCTCAAAACGATATTTCTAAACCGTTATTTATTTAAACTATCAGCAATAAATGAACCTAGGTATATACTTAGTGGAATTAAAGACGCGTAACAATTACCCAACGTTTTGCACGCTCGAGTAAACCTGCTTGCTGCAATAAATTTCTTCAGTCTTTCCAACTCACGAAGACAGTTTGGTTATAGTTGTGTTGTACATGTCTAGTACATGCACATTGTTCTGTGTTATCGTCTTGACTGAGCAAACTCGAGGTTACACACACTAAAGCAATGTGCGTGTACACTTCTGACGAAATTAAATTCGTCTTCATGACATGGAATGAATGTACGCGGGTTATAAGATTTAATGCAATGCTGAATTTCATGATTTTACGATAAATTTTTACATTTTGACGTAAAACAAAGCCAGCGTATTGTGGTTTCAAGTCGCTTACGAAGTGACAGTGAATCAAAAATGATATAGCGATTTTTTTCACCAAAACATATGTATCTTGTTTGGGGCCTCTTAAATTATTATTATTTATTTCATTGCCATACGACAAAAAATATACCGTGTGACAATTGAACTCTCTACTCCAAAATAGTTTATGAGATACAGATCTGCTGCACGACGGACGGACAGCGGAGGCTTAGACCCGTCCCTTCGCCAAGGACATTCTATGGAGATGGCAACGACCTTGATCTCTTAGAACGCCAATAGCACCGTCACTACGTTGAACATGTAAAGTTAAAGATATAAAACCTCTCGTGATTGTACTCACAATGGCTCGCGAATCCTTTGAACCGAAACACAGCGAACTTCACGTCAGAAGGTAGGGTGGTACAAACCCAAACGATCTTACACGTGAACTACAACCTGTGTGCAGCTGACAGGTGTTCCTTGAATTATCTAGAAGATTTAATTGGTGGCAGATATGTTCACTTCAGTCAAACCAAGTTATTCATCATCAGGTACCTCGGCACCGATACCCAGCTGTTCTTGGTGACTCTCATCATGATGCTGGTGATCTGGCGCTGGCCCAAGAGTGGTGTCCCGATCCTGTCTATCGTCATGGCCGTCAGTCTAATCATTCCTTTCGTCCAGAGCTACGTGATGGACCTCCTACCAATTAGGGTCAGCTTGTTCCCAGAGTAAGTCGAAATTGTCGTTTTAATTTGATGATTTTGACAGTCGATTCATACTAAATTAGCTTAATTTTTCCTGCGATTTCGTCTGCGTAAAGTGTATTTTTTTAGACAAAAGTATTCTATGTGTTGGATTAAGCTGTCTGTGTGTAAAATTTTATCAAAGTCCCTGTTCCATTTTTGTAATTAACATCCAAATATCCGAACATATCGATTATAATATTTCTAGGGTTAATAATAATAGTTGGAAATCTCTTGCAGGCTTTACAATTTGGCTTTTCTACTTCAGTTTATATTACCAGCTTAAAAGTAAATTCAGTATAATGATTTTTTTTTTGTATCATTAATGTTTACACTTAGGTTCCGGGTTCGAATCCCGGCGGGGGTGGGACTCTGTGTTATTTTCAAGACGCATTGTTTCGCCGGTATTGGATGTTGCATTCTTGTAAGTTTACACCATATCGTTGCTTAGTGCCCGCGATACAAGATTATCTTAGTGTAGGACTGCATCAATGTGTGTGTCGTGATGTGGTCATTAAAACTAGGCTCAAAATTACCAATCAAGCAATTTAAAAGTAGTCCTCATCTCATGTCTTACTTTCAGATCCATAAGGGATATATTCGGCTACAACTACACGTTCTACCATGCTTATGTGTCAGCCCAGGGCAATTGGGCTGGTTATCATCTCGGAGTATTAACTGCATACTTCTATCACAGAGCCCAGCAAGAGAAATGGGATCTTAGGGAGTCCATGGTAAGATAGATTCTTATGGTAAGTAACAATTAATAGAAAAACCTTGAATGAATAGTTTTTTACAGCATCGAAAAGCTACCTTCTCCACCAAATTCTTTGCTTCTGGAATTAAAAATATACTGAACAGAGTTGAAAAAACCCCTGACATATAACTTACATAGAAATAAAAACCTATTACTCCCTTATTTCGATCTCCATTATATAAAACTAATACAGCGATAGGTAGTAGCTATAGCTCTTCGTCTTTTAAATGGTTGGCAGCGCATTTTTCTACCGGTACTACAAGCTTTCCCAAATTACCATCACAGCCTCCCAGACAACACTTTTTACACATTAAACAAATGACTGCTATATTGATCTTGATTTTAATACTGATTTCATTTTTTTTACTTTTAAGTTAAAGATATGGGCCCTGTCAGGGTACGGCATAGTTTCATTAATAGGTATAATCTTTTTAAATTATTTTATTTCATCTTACAGTTCATGAAGCTTCTTTTCCTGTCATCTGTTCCTGTCGCTCTGGGGGCTGTCCTCATGGGCTGGGATCTCCACCACAGGGTCGCCTCAACCTTTGAAGCCGCTGTCTTCAACGCCTTGAACCAGAACTTCTTTGCCCTCGCCATGTGCGTCTTCGTCGTCGGCTGCTTCTATCGGTGCAACAGTGAGTTTTCACAGTTTTTATCAATAGGGCATATACATGACTTTCTTATTAATTCGATACCACACATTTACTCAGATCCGTTAGATTTTCTCAAATATCAGACTTATGAACTAAGGTATATTGTAATTTAATTTTGTATAAGATATGTAACTAATGTGACAAATTCTAAGGTATTTTTTTTTTTAATTTTGTACCAATGACAATCAAAAATTGATATTGTTTGAATTATAAACATTATATTTGTAAGCTCTTAATAGAGCAGGACTCGGAGAATGTAATTTATTCTAAACATCCATGTACTGTACCCGTTTCCACAAATAAATATTACTCTGACTACGACTATAACTATAAAGCTTCAGCCACAGACAAGTAGACAGAGAGATCCGATAAGTACTATGACGTCAAAATACACAAGCGCCATACAACTTTCACAGAAAAGGTTGTTCTGATTAGCGAGATAGATGTATTTAATAATAGTTCAATTCCAATTCTGTTTACACTTTAAAGATAATATTTCCATATACTTTACGATAAATTTGTTCAATAATCAAATTAAATTTCATGCATATTTCCTTTCCAGCGAGACAAAATGCATTCAATTCAGAGAAATTATGTTCCTCATGTTGACAAAAGAAATTTGGAGCTTTTAATCATATTTGTACCTCCTTCATTTATTCAGTTCAGATTTACTAATTCGTTTACGATAGCCACAAATCTTGGTGAGGTCATGTTTAGGATATAACTCTTGTCCTTAAGATACTTGCTATTATTAAAAAAGATTAAAGACTCGTCCTCAACCAAATTCTACACGACTGAAAGGGATGCACTGGACAGAAACCGGTGGAGAAAGACCATCTATCCCAGATGATGATCCCTGATGCTAACCACGATCCTCAGGCATGAGGAATTAACAAGAGAAAGAGGGAGAGATTATTAAAAAACTTTGATTTGACAAACCTTCTTTATGTTTTACTGGTTTAATGGAGATAAGTAGCATTTTCTACCTTTACCTTTTTTCCCCCTACAGAACTATACGTAGGTGCAGTTGAATGGGGTCCCCTGCAACCTTTGGGAAGAATGTCCTACTGCGCTATGTTGCTGCACGCGACTGTCCTCAGAACCTACGGTGGACAGATGAGAAGATCCTTCTTTGCTACTGATTACACAGCTGTAAGTATTGACCTTCGTTTACTTATGAAACAGAAACTAATTATTATGTGCGGTAGCCTGTGAGGCATTGTACAGCTGTATTATTCGTTTCAAAGGACGCCACTGTTGATCGTGCTTAACAGGAGTTGCAGTGCGCTTTGAAATAACTACCAGACAACGAAATAGTGTCTAGCTTTAAATAGTTTTTCTATTATGCTAACGGTACTGAAACTATTCATATATTTCCTATACCTCATCCACTGTTGTTGTTGATATTGCAGATATCAATAGGATAGCAGTAATCGACTATAGAAGTGGGAGTATGAAATGTACTTGAAGGATCTCCCAGTGGAGTTGACTACAAGTTGATAATTATAATTGTAATTAATGTTTTCCCTAAACTCAGGCGATTTGCATTGGAGTGTTACGTGTCTGAATTCAAATCACAGTCTCTCTGATTACCAAGTTTTAATTTTTCGTCTGAATCTGGTCAATGACTTAAGCGTAATCTATTTTCTAGTTCAGATTATAAGTAGAGATGTTAATAATTTTACCAAACGAAAAAAGAGTCATTATATAATTTTTTTACCACTACCTGTCACGTAGATCATCATTTCAAATTTAATCTATAGATTTGAACAATTGAATATGTACTATTATATTATTGCTTAGAACTTTGAAGACTAAAGTGAAATTATCTGAACAGATCATGTTATTCGCTGGTATAGTCCTCACGACTTACCTCTGGTCTCTCCCACTCTACCTTTTCGTGGAAGCACCAGCGTGTCAACTCCAGAAACTCCTCCTGGGGCCTAAGAGAAAACCGAAGAAGGATTCCTCCGAAGACCTCAATGCAAACCAGGTTAAGCCTGGGATCTCAGCCATGTCTGTCAATACCGTCTCCACACACATCTAAACTAGGATAAGCGGGCCACACAGTTTTTCCAAAATATAGTTCGAATTCCAACCCGGTTGGTTGGAGTTTTAGTGTATACCATATTGTTACTTTGTATCTGCGTCACAAGATTATACATTAGTGTCGGCTCAATGTGTGTGTTGCAATGTGGTTATTATAATTAACAGTATGGCTGGGTTCGAATCTCAGCTCTGACAGATATTTGTTTGATGAGCATGAGTATTTGGATAAAATAAGGGATGCGATAAAATTGCTGACTGAAAGAAAACATGGCATTGCCAGGAATTAAATATGTAGTAGCCGACACCATACTTTTTGCCAAGCTGTATGTATCTTTATCACCCAAGCCTTCCTATTGTTGGTTTAAAAACCGACAATTTGCGTGGTCCCACATTTATCACATGACGGCAACTTCTGTACCTGATCAAAATATGACGTGATGGATGTTGGAGTCAAATAGATTTGAAAAAAACTCATTAAATTCGAGCCTTTTCAGGAAAAATATCGTAAGCGAGTCACAAAGTAATATCGTAAGCGAGTACAATCGTAAGTCACAAAATTAGTTTTTTCCTTGTAGCCTCTTAACCACGCAGTTTGACATTTTATTTTGATAAATTTTAAAATTATTTTTAATTTTCAATAGCTTTATTTTGGTAAGAAAGTATTAATCATCAAAGACAACATTTTTTACATGACAAGATCTTCGCTTTTTCTTTTTCTGGACGGCTTGAATTATTTGTTTTGTATAAAATCAACTAATTTTGTATAATTAGTATGATTAATTAATAACGATTGATCCCATTGGCTTAGTTTTAGTCTTCAATCAGAACAAAGATGATTGGTTTTTATAAAAGTCGTTGATATATAAGAATAGCACCTTTTGATATCCAATTATTTTTTTGATCAAAATTCTTATATTTCATACAACCGTTTTATATAATAGAACAATAGTTTTTTTTTTCGAAAACGACTGAAATACATGTGTTTTTTATGGTGTAGCGTAGTTATAAATGGTGAAAACTCTGTTCGTATTTTGTAAGGAAGTTGATTAATGAGTTGTAATTATATTGTATAAACATTTGCTCAAATTTAATTAAGGCTTCGGTGTATTATTTTGGAGGAAGTTCTAAAGTTTATTTTTGTAAAATAATTTTTTTGCCTTTTAATTTTAAGGAATAGTGTAAATAGTACTGAATAAACTTTTATTACATGTAACGTTTTATCTTTAAAAACCTGAACATTATTTTTTATTCAAAACCAGGCAGGCATTTGACCCCAAGCCCGCCTGATGTTAAGCGGCGATGAGGTCTAAGGTGGATCATGCCCGCCTAGGAGAAACCTATTCATTCTTAGCTTAAAGAGGCCCAAGTTATATTGGTCAGGGAACACATCGGCAGGCAAAGAAATCCACACCCTTGCAGTACGCATTATGAAGGAGCTATCGATGCGTCTAGTCCGGATGGTCGGAATATCTACCACAAAAGGATGCAACTTCAGCCTACGTCTAGTATTCCGATTATAAAAGGGGGCCGGTGGAATTAAATTGTGCAATTCCTGCGCACACTCTACGAAATGTATCCTATAAAATACCGATAGACATATTTTCATTGAAAGAGTTTAAATACACTTTCATATTGGGAATAAAATAAATATTTTTCCCCTTCACCGGTTACCGGTCATGATTATTTTTATGTATTTAGATATAATGTATATATATGTATGTTTACAAGAGAAAATTGGAACTAAAACCTAATAATTAAGCTTAAAATATATATTTATAGAGGCACTAGCTGACCCGGTTAAGTCATTACCCAACTACAGCAGCGACACCTACCGGGTCAAATTAATATTTCAAACCATCTAGGAAACCATTGAAATATACAGACAAAATTTCATGTAAATCGATAAAGCCATTTAGGAGGAGTTCCGTGACAAACACACGTACAGAAGAATTGTATTAAGGTTTACTTCATTACTTTAAGCCTGTTGAGTTTTTGGCTAAACCATATCGTTCCGGAGACATTTGGGGGAAGCAGTGGATTCTTAGCAACGATATGGTATATACTAAATAGATAAGAATACAACATCCAAGACCGGTAAGCGAAAAAATGCGTCTTGAAAATAACACAAAGTCCCGTCAATGCCGGGATTCGAACCCGGAACCTCTAGCGTAGCTATCAATGTTTCGCTGACTGGTCTCGGATGTTCGGTGTATTCTTACTAAAATAGTATATGGCACATCGTTGTTTAGCACCTGCGATACAAGATTATATCCTAGTTCAGGTCCAAGTGACTTTTCACAAGCGTCCGTTATTCCGCCGGGCAGGTAACTTGTAAAATCATATGAACTATCAAGTCAGCTTTCACTGAGCCCGATGACCGCGTCACTCATTACTACTTTACCGCAAAAAAAAACGGACGCATGAAAAAAGCACTTAGTCCATCTGTTTGTGGATATAAATATACCACGTCACGACACACATTGACTCAGCCCTTCCAACATGAAGTTGTGTCACAGCAACTAATAATAATCATTTTATCTGTCAAAATGTAGGTTACTATGTTGTTACACGTTAAGGAAGACCCGTACATTTACCTCTTAAAAGGTGTGCAAATATTTGCTTACAATAAAGTCATTTTAAGGACAGTTACGAAGTAGAATGTCAAAATCAGAATTTACAGTAGGCAGTTACAAATGAATTAAATAGCGATACCAAACAATTATTATTTTTTTGTCAAAATGTTTAAAGTCCAGATTAAACATCCTTAAAATGATCTGTCGTTTAGGAAATCATTGACAGCATAGTAGGCTTTTTCTGTCAACATTGGTTTCAGGGCTGATTTAAATTATGTTACATATCTTTTTAATTGATAACGGCAATTTGTTGTAGATTTTGGGTCCCATGCCAATAATACTTTTTTGTAATTATACCGTTTTACATTGGGGCAAACATAATTGGTTGGAATTTCTAGCTCATTTCAATGTTTCAAATAGATTGGGATAAGTTTTTACAAAAATAGCAACCTCATATATGTATAATGAAGGGAACGTCAATAATTTAAGGTTTTTAAAATGTGGAACGCAGCTCTCAGTAGTTTTTAAGACGCTTAGGGTTCTAATGCAATTTTTTTTTGCTTTTAGAACTGAATCTCTCCCCGTCGCGTTGCCCAAAAATATTATATCTAAGCATTTTATATAACAAAGCAACGATATAGTATATACTAAATAAAATAACCACATCACGACACACACATTGACTCAGCCCTGCACTAAGTATCGTAAGAACTTGTATCGCAGGTGCTAAGCAACGACATGGTATATACTACATAGATAAGAAAACAACATCCAAGACCGGTAAGCGAAAAAATGCGTATGAAACTGAATGAAACCCTGTCTAATTATTTTATTTTCTTAAATGAAGATGATGTTAATCTGATAGTCAATTAATATTGGTATTAGGAAGCTATTGTTCATGTCAATTGACTCATAGCGATGGTTTCCGGGGATGGTAATCAGTTATCTCAATCAGGGAGATTGTTCAGTCATGCGGTTCTTTAATTTGTGTTGCCCTAAATTGATCTTTATCATAATTAATTAATATTGCTGTGTATTTATCCTGGTTATTTTATGGGGGGGAAAAATATTCGTAAGCGTGGGTTTTTAGATTTTTGAAATCTATTAATTATTTTTATTTTTTTCTACCTCAAAAGTCACTCCATACAAGTTTTATCAAAATCGGCCCAGCCGTTTTATATTTGTTAATTGCATTGTCATCGGGTTTGAAGCTACCCTGAAAACTTCAGCCTGCTAGCTTATCGGGAAGTGCCTCAAAATTGAGTTGCGAAAATTCAACCGGAACGAAAAACAAACAAGAAAGTGAGTGTATAAAACGTGGGAAAAATACTTTTTGTAATTAAATGACTAGTTTTGAAGATTACCTCTTACAAATGTAATCCCTTTAGAATATTAATGTTGGTCCAAAAATGTGTTTGTTTTATGCCAGTTGGTATTATAAAAACATGGGCAGGTTTGGCGAAAAGCTAATTCCAGTATTAAAAGATAAGAGGAAAGTTTCAAAGGTTATTTTTCACCAGTTGAAAGGATAGTTGGCGATCGCTTTTTTCAACTGTGATAAAATTTGCATAGAAATTGATTGAAGCTTGTGTGGGACGTGGGATCTTAGACTTTAATATAAAGAAAGTTTAATAATGGAACTTTTCCTTAATATAACGTAGCCCCGGTTAAAAAGAAGGTAACGCGGCCTCTGAAGAGGTTTCATCAAAAGTTTTACATGGTTCAGACGATTTTTTTTTCTCGATTTTGCGAAGAAACAACAAGTGAATTACTTTTTTCTTCGAGTTGTTGGTTCTTAGGCGGTTTCTGTGTTTTTTTTTTTTCGTCCAAAATAAACATGTAAATCCTTCAAACGAGCACTTTGTTTATGAAATGTTTTCTCAATTTTCATGTCGAGTTGAAGGTCTAGTAGAATAATTATAATAATAACCACATCACGACACACACATTGACTTGACCCTGCACTAAGATATAATCGTGTATCGCAGACACTAAGAAACGACTTGGTAAAAAAATACCAGTAAGCTAACTCGTCTTACAAATTACATTCCCGCCGGGACTCGAACCCGGAACCTCTAGCGTAGCAGTTTGCTGTTTAGTGCACCACCGAGGTAGTCTGTACCACACGGTAATAAAATGTCTGATAGTAATTCGGAATAATAATGTGTTGTATAAAGTTTAAATTTTATAAATATAACATATCAATTTAATTATGGATATTTCAATCCGTTCAGTTCGCGGCTCAATATCAAATAAACGTAAATAGAAACCTAGCTGAAAAACAACTCTGCATTTGCTTCCGAACTGTTGAGTAAAAAGAAAAAAAAACCGACCGCTCTAAATTTAAATTTACTCACAAAGGTAGGATCCAGCAAACCGTCGTATTGTATACGAAGCCGCGAATTGTGAAAAACGCATTTTTTCGCGTAAGCAAAAAATTGAGACTTGAGAATTGAAAAGGTGTTTTAAAGATAAAGAGAAGTTTATCTAATATACTCTTTCAGGTACTTTATTGCTTTAATACTGGATGATATCTTTATATTGTTTGAGTACAATTTTAAAATCTATTTCAAAAATTGACTAATTTTGCTATTTACAGGTAACCATTACCAGTTTTAAATAAGGCTTTTTTTATTCCAACCAAATTTCATAAACTGACCACCAAATTAACAATAACGTTGCGTTTATACTGTTATTGAAATAGCTGTCTGTCAGTTGTTTTAATAACAAAAGGATTATCGCTTAAAGCTATTTCATTACAATTTATTAGAAATTACGATAGTCGCGGTTTTGCCAGAACACCGACGGTATGCTGTTGGGAAATACATCACATTTACCGAATATACCCGACCTTATAATTTATTTATGCCAAATAATTCCTCAGGGCAAACACAATAAGGGTTAAATTTGTTTACAGAAATAAATCCCGGGTAATAATTTAATTGAGGTGTATTGGTTTTGGGTGTTTTACGTATTTTATGATGATGTCTATTGATTTAATTTAAGATTAACGTAAAACGGTTTTTTTTTTAAATTTGCTTGTGATTTTTCGGACCAAAATATCACTTGACTGTCACATTATAACTATGAATTAAGATGCATAGTAGACTTAATTACCCGTTCAATTAACAACCCAGTCTGTTAAATAAATGGTGCAATTAAATTGACTTCCTGAATGATGTTCAGCCATCAATCAAACAGCTAGCAGGTGTCATTTTACTACATGCCTGACTATTCAATTTAATTTTCTTACCTCCAACAATGTATTTTTAAAGCATTCATTACGAAGGTAATTATAACTTTTCACGATTTATTGACTAATTTAGCTAGTTGGCTAAGTTTCCTCAATCTCTGATATCACCGGCCCTATTTATTTATAGGGACACAAGACGTAAGGGAGTTCATCCTTTCTTTGTGGATTTTCCAACCACCCGGACTGAACGCTTTGAGGACTCTTATTATGTGTACAGCATAGGAGTGAAATTCTTTGCCAGCCGATTTGTTCCTTGGTAAATATATCCTGGGACTATGAGGCTAGAGTTGATAGGCTTCGCCTGGATAGGCATGTTCCACGGACTTCAACGCCGCTTAACATTGGGCGTGGTTGGGGTCAAAAGGAGGCCTGGTTTTAATAAAAATATAATTAAATTACATTTCTATTAGCCCAGTAATATTTCTAACAAAAGTAGGGCGTACGATTAATGAAAAAGTATTTAATATTTTAACTACAGTTTTTTTTAATCGACGAGAAGTTGAAATTCGAATTTAACCAAAACTTTTGACAAAAGAGTGTTTTAATCTCTTTTCAATTTGACCACAAACTTTAATCGTAAACAAAGTCATGTCATTGTCAATGTCACGCGTGTCATGTGTTATATGTATCGCGTGGTAGTGTGTGTAACGTATTTTTCATTTAATTTATTTTTATTTTCAAATTATATAAAAAATATAAGGTTTGGTTTTGTTTGGAGGACGTGGTAGCTCAGTTGAGAACGTGGTAGCTCAGTTAGTTACGTGCCTTGAATAACCTACCGGTTCCACTCTCGTAACTTAAAGCTTATCATGTTTCCTCATTGTGGCCAGATAGTGGCAGAAGATTCGCAACCTGTGACACTGAAAGTCAACATAAAGATGCGAAACAGCGCTGCCAACCCTTCTCGGGGTAGTGAAGCATGAGTTTATGTTTATGTCATATTATTTTTCTGCATTCCTTCTTTACACAACTTTCCTTTAACAACTCACATAATATTCCTAAAAAGTGGGCAAAGTTTATTCTTTACTTATTAATATTGTTCTAAGCCAAACAGGTCTCTAGAATACAGGAGCTTCATAAAAAGTTTTACAAAACTTAGCTGAAAAAACCCAAGCGAAGCGAGGTTGGACGAGCTTGTAACATAAAGTAATAAGGTTCTTGAATGAGAAGCCTTCGGAAGTGGAAGAGGAAACAGGAAGCCTGCTTATCTCTATCTCAGCTTTCACTCATGAGCTGTAGATCATGAGAGGTGGCGATTTATGATCGTAGCTCACCAATTAACTCGAAAAAGGAACTATATCTCGCCTTTTACCTCGCTGCCTTTACGATGTCGTTACGAAGCTGTAACGTTTGACTTGCGATATGGAATTTCGTGTTGATTTTAAAAAAAATGTCATGGGCAAACAAGCGAGCGGTTCACCTGATGGAAATTGATTCCGCCGAATTAAAACGACGATGCTCCTGATGTCATCGAACACCAAGAACACCTTAAGCGTTGCTCATGTAGATGTAAGTATGATTCTCGGTAATCACACTGGCTCTCCAATCCTTCGAACCGAAACACATAGAACTGCTTCACGGCAGAAATAGAAAGGAGGGTGGCACCAAACCAGACGATCTCGCTAGGTAGATCTACCACCTGTAAAACGCTGTTGATCCGTTAGTGAGATGATACACGCCCTACGACCCTAAGGTTAAGCCAACAACATCTTTGCTTTATACTGACCTAGTGTCCAGTTGACATCGATGCGTGTGGTGGCTGGTGTATAGACCCGTTTTTAATCGGTTGCCCAAACCATCATCACAAGCAGTCAGAAGACCGAGGATTAGGAGGCTTTTGTCCAGAGCTACTGGATAAAGGCCTTCCCTTAATATTTAGTGCTGGAGTGATCCTGTGTCGCTAGCATCCAGCTGCTCTACGCAGTCCTCGCGCGCCACACTGGCATCTGTCTACCTGGCAGGTACATTGAAACTACGGCGAGTTAAAACTCTTTCTCTATTCAATTACCAGTTTAAAACGAAACCGGGTATGTGCAGCTAAGACCATTTCAAAATCATACGACCTTGGTGGCGCTGTGGTGGATACAGCTGACTGCTACGCTAAAGGTTCTGGGTTTGAATCTCCGCAGGGCGGAAGTTTGTGTTATTTTAAGACGCATTGTTACTTACCAGTCTTGGACGTTGCATTCTTATCTATGTAGTTATAACATATCGTTGCTTAGTGCCTGCGACAAAAGAGTACAAGAGTTCAGGGTTATGTAATGGATGTGTCGTGATGTAGTTATTATTATTTTCAAAATCAATTCAAAACGCTGACTCTTTCAACTTCACCCGACTCCTCACTCGTTCATGTAGACGCGTTTGTTTAAAAGTTTCAATGATTTCGCAAAGTAATTGTCACGTCACAAAGACGGCTAAGCAAATCTCCATGCGATTCCGAGAATGTAAATTTGCTCAAACTCCACGACGTGTGCGGTTCGGAATACTTTGGTAAGTTGTTGTTCCTTAATTTGGGAATTTGAGAATTTCCTGCTAAACTATCTTTAATATTAACTTACTCAACTAAACCGCAATAATTTTAAGTATTCTTTATGAGCGAGAGGAACGGTAAGGTCGTGGAATGAAATTTTATTGTTACAAAGACTTAACCGTGTCTAGAGCTTATGCCTTTTTAAATTAAAAACAACCATACATTTAAGCTTCTCCAAACAGAACGCGTACTTTATACGCCGCTTTCTTTTAACGTCAAACTGAATAGATTAGCATAGTACGTGTATATAGTACGGCATTTTGTTTGACAGTACGAGCTGTCATAACAATTCAGTTCTTCGCTACAGTGCAGCGTCAGGCTAGCATGCTGACGCTCGCTAAGAAACAGTTGTTTATTTATTTCATTTCATATCATACCACATCACGGACAAACAAGCCCGTCTTACCTGATGGAAAGTGATACCGCCTACTGTCACGACGGTGCCATTGATGTCTGGAACGCCAAGAGCACCGCCAATGCGTTGCCCATGTATTGGTAAAGAGGTTATACCTCCCGTGACGGGAATTACACTGGCTCTTCGAACCGAAACACAGCGTACTGAAACACGGCAGAAATAGAAGAGAGGGTGGAACCAAACCAGATTATCTCGCAATGTAATGACGAAAAATACATGAAATGAGCAAATTATTAATATTACTATTTGCTAGTCGATGTGAGAAAGTGTATTTTTTCAGACAGGTGTCGAAAAAATTTGTGCATCAATCATAATCTACGAATGTGTTTATTATCATTTTATATTTTATTTTATCGGTCAGAAAAAAATACTCCATCGCTAAAAATGTTACTATTAAGGGTTGTAAGTTCACTGACGTACGCTTTAATATATCGAAAGATACATAGCTACTAATTGTGTTAAGACCTGTAATAACCGTAAGGGTTGAGGCCGCTCGGCGGGAACGGGAAGTGCCAGTTAAAATTGTCTTATTCTACTGTATTTTTCTGTAAGTCAGCAGAATTTAGTGAGTACATTGCCAGTGTTTTGACCAGTAAATATATGTAGTGCTATAAAAGAGTGAAGAAAGTGAAATACGACGATTTGGCTAGTCTTTTCGTCATCTCCCAAGTAACTCAATAAAACCTACAGTAAACAGTACTAGGATGTAATTAGTAGGCAGATTTATCATTCCATCTATCTTTATGCACTCTTCATATCATTAATTCCTCACTAAAACTAGATACTAAAGTTAACTTGACAGTGGCAAAATACTTTAAGCTGTGGCCATGATGTTGGCATCGCTATTAAAAGAAAAAAAAACGCACGTATAAGATATTGATGAAAGCGTGATGAGTTCAAGGAGAGAGACATCTAACGTTAATTGTATAGCAAAAATAATTACGTCATTTGTGTAACAGAACTGAAGATTTGCTTTTTTATAACATCAGGAAGTTTAGTGCTGAATTATAATAATAATAAATCACATCACGGCACAAACATTGACTTGGCCCTGCAGTAGTATCGTAAGAACTTGTATCATAGGAACTAAGAGACGATATGGTATAAACTACATAGATAAGAATACAACTACCAAGACCGGCAAGAAAAACAATGCGTTTTGCAATTAACATAAAGTTTCAGCCCCGCCGGGATTCGAACGAAGAACCTCACGCGTAACAGTCGGCTACTATCTTTACAAAAAATGCCATCAACAATTCCCGTGCTCTACTTATACAATATTCTGTTATAATTTCGTTGAACTGCAGCATCAACGGCAAATTCGAGCTGTTATTAAATAATTCCCAATAAAACGTTTCATATCGAAATATCTCTTGAAATACCTGAATGGTAATATAAAATTTAAATTGACGAGGATGTAGTATCGTTATTGCAAATTTCAAATCTTTACGGGGCACAAAGCTATAGCAGTGCAATAAGACGATATTGAAATTCCGTGGACAGAAATTGAGATCTCCTTTACTGGAAGGGCAAGGGTTAGGTGGGAGCGGGAGCGTTTGAACAATACTATAAGAAATCTAAGTTTAAGTCCGGAATCCGTAACAGCTATACATACTGTTTTTACATTAGGAAACAAGCTCGTCAGTAATAAAGATTATGTAGTGTATACAATTTAGTCATAAGTAATGTTGGATAACCCTTTGATAAAACTCTTTTGTTTGTGTACTAAATAAATACAATGTCACTGGCATTCAAAGATACAGTTCACCTGATGAAAGTGTTACTGCCGCCTATTGACCAATCAAGACGATCAGCCAGCCACGATCACGGTACCGCGGCGACGACGGCGGTATTGACACAAGGTCTTGATGTCTGGACGTCAATGCGTTACCTATTATAAAGGTTAAATGTGTAATAGCTTCCTACTACAACCCCATCTTGAGAATGTGTCGCACTTATAACGAGCTCATTTGTAAACACAAAGTAGATATTGACGTATTCAATCATAGGTTATCTTTATTGAAACACGCTTTGACTGCAGATATCCTGACATTGTAGATAATCAGATTTGTTTGTTCCCCCCCCCCCGCTTGCATACATTTTCAAAATCATATCTCCCATATTTTTGCCTCAATTTTAAATTTTGTTTTTATCATGTTTTTTTTTTCTATTTAATTAGCCTCTTCAATATTGTTTGTGTATACATTTCTGTATTTCAATCTAGTCTTTCAATGTTAAATTTATTATAATTTTTATGGTTGTTATCTGTTTGTGTACCTTTTTAATTAATAAATAAATAGGTACCACTCGTGCCGGTAATATTATTGGCTATCCAATCTTTCAAATGGAAATAAAGCCTACTGCTTCATGGCAGAAATAGATAGAAGGTTGGGGAAACACAGACGATCTCACAGGAAATTTATATTTTAACCGACTACGGCAAAGCAAAAAGGAGGGGAGTGAATTTTGACAGTTATGTATGTCTGTATGCAAGAATGTTCATTTTAGAGCGAGATTTTCAGTAGTCATTTGAATACCCTCATCAAATTTTCCTGGGATCGGTGAAGTCTTTTTCTTCCATCTTCCAAAACTTGACTAGCGGAAAACTTTATAAGTTGGCATAGTATAGCCAAGAACTTAAGCCACACGGTACACAATATTAGACAGGTTGTAGAACTACGTGTGATCGTCTGGGTTAGTACATCCCCCGTTTCTATTTCTGTCGTGAAGCAGTTCGCTGTTTCGGTTCGAAGGATAGTAGAGCCAGTGTAATTACCGACATGAGAGGTACAACTTCCTTACTTCTACATGGGCAACGCTTAGGGTGCTCTTGGTGTTTCATGACAGGGGCATCGTCGTTTTAATAGGCGGCGGAATCAATTTCCATCAGGTCAACCGTTTGCTGTTGAAAGGATCTTTTTATCTACAGGACACCGCATGGGCGGTGCTCTTGGCATTCCAGAGATCAAGGGCATCGTCGTGTTTTAGGCGGTGGTATCACTTTCCATGAGGTCCGTTTGCTTGTTTGCCTATAATGTATAAAAAATAAAATTATTTAACAAAACAACATTTAATAAAGCCTACCCTTAGGACGTGTTACGACCCAGTTTATAGAACTATACAATAAGATTTATATTTTGTTTTATATTCGAGAAATGTTCGACAAGATTGTATCCAGGGACACGAATGTATTTAAATTCTGATGCCGTCACGTCATATTTCACGTGTAAATCCAGAACCGGATATCTCCGATTCTATTTGTTTCAATGTGATTTTATTTTACTATATACTCGTACTTTATGTCTAGTGGTAGATCTACGTGCGAGATCGTCTGGGTTGGTACCAGCCTCCTTTTTATTTCTGCGAAACAGTTCGGCGAGTTTCGGTTCGATGGATTGGAGAGCCAGTGTAATTACCGGCATGAGAGGTATAAAATCTTTACGTAACGCATGGGCGGTGCTCTTGGCGTTCCTGACATTCAGGGCATTTCACTTTCCACCAGTCTACCGTCTACTTGCTTGTTTTGTTAATTGTTTGTTTGTTTATTGGAAGATTATAAATTTTATGTTTAGACAATGCGTAAGTGATGCAGTACTTTTGCTTGTAAGTGTTAATGTACAACAAAACTTAATTTCCGCTGTACGAAATTTATTTATTTATTTTTATTTATTATAACAAAACCAACAAAACCAAATTTATATCTTAAAACGAACACATAGGTCAATATCAGGTATACAATTTATTGGTAATAATTTTACAGAGCAAACGGGTGAACGACGGATTAATTATATTATTAACGGTAGTTAAGTGTAAGTGTGTGGATTTGAATGTGTGAGAATGCGTGTGTGTGTACGTGTCAATATTTCGTCTGTATAAGTTTAACGATTTGATGGCTAAAGTGACTCTTAGAGTTAGTGAATATGTCGGTAGGAGCTTCGAGATCAAAGTAAAATATCTTATTACCCGTAATAATTTAATAGTCCAATATTATAAAGAGGAAAGGTTTGATTTTTTGTTTGTTTGAATTGAATAGGCTCCGAAACTACTGAACAGATTTGAATAATTCTTTCACTGTTGGAAAGCTACGTTTTTCCTGAGTGACATAGGCTATATTTCATTTTCAAAATGCAGCATGTCTGTATTATAGTCATGTCACAATAAGCGTTTATTTTTATTTAAAAAAAAATACCACCGCTACAAAAAGCTCTTTATTTGTACCTTATCAAAATAAATGATTTATTATTTCAGACTGCTCCAATACCTTTGAATGTGTTAAAATTAACAAATCTAAATGTAATGTTTAAAGCCCGTGCGAAGCCGGGACGGGCCGCTAGTAACTTTATAATTTTATAGATACTAAATAATTTGTTAAATTTCAATTTGAATTAATAATATTACGTCCCACAGACATTTGTACGCCTGCATGGCGGATTTTTGTTGACACTCTATTGTAAATTACTAACATCTTACTAGCACGAAAATCAGACAAAAAAATATCTTTATATTTTTATGCGCTTTACCTGAAAGCCTAGCCCGAAACCATTGTGACTTATGGAAACTCATACATAAGGCTTGTCACAAACAATTTGTAAACAAAGCCTGGGGCATTGTTAGTGTAAGTCAATTACCCAAAACACACAGCGATGTTTGCTTTGGACATAATGTAAACCGAACTCATTAAAACCTATCCCGGAATTAAGTAGTATGTAATCAAAATTATAAACCTTAAATTGGTAAAATTTCCCGCTATATCATATCCGCTTTAACATTAAATTTTAATTAATTTTACCTCTAAATTTACAAACGTTCTTACTACAATTAGCATTGCTAAAATTATTTATACATTATCTAATATCGGATGGAAATAATTAATAAAAATAATTATAATTTAAATATAACGTTAAATAATTTTGCATATGATTTGTTGTGGATGTTTTTTATGTATATGCAATTATACAAAAAAAAAAAAATACGATCTCGGTGGCGCAGTGGTGTAAACAGCCGACTGCTACGCTACAGGTTTCGAGTTCGAATTCCGGCGGGGCGGGACTTTGTGTTATTTGCAAGACGCATTGTTTCGCTTACCAGTCTTGGATGTAGTATTATTATTTATTTGGTATATACCATATCGTTGCTTAGCACCTGCGATACAAGTTCTTACGATACTCAATGCAGGGGTGAGTGAATGTGTGTGTCGTGATGTGGTTATTATTATTATTAATTCATCTTATATCGGATGGCAATATATAAAATTGCCATTCTTTTTTTGTGAACAATTAGGATTTAACTTTGATGTTTAATAATTTGTACTGGATATGTTTTTATGTATATGTATTCGTCATTCCGTTAGTCTTTCTAGAAGTATCCTAGTTGCCTGCAGTCACGTTTCTTTAAAAAACTCTAAGTCAGTTTAATCTGGTGTAATGGGCCAAGTTGGCTCGTTCTTGTCAAATACCAGCTATTGTTATGTGAGGCTCGACCCTAAGGCGTCTCGGCTCGGTTTGGGTGTGGTCCAAAATTATTTAAAAGTAAATTTATTATTTGTTTTTTTTTTTTTATTAATAATTAAACGGGTTACCCCAATAACTTAATTATTTCAAACATAGCAAAATTATTTTTACTATAAGCAGTATTGACGTTATAGCTTTGTTTGTTACATGTCGACCTGATAGGGCGAGGGTTCGAGTCTCGGGCTGCCGTAAGTTGTAGCTTTCATGTTAATCATTGTGCTTGGATAGTGGCTTAGATTCGCAACCCGTCACACTGGGACTCACAAAAACATGCGGAATGCGATGTGTAACATCTCTGCCAACCCCTATCGAGGGATAACGGGTGAGTTTATGTTATAAGTAGCATTTCTATAAGATCTAAAATTAAACCACAAAAAATCAGCTAACAAAATATTTTAATATTCTATTTAAAATGGTAAGCAGTTTCAACCACAAAAATTTATTTTACAACTTTGAATCAAATTTAAACTTAAGCAAAACTTAATCGAAATCGGTTAAGTGATTTCGGAAATTAGCGTTCACGAATGCAATGAAACGTATTTATTTATTGTATCAATAATATATCCATTGCCAAACAAACCTCGAAAAAGACTTTTGATTTATACTATTTATTTTACTTTATTTGGGAAACAAATAGTTATTATAATTAATTCAAATCAATTCATAAATAAAAAAACATTAACCGATCAAGTTTCCGCTGAAAATTTACGAAACAAATAATATTGGAATTTAAACAAAGCAATTAAAATGAACATGAAACGAAAAACAATAATAATTATACAATAAAATAAACAAAATATTATATATAACTAGCTGACCCGGCAAACGTTGTTTTGCCATATAAATAAAATGTTAAGGGTGGACAACCCTTATCACTAAGGGGTATGAAAAATAGATGTTGGCCGATTCTCAGACCTACTCAATATTACCAAAAAATTTCATGAGAATCGGTCAAGCCGTTTCGGAGGAGTACGGGAACGAACATTGTGACACGAGAATTTTATATGTAAGATTACTTTTGAAGATTCTCCTAAAGGAAAAATTCGTGCAATTGAAAATATCGACAGTCACAATGATTTGAATTAAATTACTTACTTTACATTGGTTCATATATCATGACATGTTTATTAATTAAATAATAATAATTTATTTATTTAAATAAATAATAGTAAAAAGTCTATGAAGGCTAACAAATTTTTGAAAACTTCATCAGTTAATTTATTTTCCTTCTTATTTGTATCATAATATTTTTACTCTCTTAAGAATTCTAAAAATGTATATACTAGCTTTTGCCCGTGACTTCGTCCGCCAACTACTAATAAATTAAAAATTAATTAAAAAAACATTGTCCAGCGGACGAAATTGTGAATCTAAACCATTCCCAGATCCCCTTGAACGTACACAAAAAATTTCATCAAAATCGGTCCAGTCGTTTGAGAGAAGTTCAGTGACATACACACTCACAGAAGAATTATATATATAAAGATATATACTCTCCTCTCACTCGCACCACACACGAGGTAAGCGTTGGACGAATTTGTGAGATTAAAAGTTAAGTTAAATTGTAACTTATATAAGATGTAAGACCACACCAAGTTTATTTACTGAGCACAAGAGGTATTTCAGCTTTATATAGAGAGTGCTTCGTCTTTTAAATCTACCAATATATACAGATTTAGTACACATATAAATAAATATATATAAAACTGAAAATACATGTGTTTACATATCCTCTGTGGCACACGGCGGTAATTGCTGACTGCTACGCAACAGGGCCTGGGTTCAAATCCCGGCGGGGCGGGAATTAGTTTTATTTGCAAGAAGCATTGTTAGCGATCTTGAATGTTGTATAATTATCTATATTGTTTTTATCATTTTTTTGCTTACAACCTGCGACATGAGATTCTACAATCTTACGGTAAAGATGTTATACCTCTCGTGCCGGTAATTACTTGGCTCTCCAAACTTTCGAACTGCTTCACGGCAGAAATAAAATGGAGGGTGGTACAAACACAGAAGATCTCGCACGTAGATCTACCACCTGTTCCTTAGTGGTAGAAAGGAAAATCAAGAAAAAAGATCAAGAAGTCCTGAATATGTAAAAAATGAGTAACCCCATTCAATATTTCAATGGGGGGGGACATAATAAATCGCGAAGCACAATAAGTTCGCTGCGAATCGGCCAAGTTTCAGCGATTGCTAGCAAAAATTGAACCTTTTTTTCGTTTTATTACCTAATTCCAGTCGTTATGTAAGGATAATTTGATATGATTTATTTGCCTGAAGTAATTAGGAGGTAATTTTTCTGCCTTCCGACATTAAAGCACCTAGGGAGCTCGGGAATGTAATTTTGGATTAGAATTAGGGGTTTTTATTTTTATTTTATGGTGGTGTTGACCCGACAGGTCGAGTGTTCGAGTCTCGGGTTGCCGTACATTGTAGCTGCCATGTTCCTCATTGTGCCCGGACAGTGGCGACGGATTCGCAACCTGTCACACTAGGACTCAACATAAACATGCGAAACGTGGTGTTTATCACCTACACCTTTCGAGGGATTAATTACGGCGTGACTTTATGTGTGTTTTATGTTTTATGGTGGTATTTATTGAAATTGGCACATAAATAGCGTGTAAATAAATCTATACAATATTTTATTATAAGGGTGCATAGTCTAGTGTACACGCCAATTACACATGCACACAACATTTATAGTGCAGGCGTAACAAGACAATGTAATAAATACATTTACAAATAACTAATTAATATAAAATTAAAATGAACTATTAAACTTAAAATAAAAACAAAAATAGAATCTCAAAAATAATGGCAAATAAAATAATATTCATAATAATAAAAATATCCAGGATTAAAACAATTCAGGAGTCAGGATTTTTAATTAGCCGCCTTATCTGATGCTCAGTGTTGTGGAAGATGTCAATGTCGCCGTTCAAAGACACGCTCATATTATAGCTCATCATCATCCTATTAAGAGGGGCGTGTTGTCCAAGGTTTGTTTTGGAGAAAGACGTAGCGTGGTGATTTTTTTGGTATGACAATGGACAATGGAAATTATAAAACATACAATAAAAAGCTAGTTTTTATCACACTTATTAAAGTCAAAGTCAAAGTCAAAATGGTTTTATTCAAATTGACTTAAAATAAGCACTTTCAAATCGTCATTTGTTTTTTTTACTACCACCGGTTCGGAATGCTATTTCTACGGGAAAGAATCCGTCAAGAAACCTACGTAGTTGCTTTTTTCAATATTCAAATGCAATATTTTCTACTACAAACTACAATTTTTCAACATAAAAATTCTCGCTACACTCCATTAATATTAGAGCTAGTTAGTAATAATATTTTTCATTTCTTGTTTGACATCAAACTTACCTAAAACTATAGTTTTTAACACTAGTTTAACGCCAGAGATCTAAAAGGAGGTATCGTTTTTAATTGGTTAAAAAATCTCTATAGACAACCAGTTCTTTTCGGTTATCGGCCGCTTGTTTTTGGCCGTCCTGCAAAATTAAAGGCAAATTAATCTAATCAAATCAAATCCATGGTTTACAGGATATTAATTTATTCTCTGGGGATCAATTGAAAGACTAAACAAAGGCCCTTAATTTAAATATTGAATACCAATTTTAGATATTATATTATAATACTCCCGATCCGGCTTTGTACGGATGCAGTTAATAATTTAACGACAATAAAATATAGCCTATTTACTTTTATTTACGCCTAAGCAAGCATTTAATAATAATAATAATTTGGCCCTAATCCCACCTGATGTAAAGCGGCGATGAACTCTAAGGTGGAACATATCCACCCAGTGAAGCCCATACACTCCGGCCTTACAGAACCTCAGGTTATTATGACCAGGGAATACTTCAGCAAAAAATTCCACTCCTTTGCAGTACTCAGTGAAACAGTAGCATTTGCAAGACGCATTGTTTCGCTTACCGGTCTTGTATGTTGTATTCTTATTTATTTAGTATATACCACATCGTTGCTTAGCACCTGCGATACAAGTTCTTACGATACTTAGTGCAGGGCTAAGTCAATGTGTGTGTCGTGATGTGGTTATTTTTTTATTTATTCTACTAATAATTAATTTGGATGAGTAATATTTAACATTACTGCTTCGTACAAACGAATAAACAAACAGTACTCTTTGTAATATTATTAAAGGCATACATACATATTTCAAATTGAAGTTCTCAAAACATTAGTCCACGTAACAGAGGAATTACCAGCAATTTTTCAACTATCTCGAAAGCAATTTAAAAAGACGTTCTTTAAAAATTTCCTCAAGTGCCGTTAGACTGCAAGCCAAAGTGATTTGTCAGCTAAGATCATCAATTTTGGCATCTGGAATAAATGGAAAATATAACCCTTGAAAGTAAAAAGCCTCCTAACATAGGATATTTCTATCTCACTCCTGCCTCAGCCCAAGATTTATGAGCGAGCGAGGTGACTATACTTCTAAACGGCTGTCTGAAATACTTTCTTCTTCAGTAGGGTTATAGTTTTAGAATTTTGTATCTTGACGTTTCATCGTATTATTTTCTGTGTTGCTGCTTGAAGTTAATATAAATAGTAAAAATGGTGTAGTGATAAATATTTTATAGTGGAAAGGTTCAGAATTTGCTGATAAAACAAGAGGTATATTTCAAAATAACTTCAAAAAAGGATCTCAATAAAACGATTCCAAAGATGACGACCTCGGTGGCGTGGTGTAAGCAGTGGACTGCTACGCTAGAGGTTCCGGGTTCGAATCCCGGCGGGGGCGGAACTTTGTGTTATTTGCGAGACGAATAATTTCGGTTACCGGTCTTGGATGTTGTATTCTCATCTATGTAGTATATACCATATCGTTGCTTAGTACCTGCGATACAATATTATTTTAGTGCAGGGCTGAGTCAATGTATGTGTCGTGATGTGGTTATTATTATAAAAGATACGCTATCAAAGTTTAGTTTTTTATTGAACATTATCTTGAATTTTTAATACTTAATATTTTTTTACACTGTGTAGTTATCTATATTGACAGATGTCCTTAAAACGTTAAACATGATCGTCTGGAACGCTGAACAAAAGGAAATTTCGATAATTCCATACATTAAGATATCTCAAATAAAATGACCGTTCTCTCTTAAAGTAGAAGATAAATTTCCAGTCACTAAGTGAGTTTAGACGGTTGCGGAAGTCACGTTTTTCCCTTCACCTTTCTGGTTCAGGTCTGAACGACAGAGATGCAAGATCTTCAATCCTTGCAAAATCCCTATATGCGTCTCTATTCTTCTTCAGGGCTTTTATTTTAAGGAATTGGTATCTTTTCACTCGTAATGACGTAATTTAAACTGAATTGTGATGGTGGATAATTTTGGAGTTTTATAGTATAGTATGAAGATCTGTGGCTACCTTAATCTCAAAGCCGAGGGTCGTGGATTCGATTCTTAGTTTCGTTAACAAGTTGTTTAGCTGAGGAAGTTTGTAAAATAGAAATACTTAACCCAGTGCTTCAAGAAAATAGTGGACAATTATTGACCGTGTCTTTGTGGCTAGGCTAACAACAGTCAAAATTCTACAGGTGGTAGACCTATGTGCGAGATCATCTGGGTTGGTACCATCCTCATTTTTATTTCTGATGTAGTTTGCTGTGTTTTGGTTTCGAAAGATAATCATAATAACTTATATTCCAAAAATAAAACAGACAAAAATAAAATATTTAAGAAAAAGTTTAAACATGAGAATTTTTACATCTTTCACCTCTGCATGGCGACGCATTGCTGATGCTCTGGCATTCTTAGACATTAAGAGCATCGTCTGGTGAAGGTTTCATCAAATTAACTGTCTACTTCTTTGCTGTTGATTGTGTTATATAAAAACAGGTACAACATCTTCATTTCAAAATGGACAACGCCTTGGTGCTCTAAGACAATAGACATTAGTCAATATTTTTCCGTCGCATATTTCATATATGAAATTTATCTTTTGTGTTTTACGTAATTTATTATTTTTACTTTAAAATAAAGTCGATCGACTTAAATTTAATATAAAGATTACTTTATATAACTTAAATTAATTGAAAAATTAGGTTTATTATTGATGGAAAAATTAAGAAAACTGTATTCAAATTACAAATCGGATTATGAAATAATTTATTGTAGCTAATTAATTTGCAAATGCAAATACAAAAGTTTCTTCCCTGTAGAAATAGCGTTTCGAACCTACGACAGTGTAAAGAGATGAAGATTTAAAAGGATTTATTGTAAGTCTATTTGAACAAAACACATTCGTGTCATCACGCGGTGGTGTCACTTCATTTCTGGTGAACCAGCTTGTTTTTCGTGATGTATAAAAATTCTTGTGAATAACTGAGGCAGAGTTGAAGATAAAGGTATTATGTCTTCTCCACAACTTTTCCGTTTCAAACTTATGTAAATAGGGTCACGCGCGCCCCTAATGATGCTCCCATTTAGGGATCCCGAACCTTAAATAGGCTTTTTAAAGCTTAACGAGAAAAAAGCCGTCTCTTACAGCGCTGTAAGATCAAACAGAGACAGAAAGAGTTTTAAGATTTGCGTATAAGGTTTTCCATGTCATTTTAAATCAATGTATAGTATTTTCTGTGTGGTGGGGGTGGGAAGCAGCCGGGGCACTTGTCCCGGGCGGCAGGTTTAGAGGGCACCAAAAAAAGCTCGTCGCCAGCGAAAATAAGGCAGCAAAGGACGCCACAGCAAAAATTTGCCCCGGTTCAACCAAATCTTAGATTATGGGCTAATATTATCAACATTCTACAACACATTCAACTTTAACAATAACAAACTGTGTGACTTTACAACCGAAAATTAAAATATAGGAAAGACATCATGAACGTTAACGTGCTGCATATTCGGTCACATAGTCACTCACCGTCAGGTGAATTTAGAGAGAAATGCTTTCCAAATATTTATCATCATCCAACATGTAAAATGAGGAGCTGTTCGTTTGTCTCGCCAAAACCCGTAGATGGCAATTTTAATTATTTATTCGCTCTAACAAATGGATAGTTTATAAATGAAAATAAATAAGTTTAAAACTAAAACCTTAGACTAGAAGAAGAAAATATTATCATCTGAAATTATTAAGTAAACTATTCAATTCAGCCGTGGTCGTATGCCACCTACAGTATATGGCAAACTTACAAATATATATTCTTTGATTATGTTACGTTAGGTTTAGGTTTGATATAGGCATTTGATGACACATCCAATGATACCTCATTTGTCGATTTAAAAGTTGGTTAGAAGTTAAAAGGGAGCAGTGTTCTTTTCCCTCATAACTTCTTAACATATAAAATACTGGTCAAAATCATAACCCTCCTTTTCGCTTCGTCTCATTCGGGTAAAACATAGAAAAAACCCAAAGGAACCGCCACGTGGTACGAAATTCGCGGTAACAGAGTATTAAATGAAAAGAAGATTGACGGGCGACCACTTTTAGGCGTAATTTTTTCACCTGCCAGTAATCTTAACTAATTGTTGCCAAAGGGCGGCAAAGAACATTTTACTCGTAAACTTTCATCTGGGAGGCCATTCAAAGTTATCTTGACTCTTAAGGTGTAGCGCAGTTAGAGTTTATCTTTTCTAATTTATGAATTTCGTCCTTTTCTACCAGGAAATTTCGAGGGACTCCCATCGTTAAGTCACTTAAGTAGGTTTCGGGTTTGGACGTTAAGCATTGGGATATTTCCAATGATCCTGGATATTGCTGGGATTGCTGAGAAAATATTCCTCCTGTCCTGGGATCTTTCTCCAATATAATAACATCCTTCTCCAATTATCTTGCAGCTCAAAAACATATAACAAAATATTATTGAGGTAAATACAGAAGAGTGATTTTTTTTTTCGATCAAAACAATAGAATAGTTATTAAGTACTGTCACATACATACATAAACTCTCGCCGTAATTAATCCCTCGAGAGGGGTAGGCAGAGGTGTTACACACCGCATTTCGCATGTTTATGTTGAACCCCAGTGTGACAGGTTGCGAATCTGTCGCCACTATCCGGGCACAGTGAGGAACACGGCAGTCATATTGCACCAAATCGGGTCGGTCGGTTAATAAAGGCACGTAATGAACTGAGCTACCACGTCCTCATCACACAACTGTCACATAACTGTTGGAGAAAAGGTTCATGAGGTGGCCAGGCTCTCTACGTGGTTAAGCATTCCGAACCGTCGATGGTAGATTTTAAATAACATGACTTATTTGATGTCTATTGTTATAAAAAGCACTTAGCCCATATTTCATCAAGTGAAATACGTAGTGAAGGTGAAATAGGAAGTGAAAAGAGAAATTGGCGATAAAGCAATTGCCATACAAAAAAAAAACATCGAAAACTTTTTGTGTCACTCCAGATAATTTGATTACTTGCTTTGACAGAGCGTACAGTTGAAATTAAAAACAGTTTCCACCTCCATTCCGCCCGGCAATTTAGTTTAAAATGGAAGGCAAACACGCCGCAGAATTCCAATCTCGCATTTTTGACAGCTGACGACAACTGTCAACTCTCAACTGTCAACTAGTGTTGAACTCGCATCAAATATTAAACAATTTCGTCGGGAAAGTGCCCGGGAATAGAAACGAAATACAATCCAAGTTCATCACGAAATTTCCCGAATAAATCATTCCTAATTTTGAAATAATAACTGAAATTCTCCAGCGAGCTATGAAACTTTGAAGGAGGTATTGAAGGAATTATTTTGATTTAGTTTGTAAAATATAAAAGAGAATTCTTAAAGGATCGTTCTGTAGAACTCACTTATTACAAACTGAATTCTTAAAGGATCGTTCTGTAGAACTCACTTATTACAAACTGAATTCTTAAAGGATCGTTCTGTAGAACTCACTTATTACAAACTGAATTCTTAAAGGATCGTTCTGTAGAACTCACTTATTACAAACTGAATTCTTAAAGGATCGTTCTGTAGAACTCACTTATTTAAATTCTTAAAGGATCGTTCTGTAGAACTCACTTATTTAAATTCTTAAAGGATCGTTCTGTAGAACTCACTTATTTAAATTCTTAAAGGATCGTTCTGTAGAACTCACTTATTTAAATTCTTAAAGGATCGTTCTGTAGAACTCACTTATTTAAATTCTTAAAGGATCGTTCTGTAGAACTCACTTATTACAAACTGAAAATCTGAACCTAGACTGTACGATGTATTAGTGTAACAAACACATGTTGTAATACTAAATTACAGAATGGTGGTCATATGCAACATAAATTTTCCGAACTGGTAGTCAGTAATTAGAAAAAAAATCATTTGACGATTCCAAGTACTTTTTAAAGTTAACGGAATAAAGTTATTTTTGATCTTAGAACTGAAATCTATGCCAGATAAAATTTGAAAGCGTTGCATTAATTTTAATGGTCTAGTAAAAAAGAATTTAAAGTGTCAAAGCATAGCCAATACGGCTTAAACTATCCGAACAGCATAGATTATTGATTGGCAGTCGAGGTGCTCCGGAGACCAATCACTAACCTATGAAGAACATACTAGTTTCAATACCAGTGTCAGAAACTTCCAAATCTATAATACCAATCTACTTAATAATAACTTAGAGAGAAGTATGAGTCTGTATCTTACAAAGCATAAAACAAACTCACGCCATAATTCATCCCTCGAACGAGGTAGGCAGAGGTGTAACATACCGCATTTCGAGTGTTAATGTTGAGTCCCAGTGTGACTCTGACTCGAATATTGGCGACAGATTTGCAAGCTAATCTGTCGTTAATATTCGAGCACAATGAGAAACAATTTACAGGAACCCGTGGCTAGAACCCTCGGCCTGTCGGGTCGTGTCGGTCAGGTAATCAAGGCGCGTAACAAACTGATATTAAAACTCAACTAAATACAAAAATGTTTCACTCATATTTAGTATGGACCTTCAGAGTAAACTTAAACATCATTTTGTCTCAGAATGAAACAAGGATAAAGCAAGGGCAGATTTTTTACTCGAAAATACATATTTCAGTAGGATCCGGTTGCTTTCGTAACTCCTAAGGCGTCAGAGTAATTCTTCAATTTCAAAACTGGCGTAAAACTCAGGGAAAGTTTGCGAGCAGTTGAAATTTTGAGTGATGCCTTGAAAAAATTAAAATTTCATCCCCTCAGTTCCCTTTCGTCGAGTAAGCTCTGCCTTTAATTAGACATAATACATACACTCACCCCGTAGTCCCTCGAGAGGGGTTGGCAGAGGTGCTTGCAACACACCACTTTTCGCATGTTGAGTCCTAGTGAGACAGGTTGCCAATCTATCGCCACTATCCGGGCACATTAAGAAACTTGGCAGCTACAACTTACGGCAACCCGAGACCCGAACCTTTGACCTGTCGGGTCGGGTCGGTCGGTTATCCAGGGCACGTAACAAACTGAGCTACCACGTCCTCTGAGCTACTAAGTCCTTGATTAGACATGAGAAACTTAATCGTGTCTGTTTTGTAAATAAAAGATGAGTAAATTATCATTTAAAGCGTGTAAAGGTTTTGATGATTAATTTGAATGATGTTCTCTCGAGTGGACGCTTGTTTTACTTTCATCATCATCACCACAATGTTACCTGGACAGACAAAAATTAAAAAAAAATAACATTAACATGTAGACTAGTAAAGTAACATGGCGTCTTTTATTACATTCGGGTCGAATTAGAATGTTTAACATTGTTGGATCGGTTCACTAATTGATTCATTCGGGACATGGACTTGGGAGATCTTTAAGGCAAGAGTGAATAGGCCACTCCTGGGTAGGCACGTTCCACCATAGGCTTCATCGCCGCTTAATATCAGGCGGGATTGGGATTAAATGCTTGCCAGCTTGTTAATAAAAAAGACATAGGGAAACTCTACTACGTATTTTGGACCCGTAATACAAACCTATAGTTTTATGGTGTTTTTTTTTATTATTTTTTAATAAATCATACAGAACAAACTTAAAAAAATGGTAGTTTGAACGCGTAACGTTAGATAATGCAAATGGCCTATCTTACTTCTATGCATATCTTTCATAGTGCTATCTCAACCTTCGAAAAGTTTATTCCACGACCTCCCATTTCCTATCTTCCATGGTTCACGGAAACTTAGGGCGCTTCGAAAGAGATTATCCGATATCGTGAATGGTTACTGGATTTACGTTTCGCATCATACTTTTTACTGTAGATTTTTTTCTGCTTTTTAAAACGTCATTGCGGAACAAGAAGACAGTTCGTCAACTTTTTGGTTTTATTCAATACCTAACAGTTTCGTGGTTTTTCATAAAGCATCATGAGCAAGTCGACGATTTGACTCATGGAAAGTGATACTGCCGCCTATTGATACAACGATGCCTTTAATGTCTGGAACGCCAAGAGCATCACCTTTGCTTTGCCCATCTAGAGGTAAATATGTTATACCTCTCTTACCGGTAATTGCACTGGCTCTTCAATTCTTTGAACCGAGACAAAGCTAACTGCTTCACGGCAGAAATATAAAGAAGGGTGGTGCCAACACACACGATCTCGCACGTTGATCTGCCGCCTTTAAATTTGATCTTTGAAAATACTTATTCTGTGTATGACAACAAATTATACTCATAGAGCAAAAATAGGCTCCATTTTAAACAAAAATCAAATTCTATTTCAAAGTCGCATGCGACAGCTAATACATATTTATAGAACATTACTTTTTGTAGCTTAACATAAACTCACGCCGTAATAAATCCCTCGAGAGGGGAAGACTGAACTGGGCATACGAGTAAACATGCGAAATGAGGTTACACACCGCATTTCGCGTGTTTATGTTTAGTCCCAGTGTGACAGGTTGCGAATCTGTCGCCACTATCAGGGCACAATGAGGAATGTGGCAGCTACAAAGTTCGGCAATCCAAGACTCGAACCCTCGACCTGTCGGGTCGGGTCGGTCCGTTAACCAAGGCACGTTACAAACTGAGCTACCACGAACGTAATTTTTCTGTCATTTTGATTATTTCTTGACCTGTACTTAATAATTTAGAACAAGTAAATTTGAGCCACTTAGTATATTATAAACTAAAAGCATTTCTTTCAAGACTCCTATCCAACGATCCGTCTTGATTTTATTATACTTAATTGGTCTAGAAAACATCGGGTATTGATAAAATCTAATCCTGAAAAACCTTTTTCTCAATCTTTGCTTAAACCGTGGAGTTCTGAGGTTTTTGTGACGTCAAGGTCAGTGCTGGTATAAATTTCTCTTGGAATTCATTTTTTCCGACGTCTCTTTAAAAACAAATCAAGCCTGACTTGACCTAGAAAGATTGCGGATTTTCTGAATTTTTAGTATAATATTATTCATTATTGAGAGATTTAAGACTAACCTTTATTTTTAATAATAATAACCACATCATGACACACAATATCGTTAGTATCGTAAGGACTTGTGTCACAGTAATAAAGCAAAAATGTGGTATTAACTACATAGATAAGAATACTACATCTAAGACCGGTAAGCGAAACAATGCGCCTTGTAAATAACAGAAAGTTCCGACTCCAACGGTATTCAAACCTGGAACCTCTAGCGTAGCAGTCGGCTGTTTACACCACTGCGTCACGGAGGTCGTCAATTATGAGAACCGTGTGTTTAAGCCGTTTAAAACCACCCTAAAAAATGTCACTTGAAACATTACGGTTCTAGTTAATTATACAGATTATTCAGCTTTCGTAGGCGAAGTCATGGGCGGGGATTCGTCGAGGATAAATATGTTGTTAGCAAGTTACTGTGGCGCGCGTTACTCAAACTCGGACGGATTTTGTTTCGCAACTCTTGTTAACTTTTCAATTAATCTTATCGCGGAGGAACGTGCGGCGAAATAAATTTTCGGGATAACTTCAGTAAGTGTGGTTCGTTTTTGAAGAGCCGCGAGTCTTGAATATTGCAAAAAAGTTTGTTGCTTGGTGATATTTATCGAGGCACATCCGCTTTTCTGTCCCACCACTGCAACTCCAGTTCACAAGGATCAACAGAAAGCGTTATTTGATCTAAGAATCAACGAATCATGCAACTGTACAATAAAGGGACCTGGATTAGGACCCGGATGCTCTACCGGCTTAGGCTCTGCCGGTCAATGACATGAATTAAGAATAACCAAATCACAAATCAAATGGGTTGATGGTTAGGCAAAATTATTGGTCAAGAAGAGCAAATTGAAGTGACGAAAGGCGTGGACAGATCATGTTATAGCTGCAGGGTGTCACCGGATGAATGAGGCACATGATCACTCAGGTTGGGAATATTTTAAGGACGTCTTATGCAGCTGATGATTATGAGCAACTTCTAGTCTAGTTTTTTATTTTTATTTATTTATTGTAATTGGCACATCAACAGCGTGTACATAAATATATACAATATTTTGTTATAAGGTTGCATGGTCTAGTGCACACGCCAATTACAGATGCACACAAAATTTATGGTACAGGTGAAACAAAACAATATAATAAAAATAATTTACAAAATACTTAATATAAAACTTAAAATAAAAATCTAAAAAAAAGCCTAATAATTAAAATATGCAGGATTAAAACAATTGTGTTGAATGCTAACTGAGTCAGGATTTTTAGTTAAACTTCTTTGTGATCTAAAAATCTGATGATGCTGAAGAGTCTACCGTTTTCAGCATAAAGGTTACTTTGTACTCTGGCATTGGAGCTATAGCTCTTCATGAGATGGAACACCCCTGTTTTGATAGATACACCCCCAGATTTTGTTTCCATATAATTTTAACTGTTTTTTTTTTGTAAATCGCTCTGTTTTACCTCTTTGTCCTAATTAGGTCAGATTTATTTGTAGAGTTCGGGAAATTTTAAAAAATAATTCCATCGACCTACTTACCTGATGATTATTGCGTTTTATTTTATTTTCACTTTGAAATTTGTTCTTACAAGAATAACTCTTTTATGAAGCGCAGCTGAAAATATTATTTTTATCTTTCTTTAGTACCACCAAAGAAGAGTGACAGAGAAAATTATTTGATTTAATTCGATATTTTGAAAATTTCGATGTCAAATTGAAAGTAGTCGACCTAAAACGGCAAATTAAAGCAATTCATAAACTTAATATTCCGGCGTTGTTTTCACTTAATCATATATCATAGACAATTTCATCATATTTTTGCAAGATGATGATGATGATGACTGTTTCTGTATCCCATAGGAAAGGCAAAGACTTAATTCCATACAGCCTCGTCTTTTCTGACACTTCAATTGACACCCAGTAAGTGGCCATTTTATAACTTGGGATGTGTTAGAAACAGTATGGCAACAAAATTGTTGCAAACCTTTTTTGGCAAAATTATTATAATATCAGTCTTATTAATGGCATCTTGTCTAATCCTTCATCGTGCGAGTTTTCATCAAGTTTGCTGATTTAGGCTTAAAAATTGACATTTTTTAGAGTTGTTTATATCTGTTTTTATATATATGTTTCCTATACAGGGCGATATTGCCGCTTAGTAACAAAGCCCTTTTATTAAATAACTAAAACTTCGTTGCTATGACTATTAGTAGGCCTTTTTGCAGAGAACGTATTCAGGCTGACACGAAGGTAATGACTCTAAAAACCCAATAACTAAACAAAAACATGAAAAGGAATCGATAGAAAAAATCATTCTCCACCTTATAAGACGTGGACTAAAAAAGAACTAGGGCTTAAAACATGCTAGAATGTCAAATGTCATTACGATAGGCAGTTTCCACCATAAAGTATGCCTTTTTGTACTTGAACTAACTTCGATAGTCGAAGTCCTGGACTTTTGTTTTGGCTTTAAGGCTTTTCCGAAAAGAACGCGTATTTGGCGCTTCTTTCTAAACAATCCCTTGTTATTGTTATTGGGCAAACAAACAACCGGTTCATCTTGTGTGGCCGCTAAGTGTATCCCATGTAGAGGTAACGATGCTATGGCGGTAATTACACTGGCTCTCCAGTCCTTACAAAGCGAAACCGACGAACTGTTTCACGGCAGAAATAGAAAGGTTGGTAACAACCCAGACGACCTCTCACGTAGATCTACCACCTGAGTAAATGTTAAACGTTATGGCATCGCGTTTTAATACCGCGCTTTTTTAACGTCAAACTGATATAGCGCTCAAAATTTGTTTGACTGTATGAACCGTGATAGAACAAACAATACAGCGCGTCAGGCTAGCGTCCTTTCGAACGCTAAGTAGGAGTTCTGTATGGAGAAGCCTTCAGTCTACGCCTGTAATAACGCGTAATGTGATTTAATTGACGACCTCGGTGGCGCAGTGGTGTAAACAGCCGACTGCTACGCTAGAGGTTCCAGGTTCGAATCCCGGCGGGGGCGGGACTTTGTGTTATTTGCAAATTGTAATTTGTAGTAGAAAATATTGTATTTTAAAATTGAAAAAGCAACTACGGTGGTTTCTTGCCGGATTCTTCCCCGTAGAAATAGCATTCCGAACCGGTGGTATTAAGAAAAATACAATTTGGAAGTGCTTATTCGAATAAAAAATATTTTGACTTTGTCTTTGAATCATTTCAAAGCAGAACTACTATTTTCCATACCTCAACCATTGCCAGTGGAGTGTACATCATGAAACAGTCGAACAAATAAAAATTCTAAAACCGTAAAAATTCCCTCACATCTAAAAGGCGCAGGCCCATCAGAACGGCAGAAAAACAAAGCACTACACAGCAATTAAGGAGCGAAACCAATGATGACTGAATATGCAAATTGTCGTTTTTATTGTCCCATATAATTCACAATAAAGCAGCCCCAGTTACGAACCCGGTCACGTATACGTAATAACCGTCTGGGCGCCGCCGTACGATATGAATATGCAATAGAGCAAGGGTTGCTCAAAGGTCATGTAGATGGACCTCTTGATTCAAGGCAAAAAGTGGAAACCTTGATGGGTATCCCCTGCTAAATGTGAACTGCGAGAAACGAGGAGGAATGTAGCGCCTAGAGTGAGATATGAAAAACGGAGAAATTACTAGTTATACCTTTGTTTATTTGAATGCAAGCAAGGCCACAATCCGATCGAAATAATGTGTTAATGGCAAAGAAAATAAATTGCATATTGAGACAGTATATAAAAAAGCTAACGCTTATTCTTTAAAAAAAAACAAGTTCGCTGCAAAAACGAGTTGTTAATATTTCGCGTTATAGTAAAGCATCTGAGAGACTACGACTCAGCAGTCGGATGACATGCCTGTGGTTAGGTGGTACAAATGTTTTTTATCCTTATTGATAACAATCCAATTCTTATTTTTAGGCAATCATCGTATCTGAAGTCTCCACTGCAACGCTTGGAAATTTCTTTTATAATCCGTACTTCAGAGAAGTGGATTTTTTTTTCCAGTTGAAATATTCCCTGATCAATATAATCTGGGGATTTTTAAGTGAAGAGTGAATATTAATCCACCTTAGAATTCATCGCCGCTTAACGTCAGTCGGGATTGGCGTCAAATTATTTGCCTGGTTAAAAGAAACTGCGCCAATTTCACTTGATAAAAAAACACAAAGAAAAATTAAAAATGATCGGTGTTCTACGTAGTGATCGGTTGCCGAATCTAAAATAAAAAATAAAAAATATCATCATTGTTTTTATTTATGTAATTATTTAAGGAACTAAGTTTTAAGTTACTATCATTTTATACTTGTTAAACATATTCAATTAGCTGTTTTTTTCCTCAGAGGACAGAGAACACTCGAGATGGGTTGTGTAAGATGCGGTGTCTCATCTGTAACCCAATCTGTGTTAACTTTGACTTTTAATTAATGAACGTTTGGAATAGAAACGCAGACCCCTGGCTGAGTTATTGCTTGCTTCCTTGAGATAAAACGGATCACTCTAATAATGATAATGATATGGATCATCCTAACGCGGTATTCATTTCCTGCAAATGATCACCTCGGATTCGGTTCTGACGGGATCTCTCTGACTTTGGAATTGATTGGTGTATTCTTAATTTGGATAAAATTGTTTTGGTTGAAATAATTTTGGGGACCTGAGTAAATTTAAATATTTTTTAAACTAAAACTTCATGAGCAAAAAAGTCTACGGACAAGAAGATTCCTGTTCGTTTTGTAGTCTTACAAATAAATGTTTTAAAGTTATTTAAATTTTAAAAAAACAGTAAAAATTTAGTCAGAACAATTCTGATCGCGCTCGCGTGGGTAGTTGTCTCAAAGATCAATTTTAAAAATATTTTTTATATCAGCATATCAATTATGTAATTATCAATACCTGTCATTATAAGTTCTATGAAATAACCATACAATTCCTTTGGTGTCTTTCGAAGAAGCGGCTTCGCCAACTCCTTGTCAACGATTCCGGGTGGCACCCATTGTTTTGTAACTAAAGTTTAATTAATGTTTTTTTTGACAATGCCCCTACGAAGGTCGCCTGGCGAACGTCTCTTCTATATATATCGTGCCATAGAACTCCAAGAGCACCGCCTATTTTTTTATTATGTTATGTTATGATAATCACAAGACTCTCCAATAAACCGTTAAAGTTTAAATTTGATGTATTTGTATGAGTTGCGATTGGCCAAGAGAGATTTGATGTGATTTTATTAGGAAAACCAATATTTTACACATTATAACTTACAAACTAATTATAAGTAAGCAAAAGGAACCTCATGCTTAATTTGTAATCTTACAGTAGACTATTGTTATAAATAATTTAAAAAAAACTGTATCGGATAAATTCTATAGGACTTAAAATTTACAATGTAACCTTCGCGCTTTGTGACTCTTTTCGATAATACTCTGTTATTGGAAATAAATAACCAAAAATCGTACTTGAAAACTCAGAAGGTTAATTTTCAATGTCAAATTAAAAAAATGTTTGATCGTTCCTCATGGTATACCTCAGAATTTACTAAAAGTTCAGAAAATTGCCATTGTAAATGGCAAGAGTATCATAAACAAACTCAAAAATAATTTTGAAACTAAAACCCGACTACTGAAAACCGCGCTCTAAAAAGTATATACCGGTTGAAATCATTAACCTCCTTTTCACTTCGCCGTAGTCGGGTTAAAACCAATTCGATTAACTTTACGAAATACCTTACTAAATTACATAAATTTTTGCTCCAAACATGCTTTGATCCTGGGACTACCCCAATGACGAGAACCAACAAAATTTTTACTTCGTCAAAACATTAAAGTTTCAAATCGTGAACAGTAAATCGAACGGTGTGGTGGTAATGGGGATTCCGAAGTTAAGCACCAGGAAAACTGTTCGTAAAACGCAAATATCTTAAAGTTGACCTATAAAGACTTTACAGCGGGACGAACCCCTAATGACACTGTAAGACTTGACTGCCTCGGTCTCCTACTACTTATTCTCTAAATAAAAATATGGCTTTAAAGTCTGATAATTATTTTAAGGTAACCGAAAAAGGAAAAAACACTTTTATGAGAAACGTTAAAATATTAATAAAATATAATAATCGCGTAAATTTAAGGCATAAAAAATAGATTTAATAAGTCTAAAAACCCACGTTTCTAAATGTTCTAAAAATAAGAAAATAACCCTACGGGGTTGAAGGAGGGGCCACTCAAAACGTGGGGGCGTATATTATTTAAGGGATTATTAATGGGATATATTTACATGACGTGTATAGATCGTGGGTGTAACTTGCAAAGATATGCCCCCACGTTTTGAGTGGTCCCTCTTTCAGCCCCGTAGGGTTATTTTTTTATTTTTAGGATATTTAGAAACGTGGGTTTTAGATTTATTAATTTATATTTTTTTCTGCCTTAATAGTCACTCCATACAAATGTTTATCAAAATCGGTCCAGTCGTTTTTATAGTTGTAAATTGCATTGTCATTGGGTTTGACTGACTACCCTGAAAATTTCAGCCTGCTAGCTTATCGGGAAGTGCCTCAAAATTGAGTTGCAAAAATCCAACCGGAACGACAAACAAACAAGAAAGTGAGTATATAAAACGTGGGAAAAAGACAATTATACCGATTTATCATTTATCAAAGTCTATTTAGTCGTCCAGTAGTTTTAGGCTATGCTGCAGTCGAGAAAAAACCAATTCAATTTATAGTTTATACGTTAAAACTGGTTTGTTCCTCTTTTATATTTTTATACCACATCATTGGCAAACAAAGCGGACGGTTCACCTGATGGAAAGTGACACCGCCGCCTAATGACACGACGGTGCCCTTGATGTCTAGAACGCCAAGAGCACCGCCAGTGCGTTGCCTATGTAGAGGTAAAGATGTTGTGCCGGTTTACACTGGCTCTCCAATCCTTCGAACACACCGAACTGCTTCACGGCAGAAATAGAAAGGAGTATTTTAACATGGAGCAACATGGATTGTACTTTAATTCTATATGAATACAATGATAATAGAAATAGAGAAAGCTACTCCAGAATGAATTCAATCGTTCTATGGTTTATATGGACTTGTGGATGACCTGCCAAGAGGTAGGCGGACGATCTTATGTGGGCTGCAGGCAGCCGCTGGATGTAAGCGGCACAGGATCGCTCAGCAGATACCATGATGATGATTGTGTTTTTTTGCAGACATAAAATCACGCCGTATTCCCTCGAGAGGGGCTGACAGAGGTGTAACACACCGCTTCTCGCAATTTTTGGGGGAGGCCTATGTCCAGCAGTGGGCCTCCTTGCTCTGATGATGATGTGTAATTAAATATTAGGACGTTATTAAAACATACACATAAACTCACACCGTAATCCCTCGAGAGGGGTTACTCACCAAATTTTATTTTGAGTCCCAGTGTGACAGGTTGCGAATCTGTCGCCACTATCCGGGCACAATGAGGAACATGGCAGCTAAAACTGGGTCGGGTCGGTCGGTTCACTAAGGAACTATGCTACCACGTACCCTGTATATGTGTGTTTTTTGAACTTTTAAGGATCGGTTCCTTATCGGTGTTTAAGGATTTATAATTTTGACAATTTCAAGTCTAAATAGCAAAGAATATTGATCACAATATCTCACTAATAATCAAGTAAGATGGCAAATTTGCTCAAAATACGTAAGTAATTTCAATCTACCTAATTAGTCCCAGTTAGTCAATCTGAAGCATTCACATCGACACAGCTTTTGTTTAAATTTCTCGCGTTTCGTGAATAACTTTAATATACTGGAACAATACACACGTTAGGAGTGCCTGAGGCAACGAAACAACAAACAAATCCAACCTTTGTCAGCACTATGTGGATTTTGAATGAATGAAAATTATTTTATGGTCAGGCTATTTGTAAAAGTTGGCGATGTTTTACTGAAAGTTAAAAGACTAAAAAAATTGGTGTGAGGATAAACAAAGAAAAATGGAAGGAATATGCAATGGAATGTTACCTAGAAATGAATAGAGATAAAGGAAGGAAAAGGAAGTCATATTAAGAGATGGGAAGATGAGTTACCAAAAGGATAAAGAAGGTTTGTTCGGGACAGAAATGAGTAGAAGAAACAAGGGGAGGCCTTTGTGGGAAGATATTCTGACCATTTAACTGACTACTGCCATTAAATTTGTTATTTAAAATTAAAATAACCATCTATTAATGAGATATCAAATTTCGCTGTTTTTTTTTCTTTGGTAATTGAATAAAGGTTGTATTTATTAATTAATTAACTGAAATCCCAATTATTTGTTTTCTATCCGTACTAATTATATAAAGAGGTGTTTGGTGATAATCTCCTTAAATGCCTATCCAATTATAGGAATATTTAACCGATTAGAATTATTGGTCTAAAATAGACATGGTATTGATTTTGGATGAGGCAAGTCATTAGTCTTTGTAACGTATATAATAGAGCAAGCCTATGAATAGAATTGAAGAATTCTTTGAACTCTGCCCCCGTATATTCTGAAAGGATTATTAACAAAAACAGCAACAAGTATAAATAATCTGATGTAATGCGCTGAAGTATTGCTAGCGGTGTTATTAATTCATTGGCAGGAAGTGATGCAAATTTGACATCATCAACATGGCTGTCAGGTGTTTTATTAGTTTGCGTGGTTTATACCACTTGTGAATTCCAAATGTAGTAATCCAGCAGAGAACCAAAGATACCGACATAGCTACTCGGATAAGCAATCTGAAGTGGCAGTGGGCTGGTCACATCTGCCGCAGAACTGATGTACGATGGAGTAATCGAGTTTGGAGATCGCGCATGGGCAAACATAGTGTTGGGCGCCTCCCTGCTAAATGGAGCGACGATCTGCATAAAGTAGCAGCAACTGAATACTCAAATCTTAAGGTCGAGTAAAGTGGCTTGCCTCGGGAGAGGCTTATGTCCAGAAGTGGACTGCCGCACTGATGATCATACCACTTGTGCTGTGAGTAAAAACCACATGAATATGTCTTTTCGCTATTTTGTTTTCTAGAAATGAGCGACCATGTTCGATAAATACCGAGCGGCGCCTGGGCATCCGTGCCGAGGTGATCCCTCCTTTCTCCAGCGCCTACCGCACCAATGGAACGCTCCAGAAATATAGACGATTGGCAACTTTCGGAACCGCGTATACCGAGCCTACATATTCCGCACCGCTACCGCACCGATAAATCAGGAAACGGCCTTAAGTAATATTGACTTAGCTTTCAGTTCTTAGAAACTTGGTATTCGAGGTGACTAAATTTAGAAATAGCGTTATCCCTGGATTTACATAGGATCAATTTAATTAATGTGTTGTCAAAATTATAATCTTTGTCCTTGATCCATAATGTTTGTTTACGCTTAAATCTTTGCATATATTTGATTTTTCGTACCTGTAATGTGAATAATTTAATATTTGTTGTATTTATTACTTACCTTGTGGTATTTTTTCTTTCTTATCGTTTTATAACTGATAATAACTATATATTCTTTCTAACTATTTCTAAGTTCTTTTCTAAATATTTAAAGGTTCCGTACCCGAAGGATGCCAACGGGACTCTATTACTAAGCCTCCGTTGACCGTTTGTTAGTATGTTTGTCTGTCCGCTATGGGAAAAAAAATTCTTGGCATGTCCACCAACTTTCACTTTATTACAAGTATGTAGTGTTAAAATTAATTTTGATGGCAAGGAAGTCTGACTCTCACTAGTTTTTGTTATGGCAAATAAATAATCGGAAGCTGGTAAAGCGTTGTTTGTTTATTGTAAAATTTACAGGTTTAAGTCCAATGGTAGTGGTCTCTCGGCCGTAAAACTAAATTCCGAAACACAAACTCAGTTCGAAACTTGAGTGAGATTTAATTGTGGATGTGTACCTACATCTGGGAAGTTACACGAAAGGCCATCAAGTGTAAAGCTGTTCTACGAAACGATAAAGGTAAGTTTACATTAATACAACGCCATGGACTAACGAGCGGTCGGTTCTCCTCATGGGAATTGATCACTTCTGCTTTTTGACTCGACGATGCCGTAGATGTTTTAGAACGCCAAAAGCACTGCAAATACTAAAAAGGGGTAAAATTTTTACCTTTTATACCAATAATAACACTGGCACTGCAATTCTTCGAAGTGCTTCGCGGTGGATAGTAAAAAGAAAGGTGGTCGCTCGCAAATCTACCTGAAAACTATCCCACTGAACCTTTGTAATCAATATATATATGTAGTTCCAGTTAATATATAAAACTATATAGAATAATAAATACAATCCATGAAAGGTAAGCGTTGTTATTTGTTTAATAAGTTATCATATCTTTAATCTCCACTGGAGGTTAATTTTCTGTAAAAAGTTTAATTTAAGAAATAACTTCGAACCTCTCGAAAATAGTTAATGCATTATAAGTTCACCGCGAAGTTTGACTTGGCGCGGCGCCAAGAACTCGGCACTGTTTGCTCTGTAAAGAGATAGGGTAGGATGTCGAGTCAAAAACTTTTACCTTTGCCCTTTCATGCTACTTTTCGAATGTGTTGTTTCGTGCGAGGCACATTCCGATACACGCACAAACACTCTGAAAGTTCGCAAATTGGTTTCTTAATACCTCCTACTTCTTCTGATTAAGTACAAGACAGCCGCTCCGGTGTCCGCGCACAGCCTGTGCGTCAATGCACAGCTGCATTTTTTGTTGATATCGCCGCTGGCAATCGATTCTTTCTCTTTTTCTTTCATTGCGTTTTGCTGTATTTTTCTGCATTTGTGACCTGGGCAGGTGTCAGAGAAACGTCACTACTCGAAGTACGTATAATGTGACAGGAGACCATGTCACTCGCCAACGCTTGTGACTCAGGTTCCTTTAGAATGAACAGCCGGTCACAGTAGGTTCGGCAAAGGCTCAAAGTTGATTGGACTCTACATGGCTTTGAGTGGCACAACTTCCAATTTTCTATTCCCGAAATGTACTCTTGTATTTCGCTTTTTGCAGGGGATTCTGTAACTTTTACGTTTTGTCTCTTGGCTGTTTTTCCTAAGTAATGTCTTTCTATCTAGTTTATTCTACTTAAAAGTGTTCAATTATTACAGTTTTCCTAAATGCGATACTTTTTTCTTTAGTTTTTACTTCGTCTATGACCAATCATGACTGTTTGCTTATGACCAATACATTTTATAGTGTATACATCTTTGATTTTTATTTGATTGATTGATTGATTTTTATTTTTATTCACGGGCAAACAACCAGATGGTTCACCTAATGGAAAGTGATACTGCCTATTGATCCGACGATGCCTAACATGTCTGGAACGCCAAGAGCACCGCCAAAGCGTTGCCCATGAAGAGGTAAAAATGTTATACCTCTCGCGATGTCCATCTGGAAATTCAAAAGCACCGCCAAAGCGTTGTCCATGTAAAGGTAAATATCTTATACCTCTCGTGCCGGTAGTTACACCGGCTCTCCAATACTTTGAACCGAGACACAGTGAGCTGCTTCACGGCAAAAAGAGAAAGGAGGATAGTACAAAAGCAGACGATCTCGCACATAGATCACAAATAACTTTTCCATACATAGTAATATACAGATAGGAAAACAAAATTACCATGGATGTATGATTTTTTTTTAACCCCATCAAGTCTCATTAATCTAGGTTAATAAGTAAATAAAAATATATTAAACTGAGGTTTTTTATTTAAAACCTTAATGCAAAGTGTAATTCAAAACAATATTTCCGAAGCGGACATATCTGAACCAATCACTCTTTTGCGAATCCTGATAAAACTAGTAGGTTTTCAACAGTGAACTTTCCTGAGGGCCTCTTTAGGGGCCTCATCAGTCACACTATTCGCCAGCTGCGCCGGGGCCCCTCCGATTTATTACCTTAACCAGTTGAGACATTTGCATATTCGGAATCGTCCCTCAAAATTTTCGCCTATATATTATTACGTTAGTGAATACATCTGCATTTTATTATAGAGGTTCAAACGTTAATTTATTCTGAAGGATTTTGATTTTAAAAGGACGGAATTAACTTTGAAGCTAACGAAAATAGACCGGCTTCTTGAGTTGGAAAATTAGAGGCGCTTATTTTTATATTAGATTTTACTTTGAATCTTTTTTCATGTACCTGCTATAAAACCATACTATTTGTATAGCTTAGTGTATTATGAGATTTCCATGTATCCTTTTAATTGTTCATCATATGTCCATTAATTTATTTTGCTTAATTTTAACCCTTTTACGTTAATTGTTTGTTAATTATTCAATTTTTGATGTTCATGTTTATTTGTAATTAAATTTTTCTGCTACGTTTGTGAATATCAATCAGTGGAAACTTCATTGGTAAATGAATAATTATTTGTTAATCTAAATTAAATTATGAAAATGTTGGTTTAGCAAATGAAAAAAAAAAAAAAAAGAATAAATATTGGTACCTTCAAAACTGACTGGACTCATATAGAGTCTGGGATAAGTTGTCTGTAAAAAATTGGTTTTTGTGTTAGTAAGTTATGTAATTTAATGTACGTGTTAGTATGTATGATGGATTACGTTACAGCAGAAAATTTTAAATTTAATCATTAAGTTTGCTGCCTTAGACCTTTTATTTTTCCCTAAAACTAGTTCAAAAGAAATAGAGTATCGGACTACTTTGCGATATTACGACAGTACTTGTGTTATTAAAATATATGTTATACAAATCGATCGGTTTTGACGACCTCGGTGGCGCAGTGGTGTAAACAGCCGACTGCTACGCTAGAGGTTCTGGGTTCGAATCACGGCGGGGGCGGGACTTTGTGTTATTTGCAAGACGCATTGTTTCGCCTACCGTTCTTACGATATTTACTGCAGGGCTAAGTTTATGTGTGTGTCGTGATGTGGTTATTATTATTATTATTATTATCGATCTGCGAAAGACAAATTAAAACCAGCTAGGAAGTCATTTTATATGTTAAATGTTTAATATATCTATCTCTTTCTAAAACGCGTTTCTCTATAAAAAGTCTATGACGCTGTCCACGTGTGACGTCACACGTGGGTAGTGCCCTCTCTATCTAACCCAAAATTTTTAACTGATGTAATTTTGGCAAATATTTAACAATTTTATTGTGATTTCGCAGATCGATTTGTTAAATGTATATTTTAATTAATATATCAGTAAGTATTGTTGTATTGTATACTAGTCCGATACAATATTGCGGTTTAAGTGTTCCTTTTGCTAACAACTCACTTCCAAGGCATAAAAGAGTATCATGATTAAAACACTTATCATCATCAGGTTTCCACTGCTGGTCAAAGGCCTCTACCAAATAGTTCTGGCCGATGTTTTTGTATCTAATTCCACATAGAAATAAAGTCGGTTAACTCAGTTATTTGTTAAAAAACGACAGTCAAGAAACTTCCCTTCTAACAAGGTCAGAAAGTGTACTTTGTTATTTTGTAAACTTTTAATAAAAACTTGAGACTCCGTAGCGCACTCTAAAACTACTTTTCAACTTGAAATTCCGCTGAAACAGATGTAAAACACTTGAAAAAACGCTGAAAATGTAATTTATTTTGTGTAATAATTGTTAAATAGAGACGGTTGTGTAATTTTGTTCATTAATAATTATTTTAAATGAGTACAAGATGTTTGTGAATAAAACGACCAAGTAAGACCGAAGCTGTTTTTTTATGTATTTCTTTAACGGCATTGGTTTTAGTACTATTCTGCCTAATCATCAGTAATTATAATTTCTTCATTCTTGAACATGATAAATGAGATAAGGATGATTAGATGAACAATGATAATGATGAATCTGCCAACAGTAACATGCTAGTACGATTACTGTAGGCTCTAAGGAGTTACTCAAGAGATGACGAAAAGCGCAGCCAAATCGTCGTATTTCACTTTCTCCACACTTGTACAGCACTACAGATGTTTACTGGTTAAAACACTAGCATTTTACACATTAAATTCTGCTAATATATAAGAAAAGACAATAATATAAGAAAATTCTAACTGACACGTCCCGTTCCCGCCAATTAACTCCGAAGCTGTGACACATACACACCATGCGATAAACAGCGATCTTATTCACTTAAACTCATATTACATAAATAAAATAAAAAAACAAAATTCCCGTATTAACCGACAAGAATAAAAATACACTACTATTCGTGGAACATAAAAAGCATAAAGAACAGAAAATAAAAAGGAGCGACGACCAAAAAAAAAAAAATCAACGAAAAAAAAACTCCAATTTCTCTTCTGACAACATACGCCTTAAGAAATCCTATAAAAATGAACGGTACTTATCTGACCCCGTAAAGCGCTTATACTGTTCGATACGCAGCAAAAAGATGATATATAAATAAATAAGGGAGCATGTGTCAAGAGATGGGGATAACTTTGTATTGAAGATACGTTTAGATGAGCAGATGAGCCTGGTTGTGTTTCTAGCTAAGGTATTAGCATTCGACGTTTGTCTATAAAAAAAGCAAATTAATAAAAATGAAGTGGTCTTTTTTTATAACTAACCATTTTTTTCATACGAGTACTTAGGGGAATTTTTCAGATGGTTAGTGCTTCAAATAAAATATCTTTTTATAATTTTACTTTTGTAAATTTATACTTTTTTTTATTGATGTGGTAGCTTGGTTTGGACCAATCCGATCCGAAGTGGAGAGGGTTCGAGTCTCTGGTTGTTGTACATTGTAGCTGTATTTTTCTCCTTGTGCTCCTTGTGTAATATTAATACGGTATTTAACCCCTCTGCCTACCCCTCTCGTGGGATTAATTACGGCGTGTTTTTTGTTTTTGTGTATATCTATACTATTGTAGTCAAACCATCTTTTGATAGTATTGTATGTTTGGGACTCTCTATGCTTTGGTGCATAGAGAGTCTGATTGACAGGTATTTTTTTCAACATTACGGACAATTTACCAATTGACGAAATATTTACCGCCGCCTATAACACGACGATGTTCTTGAAGTCATGTATTACCCTTGCAAAGGTAGAATATGTTATTTCTCGTGCCGGTAATTATACAGGCTCTCCAATCCTTTGAACCGAAGCACAGAAACCCAGGCGATCTCGCACGTAGGACCTGATGCTCATAATCCAAAGACGATAAGGCCTGTTATTTAAATACTCTGAAATTATGAGGCTGTGCAGACATAGGGTTTTAGTCGGCAGATGTCAAAAATCCCTGAATATGATCTTTTACAGTATACATGGTGTGCGTTATTCGATACAGAGGAATCTATTTTGAGGGACAAATAGTAAGACGGACAAAATAAATAAATAAAACACATTGACTCAGCCCTGCAGCAAGTATCGTAAGAACTTGTATAAGTAAACAACGATGTGGTATAATATGAATACTACATCCAAGACCTGTAAGCAAAACACTGCAAATAACACAAAATTCCGCCCATCAGGGATTCGGACCCAGAATCTCTAGCAGTCGGCTGTTCTCACCACCGCTCCACAAAGGTCGCCCTCCCCCTTGATAAAAATGAGCATCAAATACGCTAACATTGACAAGAGTATAAAGCTGTCATACCGTAACTTTCATCCACGAGCCAACGATAAGCCTGGCCCTGAATCCCTTTGTTTCCTACTCAAAAGTTTCCGCAGAAAGTGTAAATCATACATTGCCATAGACTGAAGATGAAATGGATAAGTATTATATTTCGTTCTCTATAATTCTCGCTTATTAAAAAAAGTTATTGAAACTGCGTGCGTGTAGCGTAATTAATAAGGGATTAATATAATGGATTTTGTTAATTAATTTATTAAAACATTAAAACGTAACATCACAAACTCACGCCGTAATTAATCCCTCGAGAGGGTAGGCAGAGATGTTACACACCGCTTTACGCATGTTTATGTTGAGTCCCGGTGTAACAGGTTGTGAATCAGTTGCCACTATCCGGGCTAATTGATGAACACGGCAGCTATAACTTACCAAGGTTACCCAAGGCTCGAACCCGCGACCTGTCAACCAAGGCACGTAACAAACTGAGCTCTACCAAGCCCGCTCAAAAAATAATCTAACTAGAAATTTAATTAGAATTTATATTTTTCGTAAAAACTTGTGTCTATTTACTACATACATGTGTTATCGCATGAACAATACATGCATCAATATAATTATTAACTAACATAGAGAAATTAACGCTCCAAACAAGTGTGTGAACTCACTCTTGACCCTTCGAGTGTATCTTGTACCAATGTTAAATTTGTGTTTTTTTAGTTCTTTATTTTTATTTTTATTCAAGACCAGGCAGGCATTTGACCCCAAACCCGCCTGATGTTAAGCGGCGATGAGGTCTAAGGTGGATCATGCCTGCCTAGGAGAAACCTATTCACTCTTGCCTTAAAGAGGCCCAAGTTATATTGGTCAGGGAACACATCAGCAGGCAAAGAATTCCACACCCTTGCAGTACGCATTATGAAGGAGCTATCGAAGCGTTTAGTCCGGATGGTTGGAATATCTACCAAGGAAGGATGCAACTTCAGCCTACGTCTAGTATTCTGATTATAAAAGGGGGCCGGTGGAATTAAATTGTGCAATTCCGGCGCACACTCTACGAAATGTGTCCTATAAAATACCGATAGACACGCAAATTCTTGTAGTAATCTTGTTGCGTATGTTTCTTTTTGGTAATCTTGTTGCGTATGTTTTCATTTAGAGCGTAGCGGAGAGAATTACAAAAAAAAAAAAAATCTAACGACTACGATTGATAAGATACAGCCTGCTCACAGACCGACGGTCAGAAGTTTGACCGTCCTTTTAACTCCCTTATTTTACTCTTAAATAATAACTTGATAAAGAAAGAAGTAATTTCGCGAGAATGAATATTTTATGCAAGTCAATCCCAACCTATAACAAGGGAGGGATATCATACATATTTAATGCTTTATTTTGTGAACCAAATTTAACTCTATGATGTCATGTCAGCTAAGAAAGCTTTGTCAACTGAATTAAGTGGTATTTTATGTAGATTGTCATATCAAACTAACATATAGCATAAATAATAGTATAATTATATAGAGAAGGTTAATTTCAAGTTCAAATATGTTTATATAAAACTTCACGGGCAAACAAGCAAACGGTTCACCTTATTGAAAGTGATACCGCCGCCTACAACACAACGATGCCCGTAATGTTGTGAAACACCAAGAGCACCCCTTCAGCGTTGCCCGTGTAGCGGTTAAGGCTGTACCTCTCGTGCCGGTGATTACAGTCTCCAATCCTTCGAACCGAAACACAGCGAACTGCTTCCTGACAAATAGAAAGGAGGGTGGTACCAACCCAGACGATCTCGCACGAAGATCTACCACCTGTAAAGTTAAAAAGTTTCATACAAAATTTATAAAAGTTTCATACAGTTTTATAAAAATACTACATCCAAGACCGGTAAGTGAAACAATAAAATATTCGAAACCAGAACCTCTAGTCAGATGTTAACACCACTGCCCCACAGAAGTCATCAGTGTAAGCAATAGGGAATATGCATGATTTTTTATTTATTTATTCTTATATATTGTTATTCGATACCAAATATATACACAAATCCGTTAGATTTTCTCAATTATCCGTCTTATTAACAAAGTTATAAAGCTTCAAAGTCGTTGGTTAGAATGAGAGTTCCGATATGTACAATGACGTCAAAGAACACGGGCGGCATACTACTTCCACAGAAAAGGTTGTTCTGATCAGCGAGATAGGTATTTACTTTGAATCGTTATATTTTTCTGGTTTATTGTTCAATTTTAATTCTGTTTTCACTGTAAATATAAAATTTTCACATACTTTACAATAAATTGATTCAATAATCAAATTCAATTTCATGCATATTCCCTATTCATATAGTCAAGCCAGAAAAACAATAATAGTCATTATGCACTTACAAACTATAATAGCGGAATATCACAAACAAATTCAGCGTATTTGAATCATCAAATGCTGTAGTAGCGGTAAACAAATCTGACGTTTTGGCTATCAAGTCATTTACTTATTAAACCTTATCTTTAAAGAAGTCATTCAAATTATACTAGCATTTCTAAATGAAATATTGTTTAACATGTCTTTTTAATACAGCCTGTGCGTCATTGCACAGCTGCATTATTCGTTGATTATTCGATCAAAGGACGCCACTGTTGATCCTGGTGGACAGGAGTTGCAGTGGTGGGACTGAGTGGCGCGTGTGCCTCGAAAAATGATTTTTTTAATTTATTATAGTTATTTGTCATTAAAAGATTTTGAAACGTTGTAATTTTTTTTTTGTGTCATGAATATTGTGAATGTGTGACATGAGCTTCTCGCAGTCTCTCCCCCCCCTAGACTGTAAGATGTATTAGTGGCTGTAAGTACAGTATAAAAACATGTTCATATAACAATTTACAGAATCTGGTATTTCTTGCCGGTATCTTTCCCGACATGAATTTTCCGAACCGGTGTCGAGTCATTTTTAAGATTTTTTTAATTCATTTGACGATTCTAAGTACTTTCTTTTAAGTTTATGGAATAAAGTTATTTTGAACCAACCTTTTTGTAGTAGGGTTGTTTGAAATGAATTACCGCAGTCGGTCAAGTAATAGAACAACAGTATTGTTGGTAAACAAAGACAAGCTACTTTCCAAACGACCCTCTTGACCAAGGAAAAGTAAAAACTTCGTCAGCGGCAAAGAATAGAACCTCACACTGTTTCAGAGGGGACAATTGGTTAATCTTACAATATCGTTTGAATGTACAATTAAATCATTCGTTTTTTTCATCACGACACACACATTGACTCAGCAGAAAGTATCGTAAGAACTTGTGTCACAGGAACTAAACAAAAATATGGTATAAACTACCTAAATAAGAAAAGAACATCTAATGTTGGTCAGCGAAACATTGTGTCTTGCATATAACCGTCCCCGCCGGGATTCGAACCCAAAACCCCTAGCATAGCAGTCAAATCTTTACACTACTGCGCCACAGAGCCCGTTAAATTAACCATTACTTTAATTGACAAGAAATGTTTAATTGATCCTTATAATTTTTTTTTTTTTCTACTGCAGAATTTTTGTGTGAACCACAATATTTATTTATTAGTATATAATAAAGGCACACTTTATGATACGTTTTGTCATGACATGTAATTATGTGTAGCCAGACCAATGACATAATTTATGTTATATGTGTGTAATATTATGACGTTAATTAAAATATTTAGTATTTTAATGAGCCGAGAATATTTTTGAATTATAAATGTATAATATTTTCGTGAGTATTTTAATTATAAAGTAAATATAAAAAAGTAAAAAATATTTATATGTTTGTATGTGTGTCTTTGTATGTGTTCTATGTTGTGTGTGTTCAAGTCATTGAAGAATGTATTTAACATATAAATCTTATTGCCTTGAAAAATATGGTTGAATTTTTTAATTGTTCAATCTGTCATCAAAACTAATTAATCTTTGGTCCAAACCACAAGAGGTCGTTAGAATTCCACTCGAACGCGACTTCAAAAGTTATTCCAAATTTAAATACAACTTTGAACAGGCTTCCGGACTTCAAATAAACTATTCAAGTTACGGAACATTAAACTTTAATAGCGACTTGATGTTACTAAGTGATATAAAATGAGATTAGCAGACTTTAAAGGGGTTTTAATTACTTAGGTCCTCTATACGATGGGCCATCCCTCGCCATTTGGAGGTGGTCATGCTATGTTTGACTAACACGGCACCATAAGCCATCGACGTCCAAAGATTGGCAACCAATATTACTGGTGTTAGATTTAGGTTAGTTTTAATGAATACCCTGTTAGTTAGTAGCATGCTGTGGTGTTTTGATGGTCAGGTGTCTCCTGAATTTCTCCCCTTTAGTTTTTTGGCCTCCGGGCCATTTCAATTGCTGTCTCCGCTTTGTTGGGAGGGAAGTCTGAAGCCGGTTTCTTACTTCGTGCTTTTTCTTCTGATTAAGTTCGTTGCGGGTCCCGCGACAGCTGGTTGAATGTCCGGGCACACAGCCTGTGCGTCATTGCACAGCTGCATTATTCGTTGATTATTCGATCAAAGGATGCCACTGTTGATCCTAGTGAACAGGAGTTGCAGTGGTGGGACAGAGTGGCGGGTGTACCCTAAAAAGTAATCTGATGCCACTACTCTTTCCACACCACACATCCTAGTGGGAAAGACAAGAGGCCTATCGTGTGGTGCCGCTATTGCATTGCCGTATAATAATAAGGCACTCTGCCTCCCTGGCACAGTGTTACACAAAGTTCAAACCCTGAACCTCTAGCGTAGCAGTCGGCTGTTTACACCATTGCGCCATCGAGGTCGTAAATACACATATCATATCATACATACATTATTGGTCATTAACCTATATGTGATATATTCTATTATAATTTTTACATTGTAAAATAAACGATATACTATTAATTCAGCTTTGACGCGTTAAAAAAGTAATTAATTACTGATAAAGAGCTCGTTTCATTAAAACCAACATTGTCAACACTTTGTGAATTTGATAAAATGTTGGTTACGACGTGATATGACACAGAATTGATTTAATGAATATTATAACTTAATTGAACAAATTTTCGAAAAAAAAAGTAAATTTCAATTATTTTACATTCTAATATTATTTATTTAATTAAGGCAAGCCAACAGTACGTGCATCACAATTATATAAATACATTTACTTTTCGCAGGGCATATACACATACCAATTAAAGGCAAGCACGACATTTACAACAAAAATCCACAATAACATAAACAATACAACAAAAAAAAAAAAAAACTATAATCCCTATTAATATTATTAAAGCGAAAGTTTGGACGAATGTATGAATGAATGGATTTTTGTTACAATATCACGTAAAAACTACTGAATGGATTTTAATAAAACTTCACAGTAAAATAAAGCTTATTTCAGAATAACACAGCCTATGTGTTATTCTGAACTAAGCTTTACTTTATTTATAATTTATAAAGATATTGTGTGAATTGGCCAAAACATAACGATAAATGTTAAGTGATGAAAATCCTATTACATCCATTTTCGACTTGGCGGACGAAGTCGCGGCCAAAAGCACTAGCTTTCCTCTCTTTCGGTTTCCTCTTTATTAACATTACTACTAATTAATATATTTTATATTTTTATGTTTGTAACGAATAAACATAACCCCACCCCCTTTTACAATCGGAATACAAGACGTAGGCTGAAGTTGCATCCTTTTGTGGTAGATATTCCGACCATCCGGACTAAACGCTTCGATAGCTCGTTCATAATGCGTACTGCAAGGGTGTGGAATTCTTTGCCTGCCGATGTGTTCCCTGACCAATATAACTTTAGCCTCTTAAAGGCAAGAGTGAATAGGTTTCTCCTAGGCAGGCATGATCCACCTTAGACCTCATCGCCGCTTAACATCAGGCGGGTTTGGTGTCAAATGCCTAGGTGGTCATGAATAAAAAAAATAAAAAAAAATCCCACCGTTTTCCCTGATTTACCAAATCGGAATTCGAACCTGGAACCTCTTTTGTAAAAGCTGTAACACCAGGCAGGAAGCCTCTAACTTTTGTTTAGATAAAGCATAAAAACAAGACTTATTAAAAAAAAATACCCTGAGAATGTTACATTGTCCCTAAAGCAAATAGGATATTATCATTAAAAAATTCTACCAGGTTGAAGCCGCCGCTGGTCTATACAATAATGTCAACTTTTTTACAAAAAAAGCTTTTGTATTCAACGTGATGTTATACCTTATAGAAAGTGATAGTAAGTATGTAGTAAGTGTAGTGATAGCAGTATGAGTTAACATGCTATACCTCTTGTTCGGGAAAATAAAATAAAAAGGTTCCCGGATCCGATCCGATATAAACAATATAGTAATGATAATAATGTCTTTATTTTAATTTCCAACGTTAGATCTGACTATTACATCTTATAAAGTATGATAAAAGTAAAGTAAACAATATAAAAACGGGTTTTAACTTCCAATTTTAACAGTTCCGAACCTAAAGGATGCCAACGGGACCCTGTTACTAATTCCCGCTGTCTTTCCGTCTGTCAGCGTGCTGTATGTCATAAACCAGCTTGAAATTTGAAATTTTTAGAGAACTTATTTCTGTTATTACAGTTAATACTGAAAAAAAATAACAAAAATAATTATTTTTTCGATAATCTGTCGTACAAAAGTATCAAAAAATATCATATTTTTTAATCTTAAGGCAACCCCAATCTCCCCCCGGATGAGTGAGTCACGCTTGGCCGTTTCGTTTTTAAAATTGCTTTAAAACCGAACAATCGCTTCCCTTAACCGAACGCTAACGCTTATTCAACCGAAGACCTAAAGTTTTTAGAATAAATTCACGCGAGTCATTAACCAGTAGCATATAGTACAAGAATGCGAAACTTGTTCCCAACTTTTCCTTTCGTAGTCGAGTAATTAGCGGTGTTACGTACCAATCGGGATCTCCGCTAAATGTAGCATGACTCACAGATTTCAACGTTCCTATTAAACTTTCAACGAACTAAGATTAATAAGATGGTTCACACCTCGTGAAATTTGATATAGTTTTCTTTTGGTTTATGTTTTGATTGCATAGCGGTACCTTTTATTAAGGCAAGCCAACAGTACATGCATCACAATTATATAAATACATTTAGTTTTCACAGGGCATATACACATACCAATTAAAGGCAAGCACGACATTTACAAAAAAAATCAGCAATAACGTAAACTAATCAAAAATCGAAACAGAAATTATTAAGAGAAATTACGTATCAATAATAATATAGCGAGAACACATTAACAGATATTAGTATCACTTGGATAAATCGATGTGCGAGTTTGCCTGGGTTGATACAACCCTCCTTTCTATTTCTGCCGCTAAGCAGTTCGCTGTTACCGTTTGAAGGATTGGAGAGCCAGTGTAATTACCGGCGCGTGAGGTACAATATCTTCATGATTAACGCATTAGCAGTACTTTAGGCGTTCCAGACATCAAGGGCATTGTCATCTCAATTAGTGGTAGTATACATTCCATCAGGAGAACCGAACTTATTTTATAAATAGGTAATAATACAATTTAAAAACTCTTTCTAACTACCTCCTATTTCTTCTGATTACGTTCGTTGCGGGTCACAAGACAGCCGGTAGGGTGTCCGAGCACAGCCTGTGCGTCATTACACAGCTGCATTATTCCTTGTTTATTCGAAAACAGGAGTTGATGTGGTGGAACAGAGTGGCAGGTGTGCCCCGAAAGTACAATCTGAACATTTAGAGTAGGGTCTATAGTCAAAACTAGCATCGCTCTAGCATTTGCGTCCAAATCTCTGTATCCTGCGCCAATATCCACTGCCGTAAGCCTACATCCTCAGAAAAATCACCAAGGATTCTTCTGAGTGACTTGGGCTATACTTTATCAGGTAAAAAACCCATGCCAAAGCCGAGGCAGATCGCTAGATTTGTATATTTTATAATGGTGTGAGTTTTTGGGTAAGGAACGCCTTGATGCCTCTGGCATTGCGACCGTCCATAGGTTACGGTGACTGCTTACCATCAGGGCCGTATGATTATGTACCATCGCAGTAACATAAAATATATACTACATATATAATACTTATTTATTTTGACGATGATAGAACACTTGTTGTGATATCACGATAAATAATAAGTTAATAAGCTTCTTGTCCACGATAGACTAATAATATTCTATTTTCATTCAGATATATGTCTACGTAGACTGCTGTAATGCCCTAGCTAGGGCAGTCTCGCTAATGCGTGCACGACGTATATTGCCCTACGAGACGCTCTAGTTCAGACTGTCCAATGATAAAATTAATTTAGAGTGACTTTATTCGCGCGAAAATTGAATTTTTAATAATAAAAGAAGCCTACAACATTATTATTATTGTATTCTTGATATCGTTGTATGAGTTTCCCACGTTTTTATACACTTACATTTCTTGTTTGTTTGCTTGTCGTTCCGGTTGGATTTTGAACTCAATTTTCAGCAGGCTGAAATTTTCAGGGTAGCTTCAAACCCGATGACAATGCAATTTACAACTATAAAAACGGCTGGACCGATTTAGATAAAATTTGTTTTGGAAATCAGATCCTCCTTCATAGAAACAAGGAAACTTTTATTTAAGCTTAAAACCAGTTCTGACATTTTTAAAATTTTCATAAAATTTGACGTCATTTCAAAATTCAATAGCGATTTTTTTGAATGCGGAAATAGAACAAAATGTTTCAAAACAAAGTGTTTTCTTATAAAACATCTCTGATAAGAACCATTTTCAGTCTTATTTTCAAAGGCGTAAAAACTAAATGCCGTCGTAAACTTAATACTGTTTATTTTTACTGCCAAACCTAAATCGCATGGCAAAATGAACCTTGTGACAACAATGTTAAGACTTATCAATCAAATAGAAGTCGAGAAATACTGTATCTTGTATATTGTACAGTGGAGAAAAACTTTAAAAATCAAAATCAACCTTATGCTTATTGAACTAAGAGCTAAGAATGATGCACCTATTGATACACCTTTAGATCTAGGGTTACTACGCGCATAGTCCGTAGTACCATCTACAGCCGTAGCACTTGCTACGGTTTTATTTTATAGTTTGAATTTACGGGACTTTTATTTGTGTCCCTTTTATTTTAGAGACTGTTATTAAATTTATCACCGTAGCTTCGGAATTTCTTGAAATGTTATTTCTATTTAAAGAAAAACAGAAAAACTTCACTAGTTGTGTTTGCTGTCTCAGAAAATCCTAGTCTAACCACGTTACATTAAAAATGGCAAAATATATAACAAAATTTGATGTAACTAAGAAACCAGGTCCTTTATTTCATTTTTTTAATTGGTAACAAAAAAAAGTGGGAAATTCTTGTCGTATTCTTATCAAAAGAAAATTATAATATTTATGTTTACAATTAATTACTAGCACAATTTGTGAGATGTAAAAAACAACTATTCAAAGTCAAAGTCAAAGTCAAAATGTTGTTTATTCGAATAGACTTTAAATAAGTAGTAACAAATCGTCGTTTTGATCGTTATTTTCCTAACAATTTTGTAATGTTTTTTTTGTAATTTTCATTAAGTTTAGTTTAGTTTTCGATGTTTTCCATACATTTAAATATATCTATATACATCTTTAAAAAATCTTCAAAGTAAATAAATACCCCAAGCTTAATACTATTGATCACCCAAATACCTGTCGGAGCTGGGATTTTATGTATATAATATACAATGTAAAATGAGCAAGCATTACCAACAGTTTTACCTGATCGTTCCATCCTCTTCGGTCCTCATCTTCAAAACCGTTGACCGTTGGAGAAGAAAGGTTTTAGAGTGGCAAGCGCTTCTGTAGGACGGCCCTGCTCAAGGTGGCAGGACGCCCTGAAGCCCGTGCAGGCTGAAGGAAGCCGCTGGATGCAAGCGGTACAGGATCGTTCTGTTGGAAACATTTGGGGAGGGGAGTAAGTAATATTTAGTACTCATTCTTAAATAGTTTTGAGGATGGAGACAAATTTTCTGAGAAGACTTCTGCCCAGTAGTGGACGTCTCTCAGCTGATGATGATGAAGAGTCTCGCTTAATGTTCAGGTAGATCTACGTGCGACCTCATATAGGTACCACCGTTTTTTTTGTTTCTTAGCGTGAATTAGTCCTGGTTGGCTCAGTTCGAAGGATAGGAGAGCCAGTGTAATAACCGGCTTGAGAGGTGTAACATCTTCTGCTTCTGCAAGGATATTGCAATAACGGTGTTCCTGGTTCTAAGACATCAAGAGCATCGTCATGTCATTATCGGTGTCATCATCTTTTTATGCCACCACCGGTTCGTAACGCTATTTCTACGAGGAAGAATCCGGCAAGAAACCTCAGTAATATCATAAGGTAAACCGGCTGCTTAGTTAAGCGTGGAGTTCAATTTAAAAAAAACTATTAAAAAGGTTTAGTATCTCATCTGCACTAGTTATTCTAAGGTATTCTTAGAAGCAGCCCATGACAGGGACAAATTAACGGTGCCCTAACTTTTACTTAGAGCGGCAAACGATCGCTTTCGAGGCGCTGGCGACCAAGCGTGACGAATATGAACACTAGTGGCACGCCTCGGCTTTAACCGAAAACAACTGTTCGAATAAAATACGATTTCGATTTTTTTTACCATGGGTAACGTGATGTCAAAATTGCTCGGAGTTGCGCAATTTTAGTTGCCCGCGTAACCGCACGTGTAACATGTGTCAATACAGAGAGCAACGTATGTATGTGTGTATTTATTAAATTTTATACAATGTCTATACAAAGTGTGTGTCGTCTGGCTATTTAACTACAATTTTTATTATAGTGAATTTTTAATTTTATATGCTGCAAATGAAAGCGTGGATAAGTGTGTGTAGACTGCAATGAAGAATTTTTAAAACCTTGAATTTGATGAATGTTGTAAATTTTATATACTTCATTTTTAATTGTTTGTTCTGTTCAAGATAACTCATGTCTGCTGACTCCAGACCACCACATTACCGACGTTGTCATTTTCAGGCCAGTTTCTATTTGTTTTTACACTTCTCTAAAAATAAAGAACCAAAGGTTGAGAATGCACTCAAGAACCGAGCATTATTGAATTTAAATCAGCGATCCTCAACCTGCGGCACGTCTTGTTTTTGATTTAGGTCACATTGGGTTACAGTACAGTGCAGTACAAGTGTAAACATTAAAAAAATTAAGAAAAGAATAAATATAACTTTACAAAATAAGGTTACCTACAACTTTTATTATAATTGGAATTTCATAAATTCAGTAGTTTAAAAACAATATTCTGAACTTTTCTCGAGACCAAAAAGGTTGGACACCACTGGTTTAAATAGGTATATCAGATTAAGGGTCATAGCACATGTGAACGGATTAACACAGCATCAACTTCAGCTCTTAGGTATCCTTTGTATTAAATTCCATACTGCAACGCTGACATTAGCATCGTGGTATTTGACAGCGAGGCAAAAGCGTTGTCGTTCCGTAGGTAGTTTAATAGGTACCTCGGTGGCGCAGTGGTGTAAACAGCCGACTACTACGCTAGAGGTTCCGTGTTCGAATCCCGGCGGGGGCGGGACTTTGGGTTATTTGCAAGACGCATTGTTTCGCTTGCCGGTCTTGGATGTTGTATTTTTATTTATTTAGTCTATACCATATCGCTGCTTAGCACCTGCGATACAAGTTCTTACGATACTCAATGCAGGGCTGAGTCAATGTGTGTGTCGTGATGTGGTTATTCATTTATTTATTTATTATTCGCCATAGATTAATGATTAGTCTATAAGAGTAAATCATTAATTTTGTTTGGTCTAGACGCTTGCTTGCAATTGCTTTGTAAGGTTTTATAATTACATACAAAGTATTTTACTAACTGAACCTTATATTCAAGATATTTATTTGTTAAACATGAGTACAGATACATGAGCACATGTGAGTTGTTCAGATTATAACACAAAAGGGTTCAAATGTGAAAAAAAATACGCAACATTTTTCAGAAGCAGACTTATGGATTTTTTTTTACAAAATTACAAATGAAATCAAAACATGAACAAAGCTATGTCAAATATGACAATTTATTGACATGTCAAAGGATAAATATACATGTATTAGTCAAATGCCTTAAAAAACCTTTACGATTAGTGTCGTTAAATTAAAATATATAATATATATCTTAAGGACGAAGGCATAATGGTTGCTAAATTATGTTTCATTCAACACATCATAGTAACCCTTATGCTTCGGTATTAGATGCTGAAAGTGGTATTCCCAGATTAATTCAGTATAAATAAATAGCGAGCTTCGCACGGATATTATGCGTGTATTATATATAAAACACATTCTCTTGAATCACTCTATCTATTTTAAAAAAACTGCATCAAAAACCATTGCATAGTTTTAAAGATCAAAGCATTCATAGCGACAGACAGCGGAAAGCGACTTTGTTTTATACTATTGGATGATAATTAAAAAATGGTCACTCCTTTTCAAAAGGCAGGTAACGCATCTGCTAGGATCTTTTGACTGTAGGTGTCCAAAGGCGTCGGTCTCACTTACCAGTAGGTGATTCGCCTGCCAGTTTGCCCTCTATTGAAAAAAAAACTTGTTAAGGTATTAGTTAAAACAATGGAATCGATTCGGAATAGATCTAGAATCAAATTACACGAGAATCAAAATAAAAATCAAGTGATATTTTTTCAAATAGATAATACTTTTAAATCGTGAAATTTCTTTATAAACCACCACCGGTTCGGAATGCCTGTCTACGGGAAAGAATCCGGCAAGAAACCTCCGTAGTTGCTCTTTTCAATAGCGCGTGTTAGTAGATCTAGGATTTAGATGAGAACAAGTTGTTGACAAGTGTTGTGAAAGAGTCTGCGAGAAGTTAATTACAGTAAAATTTAAGCAAAATCTTTGATTAAAGTTTTTCCAACGATTCTTAATTTGTAGTTTAGTGAATTATGAATTTTTCCTTTTATTTCGTTAATTTGCGTAATTTGAATCATGTTACGTTAATTTTAATCATTCAATTTGTGATTGTAATGTTATTTTTCTGCTTCGTTTGTGAATTTTAATCAGTGGAAACTTCATTGGTTCATTATTTGTTAATTAAAATATCAAACTTTTGGTTTCCTAAATAAATAATAAATAAAAAGAGACTTTCAATATCATTAATGTTTTAATAAATTCTTTAATATTTTTATACTGAAAGCAACAGCGTCTTCTTCAAGTTTTTAATTGGAACAATTCAATGCCAAAGTACAGATAGCAGCACAGCACTTGAATAAAGAAGATAATCTATTTTTGTTTTTTCTTTTGCAGTGTGATGTTTCACTATATTAATAAAGTCGTCATATTTGTATGTTCGGTTGTAAATAAGGAAGTAGTCTTCGAAAAGTCACTCGTAGACTTGGTAGTGGATAAATACTTTTTTCAATTCTTTTATATCAAGCCATAGGCCAACAGGGAAACGGTTACCTATTATGAAGTAAAGTGATACGGCGGTATCACTGGCATAGTCGCCTATTGACACTACTATGCCACTGATAATAAATAATAATAACCACATCACGACACATACATTGACTCAGTCCTGCAATAAGATAATCTTGTATCGCAGGCGCTAAGCAATAATATGGTATATACTACATCGTTAAGAATACAACATTTAAGACCGGTAAGCGAAACAAAGTTTGATATCGTGGAACGCTACGAGCATCACCTATGCGTTGCCCATGTTGAGGTAAAGATGTTATACTTCTCGTATCGTCACAAATACTACACACGCATTACATTTTACTATTTTTTTTATTAAAATACATAATTATTAATATTTTCTACATTTTGCTTAAAAAATGTTCTACGTGAACAAAGTCGCATGCGAAACTTGTTCTCGTATAAAAGATCTGTTTCTTTTTATTATTAAAGAATTACAAAAAAAAAACATTTTTTTGAATCTGTAACTGTAGACTTGATTTTTTATTGTTACTTCGTGATTTATTTGTAAGATTTTCTCTAATAAAATAGCTGGAAAACTAACACCTCTACCAACCAGCCTCTAGGAACCTTCCTCATTTTCCTTCGCCTCCCCCATTATCTAGAAGCATTATATAAATTGCGATTCCACTCGAGACTACACTAATTACATCAGCAATTATAAATGCATTTATTTTAATCAATTCTCCAGTTCCGTTCGAGTCCCTAGGAACGGCGTGGCGGTTAATGATACTGGGATCGTTGCTTCAGCTTCAAACTACAGTAGTTACTTTTTAAACTATTTTTGGATGTCTGAAAGGCTCTCCAGGTGGACTGACGATCTTGAGCAGACTGCAGGGAGCCCATGGATGCAAGCGGCACATGATTGCTTCATAAACTTAACTCATAACCTCAAGCCGTAATACCTCGAGAAGGGTTGGCTACACACCGCATTTCGCAGGTTTATGTTGAGTCCCAGTGTGACAGTTTGCGAATCGGTCGCCACTATCCGGGCACATTAAGAAACATGGTCGCTACAACTTACGGCAACCCGAGACTCGAACCATTGACCTGTCGGGTCGGGTCGGCCAGTTAACCAAGACGGGATTTGAACGCGGATCCGCATAGCAGTCAGCTGTTTACACCACTGCGCTAGAGAGGTGATTCTATATAATTTTCAACATTGTTTTTTGTGGGTTTTGAAATCGTATACTGCACGTTTAAAACATCAGAATTTGGATGTCATATGTTTAGCGTATTTGGACTGCTTTCACTAAGGAAGATGTTTTAAATGCAGTAATTTGTGTTGTTTGGGGTTGAAATGTAACAATTGGTAAGTATGTAGTGATCGTTTACCATTACGCAAGCTGTAACCAAATTACCTTATTTAAATAAAACAAACCTTAATGAAAGCAATTAAAACAAATTAAACACACAAAGTTTCACCGCAACCGTAACTATTTACAGACAAGTCAATAACTAATTTAAAACTTAGCGATAATTAATGGAATAACTTTTCTAAGACAGCCCTAAAGTTATTTAACAGAATAAATGTATCTGGAGATTTAATCATTAAATAAATACGTAGAAAATCCAATTTGCTCGAAACTTAATTTACCGTAGAATGAGACATAGAAGCTAATTTATTGCTAAAGAAAGAAAACTTTGAAAATATTCGTGTTTAAGATTTATTATAGAAATAAATTTGACTTTAATAAGACAGTTTGTTTTTGGTTTAAGTTCAAATTTTAATTATTCTTGCAGGTTATTTTGTATCTTAAATATTAAATGGTTTAATTTTAATTAGGTTTGTTTTTATATTTTGATCAAACCAGGCAAAGACAGAAATTCCTAGGTTATGTGGTCAGCATGTCATCAACACATGGTGTTCTTCAAGAAAAACCCTTCACTTTTTACAGGGTCAGCAACACGCGCGTGATGTTCCTGGGTTGCAAGCGTCTATAGGCTACGGTGACTGCTTAGCATCAGACGGGCCGTATGCTTCTTTGCCACCTTGGTGTATAAAAATGTATAAGGTGCATAGTGACAGTTTCTTCATTTGCATTGGAAACGATGGGAACTCCCTGCTGGCATGTGGGTTTCTCGAGCTACAACTTGGAGTTGTTCAGGTGATGAATAAGTTGTCTAGGCTCCCACTTTTGGCCACATTGTCATAGATCATCAGGTGGTATTTTGGAAAATGCTCACTAATTATATAGCTTTGTATAACATGGCTGAAAATTGTCTGACTTGCATGATATTAATTATTCACCGATGCTTTTAGATGTTTCAAAATCTTGATCGTCATCATCAGCCGCAAGACGTTCACTGCTTGACATATTGCTTTAAAACATAAAAAAAAAACAATAATTTTGGTCATCCTGTCTTGATTTAACTTATGTTCTAGTTTACGGTGACCATGTCGAAAGATTTCTTGTACGATATTTTTGGAGCTGAAATAGTTACTAAATATATATATAAACAGAATACAAATTAAAAAAAAAAATCCATGAAATAAATACAATTAATGAATTATTAAATTATGTCAATAATTTTCCTTTGTAAAAAGGAAAAAAATATGCGAATACATGGCGAAATAAAAGCCCTTTTTTTTAGTCTTCGAGCTGTCAAAAGCTGTTAAAACGTATGCGGGACAGCTCGCAAATCTCTAAAAATTTTACATTTTTCTCGCAATAAATTTCATACGCTTAAAAATTTCATATAGCTTTAAAAATGTTCATGTAATTCCAACCTTTAAACGTTCAATTTATCTTTTTAAAACCATCCTTGACGACTTGGAAGACAAGTGAGTCTTAAGTTAATCCCTGCTTTACAAAAATATTTATTTTAAACATATTAAAAGAATTAAGAACGAGACGGCATACCTTAAGTGCTGTGTCTGTCCCTTTCTAAAGCGATATTAAAACCTCCAGTTCCTTAATAAAGGCTAAAACTTGGTGTTGATTTTATGCGATAAAACATCCAACAGGATTTCAGCGGACATTTTGTATTTTTTTTTCTTTATTTTTCACGACCGACCGAAAACAAATGCCTTGTACCTTAAGGTTTAAAAGATTAATAAGATTGTTTTGAGCAAATTGCTTGTATTTTCCAGTCGGATGTGCTAAGCTTTCGTTGAGCCCTTTCTAAATTAAGTCTCTCAAGTATTTTAACGTTTATTTATATTTTCCTCAATGTCTTGGGCAGACAAGCAGACGTGTCACATTCGGGGCACACCCGCCACTATGTCCCACCACTTCAACTCCTGTTCACCAGGATCAACAGTGGCGTCCTTTGATCGAATAATCAACGAATAATGCAGCTTGGCAATGACGCACAGGCTGTGAAACGTGTCACGTGTCACGTGATGGAAAGCAGCTGTAAACTTTAAGCTATCTAGCTGGTCATCAAACACGACTTTCATACCGTCTTGATTACAAAAAAGAAAAGACTAAAAAACCCTTTACATAAAACACATCTCTTTTTGCTGACACTCACTTCTTCTTGTTTTAATTCTTCCCTTTTGTCGGAAAAGGCAAAGAGCTTTAAGCCCATACAGTACAAGTCTTCCGTGTTATAATTTTCTTTCTCAATTGTTTCTACGGTAACATTACTAGAATGTTGGTCTAAAACTCTAAATCTAAAAATAGTTAAATTTATCTAAGAATACAAGCCTCAGTAGTCTAAATGTGTATACAATAAATAAATGACACTTAACCTGTTTCGGATGTCGGATTGACCTTCGTGTCGTTGTCGTTGAAAGGTAAAAGGAAAACGAAATCAAAAATTTATAAATAAAACTACTGAAAATAGATAAGTCACACTTTTATGAACTTTTACGAAGAAACCAATAAAGAATGTATGACAGGATAACGTCAGCTTGCCCGTTGAAAACTGACTCTTAGTTAAAACACTGCGATTGACGGTAATAAAAATACAATAAAGTTTGAAACTTTATTGCATGTGTTTACATGGTTTTTTTAACTTAAAGATTAAAATTAATTGATTTTATTAATAGTCCATACTACATAAAATTGTAGGTTTATTTTTGTTAAGTCATCATTAATTTTTTGTTTAAAACTATTAACAAAAAGAATGTTTTAATGTGTAACAGTAATACTATTTTCTCTAATATTCAACTTGTACAGTATTTAAACGAACTCAGATGCAACTGCTGAGATACATTTTATGAGCACTTAGATCCTTAATGTCGTTGCTTAGTGCCTGCGATACAAGATTACATCTTAGTGCAGGGCTGAGTCAATGTTTTTTTTCAAAGTATTCAATGAGATCACACAACCGCGCACGCTAGCGCACCGCTGCTTTCTCCAGCCTAGTGCGTAACTAACCGAAAATGTTTGACACTTCGACCCTTGTTAATGTCGATCCGGGAATTTTGATATTCATCGTGGGTATTGACGTAAAGGTACAGCCATATAAAATTCATATGGTACGGGGAACTATGTTAAAACTTAAATCAAACTACGATTGGGCTTAATGTGAGAATAACATACCTGTCAATTAGACTTCCTTGTTCAGGATTGAACTGTCAATCCAAGTTTACTTTGTAAGGAAGTCTAGTTGGAATTTAGTGGTTTCAGCTGTCAATAAACAGTCCCAAAATAAGCTCGGCTAAAGGTGTGTTCCTGGTTGAACTTTAATCATCTGGCACGTGGTAAAACTTTTTTTTTTGTATCGAAGGGCATAAGGTCTTTCTCAGAATTGTGAGGCAGATAAGTGCAAACGTGTTGTCCCTGGTTTTTAAATGCATGATTATTTGTGCACAATCGCCATCTTTATGTCTGCCGTGATGCAGTTCGTTTGGTTTTGGTTCGAAGGATTGTAGAGCCAGTAATTATAGGCCCGAGAGGTTTAACTTCTTTAACTTCAGCGTAAACAACGCATTGTCGCTGTATCAAGGGCATTGCCGTGCCAATAGGAAATATGCATGAAACCTATTTTGATTATTCAATCAATTTATCGTAAAGTATATGGAAATAGTATATTTATAGTACAAACAGAATAAGAATTGAACGATAAACCAGGGAGATATAACCATTAAAAGTAAATATATCTATCTCGCTCATCAAAACAATCTTTTCTATTGAAATTGTATTGCGCCTGTGTACTATGACGTCATAGTTCATATCGAAACTCTGTCTTACCAACGACTTTGAAGCTTTATTACTCAGTTAATTAGTTAGATATTTGCGAAAATCCAACGGGTTCGGGTAAATATGTGATATCGAATTATAATGAATACATAAAAAAGTCATGCATATTTCCTATTAACGGCGGTGATCAGTTTACATGGAATGAGTCAGCGTCTCGATCTTGATTTGCCTCATTTTCCATCAGGTGAGTCATCTGCTTACTTGCCGAACTTTATTTGCCTGTGTACTATAAAGTTAGTTGTATAAATTCCAAAAAAATATAAATACTCATGTGTTCATGTAATTTATTACTTATTTCATAATTTTCTCCTTTAAAATTTCATATTATTATTCTTTAAACTAGTAAATGCATTAAGTTGATTTGATTTGATCAATTTCAATCCGATCGGAAAGGTCAGTTCAGAATGTTCATTTCAAAAGGCGAACGCGAAGAAAAATTCTAACATTTTCGTGCATCAAAATGGCGTGAATGAAATTGAAATATTGAATTTTCAAGTTAATGCACGTGCCGTATTTTATTTGCGACAACAAAGAGACTCGGTCGCGACACACTTCCGACATTGGGCGGGTAGGGTGTCCGGGTAGACTGTGCATCGTTGCACAGCTGCATTATTCGTTGATTATTCGATCAAAGGACACCACTGCGGATCCTGATAAACAGGAGTTGCACTGGTGGGACAGAGTAGCGGATGTGCCCTGAAATGCGACCTAGAAGTGTTCGCGCGTTTTTTTTGCCGAGTAGGACGTGGTAGCTCAGTTTGTTACGTTCTTTGGTTAACCGACCGACCCGACCCGATAGGGCGAGAGTTCGAGTCTCGGGTTGCCGTGCATTGTAGCTGCACTGTGCCCTGATAGTGGCGACAGATTCGCAACCTGTCACACTGGGGCGGAATGCGGTGTTTAACGCCTCTGCCTACCCCTCTCGAGGGATTTATTACGGTGTGAGTTTATGTTTTATGCAAAAGGATAGATAAACGCAATCCGTTGTGGGGTTGTTATTTTATTTATTGGTATTACAAATTAATGGTAGAAATAATAAATTTTTAGAATATAATAAGCTTAATTTTTAACATTAAAATAGGCATATAATTTTAAAGCAGATTTCCAATTGTATCTGTTCACAACATCTGTCTGGCACTAGATAAATACGTTATTAATAAAATTATATAAGAGTTAAAAATTCAGTAATCAACCTCGATCCTATTAATTAATAAAATTAAGTCCTAAATACTCTTTTTAACACAACATTTTTGACGTCAAAAAAAGATGCGGCAAAGTTTAAAACTCTTTTCTAAACATTGCTCATTGATCATTTAACTCTCGATTTTATAAGAGATGAATTCACTAGATTATACAACTAAAATTTAATTTATTAATTAGCTCTGTATTTTCTTATTTCACTCGCTTTCACTTCGGCGCCAGACGCTTAAGGGTCTCGGAGAAAACGCGCTGTGTTTGTGAACTCTAAAACAGTCAAGCAAATAATCCTAGAGAAATCTGAGCTTTGATGCTCGTTGAAATATTTCACGGAACGCCATATTGAATGATGACAACGTGATATAGCGTTGCCTGTAATTACATTTGGCAGAATTTAGAGTACGAGTTAACGAGTAAGTAGTGTCGCAAATCACCTTTTCCACCAATTTTAGAAATAGCAAAGAGTTTAAAACAAGCAGAAGAAAGTAGATTCAGTATTTAGGCTACTTTCTATACGCTAATTGGATTACCAACTTATAATACACATGCATGCAACACAACTTAGAGACTAATAACATTCACTGTGTTTATCCAATTAAAGGTAACCACAGCTTACATAAAATAAAATCTAACAAAACACAAATTCTATTTGTCTTATTTGTACAAGATAAAACAAAATTAAATTAAATTAGACCATGTTACAATGTAAATAGTTACATCGTAAAGTCAGAATCATTAATTAAATAGTAGGTGTCAGAATAAATATACTAGAATTAATAACATACGCTATGAACGATTTTCAATAAATAAACAATAATTAATATAAAACGCTGTTAAATCTGTAAGTTCTGTTTAAGAGGCTTCAAAATGACTTCAACTTCAAACCGATTTAAAATATACACCAATATTTATAATGGAATTTTAAAACCACCAAACAAAAGCTATTTTGTAAAACATAAATATCCAAGTTTTTCCAAATCGCCGTACACATTGCCTGTAATGTTTGAACAGTTCCCTCAAGTTTAGAATCCAATCATCGGGTCCTGACCTGGTGAATGTGGAATCATCTGGAAAATGCATGCTAAATGACGAAGTTCTGAGGTAACAAACATAAGAATCTGTTGCTTTTTGAAGTCGATTAAAAATACAAAATTTTCGCGGGCAAAAGTAAGATTCTATTTCAAAAGCGAAATGAAACCTAATTACTCCAAAAATCTGTTTTCATCCAGTTACTAATACACGCCGCATGGCTTCCTAAATTGTTTAGGCTTAAACCGCTTATTACAATTATGCAAAGCCACTCCATAGTTTAACTAGAAATTTAATTATTATTTTGCGCCGACCCACCCATAGACTGGATAAACTAATAGAATGCCATCAAAACCATAACTTGTAAAAAAACGTCTCGCATCTCTGTTCTTCTACTGTCAAAAATTGTGAGATCCATGTAATACCGAGTCGGTTAAATAAACAGAATGGCTTGGCCATCGTATGGAAACACGAAATATGTCACAAGTTATACATATTATATAAAAAAAGGTTGTTTGGTGTAAGGTAAATTTGTAAAATACCGTGATTGTACAATGCCTGGTGGGTTACTGAAAATTAAGGCATCTAGTTTTATCCACAACAAAGTTATAGGGGTTCGAAAATTTCCTGAACTGCTTCGAGAAAAGCATGGTACGGACGTGTTTTTTTGCTCGACCTGGCAGGAGCACTGCCGTGCCTTTCAGATAGAAATGCTCTTGAATGTTTAAGCTTTCGTGTCGTTGTGGTTGAAAGGCCGTAGCATCCATTTTTGTTCGAAAACAGAACATCAGCCACGTACTGACTGAGCAAGCAGCCTGGCGAGACAACCTCGCAACGTCTGCCGCATCAGGCATCCTCAGTTTTCAGATTGAATGCATAATATTGTCGCGTGAAGAAGGAGCGAGTCACTTTTGCTCAAGATCACCATCGCCACGCTAATACGATTAAGCGAGGCAAAACAAAACCGTCGTGACGTGCTGAGGCTGTTTTGATGGACTTATATCGACAGCGCTTGGCTCGACAGCGCTTGGCTCGGGCCGCGGTACGATCGAGCAAGGCAGCGCATGCGTTCCTGTCGGGCGAGGATTTTCCTTATGGGTGTGCCTCGCGAGGCTGCCCTCAGGAAGAACGCAGCTAATATCACGCTTATTGACCCGTTGTCAACCCGAACCGATACGATGTCATTCCGATACCGAACGCCCCGAGTTAATGCGGTGTTTACATGGCTTAGACAAATGTCATTATTCCTCAAGCGTTAACCCCGACAGAAAACAAAAATTTATAAAAATGATACAACAACGATGTAACTCGGGAATGAGGAGATTTCATTTAAATCTCCTCATTCCCGATCTGATTGTTCGTCTGATTGCAAGCTGCAAGCAAATTATATAATAGATTAAGTTTGTTTAGGTATTGTATTATTTTACATAGGGGATCATTTTGAAAAACTATTCAACTCATTTCAAAAGTTCTTTCTACGATATTTAGAATGGAATTTAGGACTGCATATGCACAGGCTTTATTTTGTTTAAAAGGAAAAATAAACATTTTAATACTGGATTTTGTAATGATGTCACAGAGCAGTATTGGCGCATGTTGTAATTATTACAATAGAATAACATAACATTGAATTTTTAAGTTTGGATGTTGGCGGTTACTTTGCGTTATGTCAAGTGGAGAGCTATTACGTTCTCTGCTTCGATCTTCTAAATATAATCGAAGCAGAGATCTATAATAAACGAAATTTTCTAGGTCTGTGGGCGTGACAACCGAAATCTAACTTCACATGATTTATAAGTTAGGCAAAATTAATGCTTACAACTATTCAAATTGGTACGAAAATAGATGTCAATTTACAGATTAAATTAACAATGAAATTATTTAGCTGATGCATAAACTGAAAGTGCAAATTGAACTGGATTTTATTACTTGATATCGTTCTCGTTTGGACAATTTGTATATCTAGTTCTGTCTCTCTTTTATGCATATTAAATTAATATGAAAAGTCATGTTCATTACCCATTAAAATAAAGACTTTAATGAGCATATTACTGCAAGCCAATTTATGTAAAATTTTCGTGTCATCATTTAATTTATCATTTTGATCATCATATAAATATTATCTTATATATAAAATTCTCGTGTCACAATGTTCGTTCCAGTACTCCTCCGAAACGGCTTGACCGATTCTCATGAAATTTTGTGAGCATATTGAGTAGGTCTGAGAATTGGGCAACATCAATTTTTTTAAAATTATTTATATGGCAAAATAACGTTTGCCGGGTCAGCTAGTTGTTAATAAGTTTAAATTTAATTCCGGTTTAATTACTGGCATATTGTCTAATCATTCGTGGGAGGCTAATTTTTTCATCAATTTGTCTTTTATAGGCTTAAAAATTGTTTTATAGCTGTTTTTGTATTCCTTTCTTTAGTTTATATTTTCGGCTTGGCTACTAAGATATATTTAACAAAAAAGCGTTAGAGCGTATTATGAGGTCTAGTAAACCTTTGGATGTTATCTCTTGCGAACGAGACCCCTTTTATCCTCTCAGAAGCTGAATCGAACTGATGAAGCTCGAATATTTAAGCTTGCTTTGTACACAAAACATTTCCAAGCCATAAACTTAACAAATATACTGATCGCAGCTTTAATAATTTAGACAAAAAGCATGGCTTAGTTACAGATTTCTCATTTTGGCTCCCATCCAAGATACCTCTGAAAACATATCGAACTAAAAACCGATCAGTCCCATTCAAATATGAACCTTAAAGCTCAAGAACAAGGTGCTATCCAGTGTGATTATAAAAGTTCTTTGTTATCCTTCGACCTGGTTACCAAGAATCACTGACCAAAAGATATAAGTCAAGTTTTAGACTCGCTTAAATTGATGACAGCTGCTCGTTTGGGTGTGTGTGTGCTTTTTTTTTGTGGAATGTTGGCTGAAAATCTGTTGTACGTAAATAATGGTTTCGGTAACATTAATGATGCGAGAAAATAACAATATCTTGGGACATTTCTAAACAGCTCGGGTCAAGCACACCTCGAGTCAAGCCGATCGGTATTCTTTTGTAAAAAAAACACGCAGTAAAAAGAAATTCCGGTTCAAAATTGCACGGTAATATAATATGATATTCAGAGGGAAACTGACCCTTTTTCAGGCGATACATCACCATTGATCATGGTTTGACAAAGTGTTGATCTTATCAAATTACGGAGGTTTCGAATTTTGAAACGGCCTGGATTGCTGCCTTGTATCTGTTTAGAATCAAAATCAAATAAAAACTTTGAGGGAAAACAACATCGTCAATAACGAAATTTTTGTTGGTAACCTGAGAAATAAACACTCCCACGATATTATCACAGCAGTTAGTGGTAGTACGGGTATTTTTTTTTTCGCGTGTGACTACTAAACTAAAAAAGTAGTAAAACTTGTAGTAAACCTGGTAACCAACGCTTTAAATACTGTTAGAGTTGTGTACACACGGCCATGGATCAACCTTTTTTTACAAAGTAGTTATGTGAGGGGTCACTGGAGTCTTGGACTCGCTAAACCCCCTCGGTAGCCTGTTTGGACGTTATACCTTTCAAAAGTCAGATTTCTTTACCGCCGGCGCAGCATAAGATGATTAAACTACGCTGAACTTGTTTGTAAGTTCCGCTGTCATAGTTTGTAAGTGCATAATGAGTAAAAAAATCTAACATGATAATAATGGCTGGCTGAATACATATACTATCTTATGTAATAACATCTGCACCAAAAATTATTGTTCACAAATCAATATATTTGATTTGAAAGTCTTGAGATGTATTTAAGGATTATTGCACTCGTTGTGTAAAGTTTTATGAGTGGCCATCAGTAATTTTAGAGACCACCGATGTGCTAGCTGCAAACACAATTTTAAGTGACTTACTGCTCACCTGGGTTTCTTGCCGGTATCTTCCCTAACTTTAATTTCCCGAACTGAGTCGAGTAATTTTAAGAAAAATATAAATTCATTTGAGAATTCGATGTAATTTTAAAGTTTTTACTTTACCATAACTGCGCAATTTATATTTTGTCATACTCATAAACTCTCGCCGTAATGAATCCATGTAGAGGGTTAGGTGTTACACACCGCATTTCGCATGTTTAAGTTGAGTCCCAGTGTGACAAGTTGCGAATCTGTCGATACTATCAGGGCACAGCGAGGACCAGGGCAGCTACAACGTATGGCAATTCCGAAACTCGAACCCTCGACCTGTCGGGTCGGCAGGTAAACCAAGGCACGTAACTGTCTAAAAGAACATTGGTACTTTTGAGGTTTGAAATATAAACCTCCTGGATTCTAGTATGCTTTTATTTGCTCCCTTGATCTGAAGTACACCAGCCATATATAGTGGGCTTCGACAGTAAACGATATCGCGATGCAGAAAGACAAAACTCCTTCTATTAACAATAAATTGAAAACAAAGTTGTTATGGCGACACAGTAGTATATTTTGACAATTTCGTTTACAAGGCAGTCCGCGTTAGGTACTACTTAAGTAAGCCTTCCTACTCTCCAAGTATATAAGTATTGGTTATCGAAATACTTTACCTGACAACCTGTGTATTATTCAGCACTGAACCCCCCATGGTCATCGACTACATTGACATAAACTTCAAATACGATTGATCATTGAAAACTCAGCCACCATGTCCTCCACATCGTCTTTTACTAATACTTTCTCGTTGACTTTAAATTAAGCACTACTTATTTTAACTAATTATAAAATGCACGAGCCAGCGGCCATAATTACAAAACGCCACCACCGGCATAATTTCTGTAGTTTTCATACATTTTAAATAGGCTCACAGCACACGGTTAACGCCGGTGGCCGCCACAGGCTACAAGTTTGGAACTGCTCATTCGTGATATCTATTTATTTTATTTATTTATTTATTGAAATTGGCACATCAACAGCGTGTACATAAATCCATACAATATTTTATTATAAGTGTGCATAGTCTAGTGCACACGCCAATTACAGATGCACACAACATTTATGGTGCAGGCGTAACAAGACAATATAATAAATACATTTACAAATTACTAATAAATACAAAATTAAAATTAAAATGAACTATTAAACTTAAAATAAAAACAAAAATAGGATCTTAAAAATAATGGCAAATAATATTAATATTAATAAAAATATCCAGGATTAAAACAATTGTGCTAAGTGTTATCAGAGTCAGGATTTTTAATTAAAAGCCGCCTTATCAACAGGCATTCCGAATGAACTTTTATCATAGACAATATAAATTATAAATAAACTTACAAAGACGCGGATGAAGTCACTAGAAAATTTTATTTAGTTTATTGCTTCATTACTGGTATTTTATTTGCCACAAAAAAAAAAAAAAAAGAATTTGAAAGGTTCGCGGGTTAAGGTAAAGAAAGTTTTTTTTTTTTGCTAATAATACCTAAAACCTTGGGTGTAATGAGTTATTATATCGTAACACATAACTTAATTATTTAAAACAGTGTAACTGATAATTAAATAATTAAAAATACAAGAGATCTCAATAACACCTTTGATTGTGTTATAATGTCGTGAAAATTATTTTATTCATAATGACTAGTGTTGTGAATTTTTAAATATAGATGATTTAAAAATATGGAGTAAAAAATGCTTCAGGTTCATTTACTATTTAATAACGTTATTTTACATACAGATTTCATCCCGGAGTTGTTTTTTACAACTTTCAGCAGTAGTACAATAAATCAATCATTTATTTGCTCAAAAACATAGTATATACAGTTCTTTACAAATATGAATACATAGTGCTCATTTTATAATATAATAATAACCACATCACGACACACACATTGACTCAGCCCAGCAGTAAATATCGTAAGAACTTGTGTCACAGGAACTAAGCAACGATATGGTATATACTACATAGATAAGAATACAACATCCAAGACCGGTAAGCGAAACCATGCATCTTGCAAATAACTCAAAGTCCCGCCCCCGCTGGGATTCGAACCCGGAACCTATATGATTCTAAACAAAAAAAAAATGCTTTTGACTGTCCTTGTACAATAAATTTCTATTGTTTCTAATAATAAGTTGATAGTGAAAAGTAATAAAACTTATCATCGATACTATTACGTAATCCACATCAATCCACATCACTTAAGCGAAGCCGAATGTCGTCGGTATGTCAAGGGATAATTAAAACATGTAACACCTCAGAGTCGTGATTTCATTCAATCCGACCTGGATAGCGGAATAATGAAGAACATTTTCAAAGCCCTCGAAGATCCTAACAGGCCTTTGCTAGGCCCTAACGTGAAATCTTTAAAGTTTTGGGGGCTACTCCTTCCGAAAACAGTCCACATGAGGTATTTCTTCTATCTCATGCATTTTTCTGTCAGTGTTTTTACTGCAACTGAGTACGTCGATATCTGGTTCATAAAGACCGACTTGAATTTAGTTCTGAACAACTTAAAGATCACCATGCTTGCTACGGTGAGCGTGGTAAAAGTCACCACTTTTCTGCTCTGGCAAAAAAAGTGGTGCAGCATCATCGAATATGTCACCGCTGCCGACATCAACCAGCGGGAGACGGACGATCCCACCAACAAAAGCATCATCAGAAAGTTCACCAAGTACTCCAGATCTATAACTTACCTCTACTGGTCCTTGATGTATACCACCGTCATCATCGTGATGGTTCAGCCCCTTGTCAAATATTTTGCTTCGGCCACTTACAGGGAAAATGTAAGGAATGGTACTGAAACTTATTTGCAAGTCGTCAGTTCTTGGGTGCCTTTTGACAAGAATACAATCCCTGGTTATCTGGCAGCTTCGGTCATCCAAACTTATGCAGCTGTTTACGGTGGAGGCTGGATCACGTCTTTCGATACGAACGCCATAGTCATCATGGTTTTCTTCAAAGGTGAACTGGATTTGCTAAGAAGAGACTGCGCTAATATATTTGGGAACGAAAACAGTCCTGCAGATGACCTCACAGCATTAAAAAGACTCAAGGAATGTCATAGAAGGCATGTTAGGATACTAAAGTAAGTTTCAGAAGCTGTTCCAAACTATAGTATTTTATAAAATGCGGTCAAGTGTGATGACGCACACATAATGCGTTCCGTACCATAATATAAGATTAAACATTATGCTTTTTAAGTTAGTTCTTAATATAAACAAAAACAACCAAAAAAATAAAAAATACGTTTCTTGTATGGGAGCATCTATTAATTTTCAATTTAATTTTTATTTTATTTTATTCTCTGAAAATTCCAAGAGTCTATCTATTATGGTTCATGAGATACAGCCTGTTAACTATCAGACGGACGGACGGACGGACAGTGAAGGCATAGTTATGGGTTTCTATATTTACCCTTTGCGTACGGAACCCTAAAACAATGTGAACGTTTTATAGATAAAATATTTCTAGATTACTTTGACTACTCCCTGTCAGGCTGGCCGTATGTAGGTTTGCAAAATTTTACCAAAAAAAATAACTTAATTTTAGTACTTAATAAACAGTGTTCTATAAAAGCCTGTCAGACCATAAAGATGCATGAAGAATCTTCTTTTAGTGACTCATTTACTAATTTTCAAAGTACCTTTGTAACTGCTCGAATATCTTTAATTCAAATTAAGTAGGCAAATTCATAAAAATTAGTATTAAGTACTTAATATAGTATGAAGCTGTTATTCAGACGCTGTCATTACCAAATTCCAATAGAAAAATATCTTGTCACTCGTTTACAAGTTGCTGAGAGAAATATGAAGAAAACAAACATGGATTTGAATTTAAGATGTTGACTTTATATTTTTAATAACCCTGTCTAGTATATTGCTGTTGATCTGTCAACTAAAAAAATGTGGAGGACGTGGTAGCTTAGTTTGTTACGTGCCTTGGATAACCGATCGACCCGAGCTGACAGGTCGAGGGTTCGAGTCTTGGGTTGTCGTAAGTTGTAGCTGCCCTGTTTTCTCAATGTGCCCGGACAGTGGCGACAGATTCGAAACCTCACACAGGGACTTAACATAAACATGCGAAATGCGGTGTTTAACACCTCTGCCAACCTCCCGAGGAATTACGGCGTGGGTTTATGTATGTATGTTTCAACAAAATCCGAAATTCAAATACAAACACCGAGAAACTATTAGAATCAATAATGATCAGGAATCAATTAAACTTTTGAAAATTAACTAATTTCCGAACCGACATCTTAATATGTCGGGAGTTCTAAGTAAACCAAGCTAGAGATTATTAACAAATTTTATCAGGGACTTGACTTTCAGATGAGTTTAATGATTAAGGGTGGAATCACACTTGTCAGTACAGCATATTTATTTATTTACTAGCTTTTGCCCGTGACTCCGTCCGCGTTGAATTCGAAAATGGCCCAATTTTTTCCCACGTTTTATACACTCACTTTCTTGTTTGTTTGTTTGTTTGTCATTCCGGTTGAATTTTTACAACTCAATTTTGAGGCACTTCACGATAAGCTAGCAGGCTGAAATTTTCAGGGTAGCTTCAAACCCAATGACAATGCAATTCACAACTATAAAACGGCTGGACCAATTTTGATAAAACAAAGTTTTGGACGCTGAAAAAAATAATTTTACCTTCAAACATAAACTCATGCCGTACCTGAAATTTTAAAATGAAAACTTAACTTCACAATTTCAGATGATTTCACTATTTTGGAGTAATCTGTAATGAAATAAGCATTTGTGGTTTATTTTTTTGGGTTGGTTTAAAGACAGTATACGTTTAATTCACATCTTAGGCGTGATTTTAGAATTTTTTATCAATTATCAATGTGTGTATACTTATAATTGATATATATTTGAAATGTGCCTATTAAGCTCTTTAATTTGATATCAAACACGATCACATTAGACGAAAAAAATAATTTTCTTCATGACATTATGTCCTATAGAGGGCGCCCTACTTAATTTAATGTGATGTCATATAGCTTTTAACCAGCGGACGGTTATATCACATCTGTCGATACCTCAATTGTCAATTTTTGATAAGTAGTTTAGAAATTATCTGGGAACAGATGAACATTCATACATACAAACCGGTCAAAATCATAACCCTCCTTTTCGCTTCGCCCAATTCGGGTAAAAAGCAAACTACTTAACTAGGGTCTAAAATTTGAATGACATGGTGAAAGAAAGAGCGGGGCAATGTCATCCAAAAATTCTTCGGTGAATTGCTATTGACGTCGTAAAACTGCCCGGCTAAAAGACGGTCATAGTACGAAATGTTAATGTAGTTTACTTTTGCCTAGCCAGACGAGGTTAAGGTAAGCAAGTCACCGAAAGAAGCCCCAGTTGCCACCACTGGACACAGCAAAGGCGGTTTCCTAGGTGATGAGCTGTGTCAGCAACGAAAAAGTTGCTTGTATCAGATACAAGATACACGTTTGCGCGATGCCTTACTTAACAGCGTCACAGGAAATTGGGTTTCGCGTTTTAATAAGATCTGTTGTGTTATCCACCTTTGATAAATAAATAGAATTCTATGCAGATATCAAAAAAGTGCTCTATATTTATAGTGTAAAGGTATAATTTCGTTCGATATTCGTTTGAAGTTGAAAGACTATTTAATGTAAAATTATATTAAATTTTTCACTGAAAAGGGTTTTGTGATTTTCTGATATTTAAATTAGTTTTCGTTACGTATCATAATTGAGTGTATTTAATGTTTGTATTCACAAAATTTCCGATATTGAACACTATTAAAGTTCTTGTAGACTTCTACGGCGCTGTGTTTGATTCCTGGCGGAGGCGCAACTTTTTGTTATTTACAAGACGCAATTTTTCGCTTACCGGTCTTGGATGTAGTATTCTTATTTATGTAGTTTATACCCTATCGTCTCTTAGTTCCTGTGACGAAAGTTCTTACGATACCTACTGCAGGGCTGAGTCGATGTGTGTTAGGCAATTTGAACCGCGGCATGTTTCACAACATGTTGTTCATAATGAAGCGCATCAATTGTCGGCTTTATATTTCAAAATATAACACTATTATTACAGCTTATACACTAAGCATGGAACATTGTTAACAAAAATTAATTAAGGCGTAATTATAAATCTGTTTTCGGATTTTCCACTTTGCCCATGCTATAAGAATTGTTTCTTGCAAAATTATATCATCTTTCAATGAAAACTACTCTCGCAAAGTTCTGGCTTTCTAGTCGTTTTGGCTGCGCATTGATAGTCAGTCAAAACAAATGATTTTTAAAGATTTTAACGAAAACTGTATAAAAAATTCGTTTGATTTTATGATTGGCAGAGTATTATTAGATCTTCAGACAGTCTCGGAGATACAACAGTATTGCCAGAGACAAAAGAATAAATAAACTCCGATCCCTATATTAAATCACGGCAAATGAATACATCAAAGGAAATCACGAAACGTCTCCACTGAATTTTCACAACCAATCTTATTAATGCCCTATTTAGGTGGCCCTAAAGATATTAATTTAATTGGATCGATCGAATTTATTTGATCGACAACCGAAATTCAATACCGCAGTAGAAATTATTCTCCAGGAAAATTCTCGTCTAAACAGCTCAAAGGTATGCTGCTTATATAAAACGTAAACAAGACAATTATTAAAATAAACCGGAGATTATAATTTATTGAGTCTTCATTTCACTCAATCAGGTAAATTACGGGAAAATATCTGAAAGTGGGTCTCTGTGTCACTTAATTTATGTATGTTGATTCTTTTTGATTAAAGGGTTAGAGATTTGGAACTGTTTTGAATTTACAGATCATTAAGGGAATATTTAGACCGAAATTTTGTTTTTATTAATCTTTCTGTATTACCACTATTTATAATCGAAAGCGGTATTGAAAATCAAAACCAAAATAATTTAATTACGTATACTTAAAAAAAGCACTTAGAATCGTCAAATCATTTTACTACTCGACCACCGGTTCGGAAAATGTCGGGGAATATACCGGCAAGAAACACCAGATTCTGTAATTTAGTATATGAACATGTTTTGATATAAAGATACTAATACATCTTACAGTCTTGGGTGAGAGAATGTGATAAAGCTCATGTCACAATATAAAAATTAAAAAGACGATGTTTTTAATAACGTCTTGTAGTCACACAACAAATATGTACCATACTAGCCCGTGACATACATGCTACGCATTTAACAAGTAATTATATAAGCAGCATGCATGCACCGCCAACTGTTCGGATCTTGTTATTCCTAGATCAATGCAACATATGGACCTTCAAAAAAAGGGACCTTTAAAAGGTCCTCAATGCATCCGCTGACACCTTCTCCATGGGCGTCGCTATCACTTACCATTAGGTGGGCCAATGCCCAGCAGTGAGCGTCTTCCGTTTGATGATGATGGTGGTCTGATTAAAAAAAAAGTTTTATTTTCACCTGAAGGTATCCTTGTTTATCCGTTCCCAAATCTACTGATCATAATTTGACAAGAAAATAAGTTTCGCTGGAAGGGTCTTGGATGTCCGCAAGTGTAAATGCTATGTGAAGTCTTATATTTTTTTTCAGATATGCTCGCCTTTTCGACTCATGCCTGTCGCCGATCATGCTTCTATACATGTTTGTTTGCTCTGTAATGCTGTGCGCATCGGCCTATCAGATCACAGTAAGAGAAAAATAGATTTTGTAGACAGGTATTCATTAATTTGGGACAGGTGATAGATCTACGTGCGAGATCGTATGGTTAGCACCATCTTTCTTTCTTTTTACAATGTGAAGCAGTTCGCTGTGTTTCAATTCGAAGAACGCATTGGCGGTGATCTTGGCGTTCCAAATATCATGGGCATCTTCTTGTCAATAGGCGGCAGTATCACTTTCCATCAGGTGAACTGTCTGCGTATTTGCACATGACGTTGTATAAAAATTGGCCACAAAAGATGATGCAAGATCCTTACCAAGAAAATGGCCGTTTAAAATTATAGCACACCCTTAAAATCTTAATGGGTTATATCTTCCTGGTTTATCGTTAAATTCTAATTTTCTTTTCACTGTAAATGTAATATTTCCACATACTTTATGATAAATTGATTTGTTGGAACAATCGAATAACATTTGATGCATGTTCCCTATTGTCAGCATCGTAATTATATTATATTGCCTAAGGTAGACAGCGAAGCAAATGCGGAAGGTTGAGGTGTAGTTTTTGAGTTTAATATTTATCTTCTTTCAGTTTTGGTTTCAAGAGAATTTGAAGAGATTTGCAACATTCAGAATATAAATATCCAATGGTAGTTATTACCAACGACGACCGCGGTGGCGCAGTGGTTTAACGAGCTGACTGCTACTCTACAGGTTCTGGGTTCGAATTCCGGCGGTGTCGGAACTTCGTGTTATTTCCAAGACGCATTGTTTCGCTTACCGGTCTTGGATGTTATATTCTTATCTATGTGGTTTATACAATATCGTTGCTTAGCGCCTGCTACACAAGGTTCTTTAAGATTAGGATTTAGAGGATTAAGTCAATGCGTGTGTTGTGATGTGGTTATTATTATTATGTTTCATAACGGTTTTTGTTTCAGATTGAGACGAATGCTATGCAACGGCTTCTCACAACGGAATACCTTATTTTTGGAGTAGCACAGCTGTTTATGTACTGTTGGCATGGCAACGACGTTCTATATTCAGTATGTACCCTCAGCTAATTATCATATCTTTACAGTCTAGTTACCCGAAATATCCACATTTATTAGCACATGTTATCATGAATTTGAAGCTATGCAAATTACAGACTGGGGTTTCTTGCCTTTATCTTCCCAAACTTGAAATTTTCGAACCCGTGGTAAAATCATTTTTAAGGTACGTACCCGAAGGGTAACAAACCGAACCCTTTTAGTAAAACCCCACTGTCCGTCAGTCTTTCAGTGGGCTGTATCTTAAAAACCATAATAGATAAAGTGTTAAAATTTTCAGACAATGCCTATTTCTGTTTTAAAAATTGAATGGGTTTTCCGTACAATAAACGTGAATTTTCCGATTTTTTTGCTTATTTTTCTGTTGTTTTATGAAATTATTTAAATTTTACATTATCTTCACGCGTATCAGACAGTACGGAACTTATCATAAACGAGCCTGACTCACAATTGACCAATTTTTTTCATTCAAATTCTTTTTACAATTTCGACGGTCAATTCGAACGTTTTCTTGAAAGAGTCTACAGAATAAAGGTTTTATAGTTTATTTTTATCTCCAAAGTAATTTTTTCAGAGTCAAAGCCTTGCTTATGGGCCATATGAAAGTGCGTGGTGGACAAGAGGTGCTGAGAGTCGAAAGAAAATGATACTCCTTCTATCACAGTTCCAAAAAACCGTGGTCTTCACGGCTGGGCCGTTTGCAAACTTAAACATCCCTACTTTTGTCAATGTATGTACACTCTGACATCAAATCAACATAAACTCACGCTGAATACCCTCGCGAGAGGTTGGTAGCCAAGCACCGCACTCGCATGTTAATGTTGAGTCCCAGTGTGACAGGTTGCGAATCTGTGGCTACTATGCGGGCACAATGAGGAACATGGAAGCTACAACTTCAAACTTACACATCTGTCAGGTTCGGTTGGTTAACCAAAGTGTATCGACCATGTATCAAAGTGATCTACCACGTTCTCGAATATAACCAAAACATTTATTCACTTAAAAAATAATAATAATAATAACCACATCACGACACACGCATTGACTCAGCCCTGCACTAAGTATCGTAAGAACTTGTATCGCAGGTGCTAAGCAACGATATAGTATATGCTAAATAAATAAGAATACAACATCTGAGACCGGTAAGCGAAACAATGCGTCTTGCAAATAACACAAAGTCCCACCCCCGACGGGATTCGAACCCGGAACCTCTAGCGTAGCAGTCGGCTGTTTACACCACTGTCATTTATTAAATCATTTTCTTCAATATAATTATTAATTCATACAAAAAACCCCATGTTCCTTATGTGTTTTAACAGAACAAAAAAATTGTGATCAAATTAACAATTTTTTTCCAGATATTGAAAGGAGCCTACAGCTACTACACCCTGCTTAATCAATCAATATAAAAATTATTAATAGAAATAATTTACAGCACAAATATAACTTCAATAATTTATCTAGTTCAATAGACGAATCCGAATAAAAATAAAAATGAATTATAATCCACACAGCTGATGTTTATTATTTCCTAGAAATTGTTACTCAATTAACCCCATACCTTTCTAACCAAGTTAATTCTGCTCGGTTAGCTTTCAGAATATCTTTTGTATACAGGTTAGGAACAACCCTTTAAATTCAGTGCTGTGAAAATTTTATGTTAATTCTTACACTTTTCGGATTTTGTCAGGGTTAAACGATTTCTGACCTTTTTCCGAATCCGTTTTATCCAAGCTTTGTTGGTCGGGGAAAAAAATATTTTCGTTTCATTAAAATTAAATTTTTGAGTTAACAGTCACGGCCTTTAAATTCTATTTCAGTTGTTTTTCTGAGTAAAACCAACCTTTTGAATTTTATTTTTTTTTTTTTCACTAAGTGTAGATTCTAATTATGTGAATGTAAATTATGTTATAATATTGTTAATGCTAAATTAACTGTCTGAAAGAAAAGTTACACATTCTGCTACTTTTTTCAAGTAAAAAGCTAAAGCTTTCCGTGTTTCAAGTAAAAGCAGTTAAAGTTAAAAAAATCATTTTGATTTTATTTAGACTTACAATTAACACGGTTGATTTTTTTATTGACGTTGATTATATGCAAAAAAGTAGTCAGTGTTTTATAGTACCTAGTCAGGTCATAAATTCTGTCACATGTTTAATATAAAATAATTGAAACAAGTTTATTCATTATGTAACCATTCATATACCAAAATGTTGCCATATCTTGTACTCTAACGGATTCAAATCTGGACTGGAGGAGGGCCAGTCTTCGTGCCGGATGAAGTCGATTTCACGCGATGCCAGCCAGTCTTGTGTGCTCTCGCTCTATGAGCTGGCGCCGAATCTTGTTGGAATACCCAGTGCCTGTTATTGAACATGGTATGAGAAACAGGTTCCACAAGGTTCGTCAGGACTGTATTTTGATACAAAACTGCATTCGTTTTTACAAAAAAATTCTCACAAAAATGTACCTCTGTTAAGCCCCAATAAGAAACTCCCAACCATACCATGAGCGAGGATGGAAAATGACCTCGTTGGACACGCGGAATACGGTTGCTCGCTTCGTCACTACTGTGTGCGTACACTTTATCATTTTGTTTGTTGTAGCTCTCTTCTACGGTAAAAAAAAAATCACCCGAAAAAAGAATTTTCCGATATTTTTTTCCCGCGTACCGCTTCAACAAAGCATTCAAACGATGTCCTGTTTTTATTCGATATGTGCGAAGCCCTAAGTCTTCATTTAACACCCTTTTCACCGTGGTTCTGCTTAACCCCATCTGAAGGGCCAATAATTTCTGCTTACGTTTGGGATTTCTTTGAATTCGCGCCTTCACAGCTTTTATCACTGCTGGAGTCCTAACAGACCGAGGGCGACCACTTTTTGACCTGTCATCTACACTAGAGTCTTCATTGTATCGTTTGATGGTAGGATAAACGAGTCTTTTGGTTTTATTCAAATTTTTCAGTATGTCAAAATTTTGAATTGGCGTAACCGCAACGATGCAACGCAATAACTGCAACACGGTCTTCTTTAAGCGTCCACTCTATATTTAAAAATTAGTAATTAATTCTAAAAAGACATTTCTATTTTCATGAACAATTCGAAATTCGAATTCAATAAACTTTTTTGTGGCCAACATTCTAAAAGAAAAGTTTTTACTGTATGACAATACTTACGACCTGACTGTGTATAAAACTTTAAAAAAAGCCGTTTTCTGTTTTCACGAATTTTTCTCATCAAGGATCAAAACTGAACTCTCCAACGTATTGACAGATTTTATTTTTGTTTCTTTTAGTCATTGTCAAGATTAAAGTCAAAGTCAAAGTAAAACTCATTTATTGTGTTACACTATATCCTGCCAGGAGGCATACAATATTATTTAAGTTATATTATTAGTATAATTAAATAAAGTTACTAAGTTCATAGTAAAAATAAATGTTGAATTTTGTTTGCTCGGAATTTTTTCTACAGCCTGCAGGTTGCTAGAGATAACATAAATGTGCAAGTATGTTAATTATGAATAAACTTTTGCAGTTGCCCAGTCGAGAAGGTTCAAGCTGTGGACTGAACTACCTTACTTTTTCCCTAGAGACTGTAGCATGAGGTTCTTCAAAGGATCAGAAACGTTTGCGTAATACCCCTGGTATTGCAAACGTTTATTGGCTTTGGTAATTGCTTACCATCAGGCGGGCGTAGCTTATTTGCCATCAGTGTTTACAGGTGGTAGAGCCACGTGTGAGATCGGCTAGGTTGGTACCACCCTCCTTTCTATTTCTGTCGTGTACCAATTTGCTGCGTTTCAATTCGAAGCGATGCATTGGCGGGGCTCTTGCTGTTAACATCAAGGGCATTAGAATCAGAATCATAATTTATTTATTTGTAAACATAGGTAACATTATTCAGGTGTACAGTAATTAATAATTAGTACACCATGTTTTAAAGCATACAAATATAAATCAAAATGGATCACTAACAACATACATATAGGTATCCAGAACTATTTAAAAACAAATATAAAATGTCAAAACATATATATATTACTATTTTCATTTAAATATATCATTAAAAAGGACCTTATATTATGATTTTAAATTTCGACATACAATCAAAATTTATGTCGCTAGGCAATTTATTATAAATTAGGTGCAGTCTTACAAGAGAAATTACAAAGTCAAGTCCTGCCTGGTCTTGAAAAAAAAAAAAAAAATACAGTGCTGGTTTATTTTTCGCATTGCCGTGTCTAATGCGAAGAGGAGGCTTTTTCGCTTTTCATCGGCTGAACGGTCTGCTTGTCAAACGTTTAAAGCATGACCGTGATACTCCTAGTGTTGCAAACTTTATTGGCTTTGATAAATGCTTACTATAAGGCGGGCCGTGGGCTTATTTTCTTAAGTAGCAAATAATCAACTTACGTTCCAATAAAACAGTTGTGAATTCTATGTCATAAAATTTATCTAACCGTTAAAATAATTGACTCTCAGCCGTCCAATTTCTCTGTAAGTAAGCTCTAATGGATACTAATACTTGAAAACATCCTTCAATCAAAACTTTGAGAACTCCTATCGTTATGATATCGCGAGGAACATCCCTGAAAGGACATAAAAAGTCAACGAAATATCCCAAAAGGACTGCTTTATGAATGTCGTTTTTTAACTTAACGCTTTAAACAATTCTAAACCTTATCTCAGTCGGTTTAGGGATTACTATAAAATACGAATTCTTTTTCAGCATAATCTAAAATCAATAGCTGCGTGCCGTTTTATCATACTTTTTGGGGTTCTGATGGTAAATTAATACCTTTTTCTTAATCTGTATTCAGTTTACGAGCCTTTATTTATGCGGAAAAAGAGAAATGCGTTCACTATATTTGCAGATTGTGCGATATTTTGGAAAATTCCTTGGAAAACTCTAACCACTTTAAAGACTTAGAAGGTTTCCTTTGCCTGCAGGTGTCCATGGGCGTCGGTGTCACTTACCATTAGGTGAGCCGCCTGCCCGTTTGCCCTCTTTTTCCTTTGACAAAAATTACTATGAAGTCTCATGTTCGAACTGGCTCAACTCAACTCATATTAATGAAGATCAGCACCAATGTTAATTACAACTAATATCAACATTTTCTTTTCTCTTCTTACTATTGTCGTTTACAATTCTAGCAAATATTTATTTCGTATAGGTCTCATCATATCTTCATACAATATCATGGGCGAACAAGCGAACTGTTCATCTGATGGATACCGACGCCTATTGACAGGGCCCTTGTTGTCTGTCATGAACTCTCGTGAGCAAATCCCTCTCTATTAAATCAGTCATTATTTTGACCAGCGCAGCCCATTATTTGTGGCACAGCGGTGTAGCAGATTCGCTAGGAGATTCGGGTTCGAACAACGAATTCGGGTTTTATAAGATACAAAATGATTTGTATCGCTCACCGTTCGTCGTTGCTTGGGAGTTTGTCAATCTGTATTAATCGATGTGTGATCCCCATTTAGTTCTATGCTTTCACAGGCAAATTAAATCAGGAGCAAAAGCTGTGTAGTTCTCTAGTACAATTAGGGACAATGTTTTTCTAATACGTCATGTTCCATAAAAGAAATGGGACACATCAGTATTAATAATAGATCAAACAAAATCTGTAGATACCAATCCGTATTAATTTGGTTGGTTTCGCATACATTTCGTTTTTTGTACAATTTAATTCCACCGGCCCCCTTTTATAGTCGGAATACTAGACGTAGGCTGAAGCTGCATCCTTTTGTGGTAGATATTCTGACCATCCGGACTAAACGCTTCTATAGTTCCTTCATAATGTGTGGTGTGGAATTCTTTGCCTGCCGATGTGTTCCCTGACCAATATAACTTGGGCCTCTTTAAGGCAAGAGTGAATTGGTTTCTCCTGGGCAGGCATGATCCACCTTAGACCTCATCGCCGCTTAACATCAGGCGGGTTTGGTTTCAAATGCCTGCCTGGTCTTGAATAAAAAATAAAAATAAAATGGTTTTTATACTAAAATCGGCCCTTACACATCATGTGTTTTAAGAATAAATGTGCATTAAAAAGCTATATCTTTAGTTATTAAGTTTGTTTTTTTTTTTTATTTACCTTTAAAGGTAAATGACGAAAGTGCGTTACGAAAAATTTACGACTCATTTTTTATTCATACCTCATACTCGAATGTGGCTTTATTGTTTTTCTACAACGCAAAAATATGAAAATGTTTTATTTATATTAATTGTTTATGGTTTTTTTTTATTTGAATAAAAAGAGGGATATTTTAAAATAAAATAACGAATAGTTTATCCTGAATTTGGTATTTTTTATTCATTTATTCATCTACAGTGAAAATATATACCTCTGTACGACCTCTGTGGCGCAGTGGTGTAAACAGCCGACTGCTACGCTAGAGGTTCTGGGTTCGAATCCCGGCGGGGGCGGGACTTTGTGTTATTTGCAAGACGCATTGTTTCGCTTACCGGTCTTGGATGTAGTATTCTTATCTATGTAGTTTATACCATATCGTTGCTTAGCACCTGCGACACAAGTTCTTACGATACTTACTGCAAGGCTGAGTTAATGTGTGTGTCGTGATGTGGTTTATGTATTTATTTTGTATTATATTTTTAAATATTTAAATATTTCACATTTCTTATATTAATACTTGTTTAGGACGTACACAGTATATTTTCTTTGGATAATCAACTGCTATGACAAATATAAGAAATAGTCAATTTAGATAAATTAAAGACGATAAAATAGGAGTTATATAGCATTGTTAGGAATTACACAAACATATAGCATTCTTATAATTAAATTAAATTAAAATTGAAAATAAACTGGAAATATAATAAAAATCCATACACAAGTTGCAATAACAGTAGATATTATCAAAAAAAAAAAAACTAAAAGACATCTTTTAATAAAATACACATGTATTTTTAAATAAGTTTTTTTTTTTCAAAATTTAAAACATACCGAACCCAATTTACACTTAAAGGCACGTGCCTGTATTTTATTTTACCCTGTCTTTTCTTTTTTATCAGTTTATTCCCTTGGCAGCAGAAGCTTTCATTATATGAGTCTTTATTCTCGAGGGCTCGGTTGCTTTCCAAAAAAAACATTATTTATTTCTTCCATTTGATAGAGCAGTCTATATATTTTGTACCTCATCATAGGCAAATAAGCAGACTCTTCACCTGATGGAAAGTGATGCCGACTAGCACCGCCAATGCGTTGCCCATGCAGAGGTAAAGCTGTTATATTTCTCATGCCGGTAATTAGTCTTGCTCTCCAACCCTTCGATCGGAAACACAGCGAACTGTTTCACGGCAGAAATAGAAAGGAGGAGGGTGGTACCAACCCAGACGATCTCGCACATCTACCACCTGTTAAACGACCAAATACAAAGTATCGGCAGAAAGTTCAAGCCAAATTAAACAACAACAAAAAAATTGAGAACGAAATAAATTTCAATAAAACCGTTTAACTCAAAAAAAAAAATGTTCCACTTGTTTCATAATTAACTATGGCGATTAAGAGAATAAGTTTTGATTCCAAATGATTACATAATTTGATGACCTCGGTGGCGCAGTGGTGTAAACAGCCGACCGCTACGCTATAGGTTCCGGGTTCGAATTCCGGCGGAGGCGGGACTTTGTGTTATTTGCAAGACGCGTTGTTTCGCTTACCGATCTTGCATTTAGTATTCTTGTCTATGTAGCTTATATTATGCGCATTTAGTATTCATATCGTTGCTTAGCACCTGCAACACAATCAATCAATTTTACTGTGGGGCTGAGTCAATGTGTTTGTGTACAGAAATTCTGAAAGGCACCTAATGATTTTGAAAGAAAGTGACAATGTTATACTTGAACAAGTAATGCCATGAGTATGCGCTACCATTGCTTCGTCATGGTAAATTGAATTCCCAAGAACGAGCTTTCTTGAAAATAGATTTTCAATTACAGTCAGTATGCGCGGATTCTCATCATTATCTGTCGACCAATTACCTCACCTGACTTCAGTTGTAGGGTTTTTATTTCACTATGGTAGCAATCAAGTTTTACTGCTTTTTTATACGTCATCGGCAAAAAAGCAAACGTTTTATTTACCTGATGGAAAGTTATACCGCCGTCTTTTGACTCGACAATTCCCCTGATGTTGTGGAACGCCAAGAGCGTTTCCCATGCGATGCCCTCCTTTCAGTTCAGTTCTCCTCAGTCCGCTGTATTTCGGTTGAAGGTGCGAGAGGTATAGCATCTTTACCTTCGTATGAGGGTCCACGACATCAAGGGCATTGTCGAGTCAGTCACTTTCCATCAGGTGAACCGTTTGCTTGCTTGCCAATGACGTTGTATAAATGTTTCTAGCCTGGTCATATAGTTTTGGTGGATCAGGGGAGGTCAAAAGGTCATAGACGAAAAACCAGTAAGCATTGAGGAAGAATAACGAAAGACTGAAGGCGTATTGTTATCGCTCCACGAGGTGGACGGACAAATGTGGCAAGTGCTACAGGATAGCTTTGATTGGAACCTGGTTAGGGGAGGCTTTTGCCAGCAGTGGAGTGGTATTCATTGAAAGTGTGATGTCGTTTCTATAGCCTGCTTTAAAAGTTATATGTGTCACTCGTCTCTGATCCTGCTACCTCGAGACTATCAATGAGACTCATCTCTATTTCTCCCAAAACAAAAGCAAAATATTTTTAGTTCCGATCTGTCGCAAGGAAGAGATAGCTAGTTTCACAACTCTTTTAATTTCCTATTAAAACACATTAAGTTTACTTTTGCTTTTGCCTTTATCAATCTTATTTCTTTATTTTGTTTTAGTTTCTCTTTGTAATTTCTGATTCTCTCTTGACTGGATTTCTTTGTATTTGATATGTATTTCATACTAACACCCTAGGTACTATTATTTATATATTGTCTAAAATGGAAGAGCGGTGCCTCCTAACACAGGCTTTTTTATGCTTAAAAGGAGGCTCCGGCCACTTTCATTTTTTGTAATGTGCCTTTTAATGAAATAAATATATTATTATTATTATAGTTTTCTGAAATGATCGCTTCAATTAAAAGGAAAAATTTGGTTCAAAATGCAAACATAATTTTTTTTTCCCGCCAAAGGTTAAGCAGATTTTTTTTTTCGTAAACGTACATACATAAAAGCTTCAAACTTTTTGTTTTGCAGTAATCAGTACGTCCTTGGGAATCGATACACTTCTTTGAAAAGTGGAATGGAACGTATCAATTGTATATCGCAGTAATTACCGAGAGAATTTACATGAAATGACTTATTTCCAATGAAAACTATGTTTTTATATGTTATTTTTCTTTTGGTCACGTAACATCATATTTGATTGTGACTACGTCTTATAGGATTATTATTTCCTTATTTATTTTTGTTTATTGTTTATTTATCTTATTCACAGCACATTACAAATCATTTTTTAAATTAGATAAATTTTTACAAAACATTGGCCATTTACGAATAAGCATTTTATAGAAAATTAATCTTATTGTAAACATAGAAATACAACATAATTTCAGGGCTACTAAAAATTAAATCATGGGTTGTGTGTGTGTGTGTGCGTATGTGTGTACCCTTAAATGAAACATGAGAAGAACCCATGTGATGCCAGTTGGTAGACTGACAAAGATATTGAGTTCCTCAAGATTTGTTATCTGAAAGACTGTCTGGGCATATTGAAAATGTCATGTGGAGTGGAGTCTACTCAACACAGTGTTGGCACCATAGTTGGTGTTAGCTCTTGGGATATGAAATAGTGGCGTGTTTGTGGTCCTTTTATTAGGTGGGCATAGTATTAATATTTGATACGATTGATATATATAAAATATTGATATTTGCAACAATACCTGTTTTGGACTAAAACAAATAAGCTTCATGCTTGTTCTAATCATCGTTGTATTTCTATTTATTTATTTATTTAGTCACCAATGTCATCAACACAGTACATCTTATACAATCCTATGCAGGTGAATGCAACTATATTTCAGTGGCGGTACTGTCATACAAGCCCAAAAGCCCGGCTTGCCCTATCGAACCAAGGTAAGTTCGCGCTCTCGTTCATTCATTACTTTTCAAATCAAATAACAATATGCTTTGCATAGCATGGTTCAAAAGTATGAAGTGTAGATTTAAGAGTAATGAGGCAGTAAGACATTTATCGAAATGAATTATAAAAACTACAATAACGTATCTCTCGGCTTCCCCTATTCTAAAACTAGGCACGGCACGCCACTGCTATGTTTAAAGGCTGTTCACATGATGCGTTCGTCACTACTTGATTTTAATACAATAATTAAATAGATCGACAACACAAACTAATGACAGTATATAAACAAACATTAAACACTAAAATATTAATGATTATATTTCATAGATCTAAGAAAATAACATTATAATAAGGTAATAAAGGCCTGTCATGGATATTATTCGTAATTTACAGAATAACATGTAGCCAGGCTTTAAATTCGGTCAGAAAAATGTTAAAATTTTCATCATACAATTAAACTAATTAATATTAATTTTGGTGATGTTAAATTAATTATTGTTTAATTTATTAAAGTATTCTTCTGAACGTTTGTCTGTTACTTAAAACCTCCTAAACAGCTTGACCGATTGAGATAATATTTTTTGTGTATTTCAATGGATTCCTGGATGGTTTGGAAACACAATTCCACCCGGTAGGTGGCACTGCTGTATTTGGCTAGTAACTAAAAACAACCTTAATTAATTCTAAGGCGGTACATACATCCCTAATTATGTACATATAAAACTCCAGAGGTAGTAAAATTGTAGTCTTTATTTGATTTTACCAAACCATTACTGAACTTAGTACCTTCCCTAAATATTTCGTTGCCGTAACTTTTAGCTTAGATGTTCCTCATTGTGCTTGCAGTGGCGGCAAATTCGCAACCTGTCACACTGGGACTCAACATAAACATGCGATATGCGGTGTGTAACACCTCCGCCAACCCTTCTCGAGAGATTCATTACGGCGTGAGAGAAGTCCATTACTGGCCTTCCTTCAATATTACCACTGGAAAGATCCTGTACTAAAGTGGATCCCTGCAAGCTTTACAACACCTCAACCACCTCATGAAGAAGTCTCGCCTTTTCCCCCAAAAAAAAATTGGCTGGGCATGACTCAGTTAGAGAAAATGTTCCAAATACTATAGTGTTTGTTTTTTTTTTTTCGAGTAAGCAAAGTTAAATTAAAAAACAGATGGTAACACTCATAACAGGAAAATTAAAATCGAAACAAAGGGCCATGATATCTAAAATGATGCGACCGGATTCCATGAAATCGACTATGATACGGAAATTCGAAATCAGATCGCCTCAATGAATATTTTATGTGGAAGGAACGGATATTTTAATCCATGCAAACTTTCGCAGCTATTCCATGTTGTGTATGCAGTAAATAAAATTAAAATTAAGTGTTTTTAAAAACGTCAAGTGGGCATAGAAGTTGATCACCTTATTGTTAAATAATTTCATGAATGACCTTGGATAATTTTTATGGGGAACCGAGGCATCAATCAAATTTTCGATTTATTGTTTCAAATTAGATTTATGTCTTTTTTTAAAGTCACAAGAACACAAACAAAGTTTTAAACTTTATTTTCTTGATGCAAAATGTTTTTTTTATCAGTTTAAAAAGGGTTATATATTTAAAAAAAAATAGTACCGTATTTAACATTATTTTAATTAATCTTCCTGCATACGACCTATGTTAATACCGAAACTACTAAGATTAACATTAAAGAATTCTTTGTTTCAAATAAAGCCGCTGTTCTTAGTCACAGCTTGGTTAAACCACAATAGAAATCATTGAAGTATCCATTGTTTGATCGTTCCTATTTGAGTATCAAATTATGCTATTAAACTATAGCCCCTACATGGTTGGATGTTTAGGGGTTTAACAGGTGGTTTGCCGGGGAAAGCCAAGTGGAAATTCTTTGTTCCCTAATAAATTGAGGGAACACACTTATTAATTAAATAGATACAGAATACAAGCTGGTCTGGACAAAAGAGAATGCAAAAATGTGAAACCTAACTACCTAACTACCCTGGCTCAGAAGCAAAAGGAATTGACCTATCTCAGATAGATCCCAAGCTTCGCACGGGTAGATATAGGTAAAACAGGACCCTATTAACAAGACCAACCGTCCGTCCATCCTGTCTATCAGCGGGCTGTATCTCAAGAACCATAGCAGCTAGAAACTTGAAATTTTTAGAGCATGTCTATTTCTCTTGCCGCTACAACTACAAATACTAAAACCATATAAAAAATGTAGGTTGCTCCCATACAAGAAACGTGATTAAGAAATTTTTGGTTTTCTCTTATTTGTTTTATGAAAATATCTAAAAATAACGTTTAATCTTACAAGGTGATACGGAACCCACCATGTGTGAGTCCGAGTCACACTTGACCGGTTTTTTAAATACTTTATCGCCTGTGTTTATCAAACATGACGTAGGATTCTAATTTTGCAAGAATTTTTAAGACGCTCCAGTAATAATAATAATAAAATAATTCTTGGCTTTTCAAATGCCAAGAATCTCCACAACCGCGAGGTGTGCAGTCTTAGGGAATATTTCCTTGGAAATGAGTGTGCGGTGCAGCGCGATGTGGTGGCAGTTGACAAGGCCTTTACCCCGTTATCCTTGGCAAAAGAGAACTGGCAAATGCCAAAGGTCCTTAGCACTGAGAACCGCAAGGACGTATGGAAGGGCAAGGAGTTACATGGGCGGTTCTACCGGGTCCTAACAGGGCCTGATGTTGATCTGCTTGCATCGGTGAACTGGCTACGCTTCGGGGACCTCTTTGGAGAAACCGAGGGTTTTGTCTGTGCAATTGCTGACGAGGTCATGATGACGAACAATTATAGGAGGTATATCCTGAGGGATGTTACGATCGACATTTGTCGGGCATGCCGCCGTCCTGGAGAGTCACTCAGGCATATTATTTCCGGTTGTTCTCATCTGGCCAACGGTGAGTACTTACACAGACATAACTTAGTAGCTAGGATCATTCACCAACAACTTGCACTTCGATACGGACTTGTGGAGACCGAGGTACCGTACTATAAGTACGTACCTTCGCCAGTTCTCGAAAATGGTCTTGCTACGCTTTATTGGGATCGATCTGTCATCACGGACAGGACTATTGTAGCCAATAAACCTGATATCGTGCTGACAGATCGATCGCAGCGTCGTGCAATACTCGTCGACATCACCATCCCGCATGACGAGAACCTCGTGAAGGCCGAGAAGGACAAGCTCAGCAAGTATCTTGACTTGGCCCACGAGGTGACCGCCATGTGGGATGTTGATTCGACGATCATTGTACCGATAGTTGTTTCCGCGAACGGTCTCATAGCGAAGAGTCTCGACCAACACCTGAAGTGACTCTCGCTAGATAGCTGGATCAAGGGTCAGATACAGAAGGCAGTACTCCTAGACACAGCGCGCATTGTCCGGAGGTTCCTCTCTCTGCAGCCCTAACCACCGGTAGTTTGAGCACTGCCCCGCTACCGGTGGCACTCTAGTTTAGGTTTTTATAGTGTTTTATATTTTGTATCTGTGTTTTATTTTACTTTTATATAAATATTGTAAAAATCTAAACTATGTACTGAAATAAATAAAGAGAATAATAATAACCACATCACGACACACACATTGACTTAGCCCTGTAGTAAGTATCGTAAGAACTTGTGTCACAGGAACTAAGCAACGATATGGTATATACTACATAGATAAGAATACAACATCCAAGACCGGTAGGCGAAACAATACGTAGTGCAAATAACACAAAGTCCCGCCCCCGCCGGGATTCGAACCCGGAACCTCTAGCGTAGCAGTCGGCTGTTTACACCACTGCGCCACCGAGGTCGAGGTCGAGTAGTTTCGGAGCCTATTCAATTCAAACAAACAATCAAATATTACCACTATATAATATTAGTACTGATAATATAAAGGTCGTATGTCTGTTTTAACTATTTATATGAATACTGTAGCATTATCTCCACAAAAACAGCGAATTAATTCGTATACGTTTCCAGAGCACCCAAATAATGAAAAACCAGCAACATACTTGAATATTGTCATAAATTTTAATGACAATATTCAAGTCTCTTGCCGCTATAACAACAAATACTTAAACATGAAAACAAAATTAAGGTTGCTCCCATACTAAACACATACTCACACATTTTCGTAATTTCTAACTTTTTTTTTTGTTTCTTTTGCGAAATTATTTAAAAATGTACATAGTATTCAATAGCACGAAACCTTTTTATGTCACAAACACATTTTTTTTTTCACACATTTTAAACAAAAAACAAAACAAATTTTTCTGTAAAAAACTAGTTTCAAGAAAACATACATATAAGTATATATTTATATGAAATCAACTTCGAAATTTTCCCAATTTTCGGGAATGTGTAAACCTATTTTCCAACGTTTTTATACACTCACTTTCTTGTTTGTTTGTCGTTCCGGTTGGATTTTTGCAACTCAATTTTGAGGAACTTCCCGACAAGCTAGCTAGGCTGAAATTTTCAGGGTAGCTTCAAACCCGATGACAATGCAATTTACTAGGAAAATAACCCTACGGGGTTGAAAGAGGGGCCCCTCAAAACGTGGGGGCGTATCTTTGCAAGTTACACCCACGATCTATACACGTCATGAAAATATGTCCCATTAATAATCCCTTAAAGAATATACGCTCCCACTTTTGAGTGGCCCCCCTTTCAGCCCCGTAGGGTTATTTCTTATTTTTAGGACATTTAAAAACGTGAGTTTTTAGATTTTTAAAATCTATTTATTATTATGCTTTATCATTCAAAATTCTACTGTTAACTACACGAGTATTTAATTTTTATGGCAACTTGTTTAAAAATATATTTTCTGTGTTGCAAATTTACCCTTTTATTCGAAAATACTTTAATGCTTATTTAATTTTTCCAGTCGAAAACAAAAGTTTGTTTCATATCTTTCTGTATAATAATTTCTAATTCAAACTTCAATTAGTCTCTTGACCTTCAAATCGCATACTCTTATATTTCAGAAGTTCAGAACTAATTTTCTGTCCGAAAGGATATCCTTTAATAATAATGTAAACGGCAGGCAATTCAGAGGAAAGGCTGTAGGTATTGGACCGCGTTATGCAGCAGCGAACAATTTAACTAAACATCTCAAAATATTTAATGCTATACCAAAAGGTGAAATTCTACCGTTGTCAATCTTTACTTAGATAATAATATTAAATCTTTATTTTCCACCATTTAAAATAAAGAATTTGTATAAATTGGAACAGTGTAGGTTGGACTGGAGCCTAAACTAGGGTCGCCCTGTCTTTCAGGCCTCCAGGTCTCGCGGAGCGTATTGAATAAATATAATTGAGACATAATTAAATTAAACTTTAGATGAGATGCATGCTATTCTTTTCATGGTTATGGTACTTTGTGAGTGGTGTGTGTGTGTGTGAGTGTGTGCGCGTGTGTGTATGTGTGAGAGAGAGAGCAATGTGAAAATGAATTGAGTGTGAACGGTTGTGTGAGAGTTTTGCGTGTGTGTGATTATACGTAAAACAAGTGTGATTGTAAATTGTAAATGATGTCTGAATGAATGTAATTCGAATGTTTTGTATTACTTTGACTCAATTTTTTTTTTTAAATTCTACTACTTAAGTGTCAGACAAGCTGAGACCCGCCTGATGGCAAGTTTGCGATGTGTCACTTTTTATAATATTCTTTTATTGAAATCGATTGGGTAGCTTCGGAGACTATCGTATATGAACCAGTCACACGCAGTTTTTGTTCATTTACAGTAAGGATATGATCTAGAACTATTTCAGGGAGGCCTGTATCCAGCAGTTGTCTTTTGGCTGATGATAATGATGATGAGAGTATCTTGCAGAATATCTTCTGACGTTTAACTACCTAACTCTTTGTGGTCTAATTTGAACTATTTTTGGGCAGATGTACTCTATATCCAAAGTTATAATCTATGATATTCATAAATACTATTAATTGTTGGTTATTATTATCTCCACCTGCGAATATCTTTCGGTTTATAATGACTTTGGAGGATTGAAAAGATGACCTTCACATGGCAATCTACCAGTTGATAGAGAAGTGTTAGCGTTTGTGCTGGCGCTGCATTTCTTGGTCAGCACGTAATACGCGTGATTATCAGCTGATATATTGTAAAAAACTATTAGTTATAAGCATGAAAAGGAAATCAATATACAGAGTCCTTGAGAGCCAGTCAGTTCACTATCTACCACCACCATGCTACCGTTGCGTCCCCTCAGGGGGTAACCCCGCCGTACATCGAGCCGGCGGTCCACCCCCAGACAGTCATTACTTTAGCGAAGTCGCTAAAAACAACCTGTCTGACCTTCCACCACCGCGTTACCGTGCGTCCCCACCCTCAGACAGTCATTACTTTAGCGAAGTCTTAAATGACGATGATGATAAGTTTATCTTGCCTTGCATAACGTCGTCAACGTAGGTAGCTCCTTGTAATAAAGGATGCCGGGTGTGTCGACAGGTCACGTGTGGGCCCGGAGTATAACGTGACGAGCTAGTTAAAGATACGTTTCGGAAATTCATCTCGAGTACTCGTAGCTGTTTAGTATTAGCATATCTTCATTGATATTGTAATGAGCAAGCGATCCAGGTTTAAATTTTTAGAGGCTCTGTCCAGCAGTGGCGTCTCAGGGCTTTTGATGATAGTGAAAAGGATTCAAGAGCCAATGTATTTACCGGCGTAAGAGGCATTCTTTTGCCTTCACATGGCCATCGCAATGCGGTTTAATTGGCGTGCTTAACCATCAAAGGAATCGTTGTTCAACAGTCGGCAGGATTATTCGTTGACTATTCGATCAAAGGATGCCACTGTTGATCCTGGTGAACAGGAGTTGGAGAGGTGGGACAGAGTGGCGGGTGTGCTCCGAGGCGGTGTGATGGTTTAATGGGTGTATCACCTACCTACCTGCTTGTTAGCTGTAGCCGTTAAGTAGAATGAAAAACTCTAAATAGTACCCATCTTAATTATGTAGGTACTGAGGTTTAAACAAAAGGCCGCCTGAATTTCAGTATGCTTCCATTTTACTACTTATTTCTTTCTTTTTTTTTACCCTAACTGCAGCCCTATTGGCCTTCGCAGCGTAACTGGACTAACCGCGCGGCGGGTGCTTGCGTTGCTTGTTCCTTGCGTTGATGCCCACAGCACCGGGCATTACTTTGGATCTACAAGCCCTAAGGCCAGGAGGCGTGACAGCTGATCCCGACGGCGTACTTATTACTTTTTTTTTTTTTGACCCTAACTGCGGCCCTATTGGCCTTCGCAGCGTAACCGGACTAACCGCGCGGCGAGTGCTTCCCCGCAAGGGAGCGAGGCGCAGCGTAGCTGCGCTTCGCCTCCTTGCGTTGATGCCCTCAAAGCCGGGCATTACGTTGGGTCTACAAGCCTTAAGGCTAGGAGGCCTCAAAACTTGTAGCCCCAACGGGGTTATTTTAATTTTGGATGTAGCAAAAAAGGTGCTACATCCCTCAACAGGTGCAAAGTGCAGATCTAGACTACAGGCTCATCCTAAGGGCACCCATAGTGGGCTCGGACCTCGCTTAGGTGGCGCTGTTTTGTGCGAGTGAATCTATTCTGACTACTGAGAGAGACGCTTGGTGTAGATGGGCCGGCCCTTCCACGCCAATTCGTCCTAACCGACTGGTGACACCGGCTAGTCTCATCGGATGTGACTTATTACTTTTTTTTGTTTTTAAATTGGACCCTAACTGCGGCCCTATTGGCCTTCGCGGCGTAACCGGACTAACCGCGCGGCGAGTGCTTCCCCGCAAGGGAGCGAGGCGCAGCGTAGCTGCGCGTCGCCTCCCTGCGTCGACGCCCTCATTGCCGGGCATTACGTTGGGTCTACAAGCCTTAAGGCTAGGAGGCCTCAAAAGTTATAGCCCCAACGGGGTGACTTATTTCTAATTTACACTAGGCTTATATAGTGGGCTTCGACAGTAAATAATACCGCGATGTAGAAAGACAAAGATCCATCTATTATAACATTATTTTCTATTATAATATTATTAACATATTATAACAATAAATAGAAAACAACAGTTCTAAATTTACTAAAAAGATGCTACTATATGTACAATTAATGATTTTTTATTTGATAAATTATAATTTTAATGGCTTCAGTTTAATTTATTATTTTTTTATTGCACCTTGTTTTGGCGGCCTCGGTGGCGCATCCCTTGTAGGTTCCGTTCTTTTATTTAAAACGATTCACTCATTCAAAAAAAGGCAAGTACTGCGGATAAGCAGATACAGAAGCCTAAAGATCCTTGTTATTAGCAAGTTGAAGTGCCTTGCAATAAAATGAATGGACAATCTGACTTGCAATAACATGACGCCGGCGCAGTGGTGTAAACAGCCGACTGCTACGCTAGAGGTTCCGGGTTCGAATCCCGGCGGGGCGGGACTTTGTGTTATTTGCTAGACGCATTGTTTCGCTTACCGGTCTTGGATTTTGTATTCTTATCTATGTAGTATATACCATATCGTTGCTTAGTGCCTGCGACACAAGTTCTTACGATACTTACTGCAGGGCTGAGTCAATGTGTGTGTCGTGATGTGGTGATTATTATTATTGTTGTTATTAAGACTGATGTTGATTTGTTTTTTGTTGATGTTGCAGACATGAAGTAGCTACTTATTTTGAAACTTAACTTTTAAATTTAATTCCAAACAAATAAATTTATCTTCATCTTTTATCTTTATTTCAAATATCAACCACATTGAACAACAACCGAACCACATTGTTTTTATATTTCAATGAAACTCAACTCTCAAACCTTAATTAAGTTGACGACTTGAAATATTTATTTTATTCCAATTAAAATGTCTGCAAAAATATTTTCAGGATCATTAAAAAGCAAAAAAGGTATTGGCTGTTTTTTACTGCAAAATTACAATCAAAAGAGGTTAAAGTATTCCAAAACCAATTAAATTGATTACATCGATATTTATCGATGTGTGATATAATTGAGACACACATACTCTAAGAACAGCGAACCAAGTAACTTTAAAAGATCACCCTAGACTGTAAGATGCATTAGTGGCTAAGTATAAAAACATGTCCACATACTAAATTACAGAATCTGGGGTTTCTTGCCGGTATCATCCGCAGCACAATTTTCTGAACCGGTGGTCGAGTCATAAAAAAAAAAAAAATGAAAATTCATGTGACGATTTCAAATACTTTTTTTAAGTTTATGGAATAAAGTTTTTTCATTTTGATTTGAAATAAAATATTCTCCATATCGTATCTAATTAAAATAAAATATAACCAAATTAATTTAATAAATTAAAAACAAAATCATCAACAACATATTATGCAGTCATTAATAACAAATATTTTTTTCTTCTTATCAACATAGTTAACTTTTAATGACTTTTTATTAAAGACACTTAGCCAGTGCTCGGTGAGAAAGTAGACACATTTTTGCAAAGTAAACATATAAAACCGGTCAAGTGTGAGTCGGTCTCGCACATTATGGGTTCTGAACCAACTTATCAGATTAAATAATAAATTTTGTTAGATAATAAGAGCAAGTAAATATTTGTCTATACAGGTCACGTTTCTTGTATTTTTAATTTCTCCATGTTTTTAGTATTTGTGAATATAGCGGCAATAGAAATAAACAATCTCTGAAAATTTCAACAGTCTAGCTGAAAGCGACGTAATGCTAAAATGTACCACTAACCATTTATTTAATAAATAATAAGAAGGCGCTAATGTATATACAAAATAAGTTTTGAAAGGAAAATTCGTGTGTGTGTGTTTTAATTTATTTTTGGCTCACATTCCCTACTCTAGCTATTGTGTTTTATAAGATACAACCCGCTGACAGACAGACGGACAGAGGAGGCTTAGTAATAAGGTCCCGTTTTGACCCTTGGGTACGGAACCCTAAATAGGAACTAAAATAATACTCGCCATCCTTTCTATCAGTAAACGACGGCAACTAACAAACCCTGATTCAAATGGCCCTTGATTTCATACAAGTGACTTAAACTTTATCACATCAACCGTTCCCGTTGAATTTATAATTGACTTTCATAAAATAAAAACATCGATGCAGCGAAGCGTTCTTCAGTTTTTTCATTCCAATAAAGTGGCTAACAAGCATACGGCCCGCCTGATGGTAAGCAGTCACCGTAGCCTATGACGCTTGCAATACCAAGTAACAAGCCCGCGTCGCCGACCCTGCAAGAACCTTTTGACACCTTTTATGAACTTAACGATGATGCTGAATTACGAGTAGGTAGAGTGGTCAAAAATGGTGGTTATTAGCCAAGAGTTCTTTCTTGTACAACTCTTTTATGTTTGAAATGTAGCTGAAGTCCATGCAAAAAGTCGATTCTGAATAGCGGGAGAAAAAAATATTAAATAATATGAGTAGAGTAGTTTCGAAGATAAATTCCGAAGTACGAACTTTTTTATAGATTAATTATTGGTCTCCGTAGTACCGCGGCTATCAATAATTAATCTAGAATAAGGATTTATTCCGATCTGTCACCCTGGCGGGACAAACAGAAAAACCTTACCTGCCACCCTGTTAACTATGAGGGGATAGTTTGAACGTTTATAATCTTTCAATGTTTCATTTGTCCCCACATCACTAACATGGGGGCAGATGAAACTTTAAATTCTTGAGTACAGATTTTATTTCGTCCAGATGATGTTATCTTAAATCTTTAAGTTATATATTTTTTATTCGTTGTTTGATTCAAAGCACAAGAAGCTCATGTCACTGTGGTGAAGAATACAGAAACGAAAATACCCGACAAAAATAAAGTGTATTGGTTGGCCCTACAACATTAAATACTTACAACTTTAAAATTCTTTCGTGTGAGCGTCGTGGCGGCAACCCTACGCAATTGCTATAAAAGTCAAAACATACTATACGATAAAGTCGTTAAAGATCAAAGATTCTAATGCAATTTTTGTAAAAGATTCGTGCAAATCCGGGGCGGATCACTAGTTGCTCAATATTGTTAAGTTGTGTTCCTCTATAACAAGGACACATATTTTGTTGTGCAATAACGGAAATATAGTCGTAATTAAAACATTGTGTCTCCTGTGCAGGATCCTATTAAACAAATGAACACGCAAATTTAACAATTTCATCTTAATTATAAATCTGAACAGAAGAATTTTAAAAGTTTTAGGTTAAAGTGAACAAAACAGTGTAATTATAATTTCAAACGACGAAAGCAGTCAAAACAAATAAAATAAATAAAGTGAAGGACAAAAACTCCATGCTTTTAAACTAACACACCAAAAAACAGGTGGAAGACAAATAATCTAACGTTTGCCACTGGAACGAGGACCATTGAGATTATTCTCAACCAATTCTAGATAAAGTTTGTGTGGTCAGATTCTACTTACATGCGGAATTAATTAAAACCTTGGCTTGGATCCAGACGTGGGAAGGACCCCCTATTCCGTATGAGGATGACAACTGTAGTTGTTCTTGAAGGTGATAATTTTGCTTACCTGCTTGGACCTGCCATTGTTAGGAACCACGTTAAAGTATAACTGGTTTCCTTTCTTTGTTTAACACGTAGCATAAACTCACGCCGTAATCCCTCAAGAGGGGGTGGCAGAGGTGTCACACAGCATTTTGCATGTTGAGCCCCAGTGTCACAGGTTGCGAGACCGCAGCCACTGTTCGGGCACAATGAGGAACATGGCAGGTAAAACTTCCAACCCTTGACTCGAACCCTCGTCTTGTCGGTCGGTCAGTTACCAAAGCACGTTACAAACTGAGCTACTACGTCCTCTTCGTTGTTTAAGGTTGCATGTTTTAGGGTATAATAAGATACATTTTAGCCTCTTTTAATGTGATTCCACAGGCTCATTTCATCATCAGGACACAAGACAAAGGCGGAAGTTCCATTCTATTGTTATGTATATTCTAACCATCTAGACTAAACGCTTCGAGAATTCTTTTACAATGCGTACTGCACAGGAGTGAAATTCTTTGCCTTTGATGTATTCCCTGATAAATATAACCTGGGGCTCTTCGAGGCAAGAGTGAATGGTTTCTCCTGGGTAGGCATGATTCAGCTTAGACTTCATCGCCAATTAACATCACCCGGGATTGGCGTCATGTGTTTTCCTAGTATTAAATCCATAAAAATCTACTCATCTGAAGGATTTACTCGTGTAATGACGATTCCGGATACACCGCTAAAGGTAAAACCGAGAACTTAGATTTTCATTTAATTTTTAAGCCACATTATCTCTTGCATTAAAAGTCTACATTAGGATCAAACCAGGTCGAACAAACAAAACAAGATAAATAAAGTTAAGAATAAAGGAATTGATTTAGATTAAAATTAATGTAGTAGTAGATTTCACATGACCGCACTCACATTTCAAAAGACCAAACTATGTTGGTTGTCACACTAGCTACACTAAACATCCATTTAAACATGGTCTCAGTACAAACGGTTTTAGGTCGCGGTTCAAATTATACTGAACGGTTAGTTTTGTAGACAGGGACCAATGTAATCTTACCTGCTATCGAGTGCGTATGAAAAGTTGAAGTTACAGAATACGATACTAGAACAAACTTTCCCAAAATTCCGAAACTTCGAAAACATTTGCATGCATCGGATGCCGATCTGACTTTTTGGCTTACATTTTTGTTATTAGTAGAAAACAACAATTTTAAAAACTACTACTATGGTAGTAGAAATAAAACTACTACTTCTATAGTTTTATGTAATAATTTGGCAACATTTCCTGAGCTCATTACTTTACTAGATTTTTTATTTTTCTATCGGAAATAAAATTTAAGTAAAAATGATGATCAATTATCTCCTTCATCGTTAGATCATAAAATTTTGGAAGTAACCAAACTTTATTACTGATTTTGTGGGATTCCAATCATTATTGTGGGATAACATAAAACTTGTCAATGTGTCAGTGCTTTTGGTTGTCAGACTGTATTTTCCCACGTTTTTATACACACACTTTCTTGTTTGTTTGTTGGTTTGTCGTTCCGGTTGGATTGCAGCTCAATTTTGAGGCACTTCCCGATAAGCTAGCAGGCTGAAATTTTCAGGGTAGCTTCAAACCCGATGACAATGCAATTTACAGCTATAAAACGGCTGGACCGATTTTGATAAAATCGATTGACTTTTGAGGCAGAAAAAAATAATAAAATATTTAATAGCCCCCACGTTTTGAGTGGACCCTCTTTCAGCCCCGCAGGTCTCTTTCTTATTTTTAGGACATTTAAAAACGTGGGTTTTTAGATTTTTTAAATCTATTAATTTATGGATTTATCCTATAGTAATAAAATGAAATATCTGTGGTTTTTTTCGTAAAAACAGACTATTGATAGGTGAATTACTACTTCATACTATTCATGACAATATCATGCAATAAATTTAAATTTACTTCAACCTCTTTTTATAGCTGTTTATGCTTTTATTTTTCTGATGTGTCCCATATGTTCTATGGAACATGACGTAATAGAACAATTTGAGAAAATATTGTCCCTATTTGTACTATAGAACTACATACTAGCTTTTGCTCCTGTTTTTATTTGTATGTGAATGCATAGAACTAAATGGGGATCGGCTTTTCCCAAATTCTTCCATCATGATTGATGAGAAAGACGTGAATGACAATCTCTGACGTCAATACCAGTTTCAGTTCAAGATCAACAAAATGAAACTATCTGCTTGCAATGTTTTTTTTTTTGCAAAATAAAAGCAAAAAGTTTAAAAATACTTATTTTTTTTAACTACAAACTAAAAACAATTCTTTTACCGCTAATAGAAGTATTTTTAATTAAACAATAGAAACAAACTAATACCATTCCTTATTTAAACTACAATATTTTTATTCTAAATACCCCTAAATATTTTATTTAATTCTAAAATACTTACTTTATAGAAAAAGTACTCCAACACAAAATTTTTAATATAAATCATAATTTGTTCTATGGAACAATTCGAGATAAAAAAGTACAAACTGTTCTATAGTACAAATAGGGACAATATTTTCTCAAATTGTTTTATTACGTCTTGTCCCATAGAACAAATGGGATTATTTTTTAATTTTTGAAGTAACCAGTTATAACTTTTTTTTAATTTAAAAAATGCAATATTTGGTCCTGTTTTATATGTGCGTTGCATAAAATTGAAGACTTTGACAATTAAAATTTAGCAAAGCTGTATAACCTTCATAAAAATTTCCTTTACAACGAGCGTATTAAGGGCAAAAGGGAAGAGGGACACTTTTGATTGTATATCAACAATATTAATTCAATGAGAACCGTAACAAAATAATATGATCACCTAATATTGAAGGTGGCATAAGACCACAGTTACGTCGGTCGCTAAAGGTTCCGGTTTCGAATCCCGTCGGGACGGAACTTTGCGTTATTTGTAAGACGCATTGTTTCGCTTACCGGTCTTGGATGTTGTATTCTTATCTATGTAGTATATACCTTATCGTTGCGTAGTTCCTGTGACTCAAGTTCTTACGATACTTACTGCAGGGCTGAGTCAATGTGTGTGTCGTGATGTGGTTATTATTATATTATAAAATGAGCACTATGTATTCATATTTGTAAAGAACTGTATATACTATGTTTTTGAGCAAATAAATGATTGATTTATTGTACTACTGCTGAAAGATTAAAAAAACAACTCCGGGATGAAATCTGTATGTAAAATTACGATAGTAAATAGTAAATGAACTTCAAGCATTTGTTACTTCATACTTTTAAACCATCGATCGATATTTCAAAATTCACAAGATTACATCTCAGTTCAGGGCTGAGTAATGTGTGTGTCGTGATGTGGTTATTATTATTACATACATACACATACATTTTAACAGGTGGTAGATCTACGTGCGAGATCGTCTGCGTTGGTACCACCCTCCTTTCTATTTACAACGTGAAGTAGTTCGCTGTGTTTCGGTTCTTTACTTTTACATGGAAGTCCCATGACATTAGGGGATAGCATAGGTCGTGTCAATCGGCGGTATCACTTTCCATCAGGTGAATCGTTAGCTTGTTTGCCCTTGACGTTCTACAAAAATGATCTTGGCTCATACTTTTTAGGGCGCTGTCGCGAAAAATCTTTCAACAGTCGGGTTTTAGTGTTTGAACCAATTTTTTCGGAACAATTATTTTGCGTCTTTCGCTCTACTGCCAAATTTATTGGAGAAGGTATTCAACAAGCCCTTTAAAGTGAAAACCTGAGTACGTTCACAAGCAAATATAACCTTTTATAACTCAATGTTACAAAAAAAAAAAAACAGATTTAACTTTACGACATTATTTTGCTGCTTCTTTATTACGCATTCTGTGAGCCCATAAAATTTTTAACACAAAAATTCACGTAAATTATTTTCAAAGTCAAATATTTTCCCCAGAAAGGTGTGAAATTAAACTTTACTGTAATTTTATAAGCCCTAAAAGAAATTGCAAAATTACGGCCTTTTCCAAGAAAAAAAAATATATTTAAAAATTCATGATGAAGAATGAAAAAGTTTTTGGAGCTTGATTGGTATTCTTAAATGTTTTTTTTTCGAAGTCAACCGTTTTTATGAAGAAAGAAAAAAATAAGAAAACCATGTTATAAAATTTTTTGCGCGGATTTTTTTTTTTGTAACAGACAAATTTGTTTTTAAGCAAAGAACTTTTTTTTTTGGCAATTTCTTTTTGTGGTTTGAGTTTCAAAAAGGATTCAAGTCATGTTTAATAGTAAAAACCTGGTGTAGTACATCACGAAACACACATTGACTCATCCCTGGATTAATATAAAATCTTGTATCGCAGGCCCCATGCAATGATATAGTATAAACTACATAGATAAGAATACCAAATCCAAGACCGGTAAGCGAAACAGAGCGTCTTACAAATAACTCAAAGTTCCACCGCCGCCGAGATCTGTACCCGAAACCTCTAGCGTAGCAGTCAGCTGTTCACACCACTGCGCTACCGAGGTCGTTGATATGTTACTATTATGTTTTATGAGATGCAGTCTTGACTTATACTATTGAAGAGACCTACCAGTAATCAACTGTCAGTTTCTTCACCGTAGATCAGCTTTTCGAACCGGTGGTAATTTAAAATAACTTACCATATGTCTATTTAAATAAAATACATTTCGATTTTGTTTTTTTGGGGACGTGGTAGCTCAGTTTGTTTCGTGCCTTGGTTAACCGACCCACGCGACTCGATAGATCGAGGGCTCGAGTCTTGGGTTGCCGTGAGTTGTAGCTGCCATGTTGGCATAGTGGCGACAGATTCGCAACCTGGCACACTGGGAATCAACATAAACATGCGAAATGCGGTGTGTAACACTTCTGCCGACCCAGCTCGAGAGATTACGACGTGAGTTTGTGTTTTGTTGTTTATGATGTTTTGTTTTTGTCTGTCAGACAAAGGAACAATCTTCTTTTCCTCCGTCCATTTTTTTTTCCGCTGCACACTCGCCACTCTGTCCCACCACTGCAACTCCTGTTCACCAGGATCAACAGTGGCGTCCTTTGATCGGATAATCAACAAATAATGCAGCTGTGCATTAACGCACAGGCTGTGCCCGGACACCGTAACGGCTGTCTTTGGATCCGCAACGAACTTAATCAGAAGAAATAGGAGGTAGTAAGAAACCGATTTCAGTCAATTCTCCTGACAATCCTTCGTCCATCTGTTTATTGTTTGGGTTGTATGACTGTCGTCGTCATCTATCACACTCGTCTTTCTGAATCCCGTTGACCCCCAAAACCACTTGAATATACAGTTTCTTGTAAACAGAAAAGTGGGGCACAAGTCGCACAATACTTAGCAAGAGCTGACTTGACTACCATAGATTTAAAAAAAATCAATAACAATATATGTACATCCAAAGGACATTTTTTTAGGAATTAAAATTGTTAAAGCACCTGTTTCAACCAAAAATCTTACAAATAAAAAATTATAACCTTTATTTTCCAAAATAAAACATTTATACATTGATTCATAACGTCCGCAGTAGTTTTATTTAACTGCTGACGTTATCGCCCTCCCCTAGTTACAATTTTATTAAAATTACGTACAATAGAGAAATCAAGAAAAATAATAAGAAAAAAGCTACTATCAAAATCAAGAATATACAATTTATACAAATTCATTAAAAAATAAATAAAAATCAATATTACATCAATGATGAAAATTAAAGAGAAACCAACAATAATATTACAAAAAGTTAATCATTGAAATAACAATGAGCACACAAAAAAACTAAATAGAATTTATAATTATTATGTGCATGCCTAACCCATTATTTCGTATTTAAAATTGTGTCCATGTGTGTGCGCTTGTATTTTTGAATGCGTGTGATGTATGAAAAAATTATTTTGATTTTTTACAAGCCTTGAAAAATCTACTACTTCACTTATCTCATACCAAAATAGAACTAAAGCTGGCCAATTCTTTCATATATTTCTTTTCGTTGTTAAAACTCTAAAAAGGAGTCAGTATCGCATGCATTAGCATTAGCTAGGGTAGAAATAACTGAGGAAGACCGGAATATTTTCCGCCACACGTCAGCTCTCAGTGAAAAAGTAAAGGTGAAAAGATTTTTAAATGTGCTGATAATTTAAACTGCCCTTTCAGAGTGCCGAGGACAAATGTTGAAAATAAAACACCCTTTTACAAAGTTTCGTAACGCTGAGTTTTGCTTCGTGAACATTTGCATTGGGAATTGTAGGGTGCTACATTCAGCGGGGTATAAGAATCATAGTTAAAGAAAATGTGTTTCTGTACTAGAAGACTGGAGTAGTCATTATCTTTTACAACCACCGGTTCGGAATGCTATTTCTACGTGGAGGAATCCGGCAAGAAACCTCGTTAGTATCATTTTTCGATATTCGAAATACAATAACTTCAAATTATCTACAATTCGTAAATTACTCTAGTTTTCTAATTATAAAGTAGAATACAATATGCTTTCTGCAATGTGACGCTATTTTTGTGATTAATTTGATTTTGTGGTTAATAAAAAGTAAAGGAGAAAAGAAATATTTTGCCTTTCGAGGTGACCTCAAATTGATTGAGGCTCCAAAAACCAGCTAGAATGTTTGTTTTTTAGTTATCGCAGTACAGTCTCAAGATTGTCATTCTAAATTGTAACGTAGAGATTGATTTATGGCTGTGTGTCTCCTTAAAAGATGAAGAAGAGATATTGACTAACGGATTATGTTCTAGGAGTATAAATTCACATCTACCTACCTACCAAAAATGTCCAAGAACCTGTGTTGGCTTTTTACATAATGCATAGAGATGACAACCATGTTACTAAAAGAAGCTTATACGATGTCTTTTAGGAAAGAATCATGCCTTGATATAACGCAAACCTGAGTGAAATGGATCAATATTACACGGTAAGCTGACCCCAAAATATTTGAGTTAAAAGCTTGAATTAAGATGATATAATGATTTACCATGAATTAGTCGATAACGTTCCAAAAACGCTGCATGTCTATAATTTATCCGCAATTACTTTCCATGTTTGCGTCTCCTCTTATACCGGAAATATAGAAGAAAAACACATAACATACACTAACGCCGTAATTTATCCCTCGAGAAGAGTATGCAGAGTTGTTTCACACCGCATTTCGCATGTTCATGTTGAGTCTCAGTGTGAAAGGTTGCGAATCATCAATCAAACATGGCAGCTACAACGTATAGCAGCCTGAGATTCGAACCCTCCCGCCGTCGGTCGTTTAACAAAGGCAAGTTAGCTGATCCAAGAAGAAAAATCTTCTTCATTTTATATCGCTTGCTATGAAACCATACCCAAAACTAAGGCAGCATTGTCACGTCTAGCATGAACCTACCCCCTTTGCATTTCACAACACGATCTACGACTGAGCTCACAGCAACGCTCTTGTAGGTACTATATACTTGTATTTCAAATACAAAACTCAAAGTTCCCTCAAAATTTGTATGTTTGTGTTTGAATTTTAAATGTTAAGGCGATGTTGCTAGCTTAATTAGTAAGAATTTCCGTCTCTTAATTTGTTTTAAAAACAATATCGAAATTTAATTATCATGATTTGTAATTCTATTTAAAAAGCAACTAAGGAGGTTTCTTGCCGGATGCTTCCCGTGAATAAGCATTCCAAAACGGTGTTAGTTGAAAAAAACGATAATATTTAACAACTTTTTTAGTTTTAAGTAAAATAAACCTCTTTGACTATTGTGTTTAGGGTTGGAAGGTTGTTCTTGGAAGAAATAAATGTGAAATTACCTTTTAAAATTACGTTTTTACCTGTAACAGTGGTGTATTTGCTACTGAAGTCGCCGTATAAGAATGTATTAGTAAATAATTATAAATTATTATGAGTATCATAAATTTACGGCTTGACATCAAGTCGACTGCATGTCAATTTTTCTTCTTAAATAGGTACCTAGTTTTAATAACTGACAATCAGTTTTGTACTGAAATAAAATAGATTTTTAAACATCATTGGCAAACAAGCAGACGGGTTTCCAGATGGAAATTGATACCGCCTATTGACACGAGATTGATGCCGCCGTTGATGTCTGAAAACTTTAAGAGCACGTGCAGTGCTTTGCCCATGTACAGGTAAAGATGTTGTACTAACTCTTCAATCCTTCGAACAGAAACACAGCGAACTTCTTCACGTTGTAAATAGAAAGGAGGGTGGTACCAACCCAGACGATCTCGCACGTAGATCTGCCACCCGTAAAATATTGATACCGTCCAGAGTCAAACTTAGTACAATGGAAAAAGCAACTCAAACCTGATTCTAGCAAGACTTTCAACGAACAAAGAGAAACCAGGAGTTTCCATTTCGTACATTGTTGTTTTGTTCTTATGTAAATGGACTCTTTATATTCATCCATGTACATGTACACTATATCATTGTTCTATCATCTACTCTAATTTCTAAATTAATCTTTTAATTTGAATTGAGTTTAACTTAAAGTTTAACAATGTCGTTGGGTGTTCTGATTCAAAAATAAACTTATTTAAAGTTTCTCTATGGGATCAAATAAAACATAACTTAGCCGACTGCTACGCTAGAGGTTCCGGGTTCGAATCCCGGCGGGGGCGGGACTTTGTGTTATTTGCAAGACGCATTGTTTAGCTTACCGGTCTTGGATGTTGTATTCTTATTTATTTAGTATATACCATATCGTTACTTAGCACCTGCGATACAAGTTCTTACGATACTTAATGCAGGGATGAGTCAACGTTTGTGTCGTGATGTGGTTATTTATTTATTTTAGCTACATTAAGAATTCAGTACACTGTGAGTCGCACTTGAAAGGTTACGTACATGGTTTAACAATATGTAATTTTTAGATTTTAATAGAAACAAGAACAAGCGAAAAATTTAGACATTTCTTGTATTAGGATTTTTTGCCTATATTCCTTTTTGAGTTTTTTTCTTTTTCAAAATTAAGATTATATGTATGTGCTGGTTTTCATATCACTACTTTCGAAGATGCTTTGATCAGTACATAATGTTCAAAGTCCTATGCTTGTTTTGCATGTTTCAATTTGAAAGTTATACCTTAGCTTTAACGTCCCGTTTTTTCACTTTGGGTACGGAACCCTAAAAACTAACCTTTCTGAATAGCTATTTAGCATATACACCAAATATTGACCAAGATAGAATCTTATGGGCGGAATTCTAAATAGGTCGAGGCTTACACCGACTACGACGTAAAGGCGGCTGCCTTTGACTTTGCACAAGAAATTTTTGACTCGTCTAGTACTGTCTTTCCATCTCACAAAGACGGTTCGGCTAAAGGTTGTTCTTTCAGGCGTGTACGTGGACATTGTAACGACCTCGGTGGCGCAGTGGTGTAAACAGCCGACTGCTACGCTATAGGTCCGGGTTCAATCACGGCAGTATTGGAACTTTGTGTTATTTGCAAGTCGCATTGTTTCGCTTACCAGTATTGGATGTTGTATTCTTATCTATGTAGTTTATACCATATCGTTGCTTAGTTCCTGCGATACAAAATTGTTTTAGTGCCGGACTGGGTCAATGTGTGTGTCCTGATGTGGTTATTATTATTATTTTTTCAGTAGGCTCAGCCCCGGCTTTACAATTTTTTTGAACCGGGGCTTCATCTTTGCAATGGCGCCTTTTGCTGCCTATTTTTCGTTGGTGATGAGCTTTTTTGGAAAAAGCGTCTTGTAATTTGGAATTTTGGCGCCCTCTTGAACCTGCCACCCGGGGTAAGGGCCATGGTTTGCCCCCCCCCCCCTAGATCTGGGGCTGAGTGGGCGTAGTCTCGAGGTCACTCAGTTAATAGGTTACGTGTTTACTAGAAAAATGTGCATGTACATTGCATACGTTTGATCATATTCATTGCCGAACGGTCTTGGTGTAATGATCGTAGTTTCGATTAAGAAATTAAAACAAAATTTTCATTTCCCTATATCATAAGCTTAGAACATGAATTCAGGAATATCAACGAAAATCTACGCTTCTTCCGAAATCTTCAATATTTCAATGCCGTAGAAAAAAATGTTTTAAAGGAGTTTTGAGAGGTGTCGCAGGTGATATCATTTTGTGATTACGTTTTTGTAGGTGTTATAATGTTTTAATTTTAATGATAAACAAGTATTCAGATATTGTTTTGAAAGACTAAGAAAGCTGAATCGTTGTAGACAACGATATTTTACCCGCCCTAATAATGTAGATAAAACTATGCCATTTTCTCTCGCGATGTTACAGTCCGACTTTACGAAGACGGGTTTGCGGGTGGATGCCAGTTGTTTCAACCCGCCTTCATAACTTAGACGGTTCTGTATGCAATATTGCAGATCACTCCACTTTCAAGTCACGTTCCTATCGCACTCTAGGTTTTGGTTGCTGCCTGGTTTGAAGATGTATTAACGTATTTGCATTTATAGTCGTTTTAAAAGCATCGAGAAAAATGAACGGTAATGAAGAACTTAGATATTAAATAATTTATCGCCTAGTTATGTAAGGTGTATGTACGTAGCCCACCAGATGCAATTTGAAGTGGATGATAGCTGGATTTATACTAAGAAGACTGTTGGGGAAAGGTTGGGTTTTAGTGGGGACCATGGGCAGTACGGAAAGACGCAGCGAAGGCAGGCCTGACACAAGGTAGATCGACGATCTGGTAAGGGTAGTGAGAAGCCGCTGGATGCGGGCAGCACTGGACCGATCGGTGTGGAGGACCTTGAGGGAGGCCTTTGTAAAGCAGTGGAAATCTTCCAGCTGATGATGATGATGAGCACGGCAGGCAAGGCGTGGTGTTGGTCGGGCCCCACGAGGTGGAAGGTTGATCTTATAAAAGTTGTAGGGAACCGTTGAATCCAAGCAATATAAATCACTCTGAAAATATTAGGGGGAAGCCTATCTCCAGCAGTAGATGACTTCCAGCTCATAATGATGAAGACTTAATACCGCTAGTGAATTTTAATCAAACCTTTTTTAGAACAATATTTCACAAGAAATCGCAACAAATTGATAGAATGAAGTCGCGGGGAAAAAATTGTAAGTAATATAAATTTACTATGGTTGATTGTTATGAATTTAGAACAAACTCAAAACTAAAGAATTAACAAGATAAATAAGAAAATAAATTTAATTTGACAAGGTTAGAGGAGCTGACTGTACTGAATTGAAGTCTTTGGTATTCGTACGAACCATAAATGTAAATATTAAAAAAAAATATCCGTTCGGAATAGATGAAACATTGAGTTGAACAAATACCAATGGTATGAGTTGTTGGTATCAGACCAGAATAAATGGTGACTATATATTTAAGGCACGGGATAAACTGAGTAGCCAGGTGACGTGGCTCGGATGGCCAAAAAACACAAAGAAAATAAACAAAAAATTGACGTCCTCGGTGGCGCAGTGGTGTAAACAGCCGACTGCTACGCTAGAGGTTCCGGGTTCGAATCCCGGCGGGGGCGGGACTTTGTGTTATTTGCAAGACGCATTGTTTCGCTTACCGGTCTTGGATGTTGTATTCTTATTTATTTAGTATATACCATATCGTTGCTTAGCACCTGCGATACAAGTTCTTACGATACTTACTACAGGGCTGAGTCAATGTGTGTGTCGTGATGTGGTTATTATTATTATAACATTTATTCGAGCAATTCCTGAGTTGAGTTTATAGCTTTATATAATACACGTGTATATATGCATAAATGAATGTATATAAAAATAAAATGTATCATAATAATAAGCAGGCGACTCCACCACTTATCTTGTGCTTCGCGAATAATCTGTCAATAACAACAACAACGTGTATTTTCCTATGCAACACGGAGGTAGGTAGCAGTATAAAATCATCGTAGGCACGATAACGACTTGAATGATTTCGCTTTATTTGGACAGTCACAATATATTATAACGGTGAGTCAGGAAAGTTTTTACAAAACGCGCGTTCTGTCGTCAGTCGTAGGTGTTTATTATGTTGTCTGCTCGGAAGCATTTGGAAGCTGCGCTGCGCCAAAAATAATAATAATTATATAATTAAATTATTACTTCTCATTCTAAGTGAACCGTCTTATACACGTTGTATAATATATAAGTTCTTATGAGAAAAAAATATCTTTAAACGTAAAGTAAACCTTAGTTACAAAGTATTGTGTAATTTTTGGCAGAGAACAATGTACGCCACCAGTGTTGGTAGCGTGGCGGTGGCGTCCGTCTCATGGAGACACGGTAGTGGTGTTTAGTGATGGCTTGACTAAGAGTCGTACTAAGGAAGTGCGACGACGTCGACTGCTAGTTTTGAATTAAGCGCGCCTTACAGTTTTCTGCATAATTCAACCACTTTCGATTAATATGGACGCAAGTTTGTTAGTATTTTCTGAAAGAAATGGTTGCCTATATATATCTACTTGAGTGACGTATTTTCTCTCGTCTATTTTCGGATAAACCGAACCAGACCACTCAATATCCAAATCTCTGAGCTAACAATACGCAGCCATGCATAATTTAGATTCAAATACATTTAACAGACAATTTACAAAAATTTATAGATTCATAGTTAAAAATTCATTTTGAAGCCTTAATTCCCTTGGAAAATCATAAAAACTTTCTTTGATAATCTTTATTAAGAAAAAATAACAGATGAGATAAATTATATAGAAAAAAATAATCCACGTCGTTGGAGGACGTAGTAGCTCTGTTTGTAAGGTAGAAGGTTGGCGTAGGTTGTAGCTAAGGCCCGTTTAGAGACTGCTGGGACAATGTGACCTGCTTGTTTGCAAGGCTCACCATTTTAGGGGCACACCCGCTACTCTGTCCCACCACTTCAACTCCTGTTCACCAGGATCAATTGTGGCGTCCTTTGATCGAATAATCAACAAATTATGCAGCTGTGCAATGACGCACAGGCTGTGCCCGGACACCCTACCGGGTATCTTGGGACCCGCAACGAACTTAATCAGAAGAAATAGGAGGTAGTAAGAAAGCGGTTTCAGACTTCCCTCCCAGCAAAACGGAGACAGCAATCGAAATGGCCCAGAGGCCAAAAACTAAGAGGGAGACAGTCAGGAGACGCCTGACCGTCAAAACACCACAGAATTCCACTAACTAATAGGGGATTAATTAGATACAAACCTAAATCTTACACCAGTAATATTGGTGACAAAACTTTTTAAAGGCACGGAAGTTTCCCTTCGTTTTTACAAGATCTAGGTAATAGTCCTACTTATTACCAGCCAGAAACATGAATCATGTTAAATTTGATTTGATTTGAGAGGCTACACTCCCAGAAGATGTGATGGCATTTGTATAAAGGCTCACCAGTGGCGGTTCTTAAGACGTGCCAGCCGTTGGAGTAGTGCGGTGTCTGAGGGTTCCTTTGGCTTCCCTCTATCCCGTAATGCTCTGACAGCTAACGGCGTTGGAGAAACGTGGAGCTTTAGTCGGTGTAGGCACGGGATCTCCGTGAGCCCAACAACTCTTTCGGTCCCCCCGGGCTGAAGGAGATCCAGGAGGATTTCGCCACGTTAAAAAAAGGTTGTAGCTGCCATATTCCTCATTGTGCCCGGAAAGTGGCGACAGTTTCGCAACCTGTCACACTGGGACTCAACATGAACGTGCGAGATGCGGTTTGTAAAACCTCTGCCAACCTCTCTAGTGGCATTACCGCGTGATTTTATGTTATTTGTTATGAATCGACAAAAAATGATTTTTTTTTTAATCTTCTCATATACTTATTTATTACTATTAACTTCTATTTATTTTATTAATCTTCATAGAATAGAAGATTTTTCTTCGTAGTACAATATACGTGTTACATATTTATTTATTTGGCTGAATTTTGAGTACAAAAAGATATTTCATACAGCAAAGTTTTTCTAAACCTATAATTTTTTCTATAACTATATGGACTTTGAATTCTGTTTCTGTTAGTTCATTCGAGTTAACCTTATTAAAAGTTTTGTATCTCATATTGAATTGTATTTATTTGGTTATTAATAAACAAAATCTATTAAAAACTAACAGCCAGAAGTGGATCTCTCTTATACTAGAGTAAAAAAAAAAACTTTTTAAAAATATAATTAATATTAAGTATCCCGTTTATTATCCACTTTATCATTGTTTGTAAATGTGTGAGTGTATGCGTGTGTTTGTCTTCTCAATATATTTTAAGTAATGGAAATTCTTAAGTATTTTCTCCGAGACTAATATTTAATTTATATTTGAAGAACCTTGATTGCTTAAACAAATTAACTAAATTTAATTAAATAGAAAAGGTTGGGAATCAGAATTTCCTGTAAATATCTAATAATTAATTATAGAGTGTATTTCATATTCGTCACTGTCAGATTGTAAATTATGCTGCTTAAAAAAGGTATTAAAATAGAAATTGACATTTATAATAATTAATCGATAAAGTTTTTTGTAAATTTAATTTCCACAGTCCTTTTAACAAATAATGTAAGACATTAATATTTTTTTTTTGGATATTTAATTTCCACAGATCTGTTAACAAAATTCAGTATGGTGCTTTATCAATATAGAGGTAAAGAAATATAGATCTTGTAGTACATATATATGGTTATTATTATTATTATTTGTATCAGAGCCACCAGCGTTACTTCGACGCTGTCTGCGAGAAAGACCTGTACAAGGTGAACCCGCGGGACAAGCCGTGGGAGAGAACTACTATACACGTGAGTCACTTACCTGTATAAACAAACTTATTGACAAACAACCCTATGAGATTGAATTTGATTTCATTATATATAAATATGTCGGAGGAAGCTATAAATAGAGTTGATTGTTGTTAACAATATGATCTGTTAACATTTTACCTACTTTTAAAAATCTCATTTTATTTAACTTCATTTGTACCATTTTTAATAGTCTAGAAACTTAATAAGAGTAAAGGATATTGTGATTGATCTAATGACCAATCAGAGCAGAGCACGTGCCTCGAGTGAAGTCGGGGCGTAATTTTTACTTTAGCGATGGAGATAGATCTTGCGCGGCATTCAAGTAAGAACCACTGATCGAGTTGGATCATAGAGTTGGCTATAGTAGGATTTGTATCCTGAACTCGCTGCTCGGTCTTAGTTTTCATTTCTAATTGTGAACTTCTTAAGTACAGAAACGGTTATCATTGTGTTTTGTGCTCGCATCTTACCCTGATGACGCCCACTAAATCCACAACCACTGAGGACGATGTGATTGGAAACGAGATTTCTCCGACATATATAAATAGTCGAAAATCTATTGAAATACTTGGTCAGTGCAAAATTTGGGTAATGTTTGTTGGTAGTTAGTGGGTCACATGGAGCTGTAAAATTACTTCTTTATACCACATCCGGGCAAACAAACAGACGGTTCTCCTGATGGAAACTGATTCCGCCGCCAATTGACACTACAGTAACCTTGATGTCTAGATGCCAGGAGCACCGCCAATGTTTGTAGGTAAAGATGTTATAAATATCGTTCCGGTAATGACACTGGCTTTCCAATCCTTCGAACCAAACACAGCGTACTGTTTCACGACAGAAATAGAAAGGAGAGTGGTACCAGACGCTCTCGCAACCGACATACCGGTTAAAAACATAACCCTCCTTTAAACCTTACCTCCGGTAAATCTGGCATAAAATAATAATAAAAACTACAATGGCTGAAAAGGGTTGCCATGACAACTTGTCAACAAAATTTTAAAATTAAATCTCTGTTTCGTTTTTTTTGCGTACCTTACCCAAAGGGTAAAAAAAAATCCTAGCACTAAGACTCGCTGTCCGTCCGTCAGTCTGACAGCGGGTTTTATGTCATGAACCATAATAAAAAAATTATTTAAAATCAAAGTGGGTCATACAAGAAATGAGAACTTTTCGACATGTTTTGGTTGCACTTATTACTTTTATTCAATAATATAAAAGTATGTTTAATTCTATAAGATGTTAGGGAATCCATCATTTCAGGATTCCTTTCTATATCTCCATGAAAGATTATCTCTACAATTAATAATGATTGGAGTGTCTGTTCGAAATGAAATTAATGAGAGCTTTTCACTCAATAGGTACTTATGGAAGTTTAGTGTGTTAAAATTTTGTGTCGGAATATAGCTTTTGTTACAATAAATAAACTACATCACGACACACACATTGACTCAGCCTTGCAGTAAGTATCTTAAGAACTTATATTATAGGAACTAAGCAACGATATGGTATAAACTACATAGATAAGAATACAACATCCAAGACCGGTGAAACAATGCGTCTTGCAAATAACACAAAATTTGACCACAGAACCTATAGGATCTTCAAAATTGGAAACATGGATTTTTTTTTACTTTGTACCTATTGGACAATTTGCTTAAGTTTTTAGATTTCCAGGTTTTATGGGGATTGAACAGATTAAAATTATCACAAGATAAAAGGCATGCAGAGCCGCGGGGCATCAGCTAGTTAGTAATAAGAATGAACTGATGATGGGTTATTGATGATTAAGGAAAATAGCAAGCTTTGCGTTTTGGTAAAACCCTACGATTTTTCCTTAAACGAAATGTGTTGCGAATTGATGGTATATTTCCTGGTTTCTTGTAACGGTAGTCAATAAGACATAGATTTTTTTATTTTAATTTTATTTAAGGATTAGGGGAGATGAGAAAGATGCTCAAAAATTAACAATTTAAACTGCAATTTAATTAGACCGTCATATCAAAATCATTATATTATTCTTAATTAAAGGACGTGGTAGCTCAGTTTGTTACGTGCCTTGGTTAACCGTCCGACCTAAATCGACAGGTCAGGTTCGAGGCTCGGATTGCCGTACGTTGAAGCTGATATATTCCTCATAGTGCCCAGATATTGGCGACAGATTCGCAACTGTCACACCAGCACTCAACTTAAACATACAAAATGCGGTGCTTAATACCTGTGCCTATCCCTATTGAGACATTTATTCCCTCGTGAGTTCATATTTATGTTTATGTCATGTCATTGTGAACTGTATAGAACCCCAATCCTCATTCCTGGATTTGCCTGTGCCTGTAATAGGAATTTAAAAAATCTAAAAACCCACGTTTTTAAATCTCCTAAAAAATAAGAAAATAATCCTACGGGGCCGAAAGAGCGGCCACTCAAAACGTGGGGGCGTATATTGTTTAAGGGATTATTAATGGGTTATATTTACATGACGTGTTTAGATCGTGGGTGTAGCATTCGAAAATACTCTCTTACTTCTATTAACCCTATTATTATTATTGGAGAGCCAGTGTAATTACAGGCACGAGAGTTATAACATCTTTTACCTCTACATGGGCAACGCTCCGGCGGTGCTCTTTGGGTTCTAAGACATCAATAGGCGGTATCACTTTACAAATGAATCGCCCGTGAAGTTGAAAAAAAAAAAAATAATATGTTCATTATTCATGACCTGACATCCTGTTATTGGATATTGGATTGTTTTTTATTAATCCTATATAATCTTAGGAAATGTTTAAAGTAAAAAAAAAAAATCGAAATCCTAAAGGTATGGAACCCTGCACTAGCAAGATTTAACTATCAAATTAACAGCTCAGGTTTTCGATTGGACATTTGAGCTATGTGTAAGATAATGATCACTTTCAAACTAAATACATAGGAGGCGAGTACAGTCGAGTGGGTGATAGTTCTGGATTAGCAAAGCTTAGCTAACAAGTGCTGCTTACTCTCAAAGTAAATTTATATTTGCCGGTAGATTAAACTCAATAGTTCTATGGATTAAAAGGTACATTAAAATTGTAATTTGACTGAACTTGTCTTTGGTTTAGTAAAAACTCTAAAAATACAACAAAAAAAAACCGATTACGGTGACTACATTGATTCGGTTACAGCGACTGTTTTTTGCCATAAATTAAAATTTATAATTAACGCCGCTTAAGCTTCAGGGCACACCCACCACTCTGTCCCACCACAGCAACTCCTGTTTATCAGAATCCACAGTGACGTCCTTTGATCAAAAAGTCAACTAATAATGCAGTTGTGCAATGAAGCACAGGCTGTGCCCGGACACCCAAACGGCTGTCTTGGGACCCGAAACGAACTTAATCAGAAGAAATAGGAGGTAGTAAGAAACCGATTTCAGACTTACTTTTCAGACCGCTTGAGCTTCTGAAATATTAAATAATAATCATAGCTTCAATAATGATTACAATAGAAAAAAAATCGATGTTTGATCGATTTTCGATCGATTATTTTTTTTACAAAAACGGTAAAAAATATAGGCATTTTTTCAATTTACATGCAGTCTATTCAATCGTACAATGTGCTTTCCTTTGTATTTTGTGATATTTTGGTTGAAATACAAAGAATAACATAGTGAGCTTACTATGATTATAATTTTGATCTATACGATAATTTAATTGTATCTATTATTGTTCACTGCACTATCGAATTGGTATATAACTGTTATGATAGTGTATTTGATTTAAATAAATAAATAAATTATATACCAATGGATATATTTTCGAATTGATCAATTCACGATGTGATTGATCATTCAATGAAATGGTTGTATTCCATTAAATGGCAAGTCGGCCGTTTAAATTTCTACGTTTTATTATTTGTCAGCAAGATTTAGCCATAACATAATTGTAGGATATCAATTTTTATCACATTGTATCAAAATAAATATCAAGTATTCGGGGTTTTTTCTGCAATTTTCGTTTTGAATCCAATAAAATAAACAAAACAACAACGAAAATTTGTTTTTTTCAGCAAAATTCATCTATTCTTTGCAATTAGTAGTTTTTGGGTCAGGGATTTTTTTTCCTGGATTTGACATCGTTTCTGGCACTCACTTGCCACTACAGGGACACCGCTCGCTCTGCTCGTCTGCTGTGGTCACAATACTCAACCTAACTTAACAAATTCTCAATAAAATCCATAATTATGTCACTATTGTATTTCATGAAACGGCTACTACATGAAGTGATAAATTCAGTGATATGGCCATGATGCATACATCAAGAGTAAGAAGTTCAATGTTCATTACTGTGTTGCCATTTGGTGTTAGCTGTGCTGAACAATTTTTTTTTTTTTTGGTTAACCAACGATTAAAAACTCGATACAATATATTTTTAACATTTTAAGAACTTCTTCAGAGTCTTAATCACTTATAGGCTAACACAGCATGCAATGTAATTTAAGTTTTTTTTATTAACTTAACTAAGTTATTAAAATTACAAAAAGGTAACAATAAGTAAAAAACATACATTTTAATAACATTCAGGTATTCGTTCTATGGCATTAGTAAAAATCCTACCCATAGTATCATGGTGTAGGTCGATAACATCACTGAGGCTATTGGCAATTTTGCATAGTCTAGCTACAGGCGAGTTTGAGCCAAGAATCGTCAGCTAGTATTTAGTAGTATAAAAGTATTTAGTCTCTTTTCCTTCCAAATGTACCTAATTAGAAGTTTAGGAATAGGGGAGAATAGGGAATGCGAGCTCGGGGTAATTAGAGCGTCAATTTTTATTTTACTTTTCAATTCTATTCTGGTAACGAGATCCATATTACCCTATTACGGTTTCAAAACAAAAAAATCTTGTTATTTCATACTACGGTGCTACTTTAAAAGTATTTTAGTAGCTAAAAACGTTTTAGTTTTCTTAAATCCTGACGTTGCAGTAAAAATGTAAAAGCTTTCAATTTTTATTAGACTACAATAATATGTAGTTACGGAGTGTGCCTTTGCTATGGTCGCATTTTTTAAAATGGCAATACCATCATCATGGCAATGACTTTGAGTATTTTGCAAGTGTCAAGTATATATTTATTATAAAGGAATGAAATGATGATGAGATGAATAATGAAAGGATGAAAATGATGTCCACAGTAATATGCTAGTACTGTTACTGTAGGCTATGACGAAAAAAAGCAGCCAAATCGTCGTATCTTTAACTCTTTCTCTCAACTTGTACAGCACTACACTATTCACTGGTTAAAACACTAGCATTTAATACATTAATTTCTGCTGATATACATTCAAGAAAAGACTATAAAAATTAACCACCGTTTCCTATGCCTTGTTTGTTTATTTAATAATTGCAAATATATTATCAAACCTCTTCAAAGTTAACCTTACTAATTTTGGGGTACGCCACTCTGTCCGACTCTTGCTGACCAGGATCAAAAGTAACGTTCTTTAAAATCGATTAATGCAGATGTGCAATATTCAGGATACATGCTCGAGCATACTACCGGCTGTCTTGGGATCCACAACAAATTTAACCAGAAGAAATAAGAGGATGTAAGAGACCAAAATCACTTGAATAGATTTTCATTGAATAAAAATAAAATATTTTGGAAAGTATTTTTTCTTTTTTTATTTTCTAAATCACGGCTTATTAAATAAATAAATACTGAAATTACAAAAATTACGGAAATGAAATTCAATAACAATATTTGTAATTGAAATTCATTTCTGTGAAATAAAGAAAATTATTATCTTAAATGAGTCCTCATCACCCGACTCTCCTTTTCTCTCAATCCCTAAATAGACAAATTCAGTTGAAAGGTAAAAGCTTGGCTTGGAACTTTGTAAATATATATTTATCTTTCTGCTTTTAGAGCTTAATTAAAGTTTTTAGCGATAATCTCTGAGTCAACACCTTGTTTATTTAATGTTAGAAGTTCCTTCCGAAAATGATACCAAACCGAAAATGGTGCAAACACATTGACTCAGCCCTGCAGTAAGTATCGTAAGAACTTGTATCGCAGGCGCTAAGCAACGATATGGTATATACTAAATAAATAAGAATACAACATCCAAGACCGGTAAGCTAAACAATGCGACTTGCAAATAACACAAAGTCCCGCCCCCGCCGGGATTCGAACCCGGAACCTCTGTAGAGAATATTATTGAGAAAGTTATATTATCGGCCGCACTGGCGCAATCGCGTGTGTGATCCAACATTTAGTAGTGGCATTATGATGGTTAAGGTTTTTTTTTTTTTTTTTTGATAATTTAGCCATTTTTATAATAAAAAATGTGCATTTCTAATGAGAAAGGCAAAAACATGAGCACTATGTATTTATATATGTAAAGATCTTTATATACAATGTTTTGAGCAAATAAATGATTGATATATTTTGAACAAAAGATTTTATATTCGGCTTTATATTCGACTTGTTTATTTTTATTTTTTGTCGACCTCGGTGGCGCAGTGGTGTAAACAGCGGACTTCTACGCTAGAGGTTCCGGGCTCGAATCCCGGCGGGGGCGGGACTTTGTGTTAATTGCAAGACGCATTGTTTCGCTTACCGGCCTTGGATGTTGTATTCTTATCTATGTAGTTTATACCATATCGTTGCTTAGTTCCTGTGACACAAGTTCTTACGATGCTGCTGGGCTGAGTCAATGTGTGTGTCGTGATGTGGTTTTTATTATTATTATAATCATTATTTTTCAGGGACGTCTACAGCAAGTACATTACACGAACATATAAAATTCACATATTATAAACAGAAACTGATGTACATGCCTGTAACAGACGAACACAACATTTACAAAGGTCACACAGTACGTGTATATTAAAGCAAAAACAGGTGATAAAGAAAAATAACACTATTTTAGGTTTAAATATTACCAAAAAGGGAGGTTTTTTTAAATTGAATAGAAATCTGAAAGATCCTGAACCCATTGACAGATAATTTTGGCATCTTATATTAATTATTAATTAATTTTAACCAACTGTAAACAAGGAAGGTATGCTTGTTTTATAAATAATTTCTCTGTATGAAACAACTTGTAAATTTGTTAATGAAATAAATATGAGCATGATTTCCATTTTATTTAATTACTCACAGATTTGATAACTAATCATCCTATTACTTTTAAATTAGTCAACTGAGTTGACCAGTTTTATATCGTCACAGAGAAACAGGCAGACGGCTAATCGGATGGAAAGTGGTACCGCCTGTCATTTCATTGATGCTGATAATTTTTAATGCAATGTCATTTTGTGAAAATTAATTTGTTTTCATTTCAAATGTTATTTTTAATGTTTAATGTTATAGTTAATTGATATTTTGAATACGGTCAAATTATGTTACCTTTTGAATGAATGCTACAAAATGAACAGTTAAAAAACATTGGAACTGTTAATGAACATCGGAATTAATAATCAATAAAAAGCGAGTTTGACGGTTCCATGGTTTAATTTGTTCCCGTTCTTATGAAATCTTACCCAGGTTTACTTTTACGTGTGTCTCAGCAGCAAATTTTCCAGGAAATGTATCACAGAATACGCAACTTTAAAACTATGGACATAGATTTTAAATTCAATGACTCTTTACTATCGAGAACTGATGCGTCACAGGTCAAATAACACAATCAAAACATTATTAAAAAGTTTTATTTCATTCATTCTGACACTCAAAACACGTTACACAACCCACTACATAAGATTTTCCATAACGCCTATGATTCTTGGTCTAAATCATTTCCTTATAAAACATGTTCCTTAAAAGGTTTTTTTTTTCTATCGATTTCCCGTGGATGTGCACTCGCAATGGCATGTGAAGCCAAATGAATGGCTGGCATAACAGGTGTGGTAAGCCTTTGCCTCATCTTCGCAAGCCTGCTGGCAGCTCACAGCGAAACTCCTTCGTGCGGTCGTCTGGTAGTCCGCCATAGCACCGGCCACAAACAAAAAAAGGAACGCGAACAAGAATTTGAAATTCATATTTGGAACGATTTTGAACTGATCGTTTGCTGGTCTGAGTCAGAATGCAGGCTACCAACCGGTATTCTTATTTATATTATGTTAAATCTTGCGCACGGCTACGCGGTTGCTTGGCGATCGCCGCGTTCGGAAAAACGCGATTATTTGAGATCAATGACAATATGGTTATTTTTGTTATTTACATGTGATGAAAAAAAATAAAATTCAAATGTGACGTAAAAATTACTTATTAAAAGAAAAAAAATACTTTTATTAAAATTGTCTATCAAAATCCATTAAAAGTTTGAAACTTTTTGATTGTTTACTTTAAATAAATAGAGACCCTTTACCTGTTGAAGTTTAATTTTGATATTTTTATCTAGCAACACAATGATTCTTAATTTTATACTGCACATTTCAAGCTTCACACAAAAAGAACTAACGTTTTAAAAAACGCACGATTCTGTATCTCCGTGTGTCAATCGAGAACAGGTTCAATGACAACTACATTGTCGTCGTGTGCGTGAGCGCATAGATGTGTGTGTTAGTGACCCGACAATAACCGTGGAGTGGATTACATTACAAGTAACTTTTTATATATTTAGGTATTCTTCATACAAATAAATTAATAAAAAATCATTAGACTTGAATCAATATGCATTAAATAATATAACTATAGGAGCTATACTAACTATATCTATAGGATATTTAGAGAAACATAGTTCAAAACTAAGCCACAGGAGTTCCGCTGTCCGTCCCTATGTATGCTTAGATCTTTAAAACTACGCAACGGATTTTGATGCGATTCTTTTAATAGATAGATTGATTCAAAAGCATGGTTTCTGCGTAAATAATAAATGCATAATATCCTTGCGAAGCCGAGGCGGGTTGCTAGTATAAATACAAAACAAATTTACCGGTGCCTATGCTATTTAAGTATGGCAATTCTTAAGAGAACTCGGATATTTAAATCCATCGGTTTTTACGAGACAAATAAAATAGTGAAACGATAAAAATATAATATCCATTCCGTATATCACCGCTCCTCGGGGAATACTCGTAAAATTTATTTAATATCCCTTTATGTATAATATTTCCCTTCCCTTTAGATTTACTATACTGTTAATTTTAAATGTTTCCGATGGAGATATGAATAATGTTAACTATTTATTGCTTACAGAATACGACGTAAACATTTTAACAATAATTTATTATTAAATAACTCAAATAAAATCCGTTAATCAAACAAGAATCCTATAAGAACGAGATGGATCAGCAAAATCAGATAGGAACTTATATTTATGAAGTGTCAGCAGGCTTAGGGTGGTATGGAAACCACAAGAATCAAATACTGGTCAGGGAAGACGGCGAAAAAAGGAACAACACTCCTGCGCAGCCGGCTTTTGTTATCTCCGCCGGACGCCACGAAATGACGTAATGATATTTTAAAATGTCAAGCTGCAAAGAGCCTTTTGATATACAGCCAATAATGAGACTCACAAGACAAAAAAAAACGAGATGGGCCTACAATATATATATCACAGAGGACCAGGATAATTACCGGCGCGAGAGGTATTACATTTTCACCTTTATATGGCCAATTCATAATGTGTGCTCTTAGCATTTCACGACATCAGGGGCATTGTCGTGTCAATAGGGGGCGGTATCACTTTCCATTAGGTTAACCGTTTGCTTGTTTGCCCACTATGTTATGATAAATATATTGTGGGTTAATCTACGTTATACTCGTGATCGGGTGCTGTTTGTGTGGACTGGCTCACTTGGTCACAATATTTTATTACGATAATTTTCGATCGCATTGTTCTGTACATTAAATTCGTTGCATCCCCTATGTTTCATGCAATTAAATAAAATTTATTTAAATAATAGCCCAAGTAGACTTAAAATCATTATTATTAAAAATATTACAAATTGTAATTTGCTTTATATTAAGGTATTCATAGTAGCTTTAAATTGTATGAAAAAGAAAACTTAAATGTCTCAAATTGTAATAAAAAACTCTTGTAAATTTTTGAAAAAAGCAACTACGGAGGTTTCTCGCCGACTTCTTCCCCGTAGATGGCATTTCGAACCGGTGGTAGATAAAAAAAAACGATTTGAAAGCACTTATTTTAAGTCCATTTAAATAAAAACATTTTGAATTTGAATTTGATAAACTATTTGTATGCCAAATTTCATCTGAGGCCAGTTTTAAGCATTCTTTCTCATGCTCAAGCATCCTTAATAATGTAGAATTGATTGTTAATATTAAACGCATTTGATGCTGAAGCTGATTTGTTTTGTTGAATTGAATTGATTGATGATTTAAAAAATACACGAACAATAAGTAACTCAACGTAATAATTATTAGAACTGCATTATATATAGTTTTAAAAATAGAAATAGCTATAATAGTAATGACACTGTGACACATTAATGTCATGTCATTTGTATATAAATAACTGTAAACTTTTATACATAATAACTGGCGACATAAAAAGTCAAGGGTGGCCAGTTGGAGGAATATCAGGGATGGTCGCAGAATTTTGCGTTTTGTTCCATACTAGTTTGAGTATCCGGGTTCGAAAACCGGCGGAGGCGGAACTTTGTGTTATTTACAAGACGCATTGTTTCGCTTACCGGTCTTGGATGTTGTATTCTTATCTATGTAGTTTACACCATATCGCTTAGTTCCTGTGACACAAGTTCTTACGATACTTATTGTGAGGATGTATGTATGTCGTTATGTAGTTTATTATTATGATTATATACTTTTTAAAATTATTCGTTACCTTACCATTACAATAAGTAGGTACAAACAAATTTACTAATCGCTATTAGAATAATTTGTCTTAAACGCGTAGCGGTCTGCCACTTAAGGGCCCGGGTTCGAATCCCGGTTGTGATATTTGTGTGATGAATCCGGGTTTTACTCTGAAGTATTTTAAACTAATTACGTTTTTCAGTAGTTAGTAATTAGGTACAAGCCTTGTCTAAAATTGGGACTGAAACAATTTTTGTGAATTGCCCTACATATTTATTGTAACTTGTTTAGCTCGATCGCCGCCATTGTTCGAAATAACCTTCGTAATGATATCAAAACGCAGCTAACGTTTAAATTCAGAGCTTTGTTTTTGTTACCATATAATTAAACCTAAACAAACACTCGGGTAACCCAAATACGAGCTTAGTCAGGAATCAGGTCAATGGTGGCATTGTTTTCTCAATCATATATCGATTTGACAACTACATTAATCCAGAACCATCAGTACATATTATAAAACAAAGTCGCTTCCCGCTGTCTGTCCCTATGTATGCTTAGATCTTTAAAATTACGCAACCGATTTTGATGCGGTTTTTTTAATAAAGTGATTCAAGATTGATTTGAAGAAGGTTTATTTGTTTGTAATATATGCACAATATCCGTGTAAAGCTGGGGCGAGTCGTTAAGCTCACTCACGCCGTCCTTCGAGAGGGGTTGGCAGAGGTGCTTGCTACACCCCGCTTTTCGCATGTTTATGTTGAGTACCCGTGTGACAGGTTGCGAATCTGTCGCCACTATCCAGGCATATTAAGAAACATGGCAGCTATAACTTACGGAAACCCGAGACTCGAACCCACGACCTGTCGGGTCGGTCGGTTATCCCAGGCACGTAACAAACTGAGCTATCACGTTTAATCTGGAATGTTATCCGGGTTCGTTTGAAGGCGACCTCTGTTGTACAACACTATGCTTGCTGCGTAACTGTGATTTTTTCGTCTGTTCGTCTATCTGTGTTTCCGTCAGACAGCTGTATCTCAAGAACCAGAATAGATAAACAGTTGTAATTTTCACAGAATATTTATTATTTATTTTATTTTTAATTTTATTTATTTAGGGACGTCAACAGCAAGTACATTACACGAACATATAAAAATCACATATTATAAACAGTAACTGATGTACATGCCTATAACAGACGAACACAACATTTACAAAGGTAACACACACACTATACTAAAATAAAAACAGGTCACAAAGAAAAATAATATTGGTTCAGATTAAACCATTACACAAAAGAAATTAAAAAACATATATAGGAATTTAAATCTAAATATCCTTAACCTAATGAGGACTATTTTTTGCGACTTATAAAATTTATATTGCTTTATAATAAAAACAAAATAGAATTTAAATTTAAAGCTAACCTTCATACGAGAAACGTAATCTAATATTTCCTTGTTTTTATTTTTATATTTTGATAAAATTTAGTTATGTAAATGATATATATGTGATATGTAATGTTTTGTATTAATTGCTTGTTGCCCTTTCCTTCTGTTTTTAAGGTTGAATTTTTTAAATGTGTTTTCTTTCTAATAGAGCTCTCCCTCTGTCAAGTAAGAAAAATGAGGCCAGTTTTAAAGTGGAGGATTGTATGGGATTGTGTATCTATAGAATAAGAGATCAATGACTATGGCAGAATACCCTTCGAGGGAAGTCTGAGTTTAAAGATTCGTTTTTATTATCTTTATTCAGTTTTACACATCCTTACTAATATTATAAACATGAAAGTTTGTAACAATGTGTGTATATATGGATCTTTGTTACTCTTTCACGCAAAAACTACTGAATGGATTTTAATGAAACTTCACAGTAATATAGCTTACACATCAGAATAACGCATAAGCTATGATTTATAAAGATATGGTGTGGATTGTGAAAAATTTAACGATAAATGTAATGTAATTAAAAATTAGAATCAGTTTCGACTTCCACGCGGACGAAGTTAATCTCACTCACGCAAAGCAAGTTCCAAGTCATCAGCAATTTTTGTACAAAGAACGGATACTCCAACGAAATATCTGAAAACATAAACAAAAGTAATTAAGTTAAGTGCTGTTCAGACACATTGTGCGCGAACATTTTAACGCTCTCCTTCCCGCTAAGTGTTTGCGGTTTTATAAAACAGCGCACATTTATTTGTTCACGTTTGCTTTAAGGCTTTAGTTGTTTTATGCAAGTTTGTGATGACATACTCAGGAAAGGATCGGCTTCTCCTGGGTGTATCAAGTTACTCTCCATCGCCGCTTCACATCTGGCTGGATTGAACTCAAATGCTTGCTTAGTTTTAAATGATACAAAACGAAAGGTTAGTAAGAAACCTTAGAAAATGACTATGCATTATTTTTTAATTCGTTGCCAGTTCCAAAGAAGTAACTATGATGACTTATACGTAAAAATAAAGTATTTAATGTCACATTACTACCCACTTACCAATACATAATTTCTCTCAAAATCGGATCAGTATATTAGGCTCTACAAATGAAATCGAAAACAAATTTATTGACAAAATTATTCCACTAATCGAGGTAAAAAAAATATTTTCTATCCAAGTTGAGTATCTATAAATAAAAATCAGTCAAGAGTTAAAAGTTTAAACAGTAATTTAAAATTTTTAGCTAGAAATAGAACATAAAGATTTTGTTATAGCAGCAAAAGAAATAGATATACTCTGAAAATTTCACAAGTTTATCGGGGCACACCCGCCACTCTGTCCCACCACTGCAACTCCTGTTTATCAGGATCAACAGTGGCGTCCTTTGATCGGATAATCAACGAATAATGCAGCTGTGCAATGACGCACAGGCTGTGCCCGGACACCCTACGGGCTGTCTTGGGACCCGCAACGAACTTAATCAGAAGAAATAGGAGGTAGTAAGAGAGCGGTTTCAGACTTCCCTCCCAGAAAGTTTCACGAGTCTAGCTGTTCTGGTTCATAAGACATACCGCTGACAGACTGACGGACAGCGGAGGCTTAGTAATAGGGTCCCAGTTCTTATTTTTTGAGTACGGAACCCTAAAACACACCTAAAAAAGTCCTTCAAGTAACTGCAAATTTACTTTTCTGTCAGCAAATTATCATTTTCTGTCTAAAGGGATCTTTCTGTAAGAACTTTCATTACTCCATTTCGGAACCCTGCAAAGTTAATACTTTTAATTTCACTTAACAGTTGCTAAGCAGTTTTCGTTACGATTGTATTACAAAAGATAAGAAATATAAAGGGAGGGCTCATTTCGAGTTTCTTGTCTAAATTACAGTATACGAATCTTCGTAAGGCAGTGTGATGTTGTGAAAATTGAGAGCTGAAAATTACCCGAAAAAAAAATCAAGAAAAGTGTTTTTTCCTTGCGTTTTGTTCCAGGTCGCACTTGACCAATTTTTATTTTTCTCCAACTGAAATGATCTTTATTGCCTTTAATTTAAAGACAGTTATCCAAATCGAATTTTAATTTATATTTAATTTATTTTATATCTAGACTAATTCAATCGACTCACTAATATCTGGGAGCAATCACAATGGACCAACACTTCCTTGTTAATTGAATCCCAAACATACATTTTAGAGTATTTCAAAATCTTACGGTTCACGCCTACACCATCCGGATATTCAAGACAAAAGACTATTGAAACTCCCCCATTTAAAACTGAGTACCTTCGCGCCTCACAATTAATTTTGAAGTTTCCTCCGTATGTTACACGCTTGAAACTTCAAGTTCTCCACAAACAAATAACTAAGGAACGAAAACTTTCAATTTCAATCAAGTCTAAAACTAAAAATCTTGTTTTTCTCAGTTTTTAGGGTTCCGCACTCTAAATGTGACAAATGGACCTTATTACTAAGGCTCTGCCGTTCATCCGTGCCTCCATCTGTCAGCAGGCTGTATCTCATGAACAAGAATATATAATTTCATAGAATTTTGCAGATATAACAAAAAATACTAATAACGTACTTACGACATTTCACAATCTCTGTCACGGTCAAAAGTAAAAAGGTTTTTATTCGAATAGACTAAAAATAATCATTTTCAAATCGTCAATTTTTTTACTACCACCGGTTCGGAATGCTATTTCTACGGGGAAGAATACCGGCAAGAAACCTCCGTAGTTGCTTTTTTCAATATTTAAATTCTGAAAGTAACGTAACATTTTTGATACTCAACAATTCGATTCGTTAAAAAAAAAAATCGACTTTTATCAAGGGCTTCCTGTCCTGTCTCTTTTCCACCTCTGCAACTTCTATTAACCAGGATCAACAGTGGCGTCCTTTGAAACGAATAATGCAGCAGCGCAATGAAGCACAGGCTACGTGCCCGGACATACTACCGGCGACAGTGGGACACATAGAGAATTTAATCAGTTGGAACAGGAAGAAGTAAGAAAACAGTTGCCAAGAACACCCTGATCAGATCTGAATATTCTGATGTTTTCCGCAGAAAATTGTGTAACTTTTATTTTTAATACCAGCTTTAAGCTAAATGTTCAATATTAATAAGCTAAATTAATGTTACGTAAAAAATAGTTCAGAAACTAGAAATAAAATTCGTATTAAAATAAATAGAGCAAGAATAAACAAAAAAAAAACTATAATTACAAAACTAACTCACGCACGCGACTTCATCCGCATTGAACTCTTAATAAAATATTAACAATTCAGTATGAATAGTCTTTTTTGCTCTAATTTTGAAATTAAAAATGACAGCCGTGTTAATTTTAATCAATTATTAATGTTACCATTATAATCTCAGCTGTTATTAAAATGAGTGCTAACTAACAGGTTGGAAGGTACTAATATGGTTGTATTTGCCTTCATTCTTTAATTGTTGTAACCGGACAATAGTCCGGTTGAAACATAATGTCTGTGAAAATTTTTGATTTTCAGGTCGAAAGGCTTAGGTTGGGCGTTGCTAAGTACAGTAAGTCGGTTCTTATTTTAGGGTTCCGTACCCAAGGGTAAAAAAATCATTTTTTTTGTCTCTTTATTTATTTAAAAGGGATCTTTATGATAAGTCATATGTCGATCCCAAATAAAACTTCAAAAATAAGTTTTTCTTATTTCTTCGTTCTTAATACATTCCATCAAACTATGTACCACATCCTCCACTACACCACATGAAAAAAAAATCCTATTACTAAGACTTCGCTGTCCATCGGTCCGTTTGTCAGCGGGCTGTATCTCCAGAACCATAGCAGCTAGAAACTTGAAATGTTCAGAGAATGTCTATTTCTGTTGCCGCTACAACTAAAAATATGAAAAACATAAGGAAATTAAAAATTAAAAGTGGCTTTCATACAAGAAACGTGATTTTTTCGACATTTTCGGTTTGTTCTTGTTTCTTTTATAACAATATTTAATGTTAAAAATATTAATTATAAAATGTACTACGGAACCCACCACAAGTGAGTCCGACTCACACTTGACCGGTTTTTATATAAAGATTAAAAAAAAAACGTTTACAAGATAATGAGAAAATACCTATCATTATAAAAGAAAATATTTTCAGAACCGAAATTCAATCACGCTTAACAAGGTTACCGCGAGCGAAGTAATAACATTATACTTTTGTATCAACTTCAACTGAATACTTATTAAATTAAAGATATTGTAAAAGCGGATTATTTTATGTATTTCAAATGAACTTCAATTGATTTGTTATGATCCTCTTCAAACTTCAAAGGCACTTTCATTCAAGTGGTAAACCGACGTGAGAGATCATCTGGGTTTTTACCAACCTCCTTTCTATTTACACCGTGAAGCAGTTCGCCGTGTTTCGGTTCGAGCCAGAGTAATTACCGCCACGGGATGTTTAACATTTTTTCCTCTAGGCAACACTTGGGGTGCTCTTGGTGATTCACGATATCAGTGGCATAGTCGTGTTAATGCGGTATCGCTTTCCATCAGGAGAACCGTACGAAAATGAACGTATCAAAACACGTGATTATCCTCAAAGCTAAAATTACGTTTAACATCCGTCATATGATACGGCGTGTCATGAAGTCGTACAGTCGCGTTCAATAGTGTGGAATTTTTTTGGTGACATACTCAATAAAATCAAAACAATTTTATTCCGTGGACTTTTAAAAGGAGTACATCGTCAATTTTTTTAATGAATCGATCAAAATTTTTTATGTTAACGGAATAAAGTTATTTTGATTTGATTTTAAAATTTAAAATGATCGGTTTTCTGACTATTGATCAGTTGCCAAATCTGTAACAACGTAAAACATATACACACGATGGACGACACGACAGGACATCTAAGATGTCCTTGTGCTGTCATTATCTTAGATGTGTTGTCTCTGCCGCATAGGTGGTGTGTTTCCAGCGATGTTTTGATGACGTAACTTGAGCGTGAGGAAACGTCATTTCAGTTTTATTTTCTGCAGGCGTCAACGCATGTGGAATGTGTTTTTTTCTAAGAGAATGTCTGTTCTGTCTTGTTATTTTAATAGCTATTAGTTTGTATGTGTCGTGTAACTTTCGATTTTTATACTAGATGGCGCAGACATCGAATTTTAGCGCCCTATCGTTTGTTTTTAAAACGCCCTATATAATGTCAAGGCAAAATTCTTCTATGGGTTTGAACGAACACTGAATCCACGAAAAGTGTGTGTAATTTAGGGAAGGAGCTTATATAGGCGAGACAGTATGTTTTGTGTTATTAATGTTGAATGAATAACATCGTGAAATACAAGCCAGACTCCGTTGATATTATAGTTGACAACTACTTAGGGCACTTATGACAACTAAATAGTACAATTATTCAAAATTCTTCATCGTATATTCAAAACGAGAGAAGAAGAGGAAAATTTATGGGATTGTTGTAAAGTAGGTTTTAATGACGTCACTGTTGAAAGTCTATAAATTTTGGACCTTAAACAAACAATATTGAACCATACTATAATTCAACTCCAATTCTAAATCCCTTTACAGTTTTTTTTCTTGTGAAATACAAAGTGAAACCTGTCGAATATATTGTCGAAGAAAAAACTTTCTTTATTAAACCTGTGTCGTCGGAGATACCCTCGCATCGGCCTGTTAAAATTACAGCGCGTTTTATTCCATCGTAAAATAAGTTACAACTCGATGAATCGGGTGCTTGATTGCTTCGATATTCTAGTCTCAGCTACCTGTGTAGCTTGGATTTGCCTATCCAGGCTACACAGGTAGGATTTACAGGCAAGGAGAAAGTTCGAATACAAGTTGCTTATTGGGCGTTCTGGGTGAACTAAAATAAAAAAATCAATATTCAAAACATTTGATGCTAACTGTACTAAATTTTAATCCAATTTATTTTAACACGGATGTTGGTTTATTGACCCAATCCAACTGATTTATTAAAAAAAAACATTTCAATTGTTGAGGAGGTGGTAGCTCAGTTTGGTTACGTGCTTTGGTTAACTGACCGATCCGATCATGTTGAAGGTTCGAGCCTCGGGTTACCGTAAGTTCTATCTGCCATGTTCCTCATTATGCCCGGATAGTGGCGACAGATTCGCAACCTGTCACACTGAGACTCAATATAATGCAGTATTTAACACCTCTGCCTACCCCTCTTGAGGGGTTATTTCCGGCGTGAGCCAACCACTTTCGATAGATTACGGTGTGAGTTTATGTCATGTGTGTCAATTGTTGAAAATATGACCAAACAATCAGTGTGACACATGCTTTTTTTTGAGAAACTTGCACGATTAAGATATCCGAATCCCAGCAGTTAAGTTTAATCTGTAATTCCTAGCCTTAAGGGCTGGGACATTATGGTTGTTAAGGGGATGCTGTTTGCCTATTATGGAAGTAAACAGGATGAAGATGACCGTAATGGTATTTAAGACACCATCGTCCTAGCCTTTATTCCCGGAAGGTGGGGTAAATGATTCTGTGTATTTCCTTTTTGTTAAACCTCAGGGGCAAATATGTTGAAAGTGATTGACACTGATTAACAAGACCATGCCTTTCATATCCAAGAACGCCAAGAGCTGCGTCAATGCCTTGTCCATGTGATGTAACATCTAGTACCAGTAATTACATTGGCTCTCAAATACTAAAATTTAATCACATCATGCTTGTTTTCCTCCGATGATGTCTGCTTATTTCGCGTCAATGCTTCCTTGTCATTTCCACCACTTGGTTTCGGGTCAGAATTTAACATAAAGGGCCAAATTTTTCTCCGCCAGTTTATTCGATTTACGGTTGGACAGGGAAAAGACAGCTATTGGCCCCTATTTGCCCTTTGGGTGCGAAGCCCTTAATACATGACTCAAGGCACTGTCTTTATGTCGGTCACGTTTTTTAGGTTCTGAAAAGAACTCTTATAATAAGTCAAAATATAACATAGTTCTTTGTTGGCATTGTGACAGAAGAAGACAGAAATGTCTATTTAATTATACCTAAGATTATTAAATAGGAAAGTTAATTTTCATTTTTCATTTCAACTTTTTATGTATGAGATGAATTTAATTGGTATCCTTTGAAAGCCTTGAAAATTTCGATTTTTTTAAGTACCTAGTTACGTTAGTTCGAGCCACATAAATGCGAAATCCCTGTTGTTCTGTAAAATTTTTTAAACTTTGCGGGGCTACACGCCCCTCCATGTCAACCAGGTTCCTGGTTTCTTGATAATTATTTCAAAGAATACTCAACAATGATGACTGTTTTTTGAAAATACTTCATTAAATACCTAAATAAGAGGGAGGCAACATTTTTTTCACCCGGTACGCCATTATTTCAAGCTTCTTCCCGCGGACGCTCAAACTGGAAATTATCCCTGTTATGGTTTTCCTCTACTGACTACAACATGGAAAGCTTAAAGAAACATGATGTTTTACAGGGTCAGCAACGCTTGATGCCTTTGGTATAGCAAATTTTCACAGGCTACGGTGACTGCTTACCCTCAGGCTTATGCTTGTTTGCCTTCTTAGTGTTTAGCTAATCTGTTTTGGATGTAGTATTCTTATCTATGAAGTTTTTTATTGAGGGCGTGGTAGCTCAGTTTGTTAAGTGCCTATTTTAACCGACCGAATCGACCTGATAGGGCGAGGGCTTGAGTCTCGGGTGGCCGTAAGTTGTAGCTACCGTGTTCCTCATTGTACCCGGATAGTGGCGACAGCTTCGCAACCTGTCACACTGGGACTCAACATAAACATGCGAAATGCGGCGTGTAACACCTCTGCCTATCCCTCTTAAGGGATTAATTACGGCGTGAGTTCATGTTATGTAGGTTATGTGTAGTTTATACCATACACGAGACACGAGATTCTTTAATCTTGCTGCAGGGCAGAGTCAATATGTGTCGTGATGTGGTTATTATTATTGTTAGTACTAGGAGCTTTAACTTTCTGTTACAGACACTCACGTCCACCTTTGAGATCATTATCATGTGCGTTACCAATACGAAGAACAGAACAAATCCGATAGCGAAAGTGAAAATTTATCGCCGAAACTATATTTTCCTTTTTTTTCGTCTAGCGAAACAAAATATTTTCCAAAACACACAGCTAATAAGATTTTTAAGTCTACAATTTTGTTAAAGGTTTTTCTATTGACTTCAAAAAAAGGGTTAGGTTCCCAATTCGTCTATACATTTGTTTTTATCATACAAAAATAAATCTAAGCCATTATCGACCATTTTATAGCCTCACAAAATGCCAAAACAGGCCACTAAGTCAGGATGTAAGCTTAGTAACCTAGAAATACGAAAAAACATCATTCAAATACTGCGCATGCGTATTGAATACTTAACGCACTGGCTAAGGGTGGGGGTTAGTTTCCTAGCTGCCGCCAGAGGGGGCGCACTTCTTCGTCGGAAATTTCGAGATCGCGCCGGTGCAAATGCAGTGAAATGACTCTGAGTTGTTGTGTGAATTACTATCGAAAATACGGGTGAGAACTGTGCGAAGTGTATTTAAACTGTGTTGTGAGTGGGAATGCTTGTTTATGGGAAATAAGTTTAGGTGAGTGTTTTTTTAATTAACTTAAATTTAAAGTGTGTTTTAGTTTTCAAAATTTTATTCAAAGGGTGTTTTTATTCCATTTGGAATTCGTGATATAATTATATTTTATTACGAATTTCGTAATATAAGCAGCATACAATATAATTAATATTTTGCTTGTTAAACCGATCTAATAAGCAAGCACTTAATTTTTTTAATTTTTAATGAGATATTTAATTTTGAAGGTAAAATATTTAAAGCATTTAAATTTCTATTACATTATCAAGGATTTTGTTTTTTTTTTTTTTTTAAATAAACGGATGATGGGATATCAGAGATTTTCATTGTATTACATTTTTTTTTAATTCTATGTAAACACTTTTCTATTTGAAAAAAGTATTAAAACTAAATCATACAATTTATTTATTTAACACAAGTACTTGATATACATCGTTTGGGTGTTAGGGGTCGAATTAGTCGACGAGGGGTCGAACAAAAAACGAAAAAAATTAAGATCCTTCATGGAAGATTTTCCGTAGTTATTACAGAGAAATAAATAAACACATTTTTTTTTTATTTCTAATATCTTATTACGGATGTGTAATAGCCGACAGATAGACAGATAAACAGAAAGGCGGATGGACGCACGGACATACAGCGAAGGTTTAAAAATAACTAGGGCAATTTTGGGCACGAACTCCAAAAAAACAATCTATTTTTTGCAAATAATCATGTTAATTATGGTAAGCGATTATCTTTATTTATTAGCTAATTAACGTTTGCAACATCAGTAGCGTTACTATCTCGTTGCCAGCGCCACAACCGCAAACTTTAAAGGCGTGGCACCTTAGAAGTAAGTCAAAAACGTTATCGTATCTAAATTATTTAATGATATATTCTGACAAAGCTGCTCCAATTTAATTATTTTATTTATAAAAACACAAAATTATTTCAAAATTTAACATTAAAAAAGGCCGCGCAGGCTTCGCACGGTTAGATGTAGGTATTTATAAAATAATATTTTATCGCCTATCTTCATCAGGGATGATGTAATGGTGAAAGAATTTTTCAAATCGGTCCAGTAATTTTGGAGCCTATTCAATTCAAAAACAAACAAATCTTTCCTCTTTTATTATTATTATGCGTCATACCATAGATGGTTATTATTTATTTTTGTATTTCAACAAATAAGAAATACACATAAAAATATTTATAAAAATGTTAAAATGATTGGTTCAATTCATTTTCATAACTCCAATTTATTAAATTATATAGCCTTAATATATATTGTGCCTACTTCTTTATATTGTGTCTAAAATAATTAAATTTAACGGTTAAAAATATTGTTTTAAAACGTATTAAGCATCGGGTACAAACCTTAGTAGTTTTTACAATGCCTCAATTATCTGCTGTTATTGTAATCTTATATATAAAATTTTGTGAGTAAAATAAAATATTGAGTAGGTCTGAGAATCGGCCAACATCTATTTTTCATACCCCTTAGTGATAAGGGTAATTTATATGGAAAAACAACGTTTGCCGGGTCAGCTAGTATCTTTATAATTTTAAATTAATTAAAAAAAAATTGAAACTGCAATTTTAGCGAGAATACTTGCAAATTATGTTAATTCAATCATTTGAATTCGTAAAAGGACTAAAGTATTTAACTAAGTGAAAATTTTAAGTCTAATTTTTAATTACTGTCTCAGCTCTCAAAGTACTTTCAACTAAACAAAGGGGTAGAGAGGTCGCCATGCCGCTGGACGTTGTATTCTTATCTATGTAGTGTATACCATATCGTTGCTTAGTTCCTGTGACACAAGATCTTACGATACTTACTGCGGGGCTGAGTCAATGTGTTTGTCGTGATGTGGTTTATTATTATTATCGTTTATTTTATGTTCAGTCGGTTAATTCGTGAATTTATTTTCGACTTTAAGACTACACGTCGTATATGAATCTGCGGCCATACTCTGAAATGCCGCCACCGAAACTTCGAGCTGACCGATAAATCAAAATCAAATTTAAAAAACTTGAGTTAATTAACATTGAATCGATAAAAGTTTAATAAAAATATAGTCTTAAAGTCGAAAATAAATTCACGAATTAACCGACTGAACATAAAATAAACGATAATAATAATAAACCACATCACGACAAACACATTGACTCAGCCCCGCAGTAAGTATCGCAAGAACTTGTGCCACAGGAACTAAGCAACGATATGGTATAAACTACATAGATAAGAATACAACATCCAAGACCGGTAAGCGAAACAATGCGTCTTGCAAATAACACAAAGTCCCGCCCCCGCCGGGATTCGAACCCGAAACCTCAAGAGTAGCAGTCGGCAGTTTACACCACTGCGCCACCGAGGTCGTCAAAACGATGACATCAATGTGTCGTGGACTGTGTCAGTGACTTCGGGTTTTGATGCAATATCTGTCAAACAAAATTCGATCAGAATGAATGAATCTGCGACCCAGACCGACCAGCCTGAAAGACTTTCGTTGTACTAAACACAAGGCATTCGGCTTATACTTCTTCGTTTCGGAAAAGACCCTTGAATATTCAAATTCAAATTCAAAATGTTTTTATTTAAATAGACTTAAAATAAGTGCTCTCAAATCGTCATTTTTTTTATCTACCACCGGTTCGGAATGTCATCTACGGGGAAGAAGCCGGCAAGAAAACTCTGTAGTTGCTTTTTTCAAAAATTTACAATAGTTTTTATTACAATTTGGCACATTTAAGTTTTCTATTTCATACAATTTGAAGCTACTATTTATAAATCCGTCAAATCGTAGATTGGCCACATAAATCTTGTACCAGATACCCATCCATCCAAAAAATCCATCTTGAAAAAAATAAATGAACTTGTCTATGACATGTGATTATTCACGATTTTGAAAACGTTGGAAAAGATTTTGAACTGGCTTATTCTTAACCAGTTAAAGTATTATATTTTATTCAGTATTTTGCAATACAAAAATATTATTTTGTATACCTTTTTTAACGATGGTTGTAAATATGTTTTATACTTTTACAAAATAATAATAACATTAATAATTCCGCTGACTTTACTTTGGCAGGACAAAATCGTTTGCGGCCCTCGGCCCGTAAGGTCCTTTAAGCGCAGATCAGTAAATATTTTCTACCAAAGGGTTTTTTAATCATCCCTTCAGAGGGTAACCTAAATAGAGGATGAAAGTTTCTTCGGAACTTGCCCTGGCGAATCCATAGCGGTCCATAATATTCTTAAGCCTTACCCCATAAAAATAAACGACAGGGTTTTGACAAAGATATAACTATATTTATAAAGCGCTAGTAACAAAACAGAATAACGTTAAGTCAAGGACCATTTTAGTTCCCTGTTTATCCACTGTCAGATAATTTTCTTGCTAAAGTAGATCCTTTACGACCTATCTAATAATAGGGCTCTTATAAATATGAAACTTGTTATTGGATTTAGGTCAGTGCCAAAGGAACTGTTTTAATCGAATGGGAAATTTTATGGCTAAAAACCAACCCGTCCTTATTATATACCTTACATTATATCCACAAATTATGTGAAATTTTCACCGAAAGATCCATAAAAACAAAAACATAAAGTCACGCCGTAATTAATCCTTTGAGATGGATCGGCGGAGGTGTTAAACACCGCATTTCGCATGTTGAGTCCCAGTGTGACAGGCTGCGAATGTGTCGCCACTATCCGGGCACAATGAGGAACATGGTAGCTACAACTTACAGCCATCCGAGACTCGAACCCTCGCCCTACCGGGATGGTTCGGTCGGTTAACCAAGGCACGTAACAAACTGAGCTACCACGTCCTCAAAACGAAATTAAAAATAAAATTCCTTTACACATTCCAAGACCTTTCGTGAATGCGATATTCAGAATATTTAAAAGGAAATATTTTAAAAGTATCTTTTAATTTTTGGGATTTTTATTTCAAAAAGTCAAAACAAAAGTAAAGCATGTTTTTCTTAGATCCTGTCCTGCGGAAAGATTTTCGGTTAATTTGACACAAAACCGCCCGTGGCGGTGTAACAATAAAATTAAAAAGAAACATCCCCGATCCAATTCGTCGCCCGAGGGTGAGAAACCAATCTACCATGGATTTATCTGGCTTTATTTATTTTTATACTATTAAGGTGACGAGCTCACGGCCTACCTGATGGTAAGCAGTCACCACAGCCTACAGACGTTTGCAATACCGTTGCCGACCCTTTGAAAACCTTAAACACCTTTATTGAAGAACCCCATGCTGCAGTCACTTAGGAAAACCATGCCAGGGAGTTCATTCCACAGCCTGAGTGTTCGCGGAAGGAAGCTTCTATGAAAGCAATCTGCTATGAGTTATGAGTTGTCAGATATTCCATCTCGAAGAACTTTCGCCTATGTTTGTGATTTAATGTATATATGCACATCGTAGTGTGCGTTTACTGAGTAAAGACGAGGATACGCACACTGATACAATATGCTTGTACACGCCTGTCAAAACTCACACTACCTTAATAGATCTGTAGCTCTGTGGAAAAGGGTATATGTCAAAGTTCGAATCGCAGCTTAGTCAAATTCGTAATGAGCTGCGTGCACAAAATATATAATTATAGTAATGGTAACCACATCACGACACACACATTGTCTCAGCCCTGCAGTAAGTATCGTAAGAACTTCTGTCGCAGGAACTAAGCAACGCTATGGTATATACTACATAGATAAGATTACAACATTCAAGACCGGTAAGTGAAACAATGCGTCTTGCAAATTACACAAAGCCCCACCCCCGCCGGGAAGTCGGCTGTTTATACCACTGCACCACCGAGGTCGTCAATTAAAAAAAAATGAATTATAAAAATAAATAATAACGATAAAATGTCCCAAGTAATTTTGTATTTCAATAGAATGCCTACATAGTTACTATGTATATTTCTTAGAATTTAAGTCTGTAGTTTCAATAGTAATTAGTTTTTCATACGGTTTGAATTTTGTTTCAATGAAGCAGTTTGCACAATGGGTGTACCTACAATTTTGAATTATGATCGGATGGAGGGATGTTTTGGTGGTGATTGGTCCAATTTTATGATGAAAGGGAAATATTCGCTCTGGTATGATTTGTAGGAACGGGAAACAGCCGTAGAATATGGGAATTTAAAGACAATTTTAAGTATCCTAGTATTTTAGTAGTAGCAGACAATGTATCGCTTACCGGTTTTGGATGTTGTATTCTTATCTATGTAGTTTATACCACATCGTTGCTTAGTTCCTGTGACACAAGTTCTTACGATACTTACTGCAGGGCTGAGACAATGTGTGTCGTGACTCTTTTGTTAACAACGAGTAATATTCTTTAGAAAAAAATAAAGTAGTACATACTTGCATCTTCAACTAAAGGCTTTGACGAAAAAAATTTGGCGTGTTTTTGAGGAAAGAGGGGCAACGATAAACGATCTCCTTATTATGAAAATGCTTCCCCGTAGCTGTATTTTGGCACATTTTAATTTTCCTATCTATCGCCCTTTGAAGATGTTTTATAGTCGACGAGTATTTACACATCTTTGTTGAATTTGTAAAAAGATGAAACAAAAACTTTATTATCTATTATTGCCCTCATACAGTTTTTGGAAGTTTCTAGGTCATACAAACACATTTTCCGTTTGCAATCTCTTTTAAAAAAGCAGAAATATTCCGTATTATCATAGTGTCTTACATTGTAACTTTTAACGTTTCAATGGGGTGACCATCTGTTACCGACCCACCCCTGTTCCCTCGATAGTCAAATGCTAATGGGGGGCCTGTCGGGGACCTCCTGTTCCGGTTCTTATTTGTCATCCTTTTGCTGTTCCTCTTTCCCCTAAGTCACGCAAGCTGAGGTCGAACCGGTAGAGGCACCCTTGAGTCTTTCACTCTTTGCTTCAAAAGGATCGGAACGTCTACTGCGTGGAAACCCCAAATGTCCCTCGATAGTCTGGCTCCCTGGACTGGGACTATACTAGGTCGGGCTCGATAGGAAGGAGGACAGGTATGGCGATCGTACCTATGTTTTCCGTCTAGTTCTGTTGCCTTTATAAATACTGTATCGCCTGACAGATTGTAAAAGGAACAATAGTCGTGATAAAGTAGTCAGTATACAGCTGCTAAGGCCCCCAGGCCGCGGCACTCGTCAGTTAGGGGGAAAAAAACTTTTCAATGCAAATTTCCGTAAAAAATAATCAACAGGCACAAACCTTAATAAAATAAACCAATAAATTATAAAAAACAACACCGAACGTTCGTTCCGTGGCCTTAATGATAAAATAACGTACACATGTAGCCGGAAAATTCGAAAAACATCAGAAAAGGTAGACTGTGCGGAAATCAATCAGATCGCTGTGTTTCAGTACATTGCTGCATGATTTATCACGGAATCCACCGTTCTCAAATAAATAGGGACGCTCGTTGGATATCGATAAAATTGATGCGTTCCATACACTAGAGGTCCAGGTTACCTCTTCAAGTTATGAATATAAGGATGACCTAAGCAAGCGTGCTCGATCTGCGGCCATATTGTCACTAATCATCAGGTTCTGACCACATATTTGTTTTTAACGTGAATAACATTAAAACTACACATTTCACGTAGTTAAAGCTAATTTATAACGGCTAAGAAGCTAATATCAAAAACGTAGGTACAAAAAGATGGACGTTGTAAAAAAAATGTTGGAAATTACCGAGCGAAAAACATGAACTTGAGGGATTAAAAAAGTAGGTTCTTATAAGTAGGTTTTAGTAAAATGATTTATAAAATTTAAATTATCTTTTCAAAATATCGATATTTGTTATCGTATGTGATAAAACCTATTCCTCTTGTACATCTCTAGTCTAGTTATTTTTAGCTTGTGTTATACAATGGAGATTGGAGATGCAGTAACGTATCGCTGTGAAAACTATTGACCAAGTTTCTGTTGAGATAAGTAGATACAAAAAAAAAAAAAGTGAAAAATAGAATCATCGAATGTTTTTTTTTTTTTCCTAAAAATGAATAGACCGGTTCGGAAAATTTTAGTTGGGGAAGATACCAGCAATAATCCCCAGATTCTGTAATTTTAGTACATGGACATGTTTTTATGCTTCTACATTAATCTTACAGTCTATGGTGAGACAATGCTGTAAAGCTAAAAATGTAGGAAACTATATTGTTTTGATTTTACGCATTAATTTCCAAACGGCTGACTTTTTGGAGGACCGATAGTAAATAATTAGGCCCCCACCTAGTCTTATTGACCGATTCTGGCCCAATTTTTTTAGGATATGCGCGTTTAATTATTGGCAATTCAAATCAGGTCGTTACATTTTTCACGTACGAAAATTCGGTCACCGACTATAATAATGCATGGAAATGGTCTTTGAGTGAATAATAGTTTTAATCAAAAAAATTTCTTGAACTATCCTCATTGAGAAGTACATGTGACATCTTGACCTGTATGTTTATATTGGGCCATAACTTAACCAGTCTATATGATTCCATTCTAATACCAAAATCGAATACCACTTGGCATTTATTTGTATTACCATGCTTGTGCCGAAACTTGACTGTCGCATATTAAAAAAGCCATACACATTATAGAATGTAGAAAAATTACAAATATTATTTTTACTTTGTGCTGGCGCTACTCTCTGACGCGAAAGCATTCAGTACTTTAGCATTGAAGAGCATTACTTCGTATTATTATAGCATACGTAAGTATTTATATTCAAAAACTACATGCATTACGCTAGTGCTGGTCTCTGATGCGAGATCTTTCAGTACTTCAGAACTGTAGTGCATTATTTTATAAAAAAAAATATCCCGTACGTCATGGGCAAACAAGAGGATGGTTTTCCAGATGGAAAGTGAGACCGCCGCCGCTGACACAACGATGCACTTGATATCTGGAACGCAACTTCCTTTTCTTATTGCATGCAGTGCGTATGTATCTTTTTAGCTACTTCAGACATATCAATACCTAGGTACCTAGTTGTCATAAATGTTAATATGGCATCCGGGAGCCACCGCTGAATAACGTGCTTTCCGAAGCGTCTCATTCCAATTTCACACAACGTGTATTACTTTGGTGATTACGCCATAAGAGTCCCTTAAGGGTTTTTGATTATGAAGCTTGATGGTTCAAGTGATGCCGTTAGTGCTGTAATCGTGCGTAGCTTTATTTTTTCTCTTTATTTACATAAAACCACAGCACTACAAAACCATTAAAACCATTGAAAGTGAACTTAACAATTCGCCAATTACGGTTTTATAAAGAGACTAACGACCCGCCCCGGCTTCACACGGGTATTTTACATATACTGTTTACATATAAACCTACCTTTTGAATCACTCTATCCATCGAAAAAAACGCATCAAAATCCGTTGCGTAGTTTTAAAGATCTAAGCGTACGTATGGACAGACAGCGGGAAGCGACTTTGTTTTATACTTTCTATGTAGTGATACAAAAGATACTTTTTAAATACTAGTTTTTGTTCAGTTTTGAAATATTTGGGGGAGACTTTTGTCCAGCAGTGGATGTCGTCCATTTGATGATGAGGATGACCAGCTTTTGTATGGGAATTTTTGTGGGTCTGATGTCAATAAAGTCCATGTTCACCCTCTGAAAATTCCGTTCGGAATTTAAGTGAAACAATTAAATTTGTTGTCAAGTTTCGTAGATTTCTTCTTATATCGGTGTTGGATGAAGTATTCTTATCTATGTAGTTTATTCCATATCGTTGCTTAGTTCCTGAGACACAAGTCCTAACGATACTTACTGCAGGGCTGAGTCAATGTGTATTGATTTTTCAGTATTAGTATAACTTAGCATTTAAAATATATTACCTTACCCCATTATAAGTAAATTATATACAAGTATTATTCTAAATTTAAGTATAATATCTCTTATTAACTAGTCAAATTGAACTTCAGCAAATTGTTGAACAATCTCCTAAGATATGAATAATTCTAACTCGAAATGACTTTTTCCCGTTATACGTTTTCTTTGGGTGAAATCCTTTTTTTTCTAAGTTTTACTCACACCCTTCGACAGGTTTAACCTACACTTGTAAATCTATCATTCTCGAATCTTCTTATCATATGAAATTGAATTGATAACTTATAACGGTTACAAATAACACAGTGGATTTTAAGCTAGCGGGATCGGAGCATCATACAAATCATGCGGCGAAATTTCTCGAACATCAAATAGGTACATTAAAAGGGCGTATCATCTTCGTCTGAAAGGTGAACCGAAAAAAAATGTGGCAGTAAAGGCATCCAAATGGAATCAACCGTGAATTTCGCTTCATATTTCAAAGCAAAAAGGTGAAAAGAATTCGAAATATATTCTATGGAGTTATACTTTTGGTCATGAATGGTTATTGTGCTGCAAAACAGTCCTGATTCGCAGATTATGGGGATTTTAACCGACAACCGCGAAGCAAAAAGGAGGGTTAGAATTTTGACCGGTATGTATTTATTAATTAATAATAAAACGGGCCTAACTCAATAACATAATGATTTAACAATTTATATTGATCATTTTTACAAATTTAACAAAGACTAAATTTAAATTTAAAATCATTACAAATATAATAATATAGATCATAATAACCACATAAAATAAACTTAAATTCTCACAGAACAGAACAAGTAATCATCAAGGACTTCCATCCATCCGCAAACACATCCAGTTCAGGAACCAACCTGGACTGCATTGAGAGCAGTGTGGGAAGTGTGCAGAATGGGGCTTGAGCGCGCGCCACTGTGAATAATATAATGATGTATACATGTATGAATGTCTACCGGTTCCCTCATAACTTCTAAACTAATTATCATCAACTTACTTAAATTGGAAAATGAATCATGATTATCAGCTGGTTATAGGATACATAAATTTACATTAAATTGATTAGGTCTCCCTCCACAGGACATAGTCATGAACAAAAAAAAATCGTGTAATGTTGACGTGTTTGGTATAAAATCAAAGGAATCAAATCAAAAATCATTTATTGCAAATAGATTTTTACAAATACTTTTGCACGTCAAATAAATACATACACCAAAAATGCTTAACTCGAAATAAACTTAACTTGCTTAAACTTAATATAAACAACAGAGCAAACTATCATGGCCATGAGTTCTTGTCATCGAAATAATCTTTAAGGTTGTAATAGCCTTTACTCATTAGGCACTTCTTAATAAGCGGCTTAAATGTATGCATTGGCAAGGCTACAATGTTTAGTGGTAGTTTATTAAATATTTTTACAGTCACCAATAAGTGAACTACCAACTTTGTGAAGCCTCAGATTGGGAGCCGCAAGTCTGTGCTTATTTCTGGTATAATAAATTAATAAGCACATTTCATATATATATATACACTCTGTGGGCTTTTACTAGCGGGTTTTACTTTTTGGAATTAAAACAACGGTTTTTCTGTGGGCTTTAACAAGCGGGTTTGCTTGTTGGAATTGAAAAAAACAATGGTTTTATAACACCAGATTCCACAGAAATTCAACATTCAAAAACTAGGTTCGGTCGAATAATTCTCATTGAACTTTTATCCGAACCACGATTGTTTAAAACGCTATAGAGATCCAGAATTATTATCAGGGGTTGTTGCATTATGATTGTTCGTTTGCTGTTGACCAAATTAGTTCGTCGTTTGAAATCTACATTCGACGGACCGTGATTTCGACGAATCGTTAGTCGGCGGATAGTTCATTCCGCGAAAACGTTATTAGGCCAATCATGGTTTTGGTATATTTGAACGAAATATAAACTATACGTGTGTATTTTCTACATACGAATTCTCATCCCAACTACGGGGTTTCCTCGCCGGATTCTTCCCCGTAGAAATAGCTTTTCGAACCGTCGGTAGTATTAAAGATGACGATTTAAAAGTACTTATTTTAAGTCTATTTCAATTAAAAAAAATACTTTGACTTTGAATGTTTTTTTTTCCAATTTAAAAAGTGGTGTCAGACACCTCATACAGTGAGTTACACCTTATGAACAGATACTAGAAAAATTTAATGACCTGAGTAGTTTTCCTACACGTCAGGTAAAATAAATTACTACAGTGATTTTGTATGAGCAATCATAATTCCCTCATCAATCCGTTAGAGGCGCTTTACAAAGATTCATACAAATTTGTAACTACAGTCGCAAGCGACAATCGAAGGTAAAACTCATGATAGGCACACAGTTCATCCCACACAAACGAATTTGGTACGCCTCCCGTACCTTTGCCATCAAAAAACACTTTGATCGAAAACCATTGTTCATATCTACAAAGTAAATCACTCGAGGCATGAACAATAAAAAACGAATAAAAATACACAGGCAAAAATAAGTTGAATTTATTTTCCTTTATAACTTTTAAACTACCCACTCCTTTGTATTAAATTAGTTTGGGAATACATTTTATCAATCGACTTTGAAAGGCCTAGAGGCCTAAGGGAGCGGTTCCCAAACTTTCCGATTGCATTACTGAAGTTTGAAAAGCGATAAGAATTTCCGAAAAGCACTCACAGACTCTTTTGTAACTAGCCTTGCCTTCTTGCTTACTTTACATTGCTATATTTCTTTCCTGACATTTCTCATTTTAAATTTTTCACTAACAGTGTAGTAGTGTAAACTGCCGACTGCTACGCTAGATGTTCTGGGTTCGAATCCCGGCTAAGGCGGAACTTTGTGTTATTTGCAACCCTTACCAGTCTTGGATGTAGTGTTCATATCTATATAGTTTATAGTTTATCGTTGCTGAGAATGCTTAGTTCCTGTGACACAAGCTCTTACGATACTTACTGCAGGGCTGAGTCAATGTGTGTGTCGTGATGTGGTTTATTTATTCCAATTACCCCTTTTTCTTCGATATGTTATAAAAGGTCCATTCATATTTTATGTGAGATTAACTAATAACTAAGGTTTATTGAATTTATAAAAGTGTGAATCGGACTCGCACATGAAGGGTTCCGTACAAGATTAAACAGAATGTAATTTTTGGATGATTTCGTAAAAAAAACGAAAATGTCGAAAAAAATACTTTTCTTTTATCGGAGCGCCCTTTAATTTTTATTTCTTCACCTTTTTAGTATTTGTTGTTATAGCGGCAACAGAAATAGGCATTATCTGAAAATTTTAAGAGTTTATCTATTATGTTTATTGAGATACAACCCACTGAAAGACAGACAGACAAACTTAGTAATAGGGTTTTTAGCCCATGGGTAACGGCACCCTTAAATAAACCATGCTAAATTCCTTTTCGATAACAACTGGGAATATTTTCCCCATACGCAGTGCTGAGTTGAGAACGCGCGTGCGAGCGATCTCTCTCGTATTTTCGTATTACGAATGACAGGCGCTTATACACAAATAAATGCGTTTTTTATTCCGTACTGTGCGTGTTCGTATACTTGAGCGCCTCTTTTTCCTCATACATCCCGCGGAGTGGTTTGACAACGATGCGAAGTTTTACCTGTTTTTATAAGCGACGATATTTCGTTGACTTCCCAAGTGTGGAACTCTTCATTTCTAGGGACTGCAGCATGGGATTCTTGAAAATGGATATTAAAAAGTTATTGTAGGATCGGAAACGTGTGTATAGCAAATATCTGTAGGCTATGGTGACTGCTTATCATTAATGAAGCTGTCTTCTTCTTAGTCGGCATCTTCATTATTGAAGGACGTGGTAGATCAGTGTCTAGAGGACGTGGTAGATCAGTTTCTTACGTGCCTTGGTTTATCGACCGACCCGACCCGACAGGTCGAGGGTCCGAGTCTTGGCTTGCCGTAAGTTGTAGCTGCCATGTCTCTCAATGTGCCCGGATAGTGGCGACATATTCGCAACTTGTGACACTGGGACTCAACATAAACATGCGAAAAGCGATGTGTAACCCTGCCTATTTATTATGTTTATGTTTGTATGTTTGTCATTACAGAAGGTATCTATCTAGAAATTCTTGTTACTCTATGATGCACTATGCTTTTTCATGCGTTTCTATCCTCAGAGGCCTTAATAGCTATATGAGCAGGCCAGTGGGCGATTTTATGAGATCTGATCAACGAACCAATTATAAAGGTGTTTGTGAAAGTGACTGTGTATAAAATGGATGTATAATATTGACGATTAAATAAATAATCCTTTATATTAAAGTACTTTACACTCAGATACTGATCCACCTATACAAAAGGTATAGCAAATTTATTGTAAAGACAATTCCATTTCTGACGCTTCAACTGAAGAAAGCTTGAACAAAGGAAACAATTAATAGGAAATTACTACAGCACATTGTGTGTCATTGGTAGGGAATTCACTTCCTTTCTGTAACAAGGCCTTTTCATTTCCCATTTCCTTTAGACAATAATTGTATGCTTATCGCTTGATGTAAAATCGTCACACGATAATCTTGGCACGATATAAAATCGTACAGTGTGAAGGATGTTTACGTAGCATAGATTACACTGTCTTTAACGTAAGATTTGTTGCTCCTCCGATGTATAACATATTCCCGTCTTTGATATAACATGTTATATATCTAACATTGAAATATATTTTGAAGGACTGTAGCTCAAAGCCGAAAACTTACTTTTTAATATGTTGGTTATTATTAATTTTCAAAAACAAATAGGTCATTTGTTTTTGAAAATTACTTGAGAATATCAACAAAATCTTTTTTGGAAATTTATTCCTAAACGACCAGTGCTGCGGCCCGGAGGCCTTGCAGCTTTACCGCCACTTTACCTTAGCTATCGTTCCCTATACAATCGATCAGACTGTATCGTCTTTATGAAGACAACACAACAATACGGAAAGCATAGGTACAACATCCATACCTGTCCACCTCTTCATTGAACCTGACCCAGTACAGTTTTGTAACTTTTTTTTACAAAATTCAGCTTGGTCTACATTTGTTTGTTTGTTTTAGCTAGGCACTTTCCGCAGTTAGCCTCTTAATTGGGCCATTGTACGTGTCGTCTGTTTGTTCCCTATTTCAGCCAACCCAAACACTCCCAGAAGTCCAGCAGTCTTTTCAGATTGCCGAAAGCTTCCGAGAGTGTTGGTGGTGTCTTGAGGATATGAGCCCGTTGTGCGGCTACACTTGTGCAATCCATTATCACATGTGCTGGCGTTTGTTCTGCCTGCATGCATCCTCTGCATAGTGGGCTGTCAGTTACACCTACAACGAAGAGATGCTTGTTTAGTGGACAGTGGCCTGTTATGTTGGTCTACATTGTCCCAAATATTATGGGTGGTTTCGATCGAGAAAGTCTGGGTTGGTACCACCATCCTTTCTATTTCTGCCGTGAAAAAGATCAATGTGTTTCCGTTTGAAGGATTGGAGAGCCAGTGTTATTAGCGGCACGAGAGGTATAACATCTTTATCTCTAAATAGGCCAAGTATAGGCAATGATCTTGGCATTCCATCAGCATCACGTTTGGCTTGGATAAGCATCGTCGTGTTAAGAGGCTGCGGTATCACTTTCCATAAGGTGAACCGTGAATAAAAACCTCCAACATACAAAGTAACAAAAATATAATTACTTTTTGTAGTATTAGTAAAGATCGTCAACGTGTTCGATAGAAATAATACACGTTGAGTGGTGTGCTCTGCCACTGTCTAGACAGATACCTATGGTTAGTGGATTACATGTTGCTGCAGCTTAAAGCACTCATGCCTTCAGCCATAATGGGAAGGACAATTTATAGATGCTAGAGGTCACCTTGAACTCGAAATTCTACGTGAATCATAAATAAAAAAGTACGAGTATATCCTGAACTCTGGCTTGAGTCTCGGGTTGCCGTAAGTTGTAGCTGCCGTGTTTCTCATTGTGCCCGGATAGTGGCGACAGATTCGCAACCTGTCACACTGGGACTCAACATAAACAAGCGAAATGCGGTGTTTTAACACCTCTGCCAACCCCACTTAACTTGCAGATACTTGGAATGATTTTTTTCCTTTTCCACCTCTTAGACTTTAATTCCTTATCGATTAAGAGGAATAGTACAAAACATTTTAGTAATCTAATCTATTCTATCTGACGTGTAGATAGTAATCCGTGTGCTTACCATGAGTTTAACCTTCGATAGCCGCTTGCGACTGCAGTTACAAATTTGTATGAAACTTTGTAAAGCGCCTCTAACGGATTGATGAGGAACTAAGATTCTTAATACAAATCGCTGTAATAAGCTGTGCTATCTGAAGTGTAGAATCCGAAATCAGGGTAGACAGGCAGTACCTGTGTATTCAATACTCAGTAGTTTTCTACTAACAGCTAGCTAAAAATACAATAGAAAATTGATTTTGATTCCAATAAAGATAATAATACTTTTAGTACAGTTTGTACCAACTTTTGTGCCAAAGTTACATTTATTATATAAATGGATTATTTCTGACTTGACTGGGTAGGTTAGTTGATTTTTGTAATTTGTTTATAATTTTCTGATTGTCTGCTTTTGAACAAATTTGAATTAACATTTTTTTGAGGCGCAAAAGCTAAACGTAACTGAATACTTATGTAACTAACCCCCACAACTCACATGTTTAAATTTTGTGCAGACGTTTTACAGAACAATAAAGAAGATTTATGCTTTCTAGCAATAGCTTATTTTTCTTTAGCGTTTCTACTCGAATATCTATGAAGTCAGAACAATAACTTTGTCTCTCTCTTTCTCTTTCTTATACTAGATTGTAAGATGTATTAATCCTGTGTAGAAAAGCAATTACAGGGGTTCTTTGAACTCCGGTTTTTCTCTGAACAAAATTGAAGAAACTGTGGTCGAAACATGATTAGCTAGGTTAAATTATTTTACGATTCAAATCACTTCTTAGAGTTTATTAAAAGAAGTTCTTTTGATTTTGAATGGCCCTAACTATTTCTTGTCGTAGTAAGAATTATAGATTGTGATAAATAAAGAATCATAAATTAGTTAATAAACGATATAACAGCAATCTTATCCATAAAATACATACCCATTAATCTCTGTACAATATTGCTGTCTCCGCTTTGCTGGGAGTCAAGTCTGAAACCGCTTTCTTACTACCGCCTTTTTCTTCTGATTAAGTTCGTTGCGGGTCCCTAGACAACCGGTAGGGATTCCGGGCATAGCCTGTGCATCATTGCACAGCTGCATTATTCGGTGATTATTCGATCAAAAGACACCACTGTTCATCTTTATAAACAGGAGATGCAGTGGTGGGACAGAGTGGCGGGTGTGCCTCGAAAAAAATGCAGCAGAATTAAGGCCATTCTCCATTTTGAAGTAGATATATTTCCGGTTTGAAATTATTCAGAATCAGAATTTATTTATTTGTAAACATAGGACATGTAATTGTCCTGTGAAACATATATAAGGATAATAATCTATGAAAAGTCCATTCTTTTTTACAAATTAAAAGTGTGTGTTAACAGTAAACTTAAAAATATCAGGTAGCGTCAAATTTAATATTTTAAAAATATTAACCAAAAATCCCTGGCCTTGCTATAAAATTAATAAATTGTTCCAAAATTTTTATTTTCTAACATAACACTCATTTCATTAATATACTAAATTATTACTTTTGCTATCAAGCTTTTGTGAATCTGAAATAACTAGACTACATCTTTAATATGAAATGTCGCCAGTCCTGTAGTCTGGATTTGTATGCAAATTGCTTTTACTATAATAAAAATGCTAAATTAACTTCTCCCTAACAAAAGTCAATTTATTATTTATATTAAAACTTGTAACTTTGTTTTATATTTTTCAGGAATTTGCAACTGTTATTTTTTTTGTAATTTCTATTATTGAATTTAAGAGCAATTTTTTAACATTTTGTTTTTAATGTACCATTAATTTGGTGGTTTTTACCACCTGAAACTACTTTCGACAGGTCAAGCTCTATGTTATTATAGATTAAAAATATAAAATTTACCGTAACATTTCCTTTTCATCTTCCATTTATGAGAAGTGATAAAGCTATCACCAGAAACTATACTTTCGACAGATCCAAGCTTTATTTTATTACGGATTAAAAATATCATATTTACCATTTACTTTTTTTTGCTTTTCATCTTCCATTTATAAGAAGTGATAAAGTGGAATTTCTGAATCCAAGGGTCCGTTTAATTTCTACAGTACGAAATGTTTTCAGTCTTTTGAAGTTAGAAAAATATGTCGGGAGAGAGAATTCGGTTTTGTTTGGAGAGACTATATTACTTGTCTTAGTTCATTGGTTAAGACTTTTCGTTTCGTTAGCTATTTCTTTTCCTCAATTTTATCTTAGCCTTTCCTTTTAATAGAATAAATGTGGATATGAAGAGGACTTGATAGCTCAGTTTGTTACGTGCCTTGGATATCCGACTGGCCCGAGCCGACAGGTCGATGGTTCGAGTCGTGGGTTACCGTAAATTGTAGCTGCCATGTTTTCAATGTGCCCGGATAGTGGCAACAGATTCGCTACGTGTCACACTAGGACTCAACATAAACATGTGAAAAGCGGTGTGTCGCACCTCCGCCTTCCCCTCTCGAGGGATAACGGCGTGAGTTTATGTTGTGTAGTGTCAATATTAAAATTTGATTGTCTCTTTATATTAATGTAAGTTACTCAATCACGAAAAAACGGCTGTAGGGATTAAGATAAGGACGTTTGAAAACTGATTTTTTATTTATATTTCTGTTTAAAAGGGATATGGATGTAAATATTTCGATGAAAAAAAAAAAACAATCACGGTCACAAAAAAAAATCCGGGCCAGGTTTAAACGCCAAACCTTTTAGCGAGGTCATTAACTGAACTATAACGTATACTATAGCAGTTAAAGTAAACTCCTTAGAAGCTGGAAATTAGTCCAATTGGAACTATCGGAAGTCTGGTAAGAGGTATTTCTTTTGTGGGCGCAAAAGCAACCATTAGCAGAAATAATGACGTCTTTATAACACAGCAGTTCGATCTCACAAAGACGGTTTGTTTAAAGTTGTTGTTAGTTTTGTCAGGCGTGTAAGCGTTTGGGGTATGGGGGTAATAATACTCCCATCCACAATCATACACTAGGTTTATTGATTAAACGACTAAACCTAAGTGACATGTTACTGTTTAAGCTCTTCAGTTGTGGTTAAGTAGTTACAGGATAATAAAGTGAAAACAAGAGTACGCGCGGGCGTTTTTGACAGTTCTTCTCTTCTCTCTCTGACGTTTTGTTCTAACACTCATAAAGTGCGACTTGCGTTTAGTTGTCATGTCGTCACAAGCGCATACTGGTTAAGTGTGCGTATACTCGGGCTCTTTGAATAAGGGTGAAGCCAGACGAGCGTTTTGAGTAGTGAGTTGCGTCATTTCGGTCGCGTAATTTCTGCTTCATTATGTTCCATACAAACTTTTGTGTCGTTCACACAGGCAAAATGAGTTTATAATTTTGTATGCAAAACGCGACTCACAACTCAACGACAGTATGCCTACCATGAGTTTTACCTTCGATTGTCGCTTGCGACTGCAGTTAAAAATTTGTATGAATCTTTGTAATGCGCCCCAAACGGATAGTTGAGGAATTAAGTTGCTCATACAAAATCACTGTAATAATTTATGTTACCTGACGTCTAGGAAATCTATAAGAACTGATGAACAGTCTGATCACATACTTAACGCCGCGTTCTTGAGTTTTTAAAATGTCAAACTGACTAGATTAACATATGGCGCATGAAATCAAGGCGTGTTGACGCCGCGTCTGAGCGTTGCGTACGGTAAGCCGGCGCATTGTTTGACAGTATAAAACGTCATATGACGTCATAGGCCTGGCGTCTGATGCCTGGCGTCCAAATAAGCGTTCTGTTTGAAAAAGCCTTAAAATTTACGCACGCTAGATCAATGTGGTACACGCATCACAGTCATAGCCAAGCGGTCTTCGTAAGATAGATCGACTAGAATATTCGAAAAGGTATAAGGAATCTTTTAATTGATGATAGATATATATTAGTTCCCCGGTTTTCCTCAATTTCACAGATTAGTACCTCCGCAGCTAGATTATCAGCCATTTATCATATTCGGTTCAGTGGTTTCGGAGTGTATTTTTCCGGTCTCTTTGATTATGTCGCTTCCGTGTGAAGAATAAGGGAAATCATGATTAATTATTGCAATGAGTTAGGTCGAATTAAAATCTCCTCTCTGAAACATCTGATTTTGATAAAATATTATAACATTTTCTTTTCTATTACTAACAAAATTTAAACTCACGTTTTGTCAAAATAGAATTTCAGCAATATTTAGGTATAATATTTTATCACTAAGATGGCCTCGACCTTAACCTCAGTGCAGTGCAGTGGTGTAAACAGCCGACTGCTACGCTAGAGGTTCCGGGTTCGAATCCCGGCGGGGCGGGACTTTGTGTTATTTTCAAGACGCATTGTTTCGCTTACCGGTCTTGGATGTTGTACTCTAAAGTCAAAGTCAAAGTCAAAATGTTTTTTATTCGATTAGAGTTAAAATAAGCACTTTCAAATCGTCATTTTTTTACAACCACCGGTTCGGAATGCTATTTCTACGGGGAAGGATCCGGCAAGAAACCTCCGTAGTTGCTTTTTTCAATATTCAATTACAATATTTTCTAATACAAATTACAATTTTTCAACATAATAATTCTAGCTACACTCTAACTGTCAATAAGATAAACCTGTGCAATTACTTCCATATATCTTTATCCTCTACATAATTTTGAATTTTATAGTAAGCCTTCTTAATTAAAATTTGTTTTACATATTGCTTAAATTTCATATCTGACATTTCTGTTACATTTCTTGGAATTTTATTATAAAAGCGAACACAATTTCCAATAAATGACTCACTAGTTTTTGCTAATATAACTGTAGGGATACGTAATTTATCACTATTTCTGGTATTTATACCGTGACCTAGTCTATCAAACTCATTTAGATGTTTCCTTACATACATAATACTGTCGAAAATATATTGGGACGGTAAGGTGAGTATATCAATTTCCTTAAATAATTGTCGTAATGAATGTCGCGGCTTTAAGTTATACAGAACTCTTATAGCTCTTTTTTGTAAAATAAATATCGTATCTGTTTCGGCCGCACTACCCCATAGTCGTAAAGTAGTCTAGCTGTCGGTAGATCCGTTAAATTTCTAATTTTCTCTTATCAATGTAGTATATACCATATCGTTGCTTAGTTCCTGTGACACAAGTTCTTACAATACTTACTGCAGGGCTGAGTCAATGTGTGTGTCGTGATGTGGTTATTATTATTATTATAACAAGCATACGCCCTGCCTGAAGGTAAGCAGTCACCGTAACCTAAGGACGTTTGCAATACTATAGGCTAAGATGCGTTGCTAATTCTGTACACACTCGAAATTTAACAGCTTTACACACACTCGCATACATGCACACGCGCAAACACAAACACACTCGCACTCACACAGTTTTAGTAAATTTACAGTATTTCGCGTTTTTCATTTTAAAGGCCAAATGCAAGCCCTCGCTGTAATATTTAACTTTAATTTTCCGTCGAGGAAATAATTTTTGAATTCTTTCCTCCGAATTTATCCTCTCTTCATTTTTTCCTAATTAAATTCGTCCCGGAAGCCAAGACCGGGCATGTCCGGGCAGTGATGCTTGTGCTTCATTAATCATTTCAAATTGGAGTTTTTCATGCCTGATCTCAGTACTAATTACTATTGTAATACTTTTGTACTATATAAATTAATTTTTACTTTACGTTTTTTGTATGCCAAATCCTCTTAACTTGTACTCAGAAAACAATATAAAAATTAAAATAAAACTCGACTGAAATCAGTGTGTGTGTGTGTATTATAAATTTTAAAAGTTTTTAAATTACTATTTATAAGTTATTGCTGTTTTTAATTGTTTTGTTTTTGTTTAATTATTGTAATTCGCATGCTGAGGTTACCTATTATTGTAAGAACAGTAAGCTATTATTATTTTGTATTTTGTTTTAGTATTTTGTACTGTATCTTATGTTGGTGACCCATTAATTAAATAAATAAATAAATATATATTTTACCGGTATAAGAGGTATCTTTACCTCCGCATAGGAAACGTATTGGTGGTGCTTTTGGCGTTTTCAGGTATCATGGGCATCGTCGTGTCAATAAGCAGTATTACTTTCTATCAGGTGAACCGTTTGCTTGTTTGCTGATGAAGAGGTATAAAAATAAAAAATAAATGCCAAAGTGACAACTTCAGGCCCTCTGATAAATTATATAATGTAAATATATTAATATATATTACTACATCTGTTACATGGGAATTGAACTGTTAGCGATCGTTGTTAAATGAGCGGCCATTTTAGAAATTCGAGACGCCAAAATTAGAGAAATTGCAACTCAAAAAGAAAGCTACCAGAATTGCTTTCATCATCATCATCAGTCTACTTCCGTCAACTCCTGGACATAGGCCTTTTATAAGACACGCCACTGGTCTCGGTCTCTGGCCCGCTACATCCCACCACTGCAAGGCAATTTGCGTTTGTCGTCTCATCTAGAATTGCATTAAACGGCCATTTTGGATGCGGTATTCAGTGAAAATCTAAGAAATAAATTTATGCATTCATAATATACTTCAGTATGAATATTCAACAGAAAAATATGCACTAAATGAACCAACCTTTGCATTGTTGAATCGAGAATTTCATATCGTGAATTCCTTTTTTTTCTCTCCGTGGATTCTTCCTCGAAATTCCTCAGATCAATATTTATTTAAGCATTCACGGAATACCTCCTTAACCTGTTTCAATATTGAGATTAATAAGGCTTTGGGATTCCTTTTTTTTTTAATTTTCCAAATGCCCCGAGCGAGGGTTGTGAAATGTTGTCGGGTAATTTTTCATCTGCCTTGTTTTCATGATAAAGAATAAGAAAGGCTGGTTACGAATGTTATTTTTGGCGGTTTCAATCAGAAATGTCACGAATCTTTTAAGTTTACTACAGGAAATTATACTTCTATAGTAGTTACGATAATTCCTTAAAAAATTAATTAATAAAATCATTTATTAGGAATTAATCAATTATTTTATATTTCTTCGGTCAAGTTTAAAAGTTGACCGTTCCAAATGTCAATTGGAATTTTGCAGAATAGAATGTTTAATGTAAAGTAATTAAAAATCTAATTTCAAACATTTTCGACTTCTACGCGGACAAAGTCGCGGGCAAAGACTAGTAATAGTATACATGTGAAAAGCAGAAAATAGAAATGGCTGCCGGTATTCAGATCAATACATTTAATAATCATACAACTTATAAATATAACATAACACCATATCAAAATTTTGATATAAAATGTTTATTCTAACACCTACTATTTCATAATGTTTCTGACTTTTTAATTTTTTTATGATGTAACATGGTCCAATTTAATTTAATTTTGTTTTAATACATTCAACTTGAATTTGTGTTTTGTTAGATATTATTTTATGTAAGCTGTGGTTACCTTTAATTGGATAAACACAGGGAATGTTATTAGTATCTAAGTTGTGTTGCATGCATGTGTGTTATTCGTTGGTAATCCAAATAAAAAAATAATATAAACTCACGGCGTAGAGTGCACTGCATTTTGCATGTTTATGTTGAGTCTCAGTGAGACGTAATTTATAAACAAATTCATTTTAATTCATATATTGTGACATGAGCTTTATCGCAGTCTCTCACCCTAGACTGTAAAATGTATTAGTAGCTGTAAGTATAGTATAAAACATGTTCATATAACAAATTACAGAATCTGGGGTTTCTTGCCGGTATCTTCCCCGACATAAATTTTCCGAACCGGTGGTCGAGTCATTTTTAAGAAAAAAAAATAATTCATTTGACGATTTCAAGTACTTTCTTTTAAGTTTATGGAATATAGTTATTTTGATTTTGATTTTGACAGGTTGCGAATCTTTCGCGATCCCGATACACGCACCGTCGACCTGTCGGGTCGGGTCGGTCGGTTAACCAAGGCACGTCAAGCGACCACGTCCTCCCGTCCGTCAAAGTCAATAAATATATCTTGGAAAGAAAGATCCTTACAAAAACTAAATCTACGCAGACGAAGCCGCGGGCAAGAGCTATATAATAAAGCATAAAAAGAGCTTCCGATATTCATCACACCGGATATTCTCTTGTCAGCTGTCAATCATTACCGATATAATATCCAAGAAAATCCCGGTATATGTACTTGTAGCGTTCATGCGCTCGTCAATGTCAAGTGTGATCTTTCTAATATGAGTTTTTCAACACGTGTCTTATAGTAAAAGGGAAAAGGGTTAGGATGTATAGTGTCATAGAGGACATTAATAAATAAAAAGTGAACGAAAGGCGTGGATAAAACTGTAATAATTTTTTTGAAAATAGATATTTTTATAAGAGCAATTAAGCACATGGTTCACCCGATAGTGATACTGCTGTCTTTTTTCAATATAAAAAAATATATCATATAACATAAATATATAATTTAATATAAAATATTTCTATAAGCCTTAGTCGAATACCTAGAAAATAGTGAGGCTTCCAAATAAAGGCAGTAAAATTTTTATCAAGCGAGAAACGTTTGCCCTTCAGTCTTATTACAACGATCTGGTGAGACGGTTTTATGCAAGAAGTAATAAAGTATATTTTAGATAAACTGTAGACTAAAGATAACGTATAAATAACCTTTCTTTTAAAAGTGTTCAATTCAATGTATTTCCGTTGTCCCCGTAGTACTTTAATGTGCGAGTAAATAACAGTAATAACCACATCACGACATACATATTGACATAGCCATGCACTAAGATATAATATCAATAAGTAAATAATAAATAACCACATAACGACAACACATTGACAGCCCTACAGTAAGATTAAAGTACGACGTTGAGGACGTGATAGCTCAGGTTGTTACGTTTCTTGGTTAACCGACCCGACCCGACAGGTCGATGGTTCGAGTCTCAGGTTGCCGCACATTGTAGCTGCCGTGTTTCTCATTGTGTCCAAACAGTGGCAACATATTCGCTACATGTCACACTGTGACTTAACATAAACATGCCAAATGCGGTCTAACACCTCTGCTGCCTATGATTAAAGAACTTATTGGTCGACTTGAAAACTACTCCATTTTTTTCAATGAAAGAAACGATTGCATAACGCTATCCAAAAGCTTAAGATAAGGATTTTCTTTTCTTTATTATGTTTGCGACAAACCTTCCTGAGGTCAGGGATCGATTTTCTCCACCCTACTTGACCGCCTAATAGTTTTCCTTATTTTCCGATAATATTTGCCTAGCGTCGCGTAATAGGATTTCGTAAGGACAAGCGGATGGAACGAAAGCGTATTTTAGGGATATTACTTAATGGGCAATATGGTCCGTAAATATTACTTTTACATCCATTTATCAGGGCTCCCTTTGTTCCTGTCAGAATCCTTCAAATGAATTGGACACCTGAAATATATGTGCTTTGAACGGAAACCAAATAATTGAAAAAAAAAATCATGAATATACTTTATGGGTCAATTTGATATAGGTTACTTAATGATTAATTGATAGGAACCTTGGAGGATTAGAAGAAGGAATTTTGACGACTTCGGTGGCGCAGTGGTGTCAACAGCCGACCGCTACGCTAGAGGTTCCGGGTTAGAATTTCGGCGGGGGCGGGACTTTGTGTTATTTACAAGACGGATTGTTTCGCTTACCGGTCTTGGATGTTGTATTCTTATTTATTTAGTATATACCATTCGTTGCTTAGCACCTGCGATACAAGTTCTTACGATACTTAGTGCAAGGCTGAGACAATGTGTGTGTCGTGATGTGGTTATTATTATTACCTAAACAGAAAACTAATCATCAATATGTCAGAACAAATAGATATTCCCCTAAGACTACCATATTTAATGAGATTAAACATGAAGCTGTACATACATTCACACAAAAAGCTTCACAAAGCAAGTGCGAAATCAATCTTTATGCTGTACATCTTAAGAAGGGTACCAAGTCCCCTTCTTAAAGATAGGTTAGGTTGATCAATGGTTGTGTATTCATTAATGTGTGTGTGTGTGTGTTTGTAATAATGTGTAATATTTTCAGTTAATTTAATTTAATGGTTGTTAGGTAAATGATAATTAATCTTGTAAGCGCTTTGGATGTTTTATCTGTTAGCTTGTAACATGAAAAGAATAAATGAAATGAAATTAATAAGAACTCTAAAAGTCGTAACACGCCTATAGACTAAGACTAAGAGACCATCAACTTCTCGGTTTTTGCCTCACCGTCAAACTGAGGCAAGAAACTACCGTTACAATACAGATAAATTTATGTTGTAGTTAAAATTCATGAAAGGAATACCAAACAACTCGAATTGCTGTTTTGATCTGTTTCCGAATTGATAGGTGTACTACGAGGTTACCATGCAACTTCATCCAGATCCGTGTCAATAAAACCCGCCTAATACGATCATGTTTAATACGATTTCTCGGAAAATACGCAAATTTCGAAGTACAACCCCCGGTACTGCATGGTTTTCTAGGATATTCTTGACAATATTGAGTCCCAAAAACAGACTAGAGTCTTTCTATTCGATTTTGTCAAACACCGAGGCATTATCTGCAGATTAATTAACACTCTGCGTAGTTTTTCAAAGACTAATTAATCTCTTTATGCCAAGTAGGTAGGTAGGTAGTATCTTTTTATTATTATTTTGATAGTAATCTTAACACAGTTAACGATTAACTTTGAGCAAAATCGCTAAAAAACTATGATGTTCTATACGTTTCAAGCAATTGTATTTTTATAGCGGCAACAGAAATAAACATTCTCTGAAAATTTCAAGAGTCTAGCTGTTATGGTTTACGAGATACAACCTACTGACGGACAGACAGACGAACAGCGGAGTAATAGGGTCTCGTTTTTATTGCTTGAGCGATTTCAATAACTAGTTAGTTACCAAAGAGAGTTAGCCTAGTGCATAAGTATAGCTATAATTCAATACTTTGTAAATATATATATATGCGTTTTTGGTAACATTCCTTCAAAATCGTCTTAAACGAGTAAAATTAAAATACGTTTTAACAAGCAAGAAGGGACAATTTTTATTCATCAACAACACACACAAGCAGATGACATCGACAGATACGAACACATTACGTCAGTTGAGTTTCTTGTTTGTATTTTTACATGAAAGGCTTTCCCTTCTTTTGTTTTTGACGTTCACATTTTTAATTCCTGCTCGGGAAAAGATCAAACGAAGACTTTCATGTTTTCTCTTTTTGATTTTTCAGAGATTGACAAGGAAGATAATTTTGTTTTAATTTTTTCGGTTACGTTATAATATTCATTTGTAATATTATGGTCTAAATACGATTATCTAGGTCATAGAGAACGAGTTAATTTTATCAAAGAGAAGTAATTAAATGATCAACCCGAAATAACATTTGGTCAGCTTAGTTGACAATTTTAAATAAATGTACGCAATAATAATTTGCGTACCATCTAATTGCTTGACAAATTTTTATAAAACGCGACTCACACATCGCTGCTTATATGTGTATATTGCCGGTTGATTAACATTAATAAAGAAATCTTAGCTATTTTGAAAGACATCTGTAATTTTGTATGACCATTTGGTAGAACATGTCGTACTAATTTTATTTTATTGCCTTAAAACTGTATGTATTACATTCACATTCACGAAATAAAACATTTTGAATTTTAATTTGACTAAACCATTTTTTGCTAGCAATGGTTTGCTGACCAATTCAAAGTCAATGTCAAAATATTTTTATTCAAATAGACTTAAAATAAGTACTTTTAAATCGTCCAAATTTCCAAAACCAAACTTTATTTTCTATATTTTAAAATGAAAATAATAAATTACATGAATTACAAAGCATGCAATGAATGTTAATTGTGAAATACGGGCTCAAAAAAGATTTACTAATAGAAATAGTGTAAATAGTAAAGTGAGCACCCACATAAACAGCACCCGATCACGAATACAATTATTAATTTCTGATGATCGATTACATTTCTCTGCGCTTGGATATCAAGCAACCCTTTAAATAACATCCCCTATTGAGGTTTTGCCTATAGAAAAGGTGACATTTTAGATCAAATGTAATATAAGGTAAAAAAGTTTCTTAAAAGATTTAATCAAATTCTACAAATCAGATAAGTCGACACGACTCAGAAATTGTAATGTCAATATTGAACATCAAATTAGAATGCGTCCTCGCATGGTATTCAAATTAATCCCTATCTAAAAGGACATATGATTCAAATTATACGAATTTATTTAAATCAATCATTGATTTGAACGGTTTTGTCATTCATAGTATCATATGGTCGTTCGCATTGTTATGGCGAATAAAAAAATTGTTACGTCATCTCTTTAAGCCTCATGAAAATTTGTATTATTGTTAAATTATTTTGTGACTGATTCTGACAATATTAGCATTAATCTACAATCTCATCTTTATACATGGTCACGTCGAAGCTCAGTTTCGTGCCTTGGTTAACCGACCGACCCGACCCGACAGGTCAAATGTTCAAGTCTAGGGTTTCGGTAACTTGGCTGCCATGTTCCTCATTGTGCCTGATATTGGTGAAAGATTCGTAATCCATCACACTGGGGCTCAACATAAACATGCGGAATGTTGTGTGCTGCTCTACCAACCCTTTTCGAGGGAATATGGCGTTAGATGTTTTTATATTTCTTTATCGGTCTTAGTCAAATTCAAAGTCAAAATATTATTTTTTCAAGTAGACTTAAAATAAGTACTTTTATATCGTCATCTTTTCGTCGTTACTCTACCACCGGTTCGATACGCTATTTCTACGGGGAAGAATCCGGCAAGAAACCTCCGTAGTTGCTTTAAAAAAATCTTTGATTATTATCAACTACCATTAACTTGATGTTTTAGTACTCCTAGGCAACTCGTTTTTATGTAAAGCGACCATCATGAAACGATACGCGCATCATAACGAGTCCCAACGAACGGGAAAGGACGAAAAACCTATTACCGAGGTCCCTATTCATCGTTTCCCCTGACAAATCTACTGCAATAGGCGTCGAGTTCCTGATTGATTCCTCCCCTGTCAAATAATATTGCTTTGACAATCGACTGTCGTTTGTCCTGAATGAAATTCCTGTGTATTTTGTTCCAATTATTTTTGTTAAACTTTCCGGTCATGGGTCTGGGTGATGATTCTGGCACATTTTATTGTTTATCGAAGAAAATACAATAACTTAGGAGGTTCTTCATTTTGTATTTTTTGTTTTAATGTATAACCACGAATTAGGCGTTCCCTGACTGTCTCCCCCCTTAGTTTTTGGCCTCTGGGCCATTGTATAGAACATATATTGAAGTTGGTCCCGTTTTAATTTAAAAATATATCCACTGTACAATCTGTTAATATATTTCTTGTTAAACTTTTCTTAAAAACTGGGCCGATGTAAAAAAAAATTGTAATTCATAAAATCAGGTATCTTTGATTTTTTTAAAATTGAAAACTTAACAAACAATTGGTACGCAAAAATCACAATATATAACATCAGACCTAGAAACAAAATCTAAATAATAAATAATACTGACAAATTAGTACACATTGACTATAATGTAATGTTATTAGTGCTCTTTGATCTGAGAATGGATTTTCTGAGTGACATGAATAATAACCGATCAATAATGATAACCACATCGCGACAAACACATTGACTCAGCCCTGCAGTAAGTATTGTAACTTGTGTCACAGGAACTAAGCAACGATATGGTATATACTACATAGATAAGAATACAACATCCAAGACCAGCAAGCGAAACAATGTTTCTTGAAAATAACACAAAGCCCCGCCCCCGCCGGGATTCGAACCCGGATCCTCTGGCGTAGCAGTCGCTGTTTACACCACCGACGTCGTCACATTTGGTTTAAAACATACCATAATACATCTACCAGTCGCTGGCAAGCTACAGGAAGTCCGACAAAGGAAATCGGATTCCTTTTGAAGCTGCAATTCGATCTCTCGACTCTGCAAGTGTTTAGACGCGTACAAGCATAACACTCTACAGGAGGACACACCCGCCACTCAGTCCCACCACTGCAACTCCTGTTCACCAGGATCAACAGTGGCGTCCTTTGATTGAATAATCAACAAATAATGCAGCTGTGCAATGACGCACAGGCTGTGCCCGGACACCCAACCGGCTGTCTTGGGACCCGCAACGAACTTAATCAGAAGAAATAGGAGGTAGTGAGAAACCGATTTCAAACTTCCCTCCCAGCAAAGCGGAGACAGCAATCGAAATGGGCCAGAGGCCAAAAATTAAGGGGGGAGACAGTCAGGAGACGTCTGACCGTCGAAACATCACGGAATGCCACTGACTAACAGGAGATTAATTAGATACTAACATAAATCTTACACCAGTAATATTGGTGACAAAACTTTTAAAAAGCACGGAAGTTTCCCTTTCATTATAACACTAGTGTGCGTGCCGCTTCACTGCGTGCGAACGAGATTACGCACACTGAACAACACGCCTAACGTAGCTAACAACCTTAGACAAACGGTCATCGTAAATAGGATAACTGTAAAAGCAAGTAAATAAATATGCCACGAATTAATTGCCAATTTAAGTTCCGAAGCTTATCTTTGTAAACAAGTAATTGCTTATCGTTAGTTCCATAAAGTCATAAATGCCGAAGTTTACAAGTGAAAAGCGACTTTATGTAAGTACGTAACAACTTTCCAAGTTAGCAATAGGAAAGTCATTTGACGGGCTCCGTGGCGCGGCGGCTTCCGCTGCTTGTGACTCGTGACGTCTCGGGTTCGATACCCGGCTCGGGCAGTCATTTGAGTGATGAACAAGAATATTTGACCATGGTGATTTTCTATGTATTTAAATGTAGTTTCCTATATGTATATATAGTTTTTTAGTTGTACTCATAATACATGGCTTAATTTGGGGCTAAGAAAATTGGTGTTAATTCTCCCGTTATTTTATTATTATTTTATACTAGAGGTCGCTGAGTTGTCCGAATATTAATTCAAATGAAACCAAATATGTTTTGACAACTTATTCAACCATAAACTTGGTCATGTCATTGTCAACACATGGCAGTAAGTATAATTTGAATTTTAATGATGTATTTGAAATGCATTTTTTTTAGTTTTCTGCCTTCTTCAATTTAAAGTTTTGCTTATTAAAAAGCCATCTTACCTGAAGTGTTACAGACTTCATAATACACCGCTTACCAGGATAAGCTAAAACGTTTATTACAATGCCAATGCGTGATGCCTCTGGTATTGCAAACGTCCATAGGCTACGGTGACTGCTTACCATCATGCGGGCCGTTGTCGCTACCTCAGTGAAAAAAAAGCCTAAGCTTCCAGTTCTTAAAATTCAAAATGAATTTCAACCACCAACTTATCGATGAATATTTTAAACTGTCAAGATACTAAGTTCTTTGAAAGTTAACAAACTTTTCAAAGCAGAGAATGAACTATAAGGTTTATTCAGTGGTTGAAGTTGTTCCTTGCATTTTATGCTAAATATTTTGCTTGGAACTATATTATGATACTGAGGAATAATTTTAAAATGAATTCCATTTATTTGTGCATTCAGAATAAAGGGTTAAAAAAGCCTATAACGAATGATTGAAACAGCCGAAATTAATAAATAAAATAAAAATAAATAAATAACTACATCACGGCACACACATTGACTCAGCCCAGCACTTAGTATCGTAAGAACTTGTATCGCAGGTGCTAGCAACAAAAAAAAACCTAGAACGGTCAAAGTTAAAGGCTTTTATCAATTAAGCTATTACGTCATTACAAATATATATATCTCTCTCTCTCTTCCTGTTTCTTCTATTTCTTTATAGAAATAAAATAAAAGTGAGTGAGTGAAGTGAAAATAAAAAGTCAATGAGTTAGACCCCATTTTAAAATTATATTTCGAAATTCAACCCTTAACTGGGGTTGAAAGTTTGTGTGGAAGCCTGCCATGGACCGTGAAATAAATGTCTCCTATCGAAAATTTAACGCGAGCGAAGCCCCGGGTAAAAAGATAATTTTAAACGTACTCGGAGCAGTCATGGTAACTGCTCATTTGCAGTTGAATTTAAAATTATTTCCCAAATTTTCTGGACATGAAATTTATTTGGTACATTTTCTGAAATGAAACAGCTAAGGGCGGGGGCAGAGTGAACGTGATTTTAGTACTTATAAGCTAGATTTACACTCGTATGCGCTTACCAAATACGTGACGTGTTGTGAAACTGAAAATCAGCGTCGATCTCTTAAGAGATCACAGAGGGCTGAGTCGTATATTTCTTGGATGTAACTCAGCTTTTATAGTGTAGCTTAGTTTCAAGTTTCTATGCTCTATTAATAAGAATTTTACTAATTTACTTTAATACCAAACGTTTATATGCTCGGTTTTATCGAAGTTTTTATTGCTAACTTAACCCAATAAACAAGAATGTAATTATTTTAGATATGTATGCAATTTAATATTTATTTATTTTGTAAGTGTCACACATATCAAGAGAGCACTTTTTATTAATTCTGTATTTTTATTAATGTATAATATGTGTGCTATCGGTGTAACTTTACCAATAAATAAATAAATATGTACCTAATTACTGTGTAACGCATAAGGTATAACAAAGACTAATAGTAATTCCATAAATGAAAATAGGCTAAAAATTTGACGCGCTGATGACACGCTCACTCTGTGAACGCCCTAAAACGTATTGTCTAGACAATTTGAAATTTACGATATTAATATCAACTTCGTTGTATTTTACTGGTCCATAAAGTACGGAATTGAGCTAGCTTTTGGATCTTAACATCTGCCATCACACGGGATTGAGGCTAAACTTGAATAATAAAAGTATTAAATTTTATCTTATGTTCAGGGTGAACGAATTCTAAGAGAAAGTGCTTTCTGAATCTTATTTCATTTTGTACATTGTCACATGCAAAACAAGCAGACGGTTTTCTATTGGAAAGTGATACTGCCGTCTATTGGAAAGACCTTATTTATTTATTAATTAGGTTGATTCAAAGTATATATATATTACATTTATAATTCCAGTAAAAAAAAGTCACATTTCTTATATAAATACTTATTATGGAGGTTCAAAACATTTTGTATTCTTATCTGAGTAGTTTATACCAATCACCTTAAATCTGTACCTGACATAAAATATAAGACGTAAAACTGATCATAAAAGTATTACATCAACATTTTAAAATTAATACAATCATAATAACAACCACATCACGACACACACATTGACTCAGCCCTGCACTAAGACAATCTTGTATCGTAGGCACTAAGCAACGATATAGTATAAACTACATAGACAAGAATAACATCCAAGACCGGTAAGCGAAACAATGCGTCTTGCTAATGACACAAATTTCCGCCCCAGCCATTATTCGAACCCGGAACCTCTAGCGTAGCGGTCGGTTGCTTATACCACTGCGCCACCGAGATCTTTAATAGGAATGTGGCTACACAGTGGTACGTAATGCGAGACATGTAATATTCAAATATGTGTAAAGTAATTATTCACTTTACAAGGCAGTCCACGTTAGGTACTACCTCAATACAGTAACCTCCTTACCTAAATACAGTACCTTATCGATGTATATGTACTGGTTGGCGAAATACATTATGTGTACCTAACAACCTGTGTATTATTCAGCACTGAATATACACACAGGAATATACGCTTAGACTGCTACGCTTGAATTTTCGGGTTCGAATCCCGGCGGGCGCGGGACTTTGTGTTATTTGCAAGACGCATTTATTCGCTTACCGGTCTTGGATGTTGTATTCTTATCTATGTATTATATACCATATCGTTGCTTAGTTCATGTGACACAGGTTCTTACGATACTTACTACAGGGCTGAGCCAATGTGTGATGTGGTTATTAATATTATTATAATATCAACGTCTCTCCTTTTAATTCGTCGTCAAACCGAAGCGATATCGTTACGAAGCTGATAAGACTGCGTTGTGAATGTTTCGTTTGTAGGTTTAGGATTTATATGTATTCTTTAAAAGAAAGGTTTTTAGTGTTCCTACTTTGTTGTTAATTAGTACTTTAAGTAATGTGATTTGTTGTTAATTAAAATGTTGTTTCCAACTATAAGGATATACATTCTAGCTGCAATTTCATGGTCATTTTTCTTGATAATGTCACGATTTTAATCTGTTTTTGGATCTCTAACTAAATAATACCAAACGGCTCGAGTTAATATGGTGTTGATCTGCCTCTTGATTTTATAATTCATAAACCGCCGGTTACTGGTAATAAATTATTGTAGTAATTTTGAAAGTGAATTCGACGTTTGAAAACGGAAATCAACCGGTTGCGTTCATAATCACAACCGTTTACGAGTTGTTTTTTTTATTTTTATTCAAGACCAGGCTGGCATTTGACCCCAAGCCCGCCTGATGTTAAGCGGCGATGAGGTCTAAGGTGGTTGATGCCTGCCTAAGAGAAACCTATTCACTCTTGCCTTAAAGAGGCCCAAGTTATATTGGTCAGAGAACACATCGGCAGGCAAAGAATTCTACACCAATTGGTAGGTCAGAATCAACCCTTAACTTAGTGTTATAAGTTATTCTGACTTTTATTGTGTTTTTTTTTATTTTTTTTAAAGGAATTTAAATAAACTTACTCTTGTCATGGAAACTAAAATGTACAGAGTAAAAAAAACAGTGTGTTCCTTTGAAAGGCAGGAAGCTCTTGCCTGTGTGTAGAATGCCTTTGAGATAACTCGAAACTCATTGTTACAGTAACACTGCACCGGTAGGTGGCGTTTTAATGGTCTATGTGTGCTCTTTGTACCACTTGCACTTGGAAGCAATTGTTTTAGCTTTGCTCTGGTATTTTGCTTTGCAAGACCAACGCCAATGGTTCTAAAAAAAAAACATTTAATTAAAAATTAAACGATATTTTCATTTGATACTGGTGGTAGACCTACGTGTGAGATCGTCTGAGTTGGTGCCGTCCTCCTTTCTATATCTGCCGTGAAGCAGTTCGCTGTGTTTCGGTTCGGAGGATTGGAGAGCTGAAGGGGTAACGCTTAGGGGGTACTCTTGGTGCTTCACATTGGGTATTGTTATGAAAATAGACGGCGGTATCACTTTCCGTCCAACCGTTTGCTCCTTTGCCCATGAATTTGCAGAAAAAAAAGAAGATAAAAACGTATTATTAAATGTAATAGTGAAATTGGATATTGCATAATTTTTACTTACTTGTCGAAATAAATTAACGCGATTTTTTAAAGTGACAAAAAAAAATCGAAATAATTCTTAAAATCAAGTACTTGTTAATAAAACGATCAATTGATCACAACAATCGTAGAAAACCTCTGTTAATCGAGGCTCAATCGCAATTTTCAAAAAAAAAATATACAAAAACAAACCATAACCGCATCTGCTACCATTTACAAAACTGTGCCATTAATCCAGTGAAGTCACGCACACCGCCGTAAAACTTAACGATGCTTCATATAGCACCTCCATATTCAGATTCAAGTCTTACAAAATGACATTTCATAAGCCCATCGAGACTTGCTTGTATGGTTATGGAATAACACACAGAGGTCCATGTATCCTCTTCTATCCAAGAGCGGATCCAGGGTAGGGGGGCCAGGCAAAAGTATCTGAGTTCTTCTATCCAAGAGCGGGTCCAGGGTAGGGGGGCCAGGCAAAAGTATCTGAGTTCTTCTATCCAAGAGCGGATCCAGGGTAGGGGGGCCAGGCAAAAGTATCTGAGTTCTTCGGACTGTTAATTCTTACTTAGTTAAAACCCAAAAGTTGTAAGGTCAAGCTCCTTAAAAGGCATTTTTAAAATATCATTAAACCGACTCCAAAAGAGTCCACTAAAACTAATTCATTATCTTAAGGAATTATAGCCTGCTTATAAGTAAATTAGCTGATAGGCAAGACATTAAATAAATACAAAACTTTGTATTTATCAAATTCGGCAGCTTCTCCAATGGCTCCCTCATAACCATCAATCAAATGTTAAGGTGTAACACCTCTGCTAACCCCTCTCGAGGGATTACGGCGTGAGTTTAAGTTGTGTGTGTGTAATGTTGTAATGTTAAGGAATCATAAAATCCTGACCTGATTAATATTACCATTAGAAAGTTCATCTTTTTAGAAAAAACTGCAAATCTGTTAGTAAACAAAATAGTTATGCCCGAAGTGATATAAAATTTAGTGGAATTGAGAACTTAATTTTTTTGAAGTCGGTTAGAAAGGTCGTTATTGTGTAAAATGGTGAACTAGCCCTGAACTTCATCCTGGATCCAGAACAACTTCAATCGGCTGGTGTCTGATTCGTTGCGGATCCCGCGACAGCCGGCAGTTTGTCCAAGCACGTACATTTGCGGTGTAGCGTAGGTAAACATTCGGGGCAGTTCAGGTTATCAAGCACACCTCCCTGCAATAACATTAAAATGGTCAATGTGAGATATGTGGGGTCGCGAGTTACCAGTTCAAAACGCTAGTAATTATTTGGAGAATGATTTTATGACTGCACGAGTCACTCCCCTGATGCCTGGTAACCGGGGCGGACCTCTCCTTACTCCGTTACTGGGCACGTAGCCTGCGCTTCATTGCGCAGCTGCATTATGCGTACACGAAGACACTGTTGACCCTGGTTAACAGGAGTGCCTGTGGTCAAACAGAGAGCTTTGCCTGTATTCTTTGCTTTCTTAGTTTTGAGTAAACAAACTTGAAATCCAACCTATAGCAGAACAAATAAAATAAAACCGACCTGTCAATTTGAGTTAACTCACCCCATAAAATACATAAAAACAGAATAAAATAAACATTTCGTTTGAAGCCCGCAATATTGAATACGAAAATTCAATTCATCTAAAAAACAGAAAGGAACAAACTCCAGCAACATTATCAAACCATAACTCTACTTTGCAGATCGCAGTTGAGGAACAAATCTGTCCTCAAAAACAAACGAACAACACAGCCGTACAACTTTTAAAAAGGTCTCCCGATACGAAATTCAACCGTAAACCTTTATACATATGGTCCCTTTTGAAATAGCTGCAATGGTAAAGTAGGTGCGTAAAGTAGCAATAATAAAATTTGCAATGGAACCCTAAAACAATTGAAACTCCACTTCTATTTGTTACATATTACGTATTCTCTTTGTATTTCTGTTTGCGTGTTTTTCAACGGTCCAATTTATAGGGATAAGCGATTTTATTTCGCTTATAATTTGTTTTCTGAAAATATCACATAAAGTGGATTATTCTTAGTAAATGTCTTTTTACTCTCGACTTTTATATATCCAAGTTATAATGTTTGCAGAACTTGACTGGAAGAGAGTAGCAAATAATAAAACTTGTCGTAAAGCCTTTCACACGATTTCGTTATATTTTAATGATGGAGCCCCGATGGATACGTTCGATGCGTAATTAGGGTTCGAAAATGGACCCTATTACCCAGTTTCTGCTAACTGTCTGTCTATTCCTATTCTATTTACATCTCTCATCCAATTTCTTCTGATTAAGTTCGTTGCGGCTCCCAAGACAGCCGGTAAGGTGTCCGGGCACAGCCTGTGCGTCATTGCACAGCTGCATTATTCGTTGATTATTCGATCAAAGGACGCCACTGTTGATCCTGATAATGAGGAGTTGCAGTGGTGGGACAGAGTGGTGGGTCTGACCGTCCGTCTTTTAGCGATCTGTATCTCTTGATAGAAAGGTTAAATTGACAGTCTGTGTGTATTGCTTATGATACAAAATATGAATAAAACTTTGACAGGTTGACCGGAATAACTAAAAACGCTTGATAAAACCACCTTACTACCACCACCACCACCTTAGACCTCATCGCCGCTTAACATCAGGCGGGTTTGAGGTCAAATGCCTGCCTGGTCTTGAATAATAAAAAAAAACGTAATAAACCTGACGTAACTTAATATTTAAGGGCACCAGCAGTCCTCTGGGTTTATCAAACAGCGGGTCTTGTAAATTTAAGGTAAATTTGTTTCTCTAGTCTATTTCATAGGGTCCATGGACAAAGCTAAGGGTTCCTCCAAAGAAAAAGCTTTGGATACCTTGCTGTAATGGAAGAATACCTATGAACTCGTAAACGGATGAAGACCGCATCAATTCAAACATTGTATAACATAACTTGTCGTTTTTATTAGAATCTCATTCCCTTTTGAAATCGTTTTATTATGCATGCAGAGTCAAGGTCAAAGTCAAAATATTTTGTATTTAAATACAGTTCAAAGAAGTACTTTTAAATTGTCATCTTTTTATATTACCACCGGTTTGAAATGCCTTTTCTACGGGGAAGAAGAGTTTACCTTAATACATTTTTCTTAGAAGACATTGGTGTAACAATCGTTAAGGTTGTTGTTTGGAGTAGCCGTTTTGGATGGATGGGTCTGGATAGTTGCACGGTCTGTATACCGGTATGAATGGCTTACTTCGATCGCCCATGACGCCTGGCTTTGGAGCCTAGCGGGATCCGAAGCACAGTGCACCGCTGGCTGACCGCAGGAAGTAGGGGGCCCAAGTAGCTTGCTAGCCACGAGTGAAAGGCTACCCCGCGACTTCGCGAAAAATCCCAGGATGCTCCTTCTTGCTGGTTGGCGACTAGGCGGGTTTGGGGACAAATGCCTGCCTGGTCATGAACCAAAAAATATATATTGATAAACTAATAAATAAAATAAACTCAATCCGTTTTTACCCTGACTACGGCGAGGGTTGTAATTTTGTGTAATATATTTATGACATTCTTATAACGTACACTTATCAGCATCGTAACGATATCGTGTCGGGTTGACAGCGAGGCAAAAGACTTGAAATTCTTTGTGGTACGACCATAAATACACACAGCCAAACAGACATAGCTAAAGAAAAAAACTACATACATGATTCTTCTTCCATGATATCTTAAGATATATGGAAGTAATTTAAAAAGCTGCACAGGTTTATCTTATTGAAAGTTTGGGATGTAGCTAGAATGATTAAGTTTAAAACTTGTAAGTTTTAGTAGAAAATATTGTGTTTGAATTTTGAAAACAGCAACTATGGACGTTTCTTGCCGGATTCTACCCCGTAGAAATAGCATTCCAAACCGTCGGTAGTAAATAAAAGTACGATTTGAAAGTGCTTTTTCCAAGTCTATTCGAATAAAAAACATTTTGACTTTGACTTCTTTACTTCTTTAATCTTTGTGAATCTGTTTCGTGTGAAATAAATAGATAAAATCATGTCCATAAACCTGTAAATTGCTTCAGCTCCTATCCTGACCCACACCAGGAACATGCCATCGAAGTTTCCCAAACTTCCCGTTTGGAAGTCAAAGATGAGTAGGTATTAAACACTTTTGAATTCCTGAATCCGTCAAAGGCTTTGTTTTAACTGGATGTTAATGAAAACGCTGATCAAATATCCGGTATTTCGTTGAAAAATGAACAAAACTTTATGGTATTTTACAATTAAGTATGCTGTGCACTATGAGATCCACGATTCTGTTTAAAATAGATCACAAAAATTTACGGGGAGATCTCCTTTAGTATCCGGTATAGTTCTTTGTGAAGATTAATTCGTAACTACGAGTTATTTAGCCATGTGGCTAGTGGCTATGTGGAACTCATGATAATAATAATAATAACAACGAAATCACGACAAACACAATGACTCAGCCCTGCAGTAAGTATCGTAAGAACTTGTGTCGCAGGAACTAAGCAACGATATGGTAAATACTACATAGATAAGGATACAACATCCAAGACCGGTAAGTGAAACAATGCGTTTTGCAAATAACACATAGTCCCGCACCCGCCGGGATTCGAACCCGGAACTGGAACGTAGAAGTCGGCTGATAACACCACTTCGCCACCGAGGTCATCAAAACTCTATCTCTTAAAGCTTAAAACACTTAAGACACCCTTAAAACACTCTTAAAATAATTAAGACACAAGGAAAATTAAATCGCCAATCCTTGTGTGACTTGTTAGTAATGTGAATTTATGTATATATATCCAAAAAAAAAACCTGAATAAATTACTATATATTAATAATAATACATAACCATACTATTTATAAGAATGTTACAATGTATAAATAACTTCATGTTAGTGATGGGTGATAATGGCTGCGACACAGTTTTTAACTACTGCAGCCATTTTGTCACTTTTATTAATTTTTGTTTTTTAAATAATTATTATTAATATTATCAATGTTGTACATGCCTGTTAAATGCACTCATACGAGTAATGTATCTTTATTTGACGACCTCGGTGGCGCAGTGGTGTAAACAGCCGGCTGCTACGCTAGAGGTTCCGGGTTCGAATAGCGGCGGGGGCGGAACTTTGTGTTATTTGCAAGACGCATTGTTTCGCTTACGGGTCTTGGATGTTGTATTCTTATTTATTTAGTATATACCATATCGTTGCTTAGCACCTGCGATACAAGTTCTTACGATACTTACTGCAGGGCTGAGTCAATGTGTGTGTCGTGATGTGGTCATTTATTTATTTTTATTTATCTACTGTTTTGGTTTTGAATATTTGTATGTGTGCTGTAGGTGTATAAATAATTAAAGAAATTATTTTACATATGTATCTATATACAGATATATATGTTAATGCTTTAAAGCTGTGTATTTAATGTAAATTTATATCAACATAAACATACGGCTTATGGGGCAGGATTTGTATATTTTAGGCCGAGTTGCGGTTTTTATAAAAGTTGAAAAAGTTAAAATATTCGTAAACAAAAAAGTACTACGATAACATCGCATGTAAATTCGAATTTTAAAAATTTGCCGCCATATTTGTCTTCGAGTAGGGCAACGAGCACTAGCCCATACAGTCTTTAGAAGTCTTATGTCATTTTTAACATATTGTGACTGTGGAGAAAACAAAAATGTTTATGAAAGAAGTGATGTGGTTATGGTTATAAGTATAGACATGAATATAAACAACAAATTTGGATGGTGAAAATATTTAGTAACAAATATATGGTTAGTTTTATGTAGGGTACGAAGACAATATTTGTATTTTCCTTTCTTTATATAGGCTGTCCGTTCATCCCATACCATTCCATCTTACAAAGTTTTTGAAGGTAGCAGATCAACGTGCGAGATCGTCTGGGTTGGTGACACCCTCCTTTCTATTTCTGCAGTAAAGCAGTTCGCTGTTATGTTTTGAAGGATTGGAGAGCTTGTGTAATTATCGGCACGAGAGGTGAAACATCTTTACCATTACATGGGCTACGCATTAGTGATGTCTGAAACGCCAAGAGGTTGCAGACTTCAAGGGCATTGTCGTGTCAATAGGCGGTATCACTTTCCAACAGGTAAAAAGTCTGCTTGTTTGCCCGTGTTGTTGTATAAATAAACCTATATAAATAGTATTTATTATAAGGTACTAGCGGATCCAGGCTTAGGGGCTGAAACCCCTCCTCCAAAGAATTTGTGTTCTTCGAACTTTGAACTGTAGTTAAAACCCAGAATTAGTAAGATCACAGCCCCCCCAAAAAGCGTTTAATAAAAAGGTATTTCTTTGGTTATTTAGTAATAGGGTAGTCTAGGGTAGAGAAGGGTAAGGGTACGGTCTAGTACCCCAAAGTCCATTTGTCAATCCGCCACTGATTACAGGTAAGATGAATTATAAATTATTAATATTAATTATTTGATGAAGTAGGCTTCATCTACCGTACCCTCGCAGGCACCTCTATTGACCGTTGAAATGCAGGAGTTGCAATCATGGTCCATGAAATGGAGATTCAGAACATAAACTATTTTTCTGCTAGCTTTTATCAGTTGGATCTTTGTTGCAACTCCAGTAGTTCATGTAGTAACTTTACTATATTTTAATTCAATAGGACTACTTAAGTAGGTACTTGTTTATTGTTATATTTCGTCTGTATAAAATGTTATTGACATCTGTAGATATTATATATAATATATATATATATTTCTGTAACATTTTATATTATAACTAAGATTGTAATGAAATATTGTATTATGATATTGAAAAGAGCAACTACGGAGGTTTCTTGCCGGATTCTTCCCCGTAGACAGGCATTCCGAACCGGTGGCAGTTTAAAAAGAATTTTGACCATTTAAAAGTACTTATTTTAAGTCCATTTAAATAAAAAAATATCTGATTTTGATTTATTTTTTTATAATAACCTTCAGTTAGTCTTATTTGAGCTAAATTTAAATTTACCTTGTGCCTTGGTTAACCGACCGAGGGTCCGATTCTCTGGTTGCCTTACGTTTCAGCTGGCATGTTACTCATTGTGTCCGGATGGTGTTGACAGATTCCCCACCTTTCAAACTGGGACTCAATATAAACATGCGTAATGCAATTAACACCTATGCCTACCCAACCCAAATGGTATTGTGGAATTCTTATTTGACCTACATACAATAATTAATCTAGTTTCTTCAACAAGTCTGATCTATTAACAAACAAGTAACAATCGAACAGAACCACAATAACTGTTACAAAGAGAACAAACTCATTAGAACAAGCATTTGTTGTTAGTTAGTAAGACATTAACCTGATTTTTGTTGGTACTTCACCCACTAAAACAGTTTTCTCTCAATAAATCTCAGCTGAAAGTTCTATAACATCGATCCACCATTCTGATGGTTATAAAACTTCCAAATCATTGATCATGAAAAGGTGGTCAGGTAACGGTTTTTGTTACAAGCCTTTGCTTTGCAACACCTAAGTTATGCTTGCGTTGCAACCCCTCAACTTTTCATTTATCGCCTGCGAACTATACATTGTATAATATTAAACTCATTTTTGAGGGTACACCCGCCATGTGTCACACCATTGCAACTCCTCCTTCTCCAGGATCAACAGTGGCGTCCTTTGATCGAGTATTCTGTGTAATGACGCACAGGCTGTCCCATGACACGCCTGTTTTGGGACCAGTTAAAACCCAAAATTAGTAAAGTCAAAGCCCCCCTAAAAAGCGTTTCTAGAAACAGATTGTTATTTTGTAAAAGGGTCACTCCCCCTCCCAAAGTCCATTCCTTTAGTTGCGTTGCCATCCCCGCAACCCCTAAATTTTTCATTTATCGCTTGTATTATATACGTATTTTTTAAATAGATTAAGTCATTTGACGAAGTCATTTTTCGTGGCACCCGCCACTCACACCACGGCAACTCCTGTTCACCAGGATCAACAGTGGCGTCCTTTGATCGAGTAGTCTTTGCAATGACGTACAGGCTGTCCCATGACACGCCTGTTTTGGTACCTGCGATCAACTTAATCAGACGAAATAGGTCGTAGTAAGAAACTGGTTTCAATTTTCAAGTGTCTCATATATCGGTAAAAAAAAAATTCTTCCTTATGTATATTAAATATTCAAAGCAATGTTCGACTCGCTCTTGACCGTTTCCCGCTAACAAACATGAAACGGCAACCGCAACAAACATTGATATTTGTCGTTATTTTCAGTACTAAAAATATATTTGTTTTTGTAAGTAAAACTCGTCAAACGATTTCACTTGAAACGATGGCGGACGTTCAAAGGATTATTTTCATTTTGAAGTCCAAGTATTTGTCAAATACAATGTTTGTTTTTAATACGAAATAACGGCCGTGAATCGTATTTATTTTGTTAAATAAACCTTTTTGTCGACCTCGGTGGCGCAGTGGTGTAAACAGCCTACTGCTACGCTAGAGGTTCCGGGTCCGAATCCCGACCGGGGCGGGACTTTGTGTTATTTGCAAGACGCATTGTTTCGCTTACCGGTCTTGGATGTTGTATTGTTATCTATGTAGTATATACCATATCGTTGCTTAGCACCTGCGATCCAAATTCTTACGATACTTACTGCAGGGCTGAGTCAATGTGTGTGTCGTGATGTGGTTATAATTATTATTTTTATATTTTTCCAATATCATTCGATTGAAAAGCTTAAGAAACTCGCAAAAACACAAATATTTCTATTCAAATAGACCTAAAAAAAGTATATTTAAAATTAACCGTTTTTAAACTAATCCGTGAAAAAGTAAATTCTATAAACGACGGTACGGAACCCTCCGTGTACGAGAACGACTCGCACTTTTCAAAATAACTCGAAAATATTTTCCCGTTACCCGATAAAAAATAACTCAAAACAATTTGAAGCGAGTAATGCAGGTGGCATAGAAACACGGGACCCGGCTATACTCAATACTTTTACTAACTATTTCAGTTTAAACATATTCCAGTTTAATAGTTTTTAGAGCGTGATTTTCCAGTAGTTCTTCCATAAATTATGAATACATTTAAGCATGGCTATATAAAACAATGCAAACAGGCCAAAATGCAAAAAATGGCCGCGAATATTTTAAATTAACACAATTAGGTTAACTTTTCCTTACATTAACTTGATTTTTATGTCAAATAAATAAAATCCTGTGCTATTGTAATTCATACCTTTATGTATTTCTTTGTAGATTTATACATGTAATGTTGGTATTAAAATGATTAAATAAAAATTGTCCCCGAGAATTTGTTGAAGCAAACTAAAGTCACTGTGCACTGAAATACCCCGCGCATTCGGGACAGGCAAAAAAGATCAGATATTTAAATAAACCGAGCATCACAATTGTGAAAGGGATCTATTTAGCTCAGAATCCAAGTGAAAATACTCAGAAATTGAAGCAAGAAGTCAGGTTACCGAGGTCCCCCCGAGGACGGAGGGCTAATGTAATTTACTAGCAATTTTAACAAACGAAAGCTCATAATACCTTTTTATTCCTCGAGGACACGACTTTGACGATTCATCACTTTCCTCAGCTAATTTAAAATCTTACAGCTGAATGAAAAAGATTTAAAAAAATACTAAAATCCTATTAATGTTTGTATCAGTTACCGAATCACGCAAAAACGGCTGAAGGGTTTTTCAATGTTTTTTTTTTTCACACATATAGTTTATGACCTTAAAAAAATCTTTTTATTGCTAAAAAATATGGTTCCTGAGCGATAGAAACGAAAACTACGCAAATAAGAGCGTGGAAATAAGTTCGTTTTTAATAAAAACATTTCAGCTTAACACTACAATGAAATAAATAAATATTATTATAATAATTATTACTCGAAGTGGAAAGACATTATAGAGGTTTTGATTTACTTTGAAATCGAAGCAATTTCTTACAACTGATATATCTTTAATACAGACGCCCACACGTAAAGCTTCACATAACAAGTGCAATATCAATCCTTATGCTGTACAACTTAAGAACGGTATCAGGTCCAAACAGGTTAGGTGGATCCATGGCCGTGTGTTCAGCTTCAGTTCTACGAAATCTGTCAAGACATGACCTTAATCTTCGACTAAGCTTTCAGCTTAGGCTTGTGCTATGTATTTGAATGACCAAGCGCAGGGCCTACAATCTTACCTTCGTCAAAGCATGATCATGGCACAACTATTGACTCAGCTCTGAATAAGATTATATACTCTTGTGTCGCAGGTGCTAAGCAATTATATGGTATTAACTACATAAATAAGAACATGTAACAGCGGTAAGTGAAACAATGCGACTTGCAAATTTCACAAAGAAGAAGAACCCCATTCTGTAGTCACTTGGGAGCCAGGGAGTTAATTCCCCAGCTTGATCATTGGGAGGAAGTTTCTTTGAAAGATAATGAATAATAAAAATTCGCAAGCAATTCGTCTCTAAGAATGATTTCCCTGACAATGGCGAGAGGTGCTATGGCAAAAAACTGGCATTATCTCAAATAATTCTTCAGAACACTTCCAATTATACAAGCGGTAGAACACACACAGAAGCGAAGTCTCTTCTCCAACTAACGGCTCAATACCGCTTGTTAGCTCGTTATCATCGAAAATCCTCACAGCCCGTTTCTGAAGCGAGTCAAAAGGCCTAAGCTGGTATTTAGGTGCTCCCGCCCAAAGGCGACAGCATTACTCCATGTATGGCCATACTTGTGTTTTGAACCACTTTGCCTTGTCATGGACCTTTTTGGAAGGCAGCTTATCTTTTTATTTATCTTACGGTTGACCTTGATTACGTTTTTGTTCTTTGAATAGTTACTAAACTAACATGTGATGATCAGCTTTAATATCAGCATAATTTATGAAACTTCGACAACGTCTGTGGTGAGCTGTAAACTACTTGAAATATTTGGTAATACTCGTAGATGACGTGAATGTATACTTTTTATACAACTTGATTTTTGTTATCCGCTTAAAGAACCAGGGATATTTTACTTAAATTACATAGAGAATTGCCTGTCTTTTTCCAAGCTCAGCCACCGTGCCAACTTATAAATTACTAGGTACTCGGATACACTGTCCAGCGACATCGCAAACACCGAATGCATGTAAAAGGCATTATGGCGGCAAATAAGTATGCCTGGTAATAAGCAATGGAGAAGTTTAATGATGTTGAAAATACTATATTAAACGTAATCACATTACAATATAGATCAATACTAATAAACCAGCTAAACAATTTGTTTTAATCCATCAATAAATTACTAAGTAATTAAAAATTAAAAACAAATATTTTTTCCATACAAATTGTATGTATCAGTCCTACGACGTCATTCACTTGAGTGCCACGTGTATCGAACCTATTCTTGGAAGCTTAATTTTGAAGACCCATAACTATTTCATGTTTAGAGATATTTGAATAACTCTTTCACAGCTTTGTTTTGTTTTATATAAATTTATATAATTAATTTAAAAAATACACTACACTTCTCCATTAGTGTAGGCTGCAGGCACTTTTAGCGCCAGAGTTATAGGAAGTCATTTAGACAACAAAAAAAAGAAAAAAACCGACCAAACCAAAACGGAACGGAAAAAATCGAATCTAAATTAACACTTCGTAAAATTAATTAAAGGAGAACGCTGGTGAATTTAAAACATCACGCTGGCGTTCGTTGACAAGCCGTCATTTAGGGAGGTATTTTCATAACTTTCCAGGACAGAAAAGGGTTTGTACAGCTCTGGCGATGTAGTGAATGTTCGCGAACGCTCGCAAGCTGATATTGCTAAGAAAAACGTATACAAAGGGAGAACTTTAACAAAAACGTAGAAAAATTTGTATAATGTTAATTTACCTCGCTTTATTTTAAAGAAATTTTAATGAATTGCTTTGATAATGATTCCATCACTTTGTTATTTTTCTGACAACATTTTTAAACTAGGATGCATTTTTTCAAGAATTCTTCGCTGTTGACTTCTACTTTCTGGTGGTTTTTTTGCGTTATTCTTCTCTGTATTCAGTCTTAGCTATTGCTATCGACCTTTTGAATAGTTGATTAAACTCAAAAGGGGCGAATGATCTCCCAAACATGTGACCGGCAGAGGTCAAATATGAAAAGGAACATTTCAGAGGGACACTAATTAAATGCTTGTTTGGGAATTAAACGGGCCATGGAATAACCTAACCTGTTTGGACTTCGAAACGTTCTTAAGTTGTACAGCATAAGGATTGATATTGCACTTGTTATGCGAAGCTTTATATGTCGTCGTCTGTATCAGTAATTAAATTTATTAACTGACTTGCAAAAAATAACATTTTTTAAATGAGATAATTAAATTGTTTATGACTAGAAGTTATGGAAATACAGTCTTAAGATTATCTTCGGGATGTCAAAATAACGTTGAATTTTTAGTTTTATTATCATAATTGGTTTTTCGTCATTTTTTTTTCTTTTATTAATTTATTTGGTATACAAACAGAATACAAAACAATTTATCAATAGGTTTAAGTACAACCATTACTTATGACTAAATTGTATTCCAATAACATGTATACACAACATAATTTAAGTTAGTAACGGAACACCTGCATGGTTCCTAATGTAAAAGTTATTATTTATTTTTAAGTTGTTATTTTAAATTTCAGACTTAAATACATTTTTTTTATAAAATATGTCCAATTTTCCATTTGGTTTTGAGACCTCATTTTAAGTACGGCACATATGGGGTACTATGGGGTTGTAGTACGATGTGTTGTTCCTTTATTTTGTATAATTATTTTTTCTAATAAATAATATACTTGTACCTACTTCGAATATGCCTTGTTATTGAGCCTTCAAATTCTTTGCAACGTCAATCGTAACTCAATTAAACTCGCAATTTAAAAGATTTAAAAAAGCTACCGCAAAGTTTGTTTGTTAATCAAATCGATATTAATTCAAATTTGATTAAATACCGTTTTACTATTGAATAAGAAAAAAAACATAAAATATGTCCTTGATAATTCTTATTATAAGGTAACAGATTCGTTTGTTTTATTTACCACTCAAAACAAAATAAGGGCCACGAGGTATTTTGTCTGTACCATGAAAATAATAAAACCAATATATATTGTTTTGTCTCCATAGCGAAAACTAATGTTGTTTTTACCGTGTAGACCAATAAACTTATTCCAATAATAATGATTAAAAAGTTTATTTGCCTTTGAAAGAAAAAATCACATTTAAGGTTAAAAATAAAAACAATGTAAAGTTACTGAAAACAAAAGAAAATACTCCATGCTCATCTTTTAGTAACGAGTATGCCCTCCTCGTTTCGCTACGCACTCCTGAAGCCTGGAGTGCATGCTCTCAATCAAATGCCTGACATTTTTCATTGGAATCTCTTCCCAGGCCCTTTTAACAGCGTTGATGAGTTGCTATTGGTTGTGGATTTCCTGATCACCGTCTCTAACTCTTCGTTTCAACTGATCCCACATGTGGTCTATTGGATTTAAGTCCGGACTGTTCGCCGGCCACGGCAAGACTTGAATTTGACACGCTTCCAGTACAAACCGAGTCACTTGAGCCGTGTGTGCACGAGCATTGTCTTGCATCAAGATGAATCCAGGACCCGCTCGCTGGGCAAATGGGATCACATGTGGTCTGACAACTTCCTCAATATACCGCTGAGCAGTAACAGTACCCTCATTTAAAATAGCGAACTCAGTTTTGCCGTGTAAGCTTATCCCGCCCCAAATCATTACATTTGGACCACCAAAACGATCGACTTCATGGATGCAGGCTTCTGAAAATCTCTCGCCGCGTCTTCTCCATACTTTAATACGCCGACCGTCGTTAAAAAAAATAACTTTGCATTCGTCTGTGAAGAGCACCATGCCCCATTGGTTTATGTCCCAGTCCAAATGTTAACGGGTAAATCTTAAACGATTTGCACGATGATTTCTGGTTAATGGAACACGGACAACTCGCCCTCTTGATTCCTGCTGGTCTTCATGCAATCGATTACGAATAGTTTGGTCACTGACACGAGTACCCGTTGTGAGCCGTAAAAGATCTCGGCGCGCACTTAATCGAATGTAACGATCCTCTTGAGCTGTTGTAATGCGAACTCTACCCGAACCAGGTCTTCTTCTAACACTGCCGGTCTCTTGGAAACGATTCCATAGATTTTGAATAGCTCTTCGAGAAAATCCCAATTGCAAACCCACAGATCGCTGCCAATGACCTTCTTCAATCATTGTAACGGCTCTGGTTGCTGTCAGCGAGTCCATATGACACCTGTGTGCTTGTGGCATTTTGCAAAAGATGTTTCTGACTCGAGATATCAATGAACTCTGATAATTTCTAATGAACCAAGAAGCTAAGGAAAGCAAAACGACAAAGAAAATGGAATCAAAATTTTCAAAAATGATTTAAATCAATTTTTGTTTAAATTGTTGCCAGCATTAGATGAATACTACAATATTAAAAAGTTTAGGTATCCAAGACATGTATGTATACTCAATATTTTACTACCTTTAATATGTAAATGTTTAATAATTTACATCAAAATGATAAAATACCTCATGGCCCTTATTTTGTTTTGAGTAGTATATATATAAAAAGTTGTCAAAGAAAACACTAAAGTTCGTAGCTCAGAGCTACCCGGCACCCGACAAACACCTTTATGAACTTCCATACATATTCGCTCACTTCTTCAACTCAGTAGCTTCGAATTGCTGTCCACGCACGGACGGTGATTGAACCACTCGATTATCTTGCAACGCACGGATCTGACGTGGACCGCGTGCTGCCCGAAAATGATTCACGCGAGTAATCAAACGTGGCAGCTATAAGAGCCAATTCACGGTTTGTAAAATTTTACATGATGAATGATGAACACAAGTGACTTGCTTGACTTGTGCCAATCACCAAGTCTTCGTGGAATGTCCACTTGTTAACCACGCGTCGTCCACCCGTGGACCGTGATTTATACTGGTCAATAAGGTGGCGTCCAGTCGTTGTAATACTTTTAATGTGACGTCCATCTGTGGGCCACCTGTCGACTAGTGGACGCCGAGCGATGAGGCCGAGTCGGGTGCCGGGTGACTAAATATGACCTTTAATCAAGGTTATAACAAGAAGCTTGTCTTAAAAGTGGCAAGATAAGAAATCAATCACGAAACAACATTAACGTAAAGAAGGTCCATTAGGGAGGATCGAAAGAGCTACTTATTTAAGAGAAACCTCAAGAAAATCCGGTTGTTTATCGTCTATTTAGAAAAAAAAAACACCGAAATACCTACTTCTGTTAAAGCGCTCTTTATATACATCATGGTTGTCACATCCGAGAAAATGAAGAAAAGTGACATCCTGGAGGCAAAGCGAAATTCAACTGTAACAAAACTGGATAAAGTCCAGTTTCGTATTGAAAAAGCTGGGACTTGTTTTTCACATAAAAATGTAGAGAGATTGTTTTTTAGGGCACTGTTTCCGTCAGCGAAGATAAATTAATTAATATGGAAAAGCTTTTTTGTCTCGACTTGGGATGATAGTGCTGGGAAGAATTTATGAGCGGAAACCTTATCCGGGTTATGTACAAGCAGCCATGCATGTAATTCGATATGTATATCCACTATTACCAGCACTATTCTTTTTACTTATAATCATCATACGGGTTGATTACATAATTATTCAAACAATATTATAGTTACAGCCACATAATTCTAATTTCAATTAAACTAAAACGAATAAAATAAACTTTGTTTTAGCCATAATGGTTTTTTTTTTATACCTAGTGAAAAAATCTTTCATCAATGGGAAGATTTGTTCTCCAAAACAGAATATATGCGGACGACGTAGCGAGAGAAAAAAAAACTAAATTATTCAACAAGAACAGTAATACTCTGAAAATTTAATGAGACTAACTATTATGGTTCATGAGATACAGCCAGATGGAAAACTGATGCACAGTAATAGTGTCCCATTTTTTACCCTTTGGAGGCGAAACCCTAAAAACAAAGCAAAAGATTTGACGTTACACGTCCATTTAATTAAAACAAAGTAAATAAAACAACAGATTTATCTTTATTAATTGGCAATTTCGAGTCAGCAATAACTTTTCAAACTCAAAGATATCTCAATGTCTAAACACTTCCTGACTAAACTTTTGAAAGCCAATCAAATCCAAATGGCTGTTTAGGACTGAGGCACACTGGGAGAGATAGGTCAGTTTCTTGCTAGAAATAACTGTATCATAACTCACATAGACTCACGCCGTAATTAATCCCTCAGGAGCCATTCAAAGCCTCTGGGCCATTTCAATTGCTGTCTCCGCTTTGCTGGGAGGGAAGTCTGAAACCGCTTTCTTACTACCTCCTATTTCTTCTGATTAAGTTCGTTGCGGGTCCCAAGACAGCCGGTAGGGTGTCCGGGCACAGCCTGTGCATCACTGCACAGCTGCATTATTCGTTGATTATTCGATCAAAGGACGCCACTGTTGATCCTGATAAACAGGAGTTGCAGTGGTGGGACAGAGTGGCGGGTGTGCCCCGAAAAATAATCCCTCAGGAGGTGTTAAACAACGCATTTCGCATGTTAACGTTTAGTCCCAGTGTGACAGGTTGCGAATCTGATGCCAAGATCCGGGTATAATAAGGAACATGGAACATACGGCAACCCGAGACTCAAACCTTTGACCTGTCGGGTAGGTTAACCAACGTAACAAACTGAGCTTCCACGTTCCCCCGGAAACAACAATACGGAAAAGAAATAACAGTGTCACTAAGAAACTATAGTTTGAAAAAAAAAATTGTTTGCATGAAACAGATGGGTTCGGATAGAGATAGCGGATAGGGGATTTTTGTAGGCATAACAGTATAAAAAGATCCCCTAGGCTATCTTTACAGAGGTTCTTGGACCTTGGAAATCGCTAGATTTTTTATGTTATAAATGAGTAAGTCTGGATGTTTGTTACTCAATTACACAAAGACAGTTGAACAGATTGGAATGAAAGTTGCTCCAAAAATGTATGAACCAAAAACCCTGAATCTCAAACTAGATGGGTACCAATTGGTACAGTGTAATGCACGATTTTTCCTATTAAAATAATAATGCTTTTTAATTATATTTAAGTTTTATAGCAACAATCGTGTTAGACGGCTATTATGCCAATGTCACGTGATGAAAACAAATAGTGTTGTAATTAAAAATGACCGTTGGGTTAAAAAAAACTATAAGCTGAATTATATTTCGGATCTGAAACAAAACATGCGACATATTCATAATTTATGGACAACACAAAAACTTCACAATACAATAATGCCAAAAACAATGGGGTTAAGGAGCTGTGAGCTGTCAAAGTCTAAAAAAATGGTCTCATGGTACCCATGTAGTCTATAGATTTTCTGCTTTTATTTTTGCTTTATACCATCTCCTTTGGCACTTGTATAGTTTGTTTGATTTACACAATAACCTCTTAAAAATATTAATTTTAAGGGTACAAATAAATTGAAATATTTGTAAAAATTAAGCTGTATAAATATCATATTCGCTCGGTGTATCCTCAGCTTTATTAACGTAGAAATATACAAAACAAGCTTCAAACTTTCCGAAACAACTGATCCGATTCAAACGACTCAATATAATATTTTGTGAGTAAATTTTCTTATAATTAACAACAATTTTACCCCTCTTAAAATTAACTCGAAATAATCAAGCCAAGAATTCAACGATTTGAATAGTGAAAATATTAAGAGATACCCGGAAAAATTCTAGGAAAACTAGCAAGATTTTAAAGCTACTATACTGTATTTCAAGCTCCGCGAACACAGTGATCGTTGACATAGTATTGTGGCTGCTTTAACGCGATAATCTCTTTTGATGTACCGCCACTCGACCAATCTCCTAACGTCAAAGTCTACCCTGTTAAAAATGCTAACGCTTTGACTCTCGAGTTCACGCGCTGTGACTTGAGCGAAGCTCTAGTCTTCAAAGCTCGCGTGCCTCAAAAGCGTCGACATGACGCTCAAAGTTCGACTCACAGCCCTCATTTATAAACGGTTTTATTTAGCTTGAAAAGTTTGTTTGGGTAAAATTTTGTGATTGATATTTTAACCCCTTCCTGTTGACAGATCGACCAGATTTTTGGCCCACATCTTTATTTCTGATGACAATACAATATAATATATTCATATCATTGTAAATCTAAGATGGCCGCTGCTACAAAATGGCGGACTACATGTTTTATCACAGCTCTCTCAATATGGGTTTCAAATGAAACGGCTTGACTAGAAGAATGTAGTAGATAAATATGAAACAAAAAGCAGAGTACGATGTTAATTTCAAAAAAACCGTTTAACTTAAAATAATGCTTACGTCAAACGCCAATGTCAATGCCATTGTAAAATGAAGTTGAGAAGACGTCGCCAGATTAACATTAAGCGTCTGTCATTGCGATAACAAACGGTGTTTCCCGGTAGTGTGGCCTCAGCATTTGACGCAGGCTTCCAAATACATCTAACCGGAGCGACCGGCATAAAACTGCACTAAAATGTTACCTTCTTTGAAAACGAGTCAATTCCCATATACCTCTGCCCCTTAAGTGAAACATGGCAACAAAGGAATTGTTTTTAAAAACAAAATATCCAAGCACTTAGAACAATCGAGGGAGAAAGAGGTTACGATACAAAAGAGGTACATTACAGAACTGGCAGAATGGAATAGAGGTAAGTGTCCCATTGTTGGGTAATACTCTCATTGTGGGATGTTCCTTTTGGGAAATTTAAAGGTACAAGACAGTTAGGCTGGTATATATAAAGCTCACTTGGCTTCGTTCAACCTTAACTAGAAATAGACTCTTACATCGAATAAAATTAATAATAATTTCGGTGTTAAAATATGTAAAATACGTGATAATGTGTTATATTTAATACTTGAAAACTATTTTAGATCCTACTTAGTTTATGAAAGATCACAGTAGAATCTCCGATAACATTCAAATAAAATAATGGTTGTTGAGAGGTATAACATTTTTACCTCTACATAGGCAACGCATTTGCTCGTTTGCCAAAAAAAGTTTAAGTTGCCTTAAGGCAGAGTCTCAAACAACAGCCAGGGCTAAGACTGAACTGAGTATAGCTTATTGATTTCATACTAAGTGCGGATAGAGCCAGCAAACGATCTCTGCTGGGGATTGAAATGGAAGGAATTGAAAATAGAATCGTAGGAAAGTCGAGATTTATTTTGTTGTAAGATGTACTGTTAAAAATAAATGTATTGAATCTATTGTGTATTTGTAAAATCGAGATGTTGAACGTTCTCGTTGAAAAAGCCCGTAGATAAAAAAACGTATGTCCTTGAACAACCATTGTTTGAGTTGTAAAACAATTATTAACTGTCAGACACGGAATGTCCACTTCTCGCATCCTTGCTTAATATTATAAACGGGAAAGTTTATATTGATGCTTGTTACTCTTTCACGCGAAAGCTACTCAATGGATTCTGATGAAACTTTACAATAATGTAGCTTGTACATCATTATAATACATAGGTTTTTAATGTTTCAAGAAATTGTGTGAATTCACAAAAAAAATGTGATAAATGTCAAGTAATTAAAAATCTTATTTAAAACCTTTTTCGACTTCTACCCGGGTGAAGTCGCGAGCAAAATCTAGTTTTAAATTAACTATCTCTTTTTTAGCAAAAGCAATATTATACCTAATGCATTATTTACTTATTTATCGCATCAATTTGACAGCTTCTGTGGTGCACTGATGTAACAGCTGACTGCTATGCAACAGGTCCTGGGTTCAATCCCGGCGAGGGACGGATCTTTGTTTTATTTGCAGGACGCATTGTTTCACTTACCGGAGTATTCTTATTTATGTAGATTACACCATATCGTTGCTTGGCACCTGCGACACAAGATTCTACAATCTTACTGCAAGGCTGAGTCAATGTGTGTCGTGGCGTGGTGGTCATTATTATTTTATTAAAATACCGTTTTAATTATTTATTGGTGACTTTTTATCTAATTATTCAATAGGTAATTAAGGTTTTGCCTAAGAAACGTCTATACATAGTTTTAATGCATATTAGAATAAGATCTTTTATGTATTGTTTATTTTCTTATATTAAATAAAGAATTTCATAAATCAAAATCAAATTAAGTTTTCTGGATGATGTTAGCGTTATTTCTTACGTAAATATTAATTTGTTTCAGCTGGCAACATTGAGGCGAGATGTCGGTGGAGAGGCGTCGATGCGTATGCGTCGTTGTCCTTATCATACACACCGCCATTGGCGCTGGCGAAGGTGAGATATATACATATTTAAAATCCATAGATTATTTAATTCTACCCAATAAACACGGGGTTCGGGGACTTCTTAGGCCCAAAAAAAACTGATCCTTAGCCAAGTCGACCATTTTCAAATCAAGATGCAGGCATTCCGGCAGGCATTTATAATTTTTTGGTCCTTTCGTAGAACTAGTTACCGCCATCTATTGGCATGACGATCTCCTTACGCTGACGCCAAGAGCACAGCCAATGCGTTGCCCATGTAGAAGTAAAAGATTTTATACTTCTTGCCGGTAATTATACTCTCCAATACTTTTGCGAAACACAACTTCTGCATGACTGAAATAGAAGGAGGATATCAATACAAATGACTTTGCACATGGATCTACTACCAGTAAATATATGTTTTATACAGAAAATGTAGATCTAGAAAAGGAAAGCCTGAGTAACAGACGATATAAAGTATATGAGTAATGATATCTAGAAAAGGAAAGCCTGAGTAACAGACGATATAAAGTATATGAGTAATGAGATCTAGGATTTAGGACTGTCCTAAAGTGTAAGAGGTTTAAGGTGTCATCGATCAGCATTTATGGCAAACCGCTTTGTATGAAGATGCGATAGCAGTGGAAAGCTTATAGAGGCGTTCGCATATTTTTCCTGTGGTATGCATTTGTTATAACGTTCAGATTGTTTCGTATTATTTATTGGCTTAGCAAATCAATGTTCTATTAAAATGGTTAGATGTAAATTTTAAAGGTCAAAGTCAAAGTCAAAGTCAAAATGTTTTTTATTCGATTAGACTTAAAATAAGCACTTTCAAATCGTCATTTTTTTTACAACCACCGGTTCGGAATGCTATTTCTACGGGGAAGAATCCGGCAAGAAACCTCCGTAGTTGCTTTTTTCAATATTCAATTACAATATTTTCTACTACAAATTACAATTTTTTAATATAATAAATCTAGCTAAACTGTCAATAAGATAAACTTGTGCAATTACTTCCATATATCTTTATCCTCTACATAATTTTGAGTTTTATAGTAAGCCTTCTTAATTAAATTTGTTATACATATTGCTTAAATTCATATCTGACATTTCTGTTACATTTCTTGGAATTTTATTATAAAAGCGAACACAATTTCCAATAAATGACTTACTAGTTTTTGCTAATCTAACTGTAGAGATACGTAATTTATCACTATTTCTGGTATTTATACCGTGACCTAGTCTTAAGGATCCACTTTTCTTTTAAATCTTAACTTCCGCTGACATGACGGTGATTTTGACCGTTTAGAGGAGGTGTCATTGTGTTCAGAAGTAAATTAAATTTGAATTAAAGGCGATAAAGAAATGCTTTAAATATGAATCTGTCATTTTAACTGGGCTTACGCCTACATGACTAAATAGCGATTTTCCATACATTACATGGTGATCGAATCTGACTAGTCATGTATATGTGTGTGTTTGTGACTGCTGAGTCACAGAAGCAAAAGAATATACACCAATAAAGACCCAGGTTATAGGAAAGGAGCAAAACTTGGACTGGACTATTTCAATTTATGATGTTGCCTTCTTACTGAGAGAATGAATGTAACTACTTAGCAAATAATTATTTCTTTTATTAGGAATGGTACACTAGCATGAGTCTCTCCTAAACCAAAAAATTGTGCTTGGTATTTAATGTTAGTTTTAGTAAAACACGTGAAGATAATTTCAAAATTACGATAACATTTAAAGTTACTCTCACGAATTATATAAAATTACTCTATAGACCATAAACGACGTGATTTGATAGTCAGGCGTCTGCTGACCGCCTCCCCCCTCAGTTTTTTGGCCTTTGGGCCATTTCGATTGCTTCCGCTTTGCTGGGAGGGAAGTCTAAAATCGGTTTCTTACTACCTTCTATTTCTTCTAAGTTCGTTGCGAGTCCCGAGACAGCAGGTAGGCACAGCCTGTGCGTCATTGCATAGCAGCATTATTTGTTGATTATTCGATGAAAGGACGCCACTGTTGATCCTGGTGAACAAGGGTTGCAGTGGTGGGTGTGCCCCGATAGATCATAAACGCCTCTGTCCCACCACTGTTCACCAGGATCTGAAGAGGCATTTTTTTGAGACAAATAATCCAACTGTGCAATCAAGCACTGGGTACTTGCCCGGACATATTTACTACCGGCTGTCACAGGACCAGCAGGGACAAAAATCAAACCTGAAAGAAGTTGGAAATAAATCAAGATGGAAAGGTCAAAGTGCATTTAGTAATGACAGAAACCTCTTCACAAAGTGACCCAAAGTAATGCCTTTACGGGTCCCTTCACCAGAAGACGTGTGATTAAGCTGAGACACGTTGGCCACTTTAGGTGAAACATTCGCCGAAAGCTTCAGCAAATAAAAACAAATGCTCGCCCCGACCAATCTAGCTAGGCAACCGTTTATAGCGGGTGGTCTGGTCCAAGTCTTGGGATTTAACGATTTGATTTATTTCGAAGATTTTTCTGGAGATCTGAAAAAAATAAATAAATGAACATAACAGTTGCAGCCAAACAGAGTATTTTGTGTGAGTTTATGCATGTATAAATTGGTTTTAAGCTTTGATTGAAAAAGCCAAATAAGCAAAAAAATAACAGTTTATGGTCATGATTAACACAGTTATCGCTTTATGGTAATCACAAAAGAAACTGCATAGTAAAATTCGTGTCGTGGCTAGACTACCATTCTACACGACTACAACGCATTATGGCAAAAGGAAAGGCAATGAAACTCTTTTCCGAGCACTACTAAGAGAAGGCGTTACACGTTTTCGCTATCAAAATTAAAAATAACCACAAACTGTTGGAAATTATTTTTGAAATTGTTCCTGAATTTCACAGAAATTGGAATAAAACATAATTACATGCGATCTACTTCTCTCTCAGACACTCATGCTATCTCTTTTCTTAAGGCTTTTCGCATAGGACCGATAGTCGATAACGATTTTTTTGTAAGTAAAAAATGAAACGTACTAATTCAAATAGTCAAACACTAGCATTCTACAAGACGTCGGTCTCATAATCACTAGGAAAAATCGGCCAGATTATCGGTCCAACAAAATATCGGTCGTGGGCGAGAAGCCTAAAGCCACTTTTAACTTGGAGCAAGAACCTTGTGATCCCAATGTTGTGCCGTCGCAGGAACGTTTGAAATGTTTAATTAATTCTTCGGGCATCGTCGAGAGATCCCGGATTTTGACATACCTAGTGAAAGAAATGCTAAATAAATTTACCCTTAGTATAATTCATTTAGGTAAACTAAATTACGTTGAGTGTTTTGTGAACCATTCATTTAAATTAAAGATGGTATGAGCAAGTGAGATAAGTTTTAAATTGTTGAAAAGCATATCTAATCCGACATTAATGGAGATATATATATTTTTTGAATAACTTCATGGAAAACGGTTCACCTAAAGGAAAGTGATACCGCTGCCTATTGACACGATGATGCCCCGATGTCGTGAAACGCCAAGAGCATCCCCTATGCGTTGCTCTAGTAGAGGTAAAGATGTTATACCTTTCGTGCCGGTAATAACACTGGCTCTCCAATCCTTCGAACCAAAACTTAGCGAACTGCTTCACGGCAGAAATAAAAGGAGTGTTTCCAACCAAGACGATCTCGCACGTAGATCTACCACCTGTAATAGTAATAAATAAACCACATCACGACTCACACATTGACTCAGCCATGCAGTAAGTATCGTAAGAACTTGTGTCACAGGAACTAAGCAACGATTTGGTATAAAATATTAGGATTGGATAGTCACCTTTAGTATCTCTAAATTTAACATTCTTTAAAAAAGGAGTATGTTGGGTGGACATGATAGCTCAGTTTGTTATGTATCTTGGTTTACCGACCGACCTGAACCGACAAGTCGAGGGTTCCAGTCTCGGGTGGTCGTATATGTAGCTGCCATGTTCCTCATTGTGCATTGGCGACAGATTCGCAATCTGTCACACTGGGACTCAACATAAACATACGAAACACTTCTCGAGGGATTAATTACGGCGTGAGTGTATGTGTGTTAAAAGTAACGCATTGGTGGAGCTTTTTGCGGTTGGCCGCTTGCATTGCAATCGTTTATAAGCAACGGTGACTGGAATAAAATTTGGCTTGTAAGTGAATTAGAAATGAAGCTTTACTTTTGTAAGACACTTAAATAGATTCAGTTTTTTTAGAGCAATAGCACCATATCCATGCGGTTGCTAATACGATAATAGGGCGGGCCAGTTTAAAAAACACTAGAAAAACACGCTTGAAATGCCAGTGCCTATCATCCGGCTTCATCATCAGACCTTGAAACCTAATATAGTGGTCAAAGTTCATTGCAAGACTTCTCTAAGAAAGCAGCTGTGATACGATTTTCCATCATGAAGTTCCTGTTCATATCTTCCGGCTCCATCATCAGTTTCGTTCGACATTACCATATTATTGTATTGTCATCAGAACTTCATACAGCTGCCAATTTTCATTACGCTACGACCCTTGGAAAATGGTTAAATTAGTTACCTTAGATTCCATGACATACAGGTCGACCTAACAACAGCGTGTTAAAATTACTACATAATTATGTCTCAACTGTACTACAATAAATTCAGGAAATGAAGGCTTCCAAATTTTTTTGAAGAACCTGCAAATTGCTTTTGCCCAAAGTTGTTTGTTTAAAAAATATTTTGCTGTGAACGTAGGCGCGTAAGCTTAAAGCGAAATAACAAGTTTTTAAAACGTTCTACTTCACCCCTCCTGTAATCTGCTCCAGTTAAAAAAAAAACTCAAAGGGATGATCCTACATATTTGCATTTTGGTTTAAAACTTTTTTCGTCACAGCATCAGGGGCGGCTCAGGTTTTTAAATGAGGTTGATTCGGGACGTGAGAATTTATGTCAGAAATGAGATGCTCTATGATAATAATGAAATTCAAAAACATACTTTGTACTGTGTATTTTTTTATAGTTATGAAATGAGGTCTATTCCGATCTGTCACGGCTTAAACAGTTACCTGCGACTCTCGAGGTCTCGGGTTCGAATCCCGGCTCAGGCAGGTATTAGTGCAAAAAAACAGTAATATTTTCTCTGAGTTCATTGTTATTTTCTATCAATTTAAATATCTATACGTATACCTTTGTTTAGTACACATAATACAACCCTGTTGCTTAGTTTGGGACTAGGGCAATGTGTGAATTGTCCCGACATATTTTATTACTACAATACTAGCAACCCACCCTGGCTTCGCACGGATATAAAACATAGATTATATACAAATAAACCTTCCTCTTGAATCACTCTATTTATATAAAAATCGCATAAAAATCAGTTGCGCAGTTTTAAAGATCTAAGCATACATAGGGACAGAGAGCCGGAAGCGACTTTGTTTTATACTATGTAGCTATAATTATGAGACGAGAAATCAATTAAATACTTCGTTTAATATAAACTAGCACTTTCTATATCATAAATTTGCACCTAGCTAACTCTCACAGCATAAATAAATTGTTCACTACTAAATAACTTAAGCTCTCGTACTCCTATTATACCTAGTTTATTGAAGCTTCGTGACCTAAAAGACCTATTACCTACGTTGTCTGTACGGGTAGTATCCACAAAATTCAATTTAGCCTATCTGCCTATCCTGTTTTCACTCAGTTTGGCCATCATGATAAAATTATATACCTACAGTCCCTATAGTTTAGGTACAAGGTACTTGACAATTTCAGATAATTTATATTGCTTTAAAAAAAAAAAAATCGTCCAAGTGTGAGTCAGATTACTGTCATGTAAGCTTAGACAGTATGCATTTTAAGATTTTTCTTAGACAAACAACGAAAAGCAAAAAAAAATGAAATCAAAATCCATTTTCATTTTGTATAGGTATTAGCACTCATTAATTTTTAGTAACGTATAATTTTTTATAACACTGAAATCTTCAATTAAATTAATGACAAAATTCTTGCTAATTTCCGCTTCATATGCAGGTAAAATTTAAGCAGTTGAATCTGTTTATTCATGTTTTATTTGTAATTGAATATTTTAATGAGTTTTTTATTGTAATCGTTTGATTACCTCAACAAATAAAATGAACAGTAATAAACATTTTCTGAAATTTTAAAGAGTCTAGCTATTATAGTTCTTGAGATGAATGGACAGTGGAGGCTGTAATTTCTATTAATTTTCACCCTTCAGGTACGGGTGTTTATTTTGCTTGCTCTTGTTTCTATACAAAAGAGGTTAAGTAAAAAGTAAAATGTTTAATGTTGTATTTTTATACAACTTAAAGGGCAAACGGTTAAAATGATGGAAAGTGATACCGGCTGTTAACACCACGATGCCTCTGATATCGTGAAACAGAAAGAGCATCCCGTAAATGTTTCCCATAGAGGTAATCATGTTATATTTCTCGTACCGCCAATTACACTGGCTCTCCAATCCTTCGAACGGAAACACAGCGAACTTCTTCACGGCAGAAATACGGTTTTATTGTATGGAACCATTTATGCGAGTCCAATTTACACTCGGTCGGATTTTTCTATGACTGCCGAGACTTGACCTCTCTATATTCAGCTTTCATACGCGTCGCCATGTTTGTATGTGTTAATTTAATAAAATGGAACGTAATTTTCTAAACCTTTAGACTTCTAATGAGAGTTTTTCCTGTGAAGGTTTAAAAATATTTTAATTTAGGTCAAATATAGTAAGTGTAGGAGTTAAAAAGTTTTGTTCCCAAGTAATTAAAAAAATATGAATAATACAAATTTAAGAGTCGGCTTCTCTGCACAGCTGGCTACTACGCAAAAGTTTCCGGATTCGAATCCCGTAGACGTCGGAACTTTGTGTTATTTGCATGATGCATTGTTTAGATTTCTGGTATTGGATGTAGTATAAACCTAATCGTCGCTTAGTGGCTGCGATACCAGATCTTAGTGCAGGGCTGAGTCAATGTGTGTTGTAATATGTAAGTACCTATAATTTATTTATTTAGAGGTCTCGAGCCAGGATAAATGGTTATTTTGTTTACAGGGCCATCTTCAACCACATCCACCATCTCAGCGAGACCACAAACTGTGAGGGCAGACCAAAACGAGCTCACTGTCTCTTTCCCACCGTTGGAGGATTTGTACGGAACACCTGAGAAGCATTTTGCGACGGAAAATAATACAGTGGTGACCTCCCAAACTGGTTCAACAGCCCTGCTGCCTTGCATCATCAGGAATATTGGTGATGGAATTGTGAGTACCTTGATTTATATTTTTTTTAAATATTGGTATAACAATCGGGACGTGCCTTGGTTAACCGACCGACCTGACCCGACAGGTCGAGGTTCCGAGTCTCGGGTACCCATAAGTTACAGGCATCTTGTCGGATTCTTACACATAACAATAGCATTCCGCACCTCTGCCAACCCCTCTCGAGGGACTACGGCGTGAGTTTATGTTAATATTATGTATGTAATAATAATAAGAAAGATATGAGGGCATAGTAGCTTTGTTTGTTACATGCCTTGTTTAACCGACCGACCTGACCCTACAGGTTGATGGTTCGATTCTCAGGTTACAGTACGTTCTAGCTGCCATGTTTCTCATTGTGCGCGGATAGTGGGGACAGTTTCGCAACCTGCCACACTGGGGCTCAACTCAAACATTCGAAATGCGGTCTGTAACAACTCTGCCTACCCGTCTCGAGGGATTAATTTCGGAGCGAGATTATGTTAATGTTTTTTGTATGTAATAATAATCAAAGTAATATGATGTTGTGTGTTATTTTATGAAACGAGATGGTTTTTAATTAAAAAAAATAAGGAAACCTAATATTAAAGTCTCGACGAGCGAGTCCCGGAACATTGTTTATCAATTTAAATATGTTGGGAATTGGTTTATTTTCTTGTTTTTGTTAATTATCTCGAAAACTATTGGTTTCAGAGTGAAATGTGTTTAACAAAATAAAAATTCAGGTGACGATTTCGTATTAGGATTAAGTATAAAATACAAGTAAGTATAAACACTCGATATTAATCTGACTGTCGTGGCAAGATAGAAAATTAAAATTTTTAATTAATATTTATCCATAAAATCAGGATAATTTTTGTTTTAATAATTAATATGTGTATTTTTTTCATTTCCATTTTCTTTTTCTGCTTTTTTTTCTTACCGGCCACTGACTCGGCAATAAAGTGACAAAACTGTTTAAAAATTCAATAAAATGAAATGTATCTTCAATACTTTCCTATGGAATTATACTGTGGGGAAACTCGGTAGATATGGTAAGAGCGTTTAAGATACAAAAAAAGTGTATCAGGGCAATATGTAGGGTCCATTTTCTAGAAAGTTGTAAGCACCTGTTTCAGAGACTTGGCGTTCTCCCACTCCCATGTATGTATATTAGGGAAATTTGTATTTTTGTTAGGAATAATAAGGACCTATTTCTCAAACATTCAGATTGGATAAAGGGGACTACCAGACATAAACACTTGTTAACCCTTCCAAAAGCGAATATGCTTTAAAAAAATAATGTTTATGGAATGTGTGTCAGAATTTTTAATGCGTTGCCTAAGGAATTAAGAGATATCCCATTGAACCAATTAAAAATAAAACTTAATAAATGGCTACTACAGCAATGTTTTTATGACATACAGCAATATTTTGTTTTTAAAAAATGAATGATTTTTATTTAGTTTTTTTAAGTTTGACGTCATTATTTAATGGTAGTAATTTTAAAAAATGTATTTGTATTATTATTTGACAATCTAATATTTGTACGCCAGAAGGGCAGATTTTTGTTGAGACAATAATTAAATTAGAAATAAAACCTGTATCAAACACTTAAATTATTATTATTATTATTAAATCAAGTATGAAATTTCTTTTACTATGTTCAACAATATGCACCGAGTCTGCTAAATTTCAATGTCTTCCGTTAATTTTTGAGACCGTTAACATAATAATAATAATAATAATAACCACATCACGACACACACATTGACTCAGCCCTGTAGTAAGTATTGTAAGGACTTGTGTCACAGGAACTAAGCAACGCTATGGTATATACTAAATAGATAAGAATACAACATCCAAGACCGGTAAGCGAAACAATGCGTCTTGCAAATAACACAAAGTCCCGCGCCCGCCGGGATTCGAACCCGGAACCTCTAGCGTAGCAGTCGGCTGTTTACACCACTGCGCCACCGAGGTCGTCAAACATGCAATATTAATATTCGTGCCACAAAACTTAAGGACGGTACTTACTCCAAACAAGTTGTTCCATTATAAACAAATCTAAAATACACTTTTGACGTCAACAACTTGTAGAAAAATTAAAAGGAAAATAAAGGGAATTTCAACTAAATTTTCTCCGCTTTCTGCTCTAGACACTTCTCCAAAAGAATTTATTTTCCCGTGACATTTTCATATGCCATTAACCGTCGAGAAAATGTGATCTCGACGGTATTTTTTTCCTGGAAAATTATGCAAATTGCCTGGATATCATTTACGGTGGCCTTAACATCTCTTTCTAAGGGAGTTTGTACGAGTAACTAAATAGAAATTGACTTCCCTTTCTTTCCTTTGGGGTATCGCCGCAACAAAAGTAAGTGTCCCATTGATCCAGTAACTTATCATTCTCCTTTCTTCAACACGATATTAGAATCAAAACCAAGATCTTATGTGTCAAATTGAAATCTCACAAAATGGTGGTAGATCTGTGTGAGATCGTCAACGTTGGTACCACCTTTGGTTTGGTTTTTATTTCTGCCGGTTCATATGAAACAATTCGCTGTGTGTCGGTTGGAAACATTAAAGAGGCAATGAAATTAACAGCGCGAAGTGTTATAATTTTATTTCTTCATTTGCAACGCATTGGCGGTACTCTTGTCGTTTCACAGATCAATGGTATCATAGTGTCAATAGCCTGTGGCATCACTTTTCATCAGGTGAACCATCTGCTTGTTTGCCATTGTGTGACGTCAAATTAAAAAATATTGTTTTCCAGTGGTAGCAAGAGATTGATATATTAAATATGTATTTATATAAATCTTTCAGGATTGGCTATTACGATGTAAACCAATTTGTTGCATACGACTTTATGTATGTACATAGTCTGTGCAAAGTCTGCATGTGTAACAGTTGATCAACAGAATAAAATGTTTGCTTATTCATTCTTGACGATTTTGGTTAGAACGAATTTTCTGAAACGTTATTCAAACTGATTTTTCCATTTACATTAATGAAAAGCAGACCTTATTGAAACAAATTTGCCTGAGTTGGAAACTAGGCAATCGTTGTGAAAAAATCAAAATAGAAATATAACTTTTTTTTGTTAATTTTAAAAAAGTACTTAGAATCGTCAAATGAATTTAATTTTTTTTAATGACCACCGGAAAATTTATGTTTGGGAAGATACCGGCAAGAAACCCCAGATTCAGTGATTTAGTAAATCAAAACTTAGCCACAGGCTTTTTTTCAATGTATAAAATAGAAAATAGAAGTTTTATCAACGCCCACCCTAGCTTTGAACCTATAAAGCTGAATTTTATTGTAACTTAGACAAGGACCATGAAATGATTTCGATATTCATCTCTTAGAGAGGTGAAAAATGGGTTGAATGTTTGATATTTATGAATTTTAAGATACACAATCCCATATAAAAATCACTCGAAAATAGCATCTACTTTAGATAGATAAATAGTTCTATTGGAAAAAACAAAAATTAAACTTTAATTACAATACAATAAGGGTTTTCAACCGATCTTACTAAAGAAAAAACAAAATTGTAGTAACTGACAAATGCCGCTTGTAATAAATACCATACCAAAAAAAAAAAAAAAAGTTGTTAAAATATCAATGGAGCAAACGATACAAAACAGTATCATCTGCATAATATCAATGGTGCATAAGGTACGACCCGCAAAAGTCTACTTAAACATTCGCTTGGGCTTTTGATGTGGATATTTTCTATTCCTTTATTGAGGATCTATAAAATACTTATCATCATCAATCGGAAGGCATCCACTACTGGACATAGGTCCCTCCAAATGTCTCTGTCTGACCTGCTTGCCTCCAGCGGCTCTCAGTGGCCCTAACTAGGTCTTTCCACCTCATGAGTGGTCATCCAACACTACGCCTTCCGGCCCGTGGTCGCAACTCCAGAACCTTTCTTAACCAATGGCCATTGGTTTTGCGAGCTATATGGCCAGCCCATTGCCACTTCAACTAACTTATCTTTTGGCTTATGTCGCCCACTCTTTTCGTTTCATCAGGGCTATTCACAATGCTTGCGATAATTTTATCTCGGAAGCAGGAATGTTCCGACCGTCAAGTATTCGATCCGGATGTTACAGACTGAATTCACATCTCCTCTCGTTTAGGATTCGACTCGGAAAATATCTAAATAAAACGCTCCCATCTTCACAATGTCCACTAAATAACTAGATAAAAATACGTCCTATAAACAATTACAATTATCTTGTGTTACATAAGTTTTTTTTTTATTTATTTTTTATTTAATAAATCCACAGGACACACATCAGACACAGAAAATAACTTATAATTAAACGCCTAAGGTGCATATGTGTGTCCCAATTAAGGACTTATACAACATTTACAAAATTATAAGCTACATAATTGAATTAAAATTTAGTAAATAAAATGAAATAAAATTGAGAGAAAATTAACAATGACATGAAAGAAAACAAATATATAACAATTAAAGGAAAACAAACAAAATTAAAATCTAATAGACATTCCCAGCAACTTGCACTTGAACATGTTAAAGTGGTCACCGAAAGTTATATCTCAAAAAGCTTATTTAACTCCTATAATTATCACTTTTCAAGATCTCGCCAGCCTCGGAGCTTTCGGAAAGTTTCCGATGCGAACTATCATATTTCCGCAAAAGAAATGTCAAATTTATCCGAACGGTGAATATGAATAGCGTTCCCTTCGAGAAGCTGTCCGAGTCGATTCCGTGTTCCGAGACGATTGTGAATAGCCCTGCTGTTTCGAAAAACTATTACATGCGTAGCTATCTCAAATTTAAGGTGAGCAAAACCGCGGGCAAAAGCTAATTTATTAACACTAATTGGATTTCCAAAACCTTTGACTTTTAATGAGCATCGAAAGCCTTATCTTCGGAATGATCTTCTTCAAGTTTAATTAATTAATTCATCTTTGACACGAATTTAATTCGGTCCAAATGACTGTATGAAACCCTTAATAAATTTCGGCATTTGTCCTTTGTTATTAAAGGTCTTTGAATTTAACTGAAATGATTTAATTTATGAGGACTTTTGATTATGATTAGATTTTGTTATTAATAATACTCATATTTATTAACCCAAACTATCAGTTTTTAACTTCTATATATATATGTAACATAATATATTAAATAGATAGAAAACCAAACATGACTTCAAAGAAAATATTCGTGTTCATCTGACAATCCGGGACTCGAACCCGAGACCTCACATGTCAGAGCCAATGGAATCAGCTGCACCGCCACGGGAGTCATGATTAAATTTATTTCTAAACGCATTGAAAAATGTTACTCAAAGATACCAAAGATATATTTATTTTTATTGTTTGTCATCAAATTCGCATAAGCAGACAGTTGAAATTTTTGCAAAATGCGTAATTTTGTTGGTTTCAAAACCACAATTACATGTAGGTAAATATTATGTTATAATCTTAGAATGCGATATTTGTATTGCTTAAATTTAATAAAATATTTTCAATCTGTAACTGTTAACTAATAGATAAGAGCTTTCCCAAAATATTTTTACCGAAAAATTCTAAAGTTCCAAAAACCTTGTTGTCACTGAATATTAACGATAAATCTTTTGCTAACGTATACATAAGTAAAAATATACACAAGTATTAATAGACGAAGACCAATAGCGTCTCCATCATAAATTACACAAAACTATTGACGTAAGATACCGGAGTATTAGCTAAATTCATAGGCACTGGTTGCTATCATAACAATTTAATTATTCGAATATATTTTCTATCCGTCCTAGTGTGGAAGCCATTTCTTGTTACAATGTTCTTGTACAATGAATAATCGTTACTATTAAGGAACATTTTAATAGTTTTGCAAATTAATAATAATAATTATATTTTTTACCGACTTTAAAATCGAAGTTGGTGCTTCTCAATTCTACTGTATATATATATTTTTTTTTTATCTGGTTGTTTCTGGTGATTACTTTTTACGGGACAACGGCAAAGTGACTTTTCACCTGATGGAGAGAAAGATTATAATATTTCTTTTAGAAATATTTATCATATTTATTTAAAATTCACGAGTGAAAATCAATCACACAAAGTATTTTACCGCGGCTTTATTAAATCTGATCAAAACAAGTGGTTTATTTGCCATATTTTGTTTTTTTTTACAAATCTTATCAGTTATTAATGTTTATATTTTGCTACATAGGTAAGTATGCAAATATTCAAAACAGATCACAGTTTTATATAACCTATATGTTACAGATTAATTTCGTATGCATGTTTAAGGTAAGGTAGCATGATATCCGAACAATTAGGCGGTACTCTAGAGTTGAGTGTGTTCTTGTAACCTTTTCTCAGAAAATACCTCATTAACACTGGAAAATAACAAACTTTGTCTTTATAAGAGAAGCTAATGTTCTTAAAACACTCAAGATGACAAAATATTTACAGTGTATGAGCTCCAAATTACACACATAATCTTTTTTAAGTCAGTTATTTATATTTAATTCTTGTTTTATTTGTTTTTTTCTTCCCAACCGACAATTACCATTATAGATATTTTAAAAGAATTTTGTGATGTAGTTGTGTAAACAGCCGACTGCTACGCTAGAGGTTTCAGGTTTGAATCCCGGTGGGGGCGGAGCTTTGTATTATTTACGAGTCGCATTGTGTCATTTATCAGTCTTCGATGTTGTATTCTTATCTACGTAGTTCGTACATATCGTTGCTTGGTACCTGCGATACAAAATTATATCTTAGTGCAGCGCTGAGGCAATGAGTGTGTCGTGATGTAATTCTTATTATTATTATTATATTCCAATGTGATAGTGTAGAATAAATCAATGGAATTCAACCTTTTTTGTTTACGGGCCGAAGGCAGAGTGCCAAATATCGTTTACTTAAAAAACAAATGATTATAAAGCATTTATATGGTGCCAGAACACGTAGGGAATAATAATTTATTAAGACATTTACACTTTTCTTAAAATTTAAAAGAGTTTACCTTGAATCTCAAAGGCTCGGCGAGCCGCTTGCATTGCTCAATTATTAAACTATTAAAGAATTAAACAATTTTCAGCTCATTTGTTTTATAAAAGAAATACAGTCTGAAGATTTTTGTATAAAAATCGACCTTACATTAAAGTATAACTAACTTTAATTGTACTATTTTTATTATTCAATTTATAATAATAAGTTATATCAATTTATTCAGCAACATCGACTCAGCTGATTGTATCAAATAACAAAAATATGAAATTTATACACCACGTCAGTGAAAAATCACAAACAAAATAAAAAAAATCTATTTCAAACACATGCCAATTTAAATTACGGTTGATTTTTAAGATACACTTACTCGCTAATTTGATAAATAATCAATAGAAGTTACTATGGGTTAGAAAATTTCATAACAAACCGGTGCCTATCAAATTATTCAATACCATCTCATCAGAATTGGCCGTACTTATCATTAATCGTAATCCGGACACTTGGCAAGAACCGTTGGAAGGTTGCCATGGAAACGTAACCTCACTTCTTTTATTATGGATTCAACCCGGAAACCCCAGGGTGAAAATTAAAGTTATTGGCAGGAATGAATGGGACGTGCGGATGATCCTCAAAATCCGTTCTGAGGCTAGTTTCAACCAGTTTTAAAGTTTGTCGAAAAGCCAAAACTTTTAATCTAGTTTACTACTTTGTTCGTTAATCTATCTAGGATCTTAATCTTCTGCTAAAGTGATGACGTTTGGGGGCCGCCGGCGTGATGTACGCAGTGGTTTCCCCTTAGGGGACGCAGCGGTAGCACGGTGGTGGTAGGTAAAGGACTGGCTCTCAGTAACTCCATATATTGATACCTTTACATAGCTTGCCATCTATGAGTCTGATACCGTTTTCTTACTACCTCCTATTTCTTCTGATTAAGTTCGTTGCGAGTCCCAAGACAAAGTAGGGTATCCGGCATAGCCTGTGCGTCATTGCACAGCTGCATTATTCGATCAAAGGACGTCACTGTTGACCCTAAGCAGTCGTGGGACAGAGTGGCGGGTTTGCTCCAAAGAAACTATGAGATTTATACAATTAATCTATCAGCTGATAGTCATTACGCGCCGACCAAGAACTGCAGCACCAGCACGAACGCTAACACTTCCCTATCAACTGATAAATTGGTGTGTGGAGGTCATCTTATCAATCCTCCACAAGTACATTTGAGGGGTCGTTGTTTGAGGTTGTATCATGGGCGGAATCACTCTTGTTATCTATCATCAAGGTATATAAAAAAATGGTATTTTGCATGACGATGGTAGACCTACGTACGAAATCGTCTGGGTTGTTACCAACCTCCTTTCTAAATCTATCGAGAAACTGTTCGCTGTGTTTCGGCACACCAGCACGAGAGGTACAACATCTTTACTTCTACTTGGTAGGAGGTTCTTTTGGAATTCCACCCCATTAGGGCTATTTATATATTATAACATAACCCCATCAGGGCTATTTATATATTATAGTTAGCCCAGGAAGGTATATAAAATAACTCTTTTCATAGCAAGAAAGTACATTATAGACTTAATTTAAACCAGAAAACACTCAAATTTGCATATACATGTCCAGAGAACAATATTGTATTTGCTATAGTTAAATAAATCAAATGAATCACAAAGACAAGCGGGATAAATCTAATAAACACAGGAGCAAAATCGAATTTATTTATCAGGCAGAGATTTGTTTCGTAGTCAGATTCTTAGTAAAAGCGTAGCACGTAGCAACCGTAGCACGTTCGTAGCAAGCTCTCAAACATTGATTGTTTCTGGATAGAAATACAACTCTTCGAAAGAGAATAATGGTATTGTATAATGTATAATAATAAGGTAACAAGTATATTCGCCTATATTTACATATGTATACTGATATTACAAAGAGGTTGTAGTTTTTATTTTTAGAAAAAGACATTAAAAATAGATACGGTAATTTTGTAACAATAAAAATAAAATCTTAATACCCAGACGAAGTTGCGGACAAAAATTCGTTTAAAATTAAATTATTTTTTTAATCGTACAAAATTACAACTTTACTATAAAATAAAAATTAAATAATCCTTTGAACCTTAAAATTAAATCTACTTTGCGAATAAAAACAAAAGTGCAGCAAAACACTACAAAATTTAAGTTTAAATAAATTTAAACTTTCATCAGTGAACTTTCATTATATAAAGGAAAGTTCCAAATTTATAACCACATTTCAGAGAACTGCTAATTCAATTACATTGCACGTAACTCGGTGATTCAACCTTCCACTTAGGGTTGGCGGCACTCACAATGAAATATAATTAAATATTTACGTGAACGACACATTCATATACTAGACTAGTGACTGCGATGTATAATGATACTTGACAATTGACACCAAAATAAAAACACTTAATTTAAAATTGACATTTTATACCACTGAGCTACCAACTATAAGTCCCATTAGATGGTAAGCAGTCACCGTAGCCTATGAACGTTTGCAATACCAGGGGCATCACGCTGTTAGAACTAACGTCTTTTTGAAGAACCTCATGTTTTAGTTACTAGGTATGACCATGCTGGGGACTTCAAGCCACAGCCTTAGCGTTCCCTATAAATATTTAAGGTTTCGTACCTAAATTGTTGCAACATGACCCTATTATTAACCCTCCGTCGACCGAACGTCCGTCTGTCAGCGGACTGTAGTCTCACGAACGATGCACATTAAATTTGCAGCAAAAAGCTAAAGTGCTAACCCTATGTTACCACTTCAAATTTACCTGTAAGATTAGGTATTGTGAGGTTAGAATCTTCACAAGTCTTAAGTATGCATCAATTGAATTGCATTGCTTCACGAGTTCTCAGACATTAGCTCGCATAATGTATTTACTTATTAGCTACCTGCTAAGAGAATAAAGCGCTGCGCAAACGTGTGGATAGCGTCGGATACAAGCTACTTTATTTTGCCAACTTAAGAAGTAGTCTCCGGTTGCTAATTTTGGTGCCTGGTGACTGATTTATTATAAATGTTATAATATTCACTAGTCACTTTGACCTTTTTATACCTGCGCAAACAAGCAGATGATTTAGATAATGGAAAATGATACCGCTGTTGACTGAGAAGACAATGCCCTTGATGTCCAGAATACCAAAATCACCGCCAATGCATTGCCCTTGCTGAGGTAGATGTTATATCTCAGCTCTTAAATCGTTCGATCGGAAACACAGCGAACTTCTTTACGGCAGAAATAGAAAGGAGGGTGGTACCGACCCTGACGATATCGCACGTAGTAGCTGTGTCCGAAAAAAGACACACGTAAGGTCTTGGTACACCGTTTAACTCATAATTGAATGGACGTTGCATCAATTTGGGCCATTCGGATTTTTTACTGCAACGCACACTAAACCCTTGTATTTATTAGACAAGAATTCAATCATGATGAGGAACAGTTGTAATATTTATTGCCTAATGTATACTTGCGAAATGGAGGTTTAATAAAGCGTGCCTCATATTTGAAATGGTGCGAGGTGCTATGCAACGTTGACGATCGTGTTGCATGTTGTGTTACGCATCAATAAGGAATATGCATGAAATTTTATTTGATTATTCAATTACTTTATCATAAATTATGAAGAAATAGTATATTTAAAGTGAAAGCAGAATTTGATTTAAAAGTTAAACCAGGGAAATATGACCATTTAAAGTAAATATATATTTCATCAGAACAACCTTTTAATGGAAGTTGTTTGGCGCCCGTGTACTTTGACGTCATTGTACATTTTAGGTCTCTCTGTCTAACCAAGGTCTTTGAAGCTTTATAACTTAATTAAAAAGTCAGATGTTTGAGAAAATCTAACGGATTAGTGTATTTATGTGATATCTAATTATAATGAATAAACAAAAAATATTCGCTATTGGTTGTCTATGGATCGAGGCTTTATCAGCATCGTAATGACAAAGAGACAAAAAGCGTTGATGTTCCGATTCAAAGCTACAAGTTAAACTTTTAAATTTTAATAACAGCGCCATCTATTGGATCTTAAACTAAACTATCTATTGAAGAGTGATTTACTAAATTTTATCAGGAATCGATTTCATAGTTCAGAGATTAGCTTTTACAAAAAAAAATAAGTGGTTTTGTTCATATAAAACAAAACGATGCATCAAAAAGAACTAAAAGAAGTAATTGTGAAAAGAGGAAATGTTTTAAACTGTCAAACTGGCTGTTTTCATAAAATTCAGTAACAAATTTTTTTTGGGTTTCCACAAAATTAAGTAACAGTTAAATTGGACAACTAATAGAGGAATATTACAAACAAAAGTTAAAAAAACTTTTCTATTTCGGTGAGAACATTATGAACATTCTTTTTCAAATAATTCCAGAGAATAATGTTCTTATTTCGACGAAAATAACATCCAAAACATCCGGCAAAAGATTATTCATTAATCAACCCGTAATTGTCACTTGTCGCAGGTCGACATAACCTTTGTAGAGCGGTCATTTCAAGTGCAATCAACGTATACACAAAGTAGCCTATAATACGGAATGATGGACGCTCCACTATATCACATCGTTCGGTTCGATGGCTCTAAATGCCAAGACCATAGAATACAAGAAACGTAGAAGGCGCATGGATGACATTTTTTTTCTGAACAGTAATAATTTTTTCAGTTATATTTATTTATTATTAATGACTTGTTGAAACCTACTTTTAATAGCAATTAGCCGCTAACAAATATTTGATAAGTATCGTTTGAGTTAATTTTTAACAATAATAATTTGAATAAAAAACGGGATATTGAAATTGGCCCGGATAAATTTGTCAAATTAAAGTCCCACGAGACACAATGGACCCAAGTCCTTCCAACTACCTCGGGACTCTGACAATTAGGAACATGGCAGCTACAATGTATGGCACCCCGAGACTAGAACCCTCGACCTGTCGGGTCAGGTCGGTCGGTAAACCAAGGCGCGTAACAAACTGAGCCACCACCTAACCTAGAATAATAATAATTTTTAACTTTGTCTTTAGCAAAGATTTATGTTGTTCTATGGTCCAATTAAACGCAGTTCAATTTTCCTTCTGACCAGAGACTGGAGTAACAACGTGTATGTGTAATCATATAAAGATGAATTTCAGAATATCGTTCCTATCAAAAATTTCGGCGGCATTCACTTTTGGAAATATCTGGCTTATTTTACTGAATTAAAGCTGTAGCGTAAAATTGTATAAAAATTCTTGGTGGAACCAAAGGTGACTGGGCTTTTACTGTATATGAAAACATGGCACTAGGTCAGGTTCGATGTGGAGGCAAACAGGTATGGCGGTTATGCCTATACTTTCCGCCTTTTTGTGTTGCCTTTATTAAGACGATACAGCCTGATGGATTGTATAGGGAACGATAGCCACGGTAAAGTAAAGTTACGGTAAAGCTGCTAAGGCATCCGGGCTGCAGCACTCGCCGTTTATGAAAAAAAATACACAGGATTCAGAATAAATAATTCCCCTGTAATGATTTCAATGTATTTTCTTTCCTTGTATTTTCTTTATTTTTGCTGATGTAAATCGCGTTTAGATAACATTATTTGAGTGTATTGTAAGAGAAACGCTTAATTTAGTAACAATGGCCTTTTGTTTTCCGATACACATTCTATTAAACCTATTTTAAGATTCGAAACAAAAGAGGGTCGTTATTAAATTTAAGCCTACGTCTGTCTGTCTGTGTGTGTTTTCGTATGTATGTGTGTGGTGACCTCAGACTGGAATTCAACGAGAGCATTTACATTATGATATTTTACAGAGAAAAATCAAGATTTGTTAGTACATTTTTGTTGAAAATTTTCGGCCTGTATGACAGAAGGTTGGTCGAGACTGACACTCGTTTCAAGTAAAACCACTCTTAACTGACATGACCTGGCATTAACATCAAGCGCTCAACGCTCAGCTGAGATGTTCTTTATTTGAGGGGTTTCTTGAGCGAAGTTTTAATTCAGACCTTAGTTTTCTATAAGCTGTCATTGTGTATATATATATAATCATCTTAGTGTGGTTGAGTCACTTTTAAGATACTATGTTAAAATTACAAATTGAAAAACCCCCGATTTGTGTACATTCGATTGTTCATCCCCTATTTAACACCCCCCGGTTACTTTTGAATTAACGGATTACCCAGGGGTATTGATATCAATCACATAAAGCTAAAAACACGCTACATTAAGTCAACTTTCAAACAAAAAAAACTACATCAAAATCGCTTCATTCGTTCAAGAGTTATGATTCCAGACAGACTCGTCAAACTCATAACATTCCTGGTTTTTCGTCGGGGGTTAAAAATCAATTCATGTGACGATTCTAAGTACTTTTTTGTTAAAGTTAACAGAATAAAGTTACTGTTATTTAGATTTTTGTTAAAAGTTAATAAATGTGTGATGAAATGAATGATGAATTCTAAAATTAACGCTCAAGCCCGTTTAAATTTATTGTCAAAATGATTGTTAGCATAGGATGTGTATTTATGTGGCTTTTAAAACAAAATGGAGGCTTTGTTCATCTATCACAAAGGTCCTTTCTGAATTTATTTCAAATAATTATTTAGATAAAAGACGAGATTTCATTTTTAGGCTACATTAAAACTTAAAAATTACTAAAAATAATGGAAATACAAACAACGAAAGCCTTCACTCTAAAAATATATACCTAGTCAGGTCATAAATTCTGTCACATGTTTAATATAAAATAATTGAAACAAGTTTATTCATTATGTAACCATTTATATACCAAAATGAACTCAACAAAACATAGATTCTTATGACACTAAAGTTTATTCAAAATGACCTCCGTGATTTTGAATACAGGCCTTCAATCTGCGCAGACAGTCGTCTATCGCAGCACGAACGAGGTCCATGTCAAGATCGGCGGCTGCCTTAATCAAGGATGTCTTGAGTGACTCCAAATTAGGATGAGGCTTTGAGCACGCCTTTTCCTCCAAGTGTTGCCATATCTTGTAATCTAACGGATTCAAATCTGGACTGGAGGAGGGCCAGCCTTCGTGCCGGACGAAGTCGATTTCACGCGCCGCCAGCCAGTCTTGTGTGCTCTTCGCTCTATGAGCTGGCGCCGAATCTTGTTGGAATACCCAGTGCCTGTTATTGAACATGGTATGAGAAACAGGTTCCACAAGGTTCGTCAGGACTGTATTTTGATGCACAACTGCATTCGTTTTTACACCTTTCTCACAAAAATGTACCTCTGTTAAGCCCCAATAAGAATTTCCCAACCATACCAAGAGCGAGGATGGAAAATGACCTCGTTGGAAACGCGGAATACGGTTTATCACACTTTATCATTTTGTTTGTTGAAGCTCTCTTACGTTTGGGATTTCTTTGAATTCGCGCCTTCACAGCTTTTATCACTGCTGGAGTCCTAACAGACCGAAGGCGACCACTTCTTGACCTGTCATCTACACTAGAGTCTTCATTGTATCGTTTAATGGTACGATAAACGAATCTTTTGGTGAAATTCAAATTTTTCAGTATGTCAAAAATTTGAATTGGCGCGTGACCGCAACGATGCAACGCAAAAACTGCAACACGGTCTTCTTTAAGCGTCCACTCCATATTTTAAAATGAGTAAAATTCTAAAAGGTATACATTTTTGTTTTCATGAACAATTCGAAATTCGAATTCAATAAACTTTTTTGTGGCCAGCATTCTAAAAGAAAAGTTTTTACTGTGTGACAATACTTATGACCTGACTGTGTATATAGAACGTAGCACAAACTCACGCCGTAATCTCTTGAGACAGGTTGGCAGAGGTGTTCGCATGTTTATGTTGAGTCCCAGTGTGGCAGATTGCGAATGTGTCGCCAATGTCCGGGCACAATGAAGAACATTGCAGCTTTAACTTACGGCAACCCGAAGACCGAACGACCTAGAAATAAATATAATATATTTCATGTATTAAAAGAAACATATCAAAAATCAGCTATAACTGTGAAGAAAATCGTCGGTGATAGAGCAATTCTGCATAACTAACAATGAACAATACCGCGTAAATATAAAATTAATTAGATGTGATAAAAAAGTAAGTAACGATTCTGATATCATAAGAATGATTTATCATTTTTTTTTTCTGTAATTTATATGACAAGACTGTAAATGCTGTGTATGGACATTTGTTATTTGACAGCGCATTGGTTTCGCAACGAATATTTTAGACGGTAGTGCTAATTTCTGAATTAGAGAGAATGGTCACTCTGAAGGAATCTCAAACAGGCTGTCCTATTACAGACTTTTAAATCGACTTCAAATTGTGTAGATTGTGGAGTAATCGAAGACGTTTAACACATTTTGATGGAATGTGTCCGAAACGATTCTAGTAGAAAGTCTTTTTTTGGCAAAATTAATTATAACATCGGTGTTATTAACGGCATCTGGTCTAATCCGTCATCGTACGAGGCTCGATGTTTATTTAAGTTGGCTGAATTAGGCTTAAAAAAATTGTAAATTGTTTGTACTGGTTTTTTGTAGCTGTTTTGTATTCCTAGCCTTTAATGGGCGATATTATCGCTTAGTAACAAAGCCCTTATATTAAATAATAATAAAAAATCTAGTGTAATAGAAGCTGCACGTCATTGACGGATCGCCTGAATCTTTGTTTGGTTTCATAAGATTAAATAGCATTGAACTGCACCTCTGCTTCTAAATAACCCTGCAGCATACCCAAGTTTTGGACCCACCTGATTATGTACGGATTAACAAACATATTTATAAATATATTTAATATATAGCGTTATCATTTATATCGTAATAAATGTACATACATTGTTGATGTTTCTATTTAAAAATAAAAAAAGTTCCCTAAGCGAAATTACATAAAACATTGTATAATAAATTTATCGCAACAATTATGTAAATGGACTGACTCATTTTCTTTATCATCTCAAACAAAAACAAGATTCCTTTTTGTTAATTAATAAAATATGATTACGGTTAATTAGCAATGGCTTTAGCATTATAAGCGAAGCAATTAAGAGTGAAAATGAAGCTCAAATTTACTAAGAGACTATTATATATGTAAAAAACGAATTAGTCTAAATAAATAAAAATAACACGAAATACTTACTACTACTACCAAAATATTACTAAAATAATTTTACTTTCTTTCACACACATACGTATGTACTAAAAATAATAACAATGTGTCAAACACTTTCCTAATTTGTCGGTGCGGTAGTGGTGCGAAATCGGTAATAATAATAATAATAAACCACATCACGACACACACATTGACTCAGCCCTGCAGTGAGTATCGTAAGAACTTGTGTCACAGGTGCTAAGCAACGATATGGTATAAACTGCATAGATAAGAACACAACATCCAAGACCGGTAAGCGAAACAATGCGTCTTGCAAATAACACCAAGTCCCGCCCCGCCGGGATTCGAACCCGGAACCTCTAGCGTAGCAGTCGGCTGTTCACACCAAAAAATCGGTATGGTCTGTTTACCGAAAGCTTTCCCAGCACCTATATTTATATGGAGCTTCAAAGTTTTTTTAACGCGTACTTAAATAGCATTCTTGTGGGAGGGGCCAGAAAGTCTAAATAATGGGGCGAGAATTTGGAAAACAGACGATTGTTAAAAAATTCTCTACAATCGAACGTAAAAACAAAAATCTAAATTTATTAATATATCCTAGATACATTAATACTAGGTTTTGCCTGCGACTTCTTCCGCGTAGAAGTCGAAAATTTTTTAATTACTTGACACTTTTCGCTATATTTTGGACAATTCTTACAGTGGTTTTTACACCTCTGCCTACCTGTTCTTGAGGGGATTCGGCTTGATTGTATGTTTATGTACATCTACATCGTTGTTAAGTTTCATTAAAATCCATTCAGTAGTTTTAACGTGAAAGAGTAACGAAGATCCATATATACATACATTGTTACAAACTTTCATGTTTATAATATTTGATTTAATTTCATTTATTGAAATTGGCACGTCAACAGCGTGTACATAAATCTATACAATATTTTATTATAAGGGTGCATAGTCTAGTGTACACGCCAATTACAGATGCACACAACATTTATGGTGCAGGCGTAACAAGACAATATAATAAATACATTGACAAATTACTAATTAATATAAAAATTAAAATTAACTATTAAACATAAAATAAAAACAAAAATAGAATCTTAAAAATAATGGCAAATAATATTAATATTAATAAAAATATCCAGGATTAAAACAAGTGTGCTATCACAATTATTATTAGGTAATAAGCATTATTATTATTAGGTTATTAGGTAGGGATTTATTTTTAAGTAATAAGCATCTATTTTTTTTCTTAAATTCTGCTCCTAATTTGGAAAAATAGGGGATGAAAGTTCTAATGGAGATTGCTCAAGCGAAGCTCAGGCATCCATACATCCTTACAGACTTTCGCGTTTATAATATTAGCAAGGATAGTATATGAAACAACATGTCTGCGAGTAACAACATTTTATTCTTTGATCACTTCGCTGGTTCCGGTCCCGTTTTGTAAAACGTGAATTTTCTCTAAATCACTCTGTTTATCTGGAGATAAAACCGCATCTGATCTCTTATGTTATGTAAAAGTTATATTTAATGAGTTATTCTGTAGCTAACGAAGCATATACTTTCATAACAGTAAACCCTTATTAATAAGACCAGCTTTTCCCAAGATCTGCGTAGATTTCGTGTTTTAATCGTTCAGGATGCTGAAAAGTTTTCGGGATAAAATTTATCTTATGTTAAATCTAGCTTATCAAATCTCATCCAAATCGCTTCAGCCGTTTTTGCGTGATTGTGCAGCAAACGTCTTAAAAACATCCAAACTTTCATTTTTATATAATTACAATCAATACATGAGCCTATTTTACTTCAGAATTAACACATTTTCAAGAATACTCATTCAATCTTACTTTCAACAAGAAAATAACAGAAGCTTATAAACTTCGTTATATTAAGTGACATAAAAAATGTTCTAATGTTTAAATAATTGTGTTTTATCGTCTAAGGAAATCAAAAAGCAGTAGAACACCTGTTATAATGACTTTATAATGTCGTAGTAGGCAATAGAAACGTTTTTCTTTATTATTATGTCAAAAAAAAAGTAATTTCATGAGTTATTAATCAGGTACTCAGTGCTGTAAGAATATTAAAAGGCCTATATAATTTTGGATTATACATTAGATATGAAAAGTTTGAAACGTCAAAACTGAACATTGAAAAAAGACTAAAAATTAAATTTCAACAATATTCAGAACTAGCGGCCCGCCCCGGCTTTGCACGGGTAAATACGCAATACACAAAATTTATTTAATACATTTAAATGAGTTATTCTGATGCATGAGCTATAATTTTGGAAAATTTAATTAAAATCCTATTTTAATTTAATTAAAATCGATTAAGTTCTTTTGTTTTTCTGTGAAAGAATAATAAACATCCATACATCCAGACAAACTTTTGCATTTTTAAATACGTAAGGATCGCTTAGGGTGAATGTAGGTTTTTTTTGACAAAAGTAGACTTTGCTCCTGTGGATTCGTAGTCAAAAGTTAGTTATAACATTTGAAATATGTAAAATTGAACTTATCCGTTGAATTTCTCTCTAACTCTCTGAAAATTTCAATCAAAGCAAACAATTTTTACTATAAAACAAGCTAGCGTTTCACCTGATGGAAGGTGTATTGTCATCTATTGACACGACGATGCCACAAGCACCGCCTATGCGTTGCCCATGTAGATGTTGCCATGTTATGGTATATATTATACCTCACTTGCCGGCAATTACACTGGCTCTCCAATCCTTCGAACCGAAACACAGCGAACTGCTTCACGTTGTAAATAGAAAGGAGGGTGGTACCAAAGCAGACGATCTCACACATAGATCTTCAACCTGTATAGTAACTTTAATAAAAGGGAAACGCAAAGAGCCTTGTTAGCGAGATATTTAATTAAAAACTGTTTTAATTGTTTCAGGTTTCTTGGATAAGGAGAAAGGATTACCACCTGCTGACAGTAGGTTTGACCACCTACAGTTCTGATCAGAGGTTCCAAGCGATCCATCTACAGCATTCCGAGGTAATTTATTTAACGGAGACGATTGATAGGATGACCTCAACATACTAATCTATCAGTTGATAGAGAAGTGTAAGCGTTCGTGCTGGCGCTGCAGTTCTTAGTCAGCATGTAATGCGCGTCACTATCAGCTGATAGATTAATTGTATACAACTCATAGTTGCTATGTAAAGGAATCAATTTACGGAGTTGTTGAGAGCCATTCGTTTCACTACCTAGCTAAAGTGATCATGTCTCTGGGTGGACCGTCGGAGTTATTTACGCAGTGGTTACCCCCAGACGGGACGCAACAGTAGCGGAGTGTTGGTAGCTAGTGAAACGGATGTTGTACGCGGAATTGCATTATTAATTTTAGATAACATACTCTTATGATGATACTTTTGTAAATTCAAACAAAAATATCGAAAAATATGTACACCGAATAAATTTTAACTTCTCATTTTGCCTCAAATGTCGTGACGGATATTTTTAACAGAGATGTACTCGTATATGTGTAGGTAATTTGTAATCTGATATTCAAATCCTTGTTACTGACTGTTTTGTATTAGCTTACCCACCTTAAATAAATATGATTGGTCTGTTCTTGTCACAGGACTGGACATTAAAGGTTCGATTCGTTCAGAAGCGAGACGCCGGTATATACGAGTGTCAAGTTTCATCTCATCCACCCACCAGCATATTTCTAAGACTTGATGTCATAGGTAAGTGAAATTGTTCCCTAATAGTAAGCAGGGGAAGGTAGAAGGGAAGGCCGCGAAGCAGATCACTGATGCGTTGGACGGACCAAATAAAGGCGGTTGTTGGTGGCCCTCTAAATGAGTGCACCCGTATGACGGAGAGCAGGCAGAAGTGGCGAGAAGTCGTGCAGTAAGTCCTTACGGTTGCTGATGATGTCTGGACAACTACGACTACTCTGCCAAGAAGAAGAATAGTAATCAAAACTGCAATTTTCTCACGTCAGACATCAACACTGAAGTAAATTACAATTGTTACAATTAAATATAACACCATAACACAAATTCCATAATCCCTCGAAAAGGGTTGGCATAGATGTCACACACCGCATTTCGCATGTTTGTATTGAGTCCCAGTGACAGGTTTCGAGTCTGTAACCAATAAATAATATAAATGAGCTACCACGTCCTGATAATATTTGACATTTTGCATCTTGATGGTTTTGTGACGTGCCAGTTCTATAAATATAATATATAATGAACCGTTTATTCAAAGCACTTGACACTTTTCGAGATTTGCGCAATACTCCCTTTTGATGCAAAACCCCTTTCCCGTATACAAATTCCTGATTTTTTTATTATACAGTGCTGAGGACTGTAGGCATTATCACTAGGTCAACCGTCTGTTTGCTCAGGAAGAGTTCCTTACAATTGTACAAGAATAAACAATGTGTACTTTTTAGAGAATTTCATAAAAAAACAGAAATTCTCATTATTTTAGACTCGTATCCAAATTTATGAGATTTTCATGTATTTAATTAGTTTGTTATTTGATGTTTTTTTCTTTCAGAGGCCCGCGCCCAGATATCAGGACCTACAGAAAAATATCTGAAGCCAGGGTCTACTTTGCGGCTTCAGTGCTCCGTCGTCCACACCACTGAGGCACCAGCATTTGTTTTCTGGTGAGTAATTCACTGACTTCATGTTTTTTGTTTTTCCCCAAGCTATGCTATCAGCAAGAGAGCTATACTAACTATTGGGCATTGATGGTTATATTGGCTGTGATATCAAGGGCATCACCTTGTCAGTAGGCAGAGTTATCATGAGATGGACCATCTGCTTGAATGGGCAAAATCAGACGTCATGGGACGAAGTAGAAAAATTAGAATAAAGAGAATTGGAAATTTATACCAAGTCGTTTAGTTCAGGATCTGCTGTGTACTAGCTTGTATTTTTTCGTGCTCCATTGTACAACTGCATTCATTGTATCAAAGGATTGATGCCAACGTTGATTCTGGCTACCCAGAGTAGCAGTGAAGAGATAATGGCGGGTATTAGTTTAACTATGGCGATTCTAATTTTCTTCGACAAATAGTAATAATAAACCACATCACAACACTCACATTGACTCAGCCCTGAAGTAAGTATCGTAAGAACTTGTGTCGCAAGAACTAAGCAGCGACATGATATATACTACTTACATAAGAATACTTCATCCAAGACCGGTAAGCGAAACAATGCGTCTTGCAAATAACAAAAAGTTCCGCCCCCGTCGGGATTCAAACCCAGAATTTCTAGCTTAGCAGTCGGCTCTTTACTAATACGCCACAGAGGTCGTCAAAATTAATCTAATAAACGCTTGGTAACCGACGAAAAAACCAAGATTACAAATTAAAAACCACTGTTTGGACATTTGCGTACATTCGATTGTTCGTTCCCACTTTCACTTTACATAACTTTTAATATCGATCAAACATAGCTAAAAAAATCATCGATTAAGTCAGCTTTCAAACAAACAAAGTTAAATCAAAATCGCTTCATTCGTTCGAGAGTTATGATGCCATACTCAAACACACAGACAGAAACGTCAAACTTATAACACCTCGCTTTTTCCGTCGGGGTAAATAAGGAGAAAGTTCTCACATCGACTCATATATTTTTTACACATACATTTGTATTTCATGTTGTAGCCGCTTTCATATATAACTTAAGATGAAAACAAACGTTTTGAATTAAAAAAAAAAAATTGTAGATTTTTAGTTATTCACGGTATCCGTAGTTATTTTTCAGTTATTGGAACTGAATAGGGGCTTGGCTTTCATCCAATCAGCCAATACAAACGTCAGAATTAGTTGTCCCACTTTTGATTTAGGGGTTCCGTTCGCTGAAATCTTTTGCTTGAGTAATCAAGTGGATTGTGCAGTTTCAAATATATTCATATACCTAATCCATGATTTTCTTTTACGTCATCGGCAGGGTAATCCCGTATTCTATACAATACTTAGCCAATATAAACACACAAAAAACAGCGAAATTTTAATAACCAAGACTTCGAATTGAAAAGTTCTAAATTGATTTTTACTTTAGATTTTAATTTAACGCGAAAAAAACATTTAGAATGTCGGCTTTAAGCTTAGAATTCGAAATTCAGTCTAAAAAAAACTTTTAGAATTCAATTGTTCTTACCACTATCGCTTCTAAAATATTCAAACAAATCCATCTCCCCGCTTGAAAACAGTTACCGAAGTTAAATTGCCTCACGCAAGTGTCAGGTCAGTTGGATTGAGGTCGTGCCGGTCCGGGGTTCGATGCTCGGGGGACATTAATCTAAAGGCTGCGGTTTAAGTTTATCTAACGCTACCCAGAGAAATAAACTTGTAACAATTGAAAGTGATTCTAATGTACATTAAAACCATTTATTTTTAGAATTAGTTTTTTTTGTATTTGACGTGGTTGAAGGTTTTTAACGTGAAAAATCAGTTTTTTTTTTGTATTATGTCAAGTTATTACGAACATAAAATTCAATTGTCATTTTTTTTTTGTTTTTTGTAGTTATGAATTATGATTTTTACTGATTTTCTAAGATCCTTATTGGTGTTGTATGCATATATAAGTAAATCTTAAGCTATTATAGTTAAATAAAACTAATATACATGAAATCTTAGACATATTAATTTAAAAATATATGAGTCCCTTGCTTCGCATTCAATGAGTTACCCTAAAATTGCTTTATTCCCTTTTACTTTGGTTTGCACACAAATTTCAAGATCTTAATATAATTAAAAGTTTTACAAGCCATCGCTCTAAACTTTGTTTATATTGGACGAAAAAAGTTTCCGAGAAAATTAATTTTGAAGTTTCTCCAAATGCAGCTGAATAAAATAAAATAAAATGTTTAGGTATACAAAAAAAAAAATACAAACATCAAAATAATTTAATCTAGTCAAAACTTTTCAAACGAAAATAGAAACTTTTGAGGTTATAAATAAAAAATACCTTTTTACAATTTACCAAATTCTGAAGGTTTTTTTGCTTTTTAATCCTCTCTATGAATGATGAGATTTTTGTCTGAATAATCTCAGAATCACTACATAGTATAAACAATGTCGCTTCCCGCTGTCTGTCCCTATGTACGCTTAGATCTTTAAAACTACGCAACGGATTTTGATTGACTTTTTTAAATATTTAGAGTGATTCAAGAGGATAAACTTGATATGCATAATATCCGTGCGAAGCCGTAATATAAATATATATACATTTATATTACATAGATAACACCATATATGAATGATTGGTCTCCGCTGGCGACTACCAGTAATTAAACTATGGTTAATTATTTCTTAGACCATTGAGAGAAACAACGCATGTTGCGATTGAGTGAATCACAAAAAATTCAACACCTATTTAATGACAGCGCCAGGAAGGCTGTCAGATTTTGTTATGTTTTTAATTAAACTTCACGAGCAATCAAGCAGTTGTTTCGCCTAATGGAAAGTGATAACCACCTATTGAATTTTGACCGATGCCTATGATGTCTTGGAACTCCAAGCACAGTCAATGCGTTGTTCAAGCAACGGTAAGAGGTGTTAAACCACTCGTGACCTTAATTGCACAGGCTTTGGAATCCTTCGAACCACAGCGAACTGCTTCACGGAAGAAATAGAAAGGAGGGTGATACCAACCCAGACGATCTCGCACATATATTTGATGTAATGTAAGGCAAGAGTGAATAGGTTTCTCCTAGGTAGGCATGATCCACCTTAGACCTCATCGCAGCTTAACATCAGGCGGGCTTGGGGTCAAATGCCTGCCTGGTCATGAATAAAAAAAAAAAATGTTGTTATTATTTAACGACCTCGGTGGTGCAATGTAATAACAGCCGACTGCTACGCTAGAGGTTTTGGGTACGAATCATGGCGGGGACAGATTGTTTCGCTTACCGGTCTTGGATGTATTAATATTTTATAAGTAGTTGATACCATATGGTTGCTTAATACATGCGACACAAGATTCTTTAATCTTACTGCGAGCCTGAGTCAATGTGTGTGTCGTGGTGTGGTTATTATCGTAATTGTTTTTTTGTTATTTCTTTAATTTAAATCGAAGAACATGACTCCCGAAAAGATCGCGTCTTAAATTAAACTCAACGTACTTATGTGTTTTTAATTCAAATGTTTTTATTACTGTTATAATCAAAAATTAAAATGTATACCAACGCAATAATTAGGGAATTAAAATATGCTGTAATAATACGTTTTTTTTGTTAATATCAACAAAAACATTGTAGTCCTATGACACTACGTTTTTCTCATTATATTATAAATAACTTTTTTAACCGCTGTTAAATAGCGTACAGCGGAAAAAAATGTTTTTTGTAAGATATATAGTTTCGCTGACTGATCTTGGAGTTTGTTTTGATGGCCTCTGTGGCGCAGTGGTGTAAACAGCCGACTGCTACGCTAAAGGTTCAGGATTTAAATCCCGTCGGCAGCAGACTTTGTGTAATTTGCAAGACGCATTGTTTTGCCGCGCATTAGCTTATACCATATCGTTGCTTGGTTCCTGTGACACAAGTTCTCACGATACTCACTGAGTCGACGTCTGTGTAACTCCATAAGAACGGTTCAACATCCAAACAGGTTAAGTTGACCTACGGTCGTGTGTAACTTAGGTAGTAACTACTTAATTAAACAAAACAAAAAAATCTTGTAAAAATCCATTTCTACCGGAATATGAATACAATGAAAGAATTTACATTTCCGCCAAAATCGCTCTGGGACTTATCTTATCTTACTCGGGTTCCGCACAAATTTTATGGTTTTCCCAATACTCCGATTCAAGATGGACCCCTAATAAAGTTTGGGTGAGACTTTATTAAGTGGTTAAATGAGGGTGACATTTATCTATTGTTTTATCTTAACTTGCCGATAGTTGCAGAAATTTCACCCTATATTTGGACCTCCTGGGTAGGTTTTGAGATAGAAGTCGGCTCTAATTTCGAAGCATCGATAAAAATTTTGGTTTTCATTCGTTTTAAATATTATTTTGTTCGTTTGTTTGTAGCATACCTAATAGCAGGACCGGACCCGGCGTTGCGCCAATAGAAAACGAAAATGTGTAGACATGATATTTACTCGCGCCCCTGTCATGTCATTTTAATATATTTTATTTTCTGTTGGCGTTAACGCTTCCAGAAAATAGTTTTGGCTAACAGGCTACATGGACTAGTATGTTTTAGTTTTCATTCCTTTTTATTAAATAGTGAACTCTATTTTACGAACTATACGAAAATCAAAATTAGGAGATAAAAAAACTTATTTTTTTAATTCCAGAAGAAGACTAAATAGAAAAGCCAAATTTTACGCAAAATAGTCTACTTCGCTTCAGTTTCACTTGAGCAATCTTGATCTTTTAAACCCCAAATTTTTCCTATTATAAATGAAAATTGATGAATTCCAAAAAACCCTTTCTACGAGTAAGCTAACATTCCCTACCTCTGAACTATTAGCTATCCACTTATAAAAGTTTTTGCGCTGTGCGTTGGTTAAGATTTATACCGATTTTTTTTTTTTTTTATGTGTGGGAAAGACGAGTTTTTTGAACGATTTACTTTGAAAAAATTCGATTATCTTTGATATTGTATAAAATATTGATATTAATTATAGAAACATCAGCTTCCAAAGCGTTTAAAATACAAAGGCTTGTGTGAAATCCGAAATTCAAGAAAAAGGTTCCGGAACGGCTGAGTTTCGGAGTTTGGACGGCGGTCAGTCGATTTGAATTTCAAATTTGACTCAGTCGGATCTGCCCTGCTCTCCCCTATTCGGAATTACGGTATTTGTTTTAAGGTTACAAATTCTGTCGGAGTAATTCCGTTGCGTAAACTGGATTTTCGGTTAATATAGTTTAGGTTATGGTACGGTCTGTTAGCGGAACTGTTCAATTTGATTTTAATTAGGAGAATGGACCTGGTAGTTTGTTACGTGCCTTGGTAACCGACTGACTTGAACTGACAGCTCGAGGGTTCGAGTCTTGGGTTCCCGTACATTGTAGCTGCCATGTTCCTGACTGTGCCTGTACACTGGGACATAATCATGTGAAAGCGGTGTTTAACACCTCTGCCTACCCCTCTCGAGGGATTAATTACGGCGTGACTTTACGTTACGTTAGGGTTTTTTTTTTTTGTAAGAGTTGTTTCAGCTATTGGTGCCATGGAAATCTATTACAAAACTCTAAAATGTTCCGTTTCTGAAAGGTGCCAACGAGAAATATTACTAATCCTCCGCTGTCCGTCCGTCTGTCAGCGGGCTGTCTCATAGAACCACTTGAAATTTGACATAAGCTGTACTACAGTCTCTTATACCCTGTACTGTAATATATATAATTAATTAATCGTAATTGTTTCATGAAAAGGTATACAAATTACAGATTATGGGGATTTTTTATTTTTAATTTCATTCTCTATTTAAAAAAAGTTGTTGACGATTCAAAGGACTTATAAGTTAACTGAATACTGTACTTTACGCTAGGGGTCCTGGGTTCGAATCAAGGCTGCGGCAGAACAATGTGTTATTTTTATTTTTAGATTTTTATATTTCTACCAAATGAGTAAAAATTAAAATAATGGGGCCAAAACCAAAAAAAAATGTTTAGACGGTTTAAGTTTAACAATCGCTACAGTATATAGTGTTTGAGTGTGTACAATGGTAGATTCAGAATTTACAGAAAGGGGTCATTTTCTCTGAGTCCAAGCTTGCATGTAAGCATTAAATTTATTAAGGTTAGCATTCAGTTAGAGTTTCGGGAATTCGACAAGTTACGTTCCTATTTTTATTTAGTAGGGATAGTTATAGATTTTAACTAGTCTGACTAATTAGGTCTATATTTATTAAATCCAATTTTTTTAAAACATGGAACACGCCATTGCGTCGCAAAAAGAAAAAAAAACAAAAATTAATTAAATTACAAATTTTATTTAGAATATATTCATAGTAATTTCAATGGTCATGATGTTAAAGATTTTTTTACATTTTATTATGTAAGGAATTTTTTATACGAAATTATTAGTAACAAAAGCATCCATTTTTATGAGCAGGTACCACAACAGCCGGATGATAAACTACGACCTGGAGAGAGGCATCAATGTGACCACGGATCCCGCGCTTCGAGTATCAGACCTATTAATCCCGGCGACCAGCGTTTCCCATGCCGGGAACTACACCTGCGTACCCAACAATGCTGTGCCAGCTAGCATCTACGTTCATATATTTAACGGTGAGTTTTGCTCGGCAGAGTGGTCCTGCTAAATTGTATGATTTCGGTAGTTTTAAAAATGGGCATGGTTTTATTTGGATTCGCTCAATTTTTTATGGGTGTAATGGATTTTTGATATTCGGAGGTGGATTTTTCCAAACACACGTAGATATTTATGGCAAATAGTTCTTATTCCGAAAGAATGAAGATCCATACTTTTTAATGCGTATTTTTATGACGAATAGGATGACAAAAGTAATGATAGTGAAAACTGGATGAATGGATTTTTTTTTTGCGCAAAAAAAATAACCTTATTATGCTATTTTTTATTTATTTATTATGTATTATTTATCGAAATCAGTTGTGTGTGTGAAGTGTGAAAAAATAAGAGAAAGAGTTTCTTAATTACGAGTATAATATTATCACTGAAACACTCAATAAGAATTATCATTCTCATTCTGAAAACTGAAGTACATTCTAACAATCATAAATACTGCACTAAAAAACAAATTGCGGTAACAGTATTTTAAATTGATGAAACAAGTGCATACTGCAGTTCAATCTAACAATCATAAATACTGCACTAAAAAACAAATTACGGTAACAGTATTTGAAATTAATAAAACAAGTGCATATTGCAGTACAATCTAACAATCATAAATACTGCAATAAACAAAACAAATTACGGTAACAGTATTTGAAATTGATAAAACAAGAGTGTTAAGTATTTGTCCGCGCCTGCGGTCAATTTAGTTTTTTTATTACACAACTGCTGTAGCGGTTTTCGCTTGGACACTGCGATTTGGAAGGCAGCCAGAAATCCTGCGGTGTTGTCGAGAATTCAAACATTTAAGTGTAATGGTCAGATACATTATCGTTGGTTAAACAATCGTTTTCAGATAGAGCTTCTCGTAATGTTTGTTTTTATTTATCAAACACACCATTAGCGTACAACCGGCACGAGAAGTATAACATCTTTACCTGTACATGGGCAGCGCATTGGTTGTGCTCTTTGCGTTCCAGATCAAGGGCATCTTCGTGTCAATAGGCTGTCACGTTTCATCAGTATCACCGTCTGCTTGTTTGCCAAGATGTATTAAAATCAAGCTTCACATAACCAAAGTATTATTGCTTATGCTGTACAATTTAGAACGGTACATAGTCCAAACAGGTTAGGTTGTTAAATGGCCGCGATAGGCATATTCTGAAAATACCAACATTTAATCATCTTATTCCTTTTTTTCAAGTAATATCTGATAATTTTTTTTATATTATTATTCTCTCACTATGGTTGTTATTTAATTTTGTAGAAACTTAACTGGTTTAATTGTTGATTTAGTTTATAAATTTAAAACTGTATGTTTTAGAAATATCAATGAAATAAATAATAACAAGTCATCCTGTTTTTTTTTTTACACACATGTTTAGGTGCTGGTTTTAAATGTATAGGTTACCAACATAGTTCTACCAACTATTAGGTATTGTTAGACAATAGATTAGAAACATGAACTCTCATGATGGAATGTCAAACCTAGTACCTTGTTACCAATGCGTCATGCTCCTAGTGATTTCGCAGGAACTCGTCAAATTATTTCAAACGTCCATATGTTATGGTGACTGCTTACCCAGCAGGCCGTATGCTTGTTTGCAATCTTAGTGGTAAAGAACAGTTCATAAAAAAGATAAATGTCACAATGAAACAGGTTAAAACAGTATAGTAAAGATGTCAACTTATAGGATTTAGATTAAGAATATTCTAGAAATAAAAATACATAATTCCCGCATTCCTGGTGGAGCTTGGATAGAGTTAACATCAAGTATTAAGACGTTATAATGAAATATATTAAAGGAGTTTCCCTAAATGCCTCTCACAGTATACAGGAAATCGCGAGATAAAAAAGGAAATAAGAAATTCTGATTTATTCCATTCTAATACCAAAATCAAATGCCACTTGGTGGCCATTTTGGAAAATCCCTTATAAGAAATAATCAAACAAAAGTTTTTTTAATTTATTTCATTAAGTACTAATTTTTGATACAATTAAAGTCTTTATCATTGGATTTTGAAAATTTTACCTTGAAGGTGGTCTGATTTCTGGCCAAAACAGTGGGAGAGTCAAAATTTCAAGATATGCGCTAATTTGTCCAGCATCTCTTCGTAGATCTTGATCCTTATTTTGATAATTAGCAGATGGTGAATGGACAAAGTTACCAAGTTACCCAGTTAGACTAGAAAATGACTTGAACAGGTTCAAAGGATTTGGCATGGCGCCCGTTACATGTTTGCTATAGCAACGGTATTTAATTAACGGTAACTGTCTGCCATCAGGTGGTGCGTATTTGTGTAAGCTTGTTTGCTAACTCAGTCGATATCCCTAAAAAACTGGAATGATCGGGATAAAAAATTGGCTTTAGGTATTTTTTGCCACTTTAATCTTTACTGTTTGTTTCTTAAATATATCTAATATTTTAGAAGCTGATAGTTGGTAGGCAGTTTAAAAGAAGAATACGTCATCTAAGAATAGTTTAAAAACACCTGATTACCGCGGTTTCTCTCATGTTAAACGTTCCGATAACGTAGATGTACTTTTAACTGACTACGGTGAGGCAAAAGGAGGGCTATGATTTTAACCGGTGTTTATGTATGTGGATATGTATGTTTTCACAATATACAAAGGACTTCCATTCAAACTTCTAATCCCTTCATCACAACCTTTAAGTTTAATTTTGTTTTTTTTTCTTTATCTAGGTCTAAAAATCAACAATTGCGAAAATATTCAGCGAAATATCACACCTTGAGCGTGAAAATACGAGATGAAAATTTTTGTAGACAAAAAATCAACAATAAAATCTTATACGACCCGTGTTACTAGTAAAATATATAAATATTTAAAAGGAGGGCTTATTCTACAAGTCATTCCCAAGCCGTTAACAAGTGTTGGAAATAAAAGTCAAGGCTTCCCATCCCAAGGTCTAAAATTGCTATTAAAACTCACTTCTCACCGTTTCAGAATACTTAAAGGGGATTAGAAAAAAGGTATTTTGTACGTAAAGGTTTAAAAAGCGGCTCAAACCGAGATTATCTTTTGTAAAGGAATCTTGTATAGAAAATGTCAGAACTTTGGTTTATTTTTTATTGTAAGTAATTTTTATTTTAACTCAGTTTTTTTTGTAAGAAACGGGTTTTCTAACCATATTTATGTTCAAAGCTATTGTGAAGTCCTGGGATTTGGTAAATAGATTTCTTAGGTTGCCAGTTTTTTATTTGTTTTTTTTTTCTTCTTGTGGCAATATATTTGAGTATTTTAACAGTGTCAAGTAATGTTTATTGTGATGAAGAGATGAATAATAAAAGATGAAACGAATAGATGGAACGAAAATCGGCTTACAGTAACATGCCAGCGAAAAAACCGGCCAATTCGTATTTCACGTTCTTAAAACTGGTACAGCACTGTCTACATTCACTGGACTAACCACTAGCACTTTAAACTAACATTTAAACCTGTAATTTTTCGTTCGCGCCAAAAAGGCCATGGAGGCTATAATCTTTTTTTTTTACAGGTGAGAACCCAGCGGCCATGCAATCATCAGCACTCAGCCAACTACACTTGGACTACCCTATCATATTACTACTTTTTACGACATTCAATTTAGTTCTACGGTGACAATCGTTACACTTACTATCTCTGTAGATAATAAGGTTAAACGTACCCTAGAGTTAAGGCATAAGGTCCGTTTTTGCGCGTGTTAAAAATGGTACGTCCAGAAGTAAATTGCTTCATTAGGGGGAGTAATGAGGTAATACCATTATGTCGGTCTTGATGATAATTGTTTGAAGCATGTTTTGTTTGGATTTAATTCGCATGGTTTCATTCGGAACTCGGCTGAAGGACTGTTATGACAGTTTATACGATCCAAACCTTTTTGGAAATTAGCTGATGTTTCTCAAACGTTTTCGTGGAGAAATACCCCTTTTGGCTTTATGGTTGTTCTTAGTCTAAATCTAATTCAATGCCAAGTTTGGGAACATTTTTACAAACTTTACTCTTTCAATCCGACAAAATTGAATATTTGTAAATGTTGACAGGTTTTTGTCCGGTCTGGGGTGTTTTCTATCTATTTCTTAAAAACCTACTGCGAAATTAATTTAATAAAGCGGTTCACAAGCTTGATATCTTACCATTTTGAACATGCGCAAAATAAATGTACAGTAAGAAAGTTGTAAAACTAAAGAAATATTTATTAAATCAAGTGTCATAATAAATAGATCCCTATCGTTTTTTAAAAAGTGTAAAATGTAAAATACATTTTATTTGGACGTATTAAGTTGTAATGCATGTATAATTATTAAAATACTTAGATGATTTAATGGATGTTGATCACTTTTGTCGCGTATAATGTTGTTTTGTGAATTACATACCTACAATTTTGCTGTTATCCGTGTATTTTCATTTGCAAAGTAAAAAAAAAAAAATGTTCTTGTTTCTATATTTAAATAAATTGTGTGAATATTGATTTTGCTTCTTAATCTTAATTTAAATGTAAAAAGGTAAATGTTTAAAAATATGATATATCCCATTGTTAGACAATATTTTATACTTTTTATCATTATTAATGAATGTGTTATTTTATCAAAAGTGACTTTCACTTTAAAATTGTAAATCAGATAGATGTTAAGAGTGACTCTCAAATGTTTTAAGTTGAGCAAAATACTTTTTATATGTATAGTTTTCCCCAGTCCTCCAAAATCGGGCCAAATACCTCGCATCCAGGGCGAAAGTTAAAAAAAATCTCTACCGCGATAACTTACTACCGCTTATACGTTTTTAACCGACTGCGGCGAAGCCGAAAAGAGGAGAGTTCTGTTTTATTTCAATAAAATATGCATACATCTTAACTTTGATACAAATTAACCTGCACAAGTTAATGTATGCAACTACCATATGTCAAACTCAATCATTTTACAATCCTTCAAGAATGAACTCCCAAGGGCATAGGTCGTTTGCACTAAGTTTAAACTTAAGTCACTCAGGACACGGCCTTAAACGGAAATATCAAGTCCGGGACGTCGGATGGTTTCCTTTCAGTTCACGTGGCCTGGTTTATTACTGGTTACATTTGAAATGTTCGTGTTTAAACAACTCTCACAAAAGCTTTAAAAGTCAAGTACGCAATTTAGTTTTTTTTTTCAGTTAACAATAATATTTTCGCGTTTAACCTTTTTCATGATCCATAGCAAGCAATTTATTTCAAATCTGTAATATGATATCTGCGTGTTGTGAAGTTCTTAACAAACTGACTCCCAAGTTAGTGAAATAAGTTTTTCAGTAAAAAATTATTTGCCTTCACTTTTATGAAGATTCACCGCAAAATTTTCAGTCGATTTTTTTTAGTTCAACAGTATGTTAAGAACGTCAAAACCAGGTTGAATTAATTTTGAAAATGCGTGCAAGAGAAGCTGGTTAAGTCTAAATTAATGAAATGAGTTCGCTCCCATTTCAGATGCCACCTTTACTGCTCCTAACGTGTGGCTAATGTACTTATTTATTCTGAAATTGTCTCTGAAACAAACCACTAAAGAATATTAAAAATAATGAATTTCAGTTTCAGTTTACTTGTCTTATTTAATATAATAAACTTGAGAGTCACAGCCATTAGAATTTATGTGATAAACAGCTCATTCTATAAAACATTGTTAATATTTGTAAATAATATTTATTAGTTAGTTGAGTAAGACCTGCCATATAAAATAAATAACTGTTCATTTTTAAAACATTGTTTTTTTTCAACTACTTACTAGATATTAATAAAGTTTGTTAGACAAATTAATAAAAATTAGTCTAACATCAATGTATAATCCAAAATAAAAAAACTACATGAAAAGAAAGAGTGAAAAACTTCACAGAATAATACGCAATTCTTAAATCATAACAAACACTCACTTCCGTTAAGCCTGGGTATTTTAGCCCTTTCGTTAAAACCGAGCTTAGTCCGGGTTAGGCCAAGGCTAAATACAATAGACCAATGTTGGCTCCGAACAATACCCCAACTTTCATCCCCGAAACACACACTCCCTTTTTAAAACAAAAGAAACTCATAGTCATATTCTAAAAGAAAAAACACCCAACCTCAATAAACAAAAGGTTTCTTCTCTAATACTTTCTTTCAAATTGCACCAACAAGATAAATTGCCTGGTGCCTTTCCATTAGACGATGTCAAAATAATAAAGGTGCGGACAACAATAGCATTAAATGTAATTATAACATTTGGAAGTTGATTCCCCTCAATAAACCATCCATTTAACCTTGGAACAATAAAAGGTGGTCAGGGCAAGCAAGTCCCAGAGACATTATTCTTAATAGCAATTTCCAAACGGTCCTTTTCAGCCCTCGAATCGTCAGGGGGCTTATCTTGCAAAGTTTGACATTCATTTGCAGTCGTAGAAGCGTCGAATTTAGGAAGTGAGCTGGATTCGAGTCGTTTATTTTGGAGTTTGAATTTCAAATCGTCAATTTGAAAGATCGTTGTCTGATTTGAGGATATCCAATCTATTTAATAACTAAAAGCTTACTATGTATTATATATATATGTTTACTTATATAATAATTGCCCATGTTATAATGTTGTGATGTAAATTTTTGTTTTTTGGCGACAATCGTATTCGACGACTACTAAGCCAATTTCGCGTGATGGAAACAAACTATGTTGAATGAATAATGACCGGTGTTTTAGATAGAGGTCAGTTGTCGGATCTGAAACAAAACATACAGCAAATATACAAAATATTAGGACAGTTTTATAAATAAAATAAATAAACATCAAAAAGCGAAAAGATATACACTTATAAATTAAATAGTAAATAGTGAACAAATATAAAAATTTCATGACCTTATAACAATAATAAAAGATAAATTAAAGTGAGCATCTTAAAGAAACTTTCCAACCACAACACTTCGGTAGGTATGTTAAGGATTTTAAGAAAAAGATAAGATGATTCGTAAAAATTATAACATGGATATCTTTCCTACATTTTTGAAACAGAAAATTAGGTGGATCTTATTGAAAAAAGAGTGATTGGAAGAAAAAAAGCAAAATAGGCAAGTTGGTTTGTTTTTAAATTTAATCATGGTGAGTTGTGAAATTGTGTTAAAGATATTAGAGCAACGTAAATTTTAACAGCGCAGCGGTGTAACAGCTGGAAGCTACGCAAGAGTTTCCGAGTTCGAATCCCGACGGAGGCGAAACTCTAATAATTGCTAAACGCATTGTTTCAATTACTGGTCTTGGATTTTTTATTCTTATCTATTATATGACATATCTTTGTTAAGTACCCGCATAAAAAGAGTATACAGGGTTAATTATTAATAGGTAGGTATGTATATGTTACTAAAAGAAAATTTTATTCTCGTACATCAATACTATTTACTATTTTTTTAGTTCGACCAACTTAATTTACATCCAATCGCCTTCGGAAAAAATAATTAAGGGTACTCATCTTTAAGAAAATCAGTAAAGTTGCCAGGCAATTCTTAAATTGGTAAATGACATGGTGAATGGAAGAGTGTGACAAAGTAATGCAAACAATTATAGGTAAATATTTATAGGTGAATGTTTGTTTATCCCAAAATAATAAAGGCTTATATTAGAAAAAGCCATGTATTTTAAATTTTGTCCAGCTATCAGAGGTTATTTTGAGCTCCCAGAACGGTTGTTTGATTCCAATCCATCGGCATTTATGGCATCGGCCATATATGACGACCACTTTGCCAATGTCACGTGATGAGAACAATCGGTTTTGACAGAAGCAAATGATCGGTACTTATACTTATTGATCAGTTGCTAGATCTGTAACAATATATAGGAACACATAAACAACACAAGGACATCACAATCTTATACTATTGGATTTAATAAACTTATTAAGGGACTTTACAACTTTGGAGTGAGACTGCGACAACAGATAGTTAACATTAATGGGACGGGGGATATTTTTAGGGAGACAATCATACAGTGAGACCCTTAAATTGGAGCAGTTGAAAAAAATGTTGTCGACAGTACCTTCTTCTACACCGCATTCACAGAGGGAATGATCCCTCACCCTTATTTTTGCCAGAAATATCGGAATGCAAACGTGACCTAATCTTAGGCGGATAATTGTTGAGATAGTTGCCTTATCACCAGTGGGAAATTTAAAAAACCAGGGTTTTGAAGGAATCTGTGGTTGCAAGCTTCCATAATGTTTACCTTTTACAGCTTTAGATCTCTGCCACAATCTGTTCCAGGACTTATCCAGCTTAGGTTTGGCCAGTGCGCGAAGATCTCTAGCTATATATTTAAAATGATCACCTGTGCCAGATGTGACGGCTTGTTTAGCAAACATATCAGCAACCTCATTGCCTGAGATACCACAGTGACCCGGAATCCAGGCCAAAACTACTTCGAGATCCATGGAATAGCACTTGTGTAAGAGTTGTCTAATTTTTAATATGATGTAAAAGCTGTCCCGGCATCTAAACGGATATTTTATTAAGTCCTGCAAACAACTTCTAGCATCAGAAAATATGATGGCTTTACTTATTTTATGAGATTCTACAAAAGAAACGGCTTCCAAAAGAGCTATAGCTTCACCGCTAAAAACCGAAGAAAGGGGGGGGGGGCATTTATAATTTAAAAGAATTTGGAATCTAAGTAATCAGATAGCCGAACCAACGTTACTCTCTTGGGTTACCTTGGATGCATCAGTGAAAATAGGTAGCCATCCAACCCAGTCTCTATTAAAAATTTCATTGAAGCAAGCGTTAGCTTCAGGTTGATCTTTATAAATACCAAAATTAAGAATTATTTTTGGGTGGAATATCAAAGAGTCAAAATTAATTTCAAAGATCGGGTTTTTAGGGAATTTATAAAGATCATGGGGAAGCCGCTTATATTCATTGTAACTCTTAACAAGACAAGGGATATTTTTATGAGACCAGTAGTCCGAGGTCGGTTGTATCTGCGAGATTTGCTCCAGAGCATTCAACAATTTATGATTCGGGTACTGAGCAATATTATAAAAAACGGTAGGCTAAATATTGTCTACGCTGTGATAAAGGGGGGTCAACACTCTCCACCTGAAGAGCATTAATAGGGGATGATTTCATGGCTCCTGTAATAATACGGAGGCATCTCGACTGAATTCGATCTAGTTTGTACAAAGCCGTCTTGCTGCAGGGTTCCAACAGAAAACTACCATAATCAAAGTGACTTCGGATAATGGAGTTGTACAGAAGTTTTTGACTACAGGGATGAGATCCCCACCAGACTTCAGAAAGAGCACGCAAGATATTTACATTTTTTTCACATTTATTTAAAATATAATTTAGATGGTCAGTGCCAGAAAGTTTAGAATCAAGTTTAAGGCCTAAAAATTTTACATTATCTTTCAAACTAATAATTTCATCTTCGATATAGAGATCAATCCGAGGAATTGATCTTTTCCTAGAGAATATTACAGCACAGCTCTTAGAAGCCGACAGAGACAACCCATAATCGAGCAACCAGACATTGAGATGATATAAAGCCTGGTTAAGGCGGGATGTAGTATCTTCAAGAGATTTAGATGAGGCATACAGGACAATATCGTCGGCATATTGCTGGATACAGAAAGGAATAACGGATTGATCTAGATCGTAAGTGTAAAGTTTATAAAGGATAGGGCTTAGGACAGAGCCTTGAGGTAATCCTTTCCAGGCAAGTCTAGGAGGGAGGAAGGAACCACGGACAGAAATAGACCTCCCAATAAAGAGGTTACATATGATGTTAACCATTCTTGTGGGAATACTCAGATTAAGCATCTTATGCCTGAGTACAACAAGAATGACGTTGTCATATGCGGATGCTACATCAAGAAATACGCCAGTAATGTTTTCTTTTTGGGAGAGAGCTACGCGAATTTCGGAAGTAAATATGCCGAGACTGTCCACAGTACTCATGCCCATTTGGAAACCAAACTGACTCCCAGCAATAATTCGTCGGTTTTCAAGTAGCCATTAAAGCCGATTTTTTATTAAGTGCTCCAATATTTTTGTAAGTACTGAAGAAAGGGCTATGGGACGATAGGAAGAAGCAGAATTAGGATTTCTGCCTGACTTTAAAATAGGGATCACCACCTGATGTTTCCAAGAATTCGATATCCTTCCTGAGACAAACACTACATTAAAAATTCTTAATAGGTAATTTTTGGTGGCGGGAGAAGACTTCACTACAAATGACTAAGGAATTCCATCCGCACCAGGAGAAGAGTCTTTGAGATTTTCAAGAGCACCTGCTAATTCAGCAAAAGAGAATTCCTCATTCAGTCTGTCAGGTAAACTAATTCTGTGAGGGTAGGGGGAAATATACTACTCTGGGAGGACAAAATGGGGGGCTAGATTATCAAAAAAGTCATTCATCCATAAATTTTGATTATTGCAGGTGTTATTAGAATTATCTGATTGGGAGTTCCGAAATAATTTAATTTTCTTCCAAACAAGGGAGGCTGGGGATCGAGGGGACAAACTTTAGCAAAAAGACTTACAGCCCTTTTTTTTTTTTTACCTTCGCTGCAGTCTTCTGGTTTAAATAGTTCTCCATAGTCACATTTGAACAAAATAGCTTTTCGGCATTCTTTCTCTCTCGGACAGCAACAGAGCAATCGGCATCCCACCAGGGAGGGGAGGGTAGTTTACTCATCACTTTAACGGGGATTGAGATTTCCGCCGCAGTGATAATACAGTCGTAAAAATTTGCAAATGAATCTAAAAATTTTTAAAAAAAAAGCAACCAGACCATCCAGGGTTGAAAAATATTTGTCCCAGGAAGCACCAGAGGTTCTGTACTTCAATAGGGGTGAAATTTTAGGGATTTCAGACAAGGAGCGGGATATGGATATAAAGATGGGTAAATATCGCTGCCGTAAGAATCGGGTAACACTTTCCAGGAAGCAAGTGAAGCAAGGCTAGGAGAGCAGAGGGAAAGATCAACTGCGCTGGGATTTTGTAGGGGGGAGGTACGTCTCGTTGGAGATCCGTCATCCAAAACACACAGGTCACAATCATCAAGAAGGTCGAGGAGCGGAGAGGATACGGAGTCACAAAAATGTGAACCCCACATGGTGTGGTGACAGTTAAAATCAACAAGGACAATAACTGGAGCAGGGAGAGAAGATAGGAGGGATTGGAGTTCAGAGATAATGAAGGGGTTAGGATGGGGAATATAAATGGACACAAAGGATATGTCCATTACCTTCACAGCTATGATGTTTAAACCAACGCTGTGAGGGGGGAAGGGAATTTGTGAAAAAATCATTGATTTTTTCACTAGAAGGGCACAACCACCATAACCGTCATCTCTGTCATCACGGAGACAGGAGTATCCAGGAACCCAAAAGCGGGAGCCAGGGACCAGCCACGTCTCCGATACAGCAAAAACAACAGGCTTATAGTGGTTGATAAGGTAGCAAATTTCATGTCTTTTATGTCTAATGCTTTTAAAGTTCCACCGAAAGAGACCGTAGAAGATTATTATCATTAATAGCAGTCATAAATTGCTGTAGCTTAGCTACGGTAGTGTTCGGTAGGGAGTCACTAAACCTTGATATCATGCTTATTAAGGAAGTCATCAGTAATTCAATCAGATTATCATTGGGAGTAGTGTTGGGATTAAGGGCTGTTCCATTGGTGGAGGGTAAGGAAGGGGGGCTTATGATATTATTATGAGAAATTTATCATATGCTTTCCCTAAAGGCTTATGAGGTTGACGGAGTACAGTGACAGTTTTTTTGTAAGAGGTTTGGGATGCATTGTTGTGAGAGCAGGAACATGGGGCTGGTTGAGAAAGATTGGCAGGGGAAAACACAGATTTAACAACATCACTGTATGGTTTCCGAACAGAAGGAAATCTCTGTGCGGCTTCCGTATAAGATATGCTATCAGTAGACATGGCGATTTTAATTGATTTTTGCCTTGAATGCTCAGGGCAATTGCGGTTTGTAGCAAAATGTCTGCCAGTGCATAGAACACAGGTCGCAATCTCTTCCTCTACTTCAAATGAGTCACCAGTATGGGACTTACTACATTTAAAGCTGATGGGTTTTGATCGGCACTGTGATTTTATATGACCGAACTTACAGCACTGTAGGCACTGTATAGTCGGTAATTGATAAGTGTCAACATCCAAGACAGCATGGCAACAGAAAACCTTTGAAGGGAGAACCTGACCTTTAAATGTTAAAACAACTGTTTGAGTAGGTACCCATACAGGTGAGCCGTCATTAAAAGTTTTGCGGTTTAGCCTACGAGCTTTGATAACTGCTCCGCAAGTTGAGGCAAAAGACATGCCTTTTAATAATTCCTCCATTGACCATTCAGTAGGGATGCCTTTGATCACACCCATCCTGGTGATGTGATATTGGAGTATAATTGGAGTACTTGTTGTCTTTTAGAATTGGATTCTGCAAGAAGTTATTTGCATACTCATAATTGGAGAATTCAACCGATACCCTACTGCAACCTACTTATTTAACACCGCCAGGTTTTATCCCCTGAACCTTGTTTATACACAAGAATTGAGCAAACTTAAGGTGAGGGATTGTTGTCCCTGCAGACCTGTCTGATTCTGTACGGGTAACGTGTACCAAGAATGGACCTTGGTCTGAATTTTCGTTTTGTAATTCAGGGTTTTCAACGAAGTCTGGGTTAGTGTAAGTATGCTGTATCGAAGCTGATGGGTAAACTACTGCCTTTTTGGGGACATTTGACAGGTCACTAGTAGCCGCACGTTTACGACTCTCAGGAGGAGCTTGTTGGGAAAACAGGGAAGGAGAGTCATCCATGGAGTTGCCATCATCCGGAGGATCCGGGGGTTCCGGCGGCTTACTACTCATGACACTGATTTAAAAAAAAACAAAACCCACTTACCAGATTAGTTAATACCATCACCGATAAAAATATAAGTATATAGATATGGGATCTCAACAAATAATCTAAACTTTCACTTAATAATCTCGCGAACACGCGTGTTTAACAACAACGCTAATGGCAAAGTCCGGTTGTTTGATTGGGAGTAAAAAACAAAACGCAAAATATTCATAACATGACGTTTTGCTGACACTGACATCTGACAGTTTCAGACAAAAAAATACATAAAATAAATACATAATTATTTGTTAAAAGTATTACCTTAAGACATGGATAGTTATAAAAAATTGTACAAAAACATATGCCGCTTATGTTTGAAGCAAGGTAAAAGCGACAAGATGGTGTGTTTGTTCGATAAAAGCGGTAAAAATGGACTAAGTCGATATGGTGAATCAGTTGTATCAATAGTCGCTGTTTTGAGTGAAAAGAGTGATAAATATCCATTTAAAATGTGTGAAGACTGTTCATTACTATTAAAACAAGCTATTTCTTTCAAAATCCGGTGCAAAAGAAGCGAATTACGACTAAAAAATCTAGCAAATTCCAGCACTTGTGACGAAATGATCCGACAAGTTGTTGAATGTAGTTTGTTTTGGGAATATTTTCCGGAGAAAAGTACTGATCAATCTCAAAATCACCCTTCACCTGCTCTTGATGAAAGTCTGATGTTACAAGGGTATGATAGTTGTAATATGGAGTGTGATGATAATGAAAAAGATGCTACAAATAAAGATGAGTATGATTATTTGCTAGACATCATGGAATCTACCAATGAAAAGGCATTATCTTCAAGTGAAAGTCAATGTAAAGACAGAAATGGGGACACTAACCAAAGGTTTATTTGTCAAATTTGTAATAAAGTATTCAACAAGAAAAGAACACTTGTGTACCATTTGAAAAAACACGAATTAAACATAGATAAAGATCCAGACTTGTTTCTGGATATCATGCAGAGATATCTGAAGGGGAAAATTGTGAATAGAACAACCGAAAAAGAAGAACTGACATGCAACATCTGCAAAAAGGTTTTAAGTTCGAAAAATTCTCTCGTGATGCACATAAAAAGACATGCGACTGGGGATTACGTTTGTGAGCAATGCGGCAAAACATTTGTTTCAAATAAAGAACTGCAGGTGCATTTGCTGGCCACGCATAACACAGGCCCGGGATACAAATGTGACTTTTGCGATACAAAATTGTTAACATTCTTCAATTTAAAAGAACACACAAGAATACATACCGGAGAAAGGCCTTTCACCTGTGAAAAGTGTGGTCTGTCTTTCCGTAGGCAGTATATTTATAACAAGCATCTGCTTCTACACGGAGAGAAAACCGTGAAATGTCCTGAGTGTCCTAGAATGTTTTACCGTAAGAGTGATTTGTATGGACATCGTAACAATGTTCATGAAAGGCGATACATGTATGTTTGTTCGGAATGCGGGGCAATGTACGCTAAGAATACTACAGTGAGAAAACACCTCACAGATAGGCATGGTATTCCGAGAGAGTTACAGGGTAAAATAACAAAGATATCAAAAAACTCCGCTCAAATCTTACCGTCAAGGAATAACAGCACTTAAATATCTATAGACTGACTTTCATGTCTAACACAAGATATATTTTTTTGCTTAAATTTTACTATTAAAACTGATAGAATACCTCGATGGCATGTATAATGGCCCAATTAAGCGGCTAAGTGCGGAAATTGCCCAGCAAAAACAAACAAACAAAGAATACCTGGTACTTGATTGTTGAAAAGTCTGAAATAATTTTTCATGAGAAAACTACCCAAAATTTTAATTTACATATCCAAGATAAGATAGATTGAATTAAAAGTATTTTAAAATCATCTAGTTGTTTTTTTTATTCCATAGTGATAGATCTGTCAGTTTTCTTTTTTGTTAATAATCCAGAATTTGCATGTATTTTAGTAAAAAAAATATTTAAATTTGGAATTTTAAATTTTCATTAAAACTATGGATTTTTGTTTTGCATTATCTTGTTTTTACACCTTCTTATTTTAAATACCTAATCTTCATTCAATCTTTTTTTATTTATATTAATTAAAAATTCTTTAGAATAGGCACCCAAAATAAAATTCCCTGAAACAAGGCTACAAAAAAATATATATATACAAGGTTATATACATAATAATAAAACATAACTATTGTTTTTACTGAAAAAAAAACCACATCGATTTTTTGGTACTATTAAATTTAAAAACCTTTTCCAAGAATCCTTTAAGTATAATATATTTTAAGAAGTTAGGTAAAATGACAATTTAACAATTTTTTTTTTTTTATTTATTGTTAAATCCACGGGACACACATGAAACAAAGAAAATAATTTTCATTCTGAAGCATAAGATATGTGTGTCCCAATTATGGACTTTAAAATTAGATCCTAAATTACAATTAACATAAAATTAACAACTCATGGGAGGGAAACAATACATCACAATTTGGAATAGAATACAAAAGTAAAAAATATACTAAACAATATTAAAAATTAAATTTAAATAATGAACGGATATAATTTTATTAATTTGAAAACCTAATGTATACTCGTAATTGGCACCAGCAATTTTTTTTAAAGATACTATGGCGGTCACCGAATATTTTAATGTTTTATCGTGGGAGTTAGTTGTACTCTACAATGTCTTGTGTAAGCAGAGTTGTGACGTCATTTTGTGCGTATGAGACAAGGGAAATTTAAAATTGAAAAAAAAAATGGATAGCAAGTGAGAATGCTGTCCATCATTGATAAATACTGGTTCATCATCACATCATCATCATCACGTCCATTGTTGGATATACATACACCTCTCCCAAATATTTCCAATGTCAGTAATCCCGAGTTACTTGCATCCAGTTGCTCCTTGCAGCCTTCAAATGTATAAAAGTTCAATTTTTATTTTCAAAATTAAATAAACAACACATTTCGACATAAAATAACAATAAATAGATGAAAAAATCAACCTCAGATTTGGTAATCTTGATATAAATTTTCATCGCCTATTTTCCTGCTTAGGTGTGGAATTAAAAAAAAACATAGCTTTCGCTTCAATTACAATGCCTTAGTAGTAGATTGGTACAAATTTCAGATTCTAGAGTAAATAGTTTTGGCTGCGCATTGAATTTATACGTTCAGATAATGAGGGTAACAAGGTGTAAAGCAAAGGTCCTAGTAAACAGGGAAATTTCCCCACGAAAATTGTGAATTTAACTGTCCAAGTAAGTCCCGTTCCCACAAATAAAGATTAGGTAAAATTAACAACGAGGCCTCAACAACTCACAAGGACATGTAATTAAAATAAGTTCCACTTAAACAGGGCATAAACTTCGCCAAACCCCACAATATTTGCCGGTCCCTAGCAGGGGTATTTATTCCCCATTTGCTATGCTACTTCCGTCGCCTCTCATAATGTGATCGAAGGACGTTCTGCGCACGTGATTCGGTTCTGAAATAGATCATAGATCCTTGTTAAATTGCTAAGTTTCTTGGGTTTTTCGGTCGGACGCTTTTGTCGTAAATATGTTATGTTTCTCTTATCTTCACAAAATAAGTATTTGGTATCTAAACTTTTTTTACTTTGCTTTTAATTGTATCACATTGATTATGAGACTCGTTATTAAAAACTCCAAAATTTGACACATTTATTCTTTTAAAGACCAAAATCGTCCATTGCTAATTTTACGAAAGAAATATATCAACTGAATATATATAATTAAAGGAAAAATTCTACAAAAGACTAAGCTGTATGGTCGAAATACTATAGCCGAAATGAGCGAAAACAAAAAAAAAATCGGCCTGTGTTAAGTTTTTCAAAAAGAAATCACTTAGTTTTTTTTTATTGTTGAATTAGAGGCAACGTTTATTAAATGGGGCCCTAACAATAATTTTGGCAATTTTTTCTTTAAAAACTATAATAGGTAAAGCTCCAAAGGATCATGCTTACAGAAACAACTATCGACCTGCAATCTTCACTGCTCCTTCAAGGAATATTAATAGGTACCTACATCCTGGGTCGGGGAATTTTATTATCATTGAATACAAAAGTATTAGGAGCATGAAGAAAAGAAATCAATTGATGTTTATGTTACGTCTTGATGAAGAGAAGTGGCTTGTTATAGATATTTTTCCTACTCGGGTAATAAAAATTGTTATTAGATTGTTTGTGTTCCTTTGTTGAAGCATATCCAATTACTTAAGCTTGATTCTTTGTTAAGGCTCTGATGTATGATGGAAAGTTCAGTCATGGATATCGCGTTTTTAATTTTGTACATTTCTCTTATGTTACAAAAATATACCCATATTATATAGAGGCTTTAGGCAAAGATTATGGCTTTTGATGAAGGTGGTACTAAAACCTACTTTAAAAAATCTAATAAACAAAGCAGTTACACAACAGGCAAAAAGGGCTACATACATTTCTCTTAGCAATGTAATTTAGAAAGAATTCTGCAATAGCAAAAGAGAGGATTTATTTGAATAATGTTCCTGACTGTTCGGTGCCTTAAGGGTACCCAACCCTACTTATCCGGAAAAACATTTGATACATACCTACATTATATCCGTTTCATCCGGATCTCGGCTAGCGGATACGAAATTACCTTACTCAATTTCGTTACTTACAGCCCTAAAAAGATTACACAGGTGTTTTCAATGGGTTCAGGAATCAGTTTTCACTTTCAAGTTAAACCTTATATTTGATGTCACAAATATTTTACTTTTTCTCATTCCTACACCAACGGAACATTTCGTTTGGTACATTCCATCTCGCCCCTCGAGGGTCGAATGTTGTCTTCAGGTGGCGAATGGAAAAATATTTTGGGGTGTACTTTTTGGCATCATCTGCCATTTTTTCATGTACCTACCTATTTATAAGGTCTTAAAAGAGTTTACCAACTTTTATTTGAACTTTTTTTCTCATTATTTATGTCTTAGTTTTTACAGATCCAGCAACTAATCAATAGTTAAAATAAGCTTGTATTTCTACATAGTATAAAACAAAGTCGCTTCCCGCTGTCTGTCCCTACGTATGCATCTTTGAAACTACGCAACAGATTTTAATGCGGTTTTTTTCTAATACGGGTATGTGGAATGATTTATTAAGAAGGTATATTTGTATATAATAGATGCATGATATCCATGCGAAGCCGGCGCGGGTCGCTAGTTTATATATATTAAAAAAACATGTACATATCACTTGACATTGCCAAATTGAATTAAAATGGAATTGGAATATTTTACAATAAACTTTCTTCGTTTTATATACCTACTTCAATCAGATCAAGAGTAACTCGTCCATTCTCCTTTTTAAAAGGTCGACAACGCATCTGCTGACGTCTTTTGCCTTCAGGTGTCCATGGGCGTCGGTATCACTTACCCTCTTTTGAATCACACATTATCTTGCTAAAGGCATGAGCTCAAACTAAATTAATCCTATATTTTCTCTTAGGAAACAAAGCATAACTTCACTATGAAAAACCTAACATCTGTTCCGGGTCTGCAATTTAATTAACCCTGTATTCATGCAGGGACGTATTCAGTATAATATTATGACGTATTAAACTGTCAGACTATTATAAATGAACCGCTCTATACTCGTTCCGACTCGCGAGTCGAGTTAGCCAACAAGACACACGGGTTGTCAGTTTGAACAACCATTTTGCTCGACATGCTTTGCTGAAATCGTCAATTACTTTTCCCTTCAACTGTTTTATGCAGACCTTACAAGTTTTAAAGCTGCTGTGATTTACCTTCTATAGATTTTAATTTTAAAATGATATTTATCTTCGTATACTTGTAATAAGTGAGTTTAGGAAGTAAGAAACCCATTACTTCCTCTTATCAATAAAATCTTTTTGAGACCCTATATTGCTGCAACAGCAACAGCTGCAGTTGGTGTCTAGGCTGGTGCTGCAAGAATCGTTTTATAAAGATGGACGTCGTTGTTGATACTGGTGAACGGGAGTTGCAGTGGTTGGAAAGAGGCGAGTGTGCTCCGAAAATATCAGCCCATATTAGTAAAATTTTATAACTTTAAACATTGTTCTGTACATACTGTAAAATCAATCAAATTATTCCACTATTATAGATTAGCAACTGTGTAGGGAATTAATTTAAAGTGATTCTTATTAAAACGTACAAAATGTTCGTAAAACCATCTCAAGACGGATGGGATTTAGCATTAGTGCATTTCCGTTTTATAAAAACTTAAGCTTTCTAAACTTTAAGGCAGTATGTTACTTGTTAAAGAGGTAGATAAGATCCGTGTAGGTTATTAAGGTGAAATTTACCGTGAGTATGATTAACGTTGTAATAGGATGGGTTCATTTCTTCATGTGTAAGCACCCGTGAGGTACTGTTTCAGCTTTATTTTAGATCTAGAGCATACTACCTAGTCTTGTTACTTTAGCTTTTGTTTACAACTTAGTACATCTATGGCCTATATTCATAATTATTCATTAGGTTGAAGAGGCAACAAGATTGGCTATGTGACGTACGTAATAAGACTTATGCTTTATTGCATGCAATATTTCAATGCATTATCACTATTATTGTCTGTCCCTATGTATGCTTAGATCTTTAAAACTACGCAACTGATTTTGATTCGGTTTTTTTTAATAGATAGAGAGATTCAAGAGGAAGGTATAAAAGTATATAATAGATGCATAATATCCGTGCTAAGTCGGAGCGGGTCGCTAGTTGAAATATAAGTAATTATTGAGTAGACAAGGCAAACCGCGATAAGTACTACTTAAGTGCAATAGCCTCCCTATCACACAAGATTATACAAGCAGTAATTGTTGGTTGGCAAATACATTATTTGGACCTAACTGTGTGTTATTCAGCACTGAACTACCCCCAGAGACTTCCCTAAATTGGTGACCCCGACCCCGGCAGATCCTAAATCCTTTAATTAGCTATTTAGTTTTAGCTAAGCCGAGTAAATATATGAGGCAGCAAATCAATTAGACATTTACAATAGCACCATAAACGTGCGAAATACGGTGTTTAACACCTTTGCCTACCCCTCTCGAAAACAGACGCAAATATACGGTTTTATATTAAAAACATAGCGGTTTTATGATTGACTTTATCTTCGCAGTATTATTGGATGGTCGCAGAGCCTTTTTCGGGGCACACCCGCCACTCTGTTCCACCACTGCAACTCCTGTTCACCAGGATCAACAATGGCGTCCTTTGATCTAATAATCAACGAATAATGCAGCTGTGCAATGACGCACAGGCTGTGCCCGGACACCCTAACGGCTGTCTTGAGACCCGCAACGAACTTAATCAGAAGCAATGGTTGCAGAGCAGCGCTCTGCATGGGCAGCGCATTGGCGGTGCTCTTGGCGTTTTAAGAAATCACGAGGAAATCGTTGTGTCAATACTCCAACAGGCGACAGTATCAAAAGCTTTTTTGCGCATAACATTTTATAAAAACAGTTTTCAAGCGCGTTGCGACGATTTGTTTTGTCTGAGAACTTGGTCAAAGAAGCTAAAAGTTCGCTTGTTTGAAAGTGATGCCACCTCAGAATCAGAATAAACAATATTTGTAAACGTAGGTAACAGTATTTTTAGGCACGCGGTAGCTTGTTTGTTACATGCCTTGGTTAACCGACCGACCCGACAGGTCGAGGGTTCGAGTCTTGGGTTGCCGTACGTTGTAGCTGCCATGTTTCCCATTGTCCCCGGATAGTGGCGACAAATTCGCAACCTGTCACACTGGGACTGGGTGTTTAATACCTCTGCCTAACCTTCTCGAGGGATGAATTACGTCGTAGTTTATTTGTATGGTATATTTATTTATATTGATGTGACGATGCCCTTCATATCTTAAAACGGCAAAAGCAACGCATTGTCTATGATGTGAAAGATATCACCTCTTTGACGACCTCGGTGGCGCAGTGGTGTAAACTGCCGACTGCTACGCTAGAGGTTCCGGGTTCGAATCCCGGCGGGGGCGGGACTTTGTGTTATTTGCAAGACGTATTGTTTCGCTTACCGGTCTTGGATGTTGTATTCTTATTTATTTAGTATATACCATATCGTTGCTTAGCACCTGCGACACAAGTTCTTACGATACTTAGTGCAGGGCTGAGTCAATGTATGTGACGTGATGTGGTTATTTATTATTATTTATTATTTACCTCTCGTGCCAATAATTACACTGACTCCAATATTTCTAAGCGAAACACAGTAAACTGCTTTAGGTACGGCAGAAATAGAAAGGAGGATGGTACCAAACTAGATGATCTCGCACGTAGATCGCACCTATATATGACTTTTGTCATTGGCGCCGCTATGTTTTATGATTAAAACTATTTTCCAGAAAATCTGCAGGGCTACAAAGATGCGACAGGCGCGGGATAGAATCTCTTTTGTGAGGGAGAGAAGTATGTAGTCTCTCGAGGTACGAGTATCTCGCAAATATTAAGCGTACTAGGTCTGCTGTTGAGTGGTGATGCTTAAGGGAATATCATGAAAAGAAATTAATTTAATTTCTAATCTGTACTAATAGAGAAGATAGTCAAGGCAATGTGTAACAATTTTTGTAACTATTATTAAGTATCTATGCTTGAATGCTACCGCCTTTCCAGTCGGTTTCCAAGCATTTTTTTTTTCGTTATCACGAATGCCTTTTTTCTCGAAGTCCACTTTGAGGTTATGAGGTCCTTTATCGAAAAGTTTCCAAATTGCATCAGAAACTTAAATACCAAGAGTCATCCCGTTGCTTTTTCCAGACTGATTTGACGTAGCTTTAACTAAGAGGTGATTTGAAAAAAATTAATAGCAGGAAGGTAGCTTTAAGATTGAGCTTCATAAAGAATCTATGGTGAGTCGCTTTTGGTTGGTTTTCAAGCAAATGCGTAATAATTTAGTTCTATCTTACGAAGCCCATTCGGCTATGGTCGTAGTAAGCCGTGTACGTACTTATTATCTTATAGTCCGTGACCTCTTTGAGAGAACTTGAGGTTACTCACACTGATACAATGTACATGCCTCATAAAACGAACAACTTTAGTCAAGCGGACTTCGTGAAATAGAATTACTGTCCCCAAAATCAACGTCGGAATGTGTGAGTAACTGCTCCTACCGGACTATGGGTAGTTAACCACAAAGACGGTCTTACAAAGGATCTAATAAGGGTTAGACTTAATTAAATCTAATAGCGAAATCGTCTAAAGGGATAAGATGATGGTTGTATGGTAATTTATATACAGGGCACTTTGCCACCATTCCATCTTATGGTATATTATCTTTGTGAATTATTAAAATTACCAAATGAATAATCAGTATGGATTACTAGCTTTTGGCCCCGAATTTATCGGCGTAGATTTTTTTGTTTTATTCCTCATGTCATGTCATGCCATGTCATGAGGTTCCGGAGGAACGTTTCCTTTATTTCTATCAACACATAACACATCAAGGAATACCTTACAATCAGTTCAGATGTAAAATAATTATTAAGTAATTTAAAAGTAAATCTTACTCTCAGAATGTAAAGACAAACTTTTTTCACAATATAACTGGAATTATTCTATTGCTCTTGAATAAAATATTGAAGTTCAATTTGAACACTGCTTTGATGGACATTGTTATTACTATTATTATTGATTTTATCCTGACATCTCATAATTATTGTAATGTAATAGTGTAAAATACCAAATATGCATATCAATGCTATGACATACCTACAATTTATATTTGTAAAGAACTGTATAATGTTTTCGAGCAAATAAATGATTGATCGAGCTGGATTTTTGTAATCTTGAGTTGACACCTGTTTCTTATCATGTTTCCGCAAAGAAATTGATTTAAATATATTCTATTCTATTCGGGATCAAGAGTATCCTATGCATGTTAAATTTCAAATTAATACATATATGTAATATTTTAGTAGGATGAAATCATTTTTGAAGTCACATAAGCCTCCTTCATACAGTATGTCATTGCCTTCTTTATAGTTTATTTATATATATTATAGCATCGTCTTGGGAAACATTATTGGAATATTGCTAAGGGCACCACAGCGAAGTGTCAAAGGGTAGATCGGAATTTGATAATATCCTCCACGGATATTGGCTTGCGGATGACCCAAATATAATAGGGAACGAAGCCTGTGCTCAATTGCACAGCTGCATTATACGTAATAAAGATCGCCACTGTTGACCCTGGATAGCAGGAGTTGAAGTGGTGAGACAAAATGACGGATGTGACCCGCATAATACCAAATAATTCTAATCTTCTTAGTAAAGAATGTAAAAAATTTTCAAGTTCCACGATTTTTTTAATTAACGTCATTCTCAATTTTTGTTTTGTACACATTAGTACTACTGAAATGTAATGCACACGCTCTACAAACGGGTTTTGTGTGCTCTGGGCTTAAGAATTTGGAACTATACATTCATATCAGGACGTGGTAGCTCAGTTTGTTACGTGCCTTGGTTAACCGACCGATTCAACCCTACAGGTCAAGGTTTCGAGTCTCGGGTTACCGTAAGTTGTAGCTGCCATGTTTCTCAATGAGCCCGGATAGTGCGACAGATTCGCAACTTGTCACACTGGAACTCGACATAAAAATGCGAAATGCGGTGTTCAACACCTCTGCTAACCCCTCTCGAGGGAATACGACGTGAGTTCATGTTATATTACATTACATTCATATCTATGGTCTTCACAGAAATCCCTTGCAAGAATTACCAAATTGACTCTCAAAATGTCAGTTGTTAATGATTTTTAGGGGAATCTAGTCAAATCTTTTTTATTTGTGAAAATACATATTGCCATGTAAATTTACAGTTGCACTTTCTTTCTTTTGTTGTTGTTAATCTTTTTTGAAGAGACGGAATCTCTTATAGTATGTTTATGTGTAGCGATACAGAACCAGCCACAGCAGTACCCGCCACAGCAGTACCCGCCACAGCAGTACCCGCCACAGAAGTACCCGCCACAGCAGTACCCGCCACAGCAGTACCCGCCACAGCAGTACCCGCCACAGCAGTACCCGCCACAGAAGTACCCGCCACAGCAGTACCCGCCACAGCAGTACCCGCCACAGCAGTACCCGCCACAGCAGTACCCGCCACCCCAGTACCAATATCACCAACAATTCCTGCCAAAGAGTACAGTGACCAATTTATAGGTTGTTACAATTGAAATGTAAAAAGACCAAGTATCAAGTTCATAATATGTACTGAAATTAATTATTATTTACTGAACTTCTAAAAACAATCATTATGAGTGCACATACGGTCATACTTTCAAAGATAGGTTTATGCAATCGTAGTCTTTTTATTGATTGAAAAAGAAGAAACAACACCTCCATATAGATTTTTTTAAACATTTCTGATCAAAGCCCTCAAACGGCTTGATTTTTTCCGACATCTTCAGCAATTATCGTCATAAAACAAACAATTTACGCATAAAACCTTAACAAATTATAATAAATGAAAAGCTTCCTTACATTAAGAACACATTAAAACCGCCTCCAAGAATCCCATGTTGATAGACGGTATGCGTTTTAAAATTCAGCATTTTTTGTGATCATTGCAAACATAGTGACGCGGTGAGGGAATTTTTTTATAATTTGTATAGATAAAGATAAAAAGGATAGGATAAGTTAAATATTTTTAAAGTTAAAAAGTAGAATCCAAGATTACCTCCTACATACACTTAATTATTTTTTTTAACTTCATAGTCGCAAACGGTTCGCCTGATGGACAGTGATACCGCTGCCTATTAACACGACGATGGCCCTGATGTGAAACACCAAGAGCATCCCCTAAGCGTTGCCCATAGAGGTAAAGGTGACGTCTGAATAATATTAGTATAGATAGATTGTGTCACCGAATGGTGTCTAGGGAAACATTATTGGAATTTTGCTAAGGGCACCACAGCGAAGTATTTTCTATTTTTACATCGTCATGGGCATAAAAGCAAACGGTTCACCAGAATTGATACCACCGGCAATTGACACGACGATCCACCTGGTGTCGTGGAACGCCAATATCACCCCTTATGCATTTCCCATGTATGGTGTAGGTGTTATACCTCTCGTGCAAATACACTGGCTCTCAAATCCTAAGAACCGAAACGCAGCGAACTGTTTCACGTTGGTAGTAGAAAAAGGGTGGTACCAACCCAGACGATCTCGCAATTAGATCTACTCATACATTGATATCGTTTTTAGCATTGTTTTAATTGCTTTAAAAATAAATAAATGAGGATTACTGAACATTTATTATTTAAGAAGCTTTTTCGAAGTCTCGCCCAGTTTTAGCGAACTTTAAGTGGATTGCAAACTTTTGAGACATTGTATAATCAAAAAAGTCTTAACTTTGCAGCACTAGAGTAAAATGTTGTTTATGTCGCTTTTTTATAATAAGGTGACAAACAAGCTTTATGCTAATGATATAATTATTTATTATATTTAGGTATTATGATAAATAAAATAGTTGGGTGTAACTTTGAACTTTTATCCAATGAAGTAAGATTACAAAAAATTTGAAAGGGCATCTTTAATTGTAACGAGATGTATCAAGAAAAAAAATATATGGAAAAAACAATTACAGTTTGATGCTTTCCATACTTCGTTTAACCGTATATAACAAAAATAAGTTAAAAACTAAAACCCGCGCACTAAAAGTATGAAACAAGAAAATTTTGTCATCACAAATTGTTAAGTAAACTATTCATTTAGCCCTGGTCAATTTAATGCAATGCGTATAATGTAAGGAACTAATCGAAAAATATATAAAAATAATCTAGTGAGCCAATACATATAAAAAGCACCCAATCACAAATATAATGCGAGTTTCAGCCATCGCCCTCCTCAACCATATTTAACATTTTGCATGTTTTCTTCTTCTTTTTTCTTTAACTTTAAGTATTCCAGTTTCAAGTAATATTTATTCTCAAGTTTTGATGAGGAAAGAAATTAGAATTGAAATGATAAAGAGTTGAATTATACGGATGAAAATGATATATGGAATGATGAATCTGTCCACAGTAACATGCTAGTACTGTTACTGGCTTTAGTGAGGAAGTTGCGGGATGACGAAAAGAGCAGCCAAATCGTCGTATTTCACTTTTCCTACACTTTTCACTTTTTCCGCACTTGTATATCACTGGTTAAAACACTAGCATTGTACACATTAAATTCAGCTGATATACAAGAAAAGACAATAAAATTGGAAAATTTTATCTGACAGATCTTGTTCCCGCCAAGAAACTCCATTTTGTATGTTGGCGGTTTGCTTATGTTATGTCACCTTATATATTATTGCGCCTTCTGCTACGAGCACGCATTAATGTTTCCTATTATCTTGTTGCGGTTGGCGCTAATTTTACTGCCTGTACAGCGGCAGTGATGATGGCATATATTCCGCAATAGAAATAAATTCCCTTCAGCTTAAAATGGCCGATAGGCAATTCATTTTATGACTTCATCTGTCATTCATCGTCAGGTCATTTGGTTGGAATTCCCCTATTTTTTCGCAAGATTGCTGCTCGTCATTAAGAACATGAAGTCTCACTGACAGTTAAAATCTGAAATAATATTAATGAAAAAGAACATAATTTAATAATCGTTTTACTTGAGCAACCTATGGTTTAATTATCCCCGCCGAGCGGTCAGCGCTCTGCGCGTCCAATACAATAATGTCTTCAGGATGCTGTTGCGACTGCCTCGTTTCTGCAGCGCATCGGGGATGTTTGCGGAGGCGCGAACTGACGGCTTTGAAGCCATTAGACGGAAAGAAGTCGCCGCCCTCCGCCAGCGTGTGCGGGGCGGTGGTAACAGCATCCTGCATATAATATCGAACCGTGTTGACTGCCCATTGCAACATTCCATCCAGGAAATGTTAAAGGGACAATAATAGATTGAAATTATAATAGGAGTGTAATATATAAGTTATTTTTTTTAAATTATTTGTAAAATCATGTTTTTGGATTGAGTTAAAATGATTGTTATTTATATATGGATGATTTATATCCGAAATAAATGATTAATAATAATAATAATAATAAGATGGTGTATTCCTGTTGTTTAACTGTGAAAATATCTACTGTACTGTACTGTTGTATTACTGTGTAAATCTTAATACTAACTTTTGTTCACGCAATGATTCATCCCTTAATGTCGGCTCCAGATTCTTGCCGGGAATGGACGAGAACAAAAATGTAGATTCTCGGGTGTCCCGCGCGTTCTCGCCAGTTCCCCGATAGGAGTCGATATTTTGTTCCAAAACAAAGGATTCTCGTTCTCAACCAAACTGTTGGCGCCATGTTAGTTTAAAAAAATCTATAATTAGTTTTTATTATTAATTTTCCTTCTTTCAGAAACCACAAATGATTGCAACGACGGTAAAAACAGCGAAAATATTAATTATTCAGTTATTATTTATAATTTGTGGTAAACACACATTAACCACATAGTTATTATAGAAACCTGGTCGAATTTTAAATTAAGTATTTAAAATAAAGTTTTTTCTTTGAAACACACTGCAAATTAAGGTGACTGATTTAATTGCATAATCGGTACAGTTGGTAGATTCAAATGCTTGATTTGTAAAAAAGTAGGCAGGTACAACAGTAATTAAGGTGCTGCATAGGCGTGTCTCTTGGTCACCAGCCACTACCATAATATCATTTAATTAAATTACCAGATACTGAAAGTCGTTGCCGTCACAAGACACCTACTACAGTTTTCTATGTTGGTGCGCGGTGTCGGCAACAAAAATATTAAAAAACCGATGGCTGAGAAAATATTCAAAAACGTCTCAACGAGTCATAGTGTGTCTGTAGGGGTGATTGGTTGCAATTTTATATCAAAATCGTTTTGGAGACTCGTTGGAAACAGAAATATACCTTCTGTGGCCGATAGGTCTTGTTCTATTGAAATATAATTTAACATTTGTATTCATGTATTGGAAGTATTTAAATTCTCGAATTTTATTTTCAGGTTATGGTTATGTCAAAAATACTGACAATTGCGTACTGAAATACTGAGTTGGCGAAAGTCTGAAGACGAAATATTGTAAACGATGCTTAAAAAATATGAACTTAACTACAAGTTATTCAGAACGATCAGTGAAATAATTCTTGGGCGAACAAATATTTTTCTGGGTTACAATTTTGTATCTCACATTATATTCAACGTCTGACATACATTATATTCAACGTCTGGCATACATTATATTCAACGTCTGGCATACATTTTATTCAAAGAGTACTGCATTGTTTCCTAATTGGAAGTTTCATATAAATAATACATATCATATTGAGCAATGAAATAAAGAATCAGAATTATTATTGTTTTCTCTGGAATTGACCTCGATTCTGGCACTCTGCGGCACCGTTAGCTTTGCTCGTTTGGCTTGTTCATCGTGGTCACACTACTTTAGCCAAAAAAAAAACTGTTAATTCAAGTAATTTCGTCTTCGAAGTCCATTAATTTTCGTTTCGTATACCGTTTTCTGATGAATAATATTCTTTAATAGAAAATCTGTCAATGTAATCATATTCAAATAATTTAACGATATTACTGTCACAGCCCACAAACACATGCTCCTATGTGTATGCTTTGTACCTTTTATTTTGTTATGATTTCAAATATACAATACGTGTTCTGTTTAGCTCACCATCTATATAAACAAATTATAAAACTTTGTGTCTGTCTGCTTAGATGTATGTTTGAAATGATTCCAAAAACTACTTAACGTGTTTTTAAAGTGGATTACTAGCAAATAAATAAATAAATAACCACAACGCGACACACACATTGACTCAGCCCTGCACTAAGCATCGTAAGATCTTGTATCGCAGGTGCTAAGCAACGATATGGTATATACTAAATAGATAAGAATACAACATCCAAGACCGGGATCCGACCGGGGTCCCGCCCCCGCCGGGATTCGAACATTCGTAGCAGTCGGCTGTTTACACCACTGCGCTACCGAGGTCGGACATTTAATTTAAAATTTAAAAAAAAGCTGTGATGACTAATTCGTTAACATGTTTGTTTACAGTAAGTAACAGCTTTTTGTAAATTGTTTATGATTAAGATTGTGAACACTTGCACGGTTCAATGTGAACTGCTTTTGCAAAAAGAGAACGATTAAAAAAAGTTTATGGCCCTCGTTCGGGGTCAGTTGACTATAGAGCCGCTGGCTGCTACCGCGGCATGCTCGCTAGGTTGGTTCGCGACACACTACCTAACCTAACTTACTGAACTATAATGACATTTTGAGTTTTAGTAATTCATAATTTTACTTTTTTTTTTAATATGACCACGGAAAGTCGGTCCCCGTTGATAAAATAATTGAAAGATAAAATAATTTGATGAAAAGCATGTATTGTATTGTGTTGTATGTGTGTTTGCAGCGATGCCGAACCCGCAACAACAATGCCCGCCACAGCAATACCCACCACAGCAATACCCGACACAGCATTACCCGCCTCAGCGGTACCCAAATTTATATCGAAATAATAATTTGTATCGGAACGTCAAGCGAGTAACATCACATTCTTCTGTTCAGTTTTATTTTTATTGGTGATAATTAGCTAAGCGACACGTTTTGCTCGGCGGTTACGACTTTTCGGGCGCGAGGCGTACTGTGATCCAAGCGTCTCCTGCTAGCGTCGCCGTTGTATTTTATATTATGACTTCGAACAAATGCTCTGGTTGTCCTAATGTTTTGAAAGGAATTCAATTCCTGCATTGCTCTCGATGCACAGATAAGTATCACTTCACTTGTCTGAACTATACTAAAGACGACTACACTGGTTTCACTAAGGACTTTAGGGAAAACTGGGTTTGTCCTACTTGTAAATGTAAAGAACCCAAGAGTGGAGACAACAGCAACACGCCTATTCGCTCCACAACTGCTACTGCACCAAAAAAGGCATCGCCCACCGACCCTTCCTCACACTACGACAACATCACACTGCGCGCAAAACAGCACGCCACTAGTGTTGCCGGAGGCAATTGCAGCTTTATATCTGCCGGCAGCATACGTGACATTATTAGGGAAGAGTTAAGAAGCCAGCTTAACATACAAATAAGCGACCAAAGTCACTACGCTGAGTGAGTTTTTATCCTACTTCGCTTCTGAGCTTGACAGGATTAGACTGGAGCACGAATCACAGCGTTCAATTATTGAAAATCTTGAAAAAGATAATTTGGACCTACGCACTTTGAGACAGGAATTAACCAATCGACTGCAACAACTCGAACACCTCTCACGCACTAACAACGTCGAGATTCAGTGCGTGCCGGAACACAAGAGCGAAAACCTATACAGCACTGTACAGCAGTTAGCAAACGTTGTCAAGTGTCCACTAGCTGAGTCCGACATTCATTATTGCAGTCGGATTGCAAAGTTTGACAACAAAAGTCCCAGGCCCCGTTCTATATTGGTTAAGTTTAGTTCCAGACGTCTGCGAGATACGTACTTAGCAGCAGTGGTCAAATACAACAAAAATAATCCCAGTGATAAAATAAACACTGGACACTTGGGCATAGGAGGAACTAAGAAATCCCCTGTCTTCGTCGCTGAGCACTCGACTCCCGAAGTCAAGGCCCTGCATGCTGCCACTCGGCGCAAGGCTAAGGAGCTTAATTACAAGTTTGTGTGGGTACGCGACGGCTTTTTAAGGAAGTCAGAGACCACTAGCTACATTTTAATAAAAGACACTCACTTTTTAAATAATCTAACATAGCGACACTTTTATCATAGAATAATTAATTTTCACCTATTGTTTTTCGTTGATTTTTTATTTTATTTTAATTTTTGTTCGTATTTAATTTAATTGAAAATCATTTTAATTGAATGTATTATCTATTATATTTTAATGAAGAAGTTTGTATTACTTTAATGATTTTAGTCTGTTTATCCAATTATTTGTATTGTTCTTGAGGATTTATATTGATATTTTTTGCTTCTGTTTTACATACTCATTCGGTTGAAGTACGTAACCATTTTAAATACTTTTAGATTTCTGACAAATTAATTTATTTCTGTTATTAACGTGTAACCATTATTATTGAGCATTTATTTTTGTAACCTTTGCCTAAAATGTTAATGTTTTCAAATTGACACTATAATTTTAAACGAACTAAGTAAATTTTTATCCTGTTATATAAAAACACACACATATATATATATATACTTTAAATAATGAACTGAAATAACTTATAAAATAAAATAAAGTTAAATTTTGCTATTTTATGGTCACTTTTTATTACCAGAATGTCAGAGGTTTAAGAACTAAAATTGTCGAGTTTTTTAACAATATTGTTTGCTCTAATTATGACGTAATCGTATTGACTGAGACATGGCTGAACAGCAGCGCTTTCGACTCCGAACTCTTTGATAGTCGATATGTTGTTTATAGGCGTAATAGGGAAACCAGTGGATTTCATTATAAAAAGAATGGTGGTGGCGTACTTATAGCGGTTTCCAGGTCCTTGAACTCCAAGCGCTTACACAGCTTTGAATCTAAGTGCGAGGATCTTTGGGTTAGTATACAGACTTGCTCTGATGATCACAAAAGAGACGAGCTGTGCTTATGTGCAGTTTACCTTCCTCCACCTTTACAAAAACATATATTTGAGGAGTTTATTGACAATGCTAATAGAGTTCTTGGAGCATGCAATACTCAAAATATCGCTTTTTTTGATGACTTCAATCTTAGCTCAATAGAATGGAGTTTTTCGGATGGCAACAGTCAACCAGAAAACCTCATGAGTAATGGTTTATATTGCACTATGCTTCTAGATTTCATTTCTATGTATGATTTAAAGCAGTACAACTACACTTTGAACGTAAAGGGCAAACAATTGGATCTTCTTTTGAGCAATGTCAGGATTACAGAACTTTTTGAAAGTTCCAGCCCTCTCTCAGTTATCGATCCCTTACATCCACCGATTTCATTTTCTATGCCAATTGGCTCTTACTCTTTTCTTCCCTCTCGCCATGTTAATCGTCTGTGTTTCCACAAAGCCGACTTTGACAAAATTGTAATCGAACTTAATGGGGTTCAATGGGATGTTGAATTTTCATCATGCAAAACGGTTAATGAAATGGTTAAAAAAAATTACGACTACTTACAAATAACCATCACTAACCTTGTGCCCCAGTCTAAACTACGTTCTAACAAATACCCTACTTGGTTTTCTAATGAGCTTATTAAACTTCTCCGTGAAAAACATAAATATTATAAAAAATGCGTTTATATTCCGTCCATTTTCGCAGTCAAGTGTGCGCCAGCCTTAGTAACCCCTTTACGCCTAATTTTAAATTTTTCTTTGCGCACAGGGTCGTTTCCAGATATTTGGAAGGTGGCACTGATAGTTCCGCTGCTTAAGTCAGGAAACGCTAACCTTATAAAAAACTACAGACCCATATCAATTCTTCCCACCTTCTAAAGTCTTTGAAAAATTACTTTATCCTTTACTGTCTTGGCACTTTAGGAACATTATCATACCTCAACAACATGGCTTTATGAGCAACAGATCTACTTCCACCAATCTTGTGTCTTTTATTAATGAGGTGTCATCCACTATTGACACCTCATTAATACATATACAGCGCTCTTCTGTAAGTGCTATCTACACAGACTTTAGCAAGGCATTAGATAAAGTTAACCGCAGGATCCTTGTTCACAAACTCTCTTTGTATGGCATCGCCGAACCTTTGTTGAGGTGGTGTAGCTCGTACTTGCACCTTAGAAAATCATCCGTGGTCGTAAATTGTTTTTCCTCGGATCCATTTATAGCTCACTCTGGAATTCCACAGGGCTCGCACCTTGGACCTTTTTTTTTCAATGTGTTCATCAACGACATTGCTGACTGTTTTGTAAATTCCAAATTCCTTCTTTTTGCCGATGATCTCAAGTTTTTCCGTTCGATCGATAACAACATTGATATTACACTGCTACAGCATGACTTAAATAGACTTAGCGATTGGTGCGACATTAACGCCATGTTTCTAAACATTTCTAAATGTCATTCAATCTTCTTTACTCGGAAGAGATCTTCGGTGTGTCCACTTTACTTTATCCGTGATGTCAGTTTGCAAAACGTGGACGAAGTGCTTGATCTTGGTGTGACGCTAGACACTAAACTTCGTTTTAATGTCCACTTTGATAATATTGCTTCTAGTGGGTTCAGTTGTCTGGGGTTCCTTTTGCGCAATTGTAAGTATTTTAAATCCCTTTCAACTAAAATCTTGCTCTTTAACTCGTTGGTGCGTAGTGGGTTAGAATACGCGAGCGTTGCATGGAGTCCTTTTTATGATGTTCAAAAGAAACGGCTGGAAGGTATTCAAAAGCGTTTCCTATGGCATCTAACTCATTCTTGTTATTTGGGCAAGTCATTGGTTAACTATGATTCAAGGCTTGCACACTTCAAAATGTCAGCATTGGTTGATCGAAGATGTATGTTGGACACTGTTTTTCTTTATAAATTGTTGAATGGTACTCTTGATGCTCCCGACTTGTTGGCTTCATTAATTTTTTGTATACCTTATAAGACACCCAGAGCAACGACTTTCAATTTATTTTCACTAAATAGCTATCAGACCAATTTGGGTTACAATGCACCCTTAACAAGAATAACTAGGAAATATAATTCTCTCCAAAGGACAGAGAAATTCGATATTTTTGCAGACAACAAACCCAGTATTGAAACATGGCCCAGAGAAACATGGCAGCTAGAACTTACGGTAATGACTCGAACCCTCGACCTGTCAATTTTTTTAAAGGATAAAACTAGAAAAAAAATGTAATCCATACCTTTGTATAACCATTATCCAAATAAATCTTATTTCGTATTCATAACTTTTTCGATACCTATAGTTAGCTATTTGGATTATTCAAATCGGATATTCTATTCAAAATTTATCGCGGATTTTAAAATCTTCATCAATAAAAAAATTAAATAAACGCTGCAAGCAACATAGAGACCTACTTAAGTCCATTAAGATCTCTATGTTTAAAAATGACGACCCCTGCGCCGCAGTGGTGTTAACAGCCGACTGCTACACTAGTCTGGGTTCTAGGTTTGGCGTGGCAGAACTTTGTATTATTTGCAAGACGCATTGTTTCGCTTACCGGTCTTGGATGTAGTGTTCATATTTATGTAGTTTATACCATATCGTTGCTTAGCACCTGCGACACAAGTTCTTACGATACTTACTCAAGGGCTGAGTCAATGTATGTGTCGTGATGTGGTTTATTATTATTATTAATTGTTTAAAAATGTCCACACGGCGAAGTCGGTGCGGACCGCCTGTTCTAAATTAAATAAGGATCGCAACTAACAGTTTTGTGCATTGAATATTCTTTATTTTTCTGTCGAACTACCCAAAATATAGCAGAGCATGATTTGGAGCCAGTATAATTATCGGCACGAGATGTACCTGTACCTCTACATCGGCAACGCATTGGTGGTCCGGACTTCAAGGGTGTTATATATTGTCGTGGTGTCTATAGGCGGCGGTATCTCTTTCCATAAGGTGCAGTGTTTGCTTGTTTCCCGATGACGTATAAAAAGAAACAATCTACTGGCACTTGAAATTGATATTGGTTTACTTGGCGGGAACGGGAAGTGTCAGTTAGAATTTTCTTATTTTATTGCCTTTTCTTAAATATCAGCAGAATTTAATGTGTAAAATACTAGTGTTTTAACCAGTTAATATCTGTTGTGATGTACAAGTGTGAAGAAAGTGAAATACGATGATTTGGCTGCGCTTTTAGTCATCTCCCAAGTAACTCCTTAGAGCCTACAGTAACCGTACTAGAATGTTACTATAGACAGATTCATCATTTTTATTGTTCATCTGATAATCTTCATCTCATCATCTTCAAGAAAGAAGAAATTATAATTACTGATGATTAGGCAGTATGGTACTAGAACCAATGTCGTTAAAGAAAAAAAACGGATATTGACATAGCTATATATAAAACAATCTAATGGCGTTCACAATAATAAATAGCGAAACAGCCAGATCTGTTAGAAATACTGAGATTGTATCAAACACAAATGCAATCGACAACTCCACATACTGCACCACCGCAAACACTCTGCACTACATGTGTAGGTATGTATGCATGTCGAACAAACTAACTCTCCAACTGGGTGACAAACAGAACAACAGTGCTGTGGAGTTGATATTTGTTATTAGTCCACTATTATCGACTTGTTTGTAGGTATGCTGTGCTAGATTTATTGGCAGAACAATTTCAGTTCACAGTTTACATTATATATGTATTGTATTACATTACTAGAGGTAATTTGAGTGGCTGGCCTTTAAGGTCGCTTAAGGGTAGACTTTAGGTTGGTCTATATTTTTGTGTATATTTTAAAATATATTATTTTTGTATAATGACTGTTAAATGTATGTTTATTTCTTATAGAATTAACTATTGCCCGGTCTCTATCCAAAAGTGATGCCACTTTTTAAGTGAAGCTTTTTTTGTACAATGTCATGTGAAACAAGATAACGGTTCACCTGATGGAAATTGATACCAGCGTCTAATGAGACAACGATGCCCATGATGTCTTGGAACGCCAATATAGAAGTAAAGAGGTTAAACCTACCGTGCCAATAATTCACTGGCTCTCCAATCCTTCGAACCAAAACACAGCGATTTGCTTCACGAATGAAATAGAAAGGAGGATGGTACCAAACCAAACGATCTCGCATATAGATCTAGCTTTAAAACATTTTTATATGGGATTGGGTACCTATAAAATAACAAATCAATGGTCCCAGAATATAGGTTTATATTATGCGTAGACAATAAACAATGAAATATATATAAGACAACTCCAAAAGATAAAATAAAACCTCAATTTGTTTCTCTGTAACCAAAGTACGCAATTTTTATTCATCAAGTAGACTGTGTACTTGAAAAATACAAAATCACAAAATCTTTACATAACTGACACAATCTTACCAGTAACTTAAAATAACACAGCGTACAAACAAACTACAACATTTATTAAATTTATAACTTAAGAAAACAATCAAGTTGAAATCAGGATATCTTATTCATTCCCAAAATGGCGGACTGATTGACGCGGCGCAACTCACTCTCGAACAAAAGGCGCGCGCGCCGTTTAAACCTAAAGAAATAATTTTGTTTACATATATACATACATATATATATGTGTTTGTTTATATTTGTAGTTATTATTATGTGATAATCGAAAGTATTTTCTTCTAGGTTTTTAGCCCCGACACAAGAAGGGTTATTTGCAAGACGCATTGTTTCGCTTACCGGTCTTGGATGTTGTATTCTTATATATATAGTATATACCATATCGTTAATGCAGGGCTGAGTCAATGTGTGTGTCGTGATGTGGTTATTATTATTGTTATTAAAAGTTTGACGTGTCTGTATGTGTCTTTGGCAACATAACTCTTGAACGAATGAAGCGATTTTGATGTAGTTTTTTTCTTTTTAGAGGTGATTTAATCTATCGTGATTTCAGCTATGTTTGATCGATATTGGTTCCCACATTTCAAAGAACAAACAACACAACAATAATGGAAAAAAATATGAACAATGAAATGTACGCAGATATGTCCTATTGGGAGTTTTAATTTTTTATTTATAACAATCTATATTACTAAGGCTCGATACACAGGGAAATTTCAAAGACCCGGCGGTCTTTGAAATACCCGATATTTCCTAAACCTTAGTTACCACCTCAGCCTTATCCCTTGTAGGGAATATGGCCTGGGTTCATTATTAATTTGTTGTTTTCTATTTAACTATTTTATTTATTCACGAAGACATATTTATCGTTGTTTATGCAGTACAAACCAGAGGCCATGTTTTGGATTAAGGCAATGTGTGAATTTCCCCATATCGATAGCGTTCTTTGAACAACACATAAAAACTCACGCCGTAGTCCCTAGAGAGGGGTTGGCAGAGGTGCTTGCTACACATCGCTTTTCGCATGTTTATGTCGAGTCCCGGTGTGACAGGTTGCGAAACTGTCGCCACTATCCGGGCACAATGAGAAGCATGGCAGCTACAACTTACGGCAACCTGAGACTCGAACCCTCGATCTGTCGGGTCGGATCGGTCGGTTAACCAAGGCACGTAACAAACTGAGCCACCACGTCCTCCACGTCCATTCTTTGAAATCGTCGTAAATGCAAAGTTGTCTCGCCACTACCTGTGATAGGTTTTTCGATATTATACTTTGTACCATGTGTATGCTCAACAGACATTTGTAGTATCCACCTTGATAGTGTTTGTTATAATGTTCATATCGATTCATTTTATTGCCTTAGTAAATCAATTATTCTATTCAAATCACATGCAAATTTTGAAGGACTAACTTTTTAAAAACATCGTGACTTCCGCTGATTTGACGGTGAGATGACGGGCACGGTTAATAGGTGACTGTTTGGAAAAGGTGTAATTTATGTTGTGAGGTAAATAATTTATAAATTAAAGGCGATAAAACAATTCTTTTAATATTAATCTGTTATTTGGGCTGGGCTTACGCCTACAATAGATATATGATCAATAAAAAAATGTGTTTCATTGGTCTTTATAAATAAAGAAATAACATGCAAATTTTTGCTTCTCGTGTTATTTTTATTGAATGCTCTTTCAAGGTTTTCACAGTATGGTGTCGATATACCTACATGTATCGATAGAATTCGTGACTTTATCTTATACCTAAGTGATTTTAGTTATTTCATTAAATTTCCTTTTCTCCTCCTAGCTTGTAAACAAACCAAAGTTTAATAAATAAATAATAAACCACATCACGACACACACATTGACTCAGCCCTGCAGTAAGATTGAAGAATCTTGAGTCGCAGGCACTAAATAACGATATATTATACGCTACTTAGATAAGAATACTACATCAGAGACCGGTAAGCGAAACAATGCGTCTTGCAAATAACACAAAGTTCCATCCCCGCCCGGATTCAAACCCAAAACCTCTAGGGTTGCAGTCGGCTGTTTACACCACTTCAGTTTGTATACGTGAATATCCGGAGAGAGTTATGCCGAAGCTTCTAATCTTCATAAAATTAACTTGAACGATAAATTTTCTTGGAAGGCCTGTCGGATATGTGGAGTCATATTTAATGTTATTGTCTATGTTAAAGCTAAAGCGATTAATCATAATCACCAGATAATATGCATAATGTCTATACCTGCGGCGCGCTATGATGTTAGTTTTAGTCTAGTCTAGTCTAGAGTCGTAGAGTTCGTAATATATATTTTTAAATATGCGAATTGTTTATTTTTAATGTTAACAGTGACTTTCAATTAGTCATTAGATTTGTCGAAAGTATGTAATTCTAAGACACAAAAATAAATTCTAAAATGTAGTTTAACTATTTCTCGGTCTCGCGTACAAATATGTTCATATTTTTACAATTTTACAGAAACACTATGCTTTATAAAGTAAGTGAATCACATAGAATAATCATTATAATGTACCTTTATATTAGTTCATAGAAAATGCTAAATTTAGTTTATTAATAATAATAACCACATCACGACACACACATTGACTCAGCCCTGCACTAAGATAATCTTGTATCGCAGGCGCTAAGCAACGATATGGTATAGACAACATAGATAAGAATACAACATCCAAGACCGGTGAGTAAGCGAAACACAAAGTTCCGCACCCACCGGTATTCGAACCCGGAACCTCTAGCAGTTTGCTGTTTACACCAAAGCGTCACAAGGTTTATTAACATGCTAATTTGCTACAAACCTCGGCAGTATGGTATTTAAAAAAAAAATTGTTGACCTAATCTCACGTCTAAAAGGTAAAACGCTTAACTATAAACAGCGTGGTAAAGTGTAACTATGTGTGTGTGTGCGCGTGTATGTATGTATTTGTGTGTAAAGGTTGCAAATTAATAATTTTGTAGTCTTAATAATTAACCTTACTTAAATGATGAGTACACTCTTTGCTACCATCCAAACAAAAATTCGTTCATTAATATAATTGATTTAATTTTTCAAATCATATCAGTTATTATCTACAAAATATGGGTTATAAACATATCACTATTTTATTTAAAAAAAAAAAAAAATCTATGGCAGAAGTAGTGTTGTTTATGGCTTTTGTGTTTACAATCCAAGCTTAAAATGTTAAAAACTTAACGTACAGTAAAATCAGATGTACCATGCATCATATATTGTTCATTGCTTACCAACAACAGAGGGCACGATATCAAAGCCTCTTACCAAGAATAAATAAAATTATCATTTACCGAAAACGTAACGCAATATGTCAGTGATGTATCCGTGACAAAAAACCGTGGAGCAACTCAATACATACACCTGCAATAAGGGAAACCAGTAAATATTAAATGAGGTTGGAAAACGGGATTTTCTGACTCTTTGATACTGAATGAAATGACATCTCGTAGCAGTAATTACGGGAACGGAAAGACTTGCGAACAGGAAACCTATGGAGTCGATGTTAATACATTATAAAACAATAAATAGTTTTATTTTAAAATAATTACAAAACACTGAATCGGAGGTTGTAACCATACGCTTGTTTAAAAAAAGTTAAAATTTTTAATATATTTTTAACAATTGAAAAATACAAAAAATAATTGAAATGTAAAGTAATAGAACTGCAGTAAAATAACGAGAAAGAGTGTTATTAATTTATTTTCCAATTACGTCATCTACAATAAATAATAATAATAATAAATAACCACATCACGACACACACATTGACTCAGCCCTGCAGTAAGTATCGTAAGAACTTGTATCGCAGGTGCTAATCAACGATATGGTATATACTAAATAAATAAGAATACAACATCCAAGACCGGTAAGCGAAACAATGCGTCTTGCAAATAACACAAAGTCCCGCTCCCGCCGAGATTCGAACCCGGAACCTCTAGCGTAGCAGTCGGCTGTTTACACCACTGCGCCACCGAGGTCGTCAAATTTTCTATATCTTTCTACCCCTCTTAAAAACACCCCCAAACACATGCATTTTGCCTCTTTTATTAAACATTTAGGTCTGCAAGTCATCTTTCATGAAGGGATGGAAGATCGACATGTATAGGGTTTTTCCCTTTTGATGGGGCTCCGAAAAAGGATTCTTTACGAGAGAATGACGTATTAATTTCTGAAAAAGCGACATTTGCTTAAACAACATTGCATTTATAGGTGTTTAATCCATTTTGCATTAGCTGGAAATTTAGCAAAATTAGCTGGAAGCCAAATTTAAGATTTTATATTAACTTTCATTCTGGTACCGGTGGTAGTTTAAAAAGAATTTTGACGATTTAAACGAACTTAAGTCCATTTGAACAAAATAATAATTGATTATAATTCTTAAGGGAAAAAAAAAGTTCTATCCAAAGTCTACATCATCAGACAAAGTCTGCAATTCGTGTAAAATTTACAAATGTAGATGTACAGACGGCCAAACAAGCTTCACTTAACAACTACAATATTAATCCTTATGCTCTACAACTTAAGAACGTTACAAAGTCCAAACAGGTTAGGATTGTCCATGGCCGTTTGTACCTTAAAACTCTATAAAATATAAGAGCTTCAAAATATCTATGTAAACCAACTATTGATTTCGAATTACTATGGACGCATGGACGATCACGGATTCGTGTTTGCAGTAATATTTGCCAACCTAAATACCTAAATGTTTGGAAATTTTGGTGGAAACACGAATATTGGCCTGGACAGAACCAGAGCCAAGCCAGTGATTTATACTGGACAAACTACATTAATCGACAGGGCAACAGCAACTGCATTTTGAAGATAAATCTGTTAAAAAAAACATTAAATTTTGCCTTGTCAGTGAAGCCTGATGAAAGAGAGAATGCTTTTCATCAGGCCTTTTTAAAACACAAATCTTTTAAAGTTTAAAGCAAGCAGGTAAGCATTTGACCAAAATTATTTCGTCTGATGAAATTCTTAAAATTCATCTAGATTTGAAAAGGTAGCTTATAAGACTCGGGGACACATCTGCTGGGAGGGATTTTCAATTTTATAATACAAATATCAACAAATATAAAAACACACAAATATTTTTGAAATAAATTTTGTAGTCATGATTTTACAAATAATGATTTGAAATAATTTTAAAACTACAACAAAGAGAACTACAAAAAAATTTAGTTACCTAAATTAAATTTCCCTATACATAAATAAAATACAAGTATTTTTTTGTTCATGCGTGAATTCAAAATGTAATTCCTTTGAGTATGTTTGAATTTACTTCAGTCAGATATTTTCCGCTTAAATTAATACCTTTCTGTGATTTGACTTACCGTAACTGATGATATAAAAGGCTGTAAAATATACCGCGGTAAGAACAGAACAGGGAAACGAATAGAGTAACTGTTTGTCTTGTATTAACAGAAATGGCAAATAAACGTGGTAGTGGTAGCTCAGTTTGTTGGGCTCTTGGTTAACCGACCGACCCGACCCGACAGGTCGAGAGTTGGAGAGACGGGATGCCGTAAGTTTTAGTTTCCATGTTTCGGGTTTCGGGTTCCGGTAAGTTAGCTGCCATGTTCCTCATTAAGCCTAGATAGTGGCGACAGATTCGCAACCTATCACACTGGGACTCAACATAAACATGCGGCAATTACGGCGTGAGTTTATGTTTTATGCAAATAAACTCACCTGATAGTAGGCTAATGGATTCTGGTCAGATTGTGGCAAGCATTTGTCCACAAACTTATCTAATTGTAAGAGCAAATAAAGAAATTATCACGAAGAGTTTCTTGCAGATTTGTAGTATGTCAAACCACATAGGAATATGAAAAAATAATAACGTTTAAAACATTTTACACATTTTGCGATTGCAATAACAATTCACTGTTATTTACAAGATAGAAATTGAATATTTAATACATTAAAAAACCTAATCAAAATCATGTGTACAATGGAGTGTGCCCATAGCACTGGCTGCATTTCCACGCTGTATAGCGATGATCAACCTTTGAGCGAAATGCAGACCAGCGCTATGGTCACACTCCGTTTTTTAATGTATTAAATATTAAATTTAAATTACATGTATATTAATATGATTGTATTTAGTTTTATGTACAATAAAAAAACAAGTAAAAAGCTTGTCATACTTGAATTTACACATCAATTCTTATGTCTGTTCAAATGTAATTAACAGCGTGGGTCATCAAACGTTTCATTCCACCTAATCTTCCTCTAAGGGTCGTAAGTTCTGACCCGGCGTGATAAATCCTGAAGGGAACGCAGACAATTGTTTTGCCACGACCTTTGAATGGGCTGGCTCATCCCATTACAATCTCGCTGTCACCTTTGTAACTACCTACTTACCCATGAGATGATGTGGAATAGGAAACTATTTTCGTGCTAATGAACCATACCGGCACTTACCTTACCTTTACCACTACCGGTCTCTCTTCTTCCTATCTCCTATTTCTTCCGATTAAGTTCGTTGCGAGTCCTAAGACAGGCAATAGGGTGTCCGGATAAAGCCTGTGCGTTATTGTATAGCTGCATTATTAGATTAAAAGACGCCACTGTTGACACAGAAGTTGCAGTGGTGGTATAGAGTGGCGGGTGTACCCCGAAAAATACCGCCTATGGTAAGCAGTCACTATAGCTTATGGACGTTTGCAATACCAAGACAATACCTAAATGAAGCTCCTAACAACAAGCTAATTATATCGAGATAGTCATTCACATCAGCAACTCAGTGCTACACTTAGATAAAACACTGTATCGAAGTCAACAATCTACAAATGAATAAGTCATTATCAGGAAATACATATGCTGAAAGAGTTGTAATCCTTAGCAGAATATAAATCAGAAATGATTTAAGTAATTTAAATTTAAGTCATTAGTCTAATTAAACGATTTGTTGAAATGTCCTCCTAATTTACCTTTTCCTCTGGATCACAATGCTGAACCAATCCAGCAAGAAACCTCAATCTATTCAAATGGTTAATATTTTTTCTGACTGCGCAAAGCCTATCTATTACCTCTGGATTGGTTCAGCCAAGTATCAGCTTGCAGCTTTAGAATCTTTTGATAGGGGAGTTCGAAGACTCATCAGATTTGCTGACGATAAACTTCAAAGACCAGCCCTTGTCGAAAGGCTTCTGTAGAAAAGGCATATTCCACCTTAGGCTGCATCGCCGCTTAACATCAGGCGGGATCAGGGTCAAATGCTTGCTGGTTTTAAATAAAGCCAAAAAAAGGGTTATTTAGATATCGAATGGTGAGTTCTAAACAATATTAATTAAACACAACATCGGTTTTACGCGTGTTACGTAAACACCCATCAAACCTTTCCTTCAATTGTTTGTTTATTCGCGTGTATTTTTAAATTTGCATGGATTTTCCGGGCCGCTGATTATTTCTCGCGTGAGGGTTCCATTTATTCACGGGTGACACCTTCTGGGAGTGGACTGATTGATTTATTCGGTACAATTTTAATTGCTTGTAGGTAATTCAGTCTATTTTAAAACGGACTTACTCGTCTTAATTAACGATTGAGCTATTGTATGGTTTACGCTCTGATTGGGCAATTATGGGTGATGACTTTTTTGTATGGAGAATTATTGTATTTATTTGTTCGGTAGACTTTTTCCAGTTCATTAATTAAACAAATAATGCGGCAATCAACCTGTTTCATTAAATTAACAACAAATTAAATAAACGGTAAATACCTGGTGGCAGTAATTTATTAATATTATAACGATGTACTCGAAATTGGTTTTATTCTACAAATGAAAACATTTTGAAATCGAATAATTAATTTAATTACCTGTTAACACCCACCACTACCACCTTGGACCTCATCGCCGCTTAATATCAGGCGGGCTTGGGGTCAAATGCCTGCCTGGTCATGAATAAAATAAATAAGTAGCAGCCAGGTTTAAAACAAGAGAACGTGGTAGCTCAGACCCAACTGGTCGAGGGTTCGAGTATCGGGTTGCCTTACGTTGTAGCCGCCATGTTTCTCACTGAACACGGATAGTGGCGACAGATTCGCAACCTGTCACACTTGGACTCAACATAAACATGCGAAATGCGGTTTAATACCCTCTCGAGAGATTACGGACTATGTCACGGAGAAAGTCACTGTGTTTCTGACATCGGTACCTGAGTGCGATGTGTTTGCATGGCGATGGACGAATGTATATGTCGAGTGTAAGAGATATTGTGACGTGATTGACGATAGGCCCTCAAGCGTATGTGTTTAATTACAATTATAACTATAAATGTATTAGATTTCAGTATCATAGGGTTTTAGGTTCATTATCTGTTAAACTGTGATATTGTTTTAATAAAAATTAATAAATAAAATAAATACGGCATGAGTTTATGTTCATGTAGTTTTATGCGAAATCCTGATCTCTTACATTTAGGTACTCATAGGTTTCTGCATCAGAAAATGCGAGGTTTATCCGCTTAGAGATGGGACTAATTTCATTATCCATTTGGCTTCTTTCCCTTATATCCTCAAAGTAAAAAACGAACGGTGCCTCGTTCAGACATGTGTGTTACTGGCAAACATTTACCTGCCATTAACTCGCACGTAAGTTATTTTCATGGGAAATTATTTTAATATAAACACGCCGTTTTACTATAGGGACGTTGCTTAGGTATGTAGGTGTTTTATTTTCTTTTTAATGTTCTTGCGACTTTTACATTGCACATCATTCTGTATTTTTTTTATTTTGTGTAGTTTAAGTAACTAAAATATTTTTTCTTATTCAAACTACAAAAGGTGCGACTTTTTTAAATAAATGTTACATCAAACACACTACACCTGTCAATTAAACAATGCTTTAAAGTAACGAATTACTTACTTATGAGTAAGCAAACATGTTTGAAACTAGCATACTACTCTTTAAGCAAGCTACAAAAGTGCGAAAACCTTGGAATGAGTAGAAAATGAATCCAAGGCGAAAATTGGGGTGTAGAAAAACAAAACACACACACACATACACACGACGATAAGTAACGATAGAGTAAATTATCCGAACTTGGAACTGCTTCTGGATTATTCTAGAAAGGAATTGAAATTGTTGTTTTTTTATATTTCCGTGCAAGATTATCTGGGTTAATATGATAACTTTTTTTTTTTCAAAGAAAATGTCACAGTCGAAATATTTTTTATTCGGACTAAAAATAAGTACATTGAAATCGTCGTATTTTTTTTACTACCACCGGTTCGAAACGCTATTTCTACGGAGAAAAATCCGGCAAGAAACCTCCGTAGTTTTATTTTTGTCGTAATGCGCTTTTTTTTAATTTTAATTTTAAAAACGGATTCTATACAGAATAAATCGAAGAACAACTAACTAGAGGAGTTACGAATCTTATGCTAGCTTGATCTTAAATCTGTTTATTATTATTTTTCATTTCGTAAAACGCATAATAACCTGTCCATCATTATTTTACATAAATAACTAGTTTTATCCCTTGACTCCGTCTGTGTTGATTTAGTTTTTTGAAACTTCAGGCACCTAACATTTTTAGGGATGAAGTATCTGTATGCCAAATTTCACCCAAATCCATACAGCCGTTTTTGCGTGACAGAGCAACACACATAAAAACAACTTCATCCACGCTTATTATTGAAGTGGCCTAGGATAAATGTAATATGAACAACTTCCTTTGCAAGCGCCTTAATAAATTTAACCCGTTTAAATAACAAATAATTAAAATGAAATACATAAAAAATCTCAATTCTAATCCGATTCAGTTTTCTTTCAAGAATATAACTGACCTATTTCGTTTGCCAATAACGCTGACTGGGTTTATACAATTTAACATAAAGTATAAATAAATACAAGACATGGGTCTATGACCCAATGACTAGCAGCTTTGCTTTTAAAGGCATCGGAGATACCTCCAAACCGGTCAAGTGCGAGTCGAACTCGATAACAAGGGAGATATATTTAGGGGTTATTAAATTTAGTCGTCCTGCTAACGGACGTAAATTTTTATACAAAGCAATCCAAGTTCTGTTGTCGTGCGATTGTCGCACGGTCGCCGCACCGCGCGTTTTATATGAAAAAAGCAGAACGCACGGCTTCTGCACCGCAGCCGCCCGATAAAAAACCTCTAAATTGGATACACCCTATTTTTTAACGCAATGGTAAAATTCGATATGTCCAAAAAATCACGTTCCCTGTATGGAGTATTTTAGTTTTATTATTTGCTCAATAGAAATATATTCTGTGATAAATTTTGTAGGTTATTTTTTTTGTGTACGAGAAACTGAAAAATGCAATTCTCTCTCATTTTGTTTGAATTTTTTGGTATTAAGGTTTATACCTTTAGGGTTAGACCTTGAGGCAGATATACTAATTATTTTATTTTATTTATTACATAATCCACAGCTCTCATTATTTACAATAAGAAATACAAAAGCACAATATCAAAGCCTAAGCCAATTAAGGATTTTCATTTTTAAAAAATATCGATATCCACATATAATAAATGCATGATTCTTGCTTGTGCGTGTAAGTGAAATAATTGTGTTAGTGTGTGTGTGAATAGTGTGATGTGGTGAAAGGTGAAATAGAGAATAAGGGCTTATTTACCATATAGTGGGATTTAATCATTGTAAGACCTGATGTCTGAATACTTCTTTAGCAAGATGGAAAACGTCAATGGAGCTGAATCGTTTATTAAAGCTTAGCTTAGCTTTACAAAAAAAAAGTCGACAAAGTCAAAGTCAAAGTCAAAATATTTTATATCCGATATAAATAAGTACTTTTGAATCGTCATATTTCATACTACCACCTTTAATTTAATATACGAACCCGTTTTTTTTCAATTATTAAGTATACAATAATAAAATCATAATCTTACATTAAAAATGCCCAGATTTTAGACAACAATGAACTAATTAATCTACCAGATTTTTCAGGGTTACAGGAAATCAAATTTCAGACGCTTTCACTGGAGAAGCCTGAACAAAATGGAAGTAGAACAAACCGAATTACTGAAAAAAACTTTTGGAAAAACTTTTCAAATAATTCGAGAATTACTTAATTGGAAGTCTTTTGTAGTATTCACTTAAAAACTGGTCAAGATCGATTCGGGAATAACCTCCAATGGGCTTTGTGATGTCCTTAATTTAAATAACACACACACACACACGCCTTCGTCCCAAAGAGGTAGGCAGAGGCAATGGTTCACCATAAGACACGATCCTTACGTATATCTCTCGCTTCCTCCACTAATGAAGAACGATCTAAATTAAAATGTTTTTTAAATCATCACACTTGTTTAAAGTGTAGGACGATGATAATTGTCATAATAGACGGCAGTTAGGAAAGGTTTTTTCCTAAATTAAACTTGTTAACGGAAAACAAAGCAAGACTTTGTATGCACATTGTCCAAGATAATTTGAGGGTCGTGAATAACATAAAACGTAAACTCACATCGTAATTTAACCCTCAAATGGGGTAGGCAGAGGTGTTAAGCACTAACCCTATTTTTATAGCAATGGCAATATTTTATTTTTTTGACGACCTCGGTGGCGCAGTGGTGTAAACAGCCGACTGCTACGCTAGAGGTTCCAGGTTCGAATCCCGGCGGGGTCGGGACATTGTGTTATTTGCAAGACGCATTGTTTCACTTTCCGGTCTTGGATGTAGTATTCTTATTTATTTAGTTTATACCATATCGTTGCTTAGCACCTCTTACATACAAGTTCTTACGATACTTAGTGCAGGGCTGAGTCAATGTGTGTGTCGTGATGTGGTTATTTATGTATTTTTATTTAATGGCAAAATTCGATATGTCCAAAAAATCACGTTCCCTGTATGGAGTATTTTGCATGATTATGTTGAATCTCAGTGCGACAGGTTGCGAATCTGTTACCACTATCCAGGTACAATGAGGAACATGGCAGCCCCAACATACGGCAACCTGAGACTCGAACCCTCGGCCTTTCGGGTCGGGTTGGTCCGAAACCATGTAACTAACTAAGCATCAACTTCGTCAATAAGGTACAAAAATAAAGTATCATACAGCATAAACTAGCAGCTTTAGATTCTATTGAAGAGCAAGCTCGAAGACTCATTGGACTTGATGACGTTAAGACTAACTCAAGATCTTCGCTGCAACGTTGCATGTTTATCGGTAATTTATTAAATAAATTTCAAAGAATTAAACGACTTAAATTCCACAAGTTTTGTTAGTACATAGAATCGTCAAATGAATTTAAATTTTCCTTAAAAATGACTCGACCATCGGTTCGGAAAATTTATGTCGGGGAAGATACCGGCAAGAAACACCAGATTCTGTTATTTGTTAACATGTTTTATACTTTTATTTATAGCCACTAATACATCTTACAGTCTAGTCGTCAACTTTTGCCTGCGTTTTTTGTATTCCTCGATAAATATAGCTAGTGCTCTATAAAGCAATGTGAATAGGCTTCTCCTTGGGTTCTTAGACTTCACCGCCGCTTAACATCAAGCGGGATTGGGGTCAAATGCTTGCTTTGTTGAAAATAAAAAATTGTAGGTATTAATCTAGAATTCCGCGCTTCACAACAAACGAATAGCTCAATTGTTAACCATAAAACAAAACATTAGAATTACTGAGTTCCGTAGAATCATCAATAAGTTTATTATTTTAAAACTTTGAATAACAACCGAAACACTGATTTTGAAACACCTCCTGTTATCAATTGTTGAATTAACAATTAATTTAGAGGCTTGTTTAGAATATAATTGATTACTAAATTGGATTTCTGGAAGGCAGACTCACGTTTTCAACATTAAATCGAGTTAAAGGTCACAGAGTGGTCGAAATTTTATTTAACCCAAAACATTTAACATAGGAGTTTATACTCTATAACCATTAATAAAATGATGTCAAAATCAAATGTTTTTTTAAATTCAGATAGACTGATAATAAGTACTTTTAAAACGGATGCCATGTCATTCTAAATGTCACACATGTCATGTGTCTTATCTGTGTGAAACGCGTGGTAGTGTGTTATATTTTTAAATTAATTTTAAGTATTTAATTCATGTAATTAAAATAAATTGGCATTGTATTCTCCCTCCCCCATATAAACTTGAACGCCAAATAACATACTCCTAATGCGCGTCCACGTATTTTTTTAGAAATAGTTATGAAAATATTGCTTCACGTTTTAATTTTATTACATTATTATCTAGATCCTTAATAATAGCCAAGGATATTATCTTCGTATATTCTATTACATTTAGCCCGGGAAACAGCTACATGGAACTAGTTTTTCTATCCATTTCTGTTTTATTCTTCTTTCTGCTATGCCTTTTTGCAATCTGAAAATTTGAAAAATTTCTTAGCTTAATTTTTTATAATAATCACGACACACTTTGACTCAACCCCACAGTAAGATTAAAGAATATTGTATCGCAGGTGCTAAGCAATGATATGGTATATACTGCATATATAATAATACTACATCCAAGACCGGTAAGCGAAACTATGCGTCTTGTAAATAACATATCCGCCAGGATTCGAACCTCAAGCGTAGCAGTCTACTTATTAAACCACTGCGCCACCGAGATAATAAAAAACCGATGTTTTTGCAATAATTAGTGAAGATTAATAAAACCTCAATTGTTAAATATTTAAAAAATTTCACAAATTATTCCAAACTCAGGTAACAAAGTGGTAAAAGTCGTAAAAATAAAGCATTCATCATTCGCTTCCATTAATCAAATTTCAATTTAATACAATTCAAAGGTATTTTTAAGTAAACCGCTCAATTCAATAACATAACAAGGAAAACGGAAACGTCATAAAAAGCGCAACCTGAAAAATAAAACCGCGACATAATTCTATGGAAAAATATAACATTATCAGATTCCAAATGGAAAACCGAAGCAATCAAGACGGGAATGAAAATAAATCTGTCAAAATCTGACTAAGCATTACTGAACGGAGGAGCGAAATGAACGAAATGAAGGAAAAAGTGAATGAAAGATTCCGTGATGACGTCTAAATTTACCATCCACTCAGATTGTGTGCCCACTTGGAGTTGTTGAAAATTGATTGATTCCTTATTTGTGTTCGTCATGAAAAGGGAATAATTTATCGAATATTATTATTACGTTCGTGCGCAATGAAAATATATTTTATTTCATTGTAGAGGAAAATGATGTAAATTGACCCCCTACTTTCAGTGGCGTGCTTAGTTTTAGAATAGGGCCGAGAGATACGATATTGTAGATTTTATAATTCATTTCGATAAATGTCTTATTGCCTCATTAGTCTTAAACCTACACTTCATACCTACGCGTTTGAATTAATGCGAATTTTGAACCATGCTATGCAAAGCATATTGTTATTTGATTTGAAAAGTAATGAATGAACGAGAGCGCGAACTTACCGTGGTTCGATAGGGCAAGCCGGGCTTTTGGGCTTGTATGACAGTACCGCCACTGCCTACTTTGCTTTTGAGGCCTTTTTTTTTTTTTTTGTCGAAGAGGAATGCATTTACGCACCATGCCTGCCGCTAGCCAAGCGACAGGCGTGTGTGGGGCTCACCCGGCAAGCCGGGAATACCCACTAAACCTCTCCGGTGTCCATCCAGCCCTTTTGAGTCGGGGGAGAGTTTGGGATCCGCAGAGCAATTCTCCAAACCCCCCCCAATTGCTTTTGAGGCCTAATATAAATAAAGAATTGAAACAAAAAATGAGTGTTTATCACACAACTATTGAATACTCAAGATCTTCGCTGCAACGTTGCATGTTTATCGGTAATTTATTAAATAAATTTCAAAGAATTAAACGACTTAAATTCAACAAGTTTTGTTAGTACATAGAATCGTCAAATGAATTTAAATTTTCCTTAAAAATGACTCGACCATCGGTTCGGAAAATTTATGTCGACGAAGATACCGGCAAGAAACACCAGATTCTGTTATTTGTTAACATGTTTTATACTTTTATTTATAGCCACTAATACATCTTACAGTCAAGTCGTCAACTTTTGCCTGCGTTTTTTGTATTCCTCGATAAATATAGCTAGTGCTCTATAATGCAATTCTCCAAACCCCCCCAATTGCTTTTGAGGCCTAATATAAATAAAGAATTGAAACAAAAAATGAGTGTTTATCACACAACTATTGAATACACGAACTACAAAGTAGTTATAAAAAGAAATCTGATTTTTGGCATTTTGAGTTAAAGTGAGGGTTGAATGGCAGTCTGGGGCCATATCTAATATATGATTAGAATTTAGTTTATTGTATTGTAAACAAGTTATTGTAGCGACAGACTCCGAGACAAATGAGGACAGGTGCAATGTATGATTCAGACTGCTCGTGCACCTGCACGCGTATTCAAGATTGTAATTTTTGTCCAATTTTCAATTGCCGTTTCAATTCAAATGTTTTTCTTTTCTTTGGAGTTCGAGACCGTATTCTTTGTCGAAGCATCGGAAAACTAAAATTAAAAAATATTATATTGTCTATCGTGTGAGAAAGATGTGATCAGACTTTACATATTCCATACATTAACTTTCCTTTTATAGTTATAAACTCTCCGTTGACCATAATGCCATAACGTGGTGGGGTCAAAATATATGTAATAAGTCATAACAGTTATTTATTAAATATTTTCTATTATTATCTTAAAATCAAAAGAAGTAAAACTTAGTTTTTCCAGAAAAAAAATGCTGAACAATAAACTGCGCGTTCGTCACATCTGTAAAAGAAATGAAAAGTGTCACATCTCTAATAGAAACGAAAAGTGTCACATCTCTAATCGAAATGAAGAGTGCCACATTTCTAATTGAAATGAAGAGCGTCGCATCTCTAATAGAAACGAAAAGTGTCACATCTCTAATTGAAATGAAAAGTGTCACATCTCTAATCGAAATGAAAAGTGTCACATCTCTAATTGAAATGAAGAGTGTCACATTTCTAATCGAAATGAAGAGTGTCACATCTCTAATAGAAATGAAAAGTGTCACATCTCTAACCAAAATGAAAAGTGTCACATCTCTAATCGAAATGAAAAGTGTAACATCTATAGTCGAAATGAAAAGTGTCACATCTCTAGTCGAAATGAAAAGTGTCACATCTCTAATCGAAATGTTTGCCGGTTACAACAACAAAAAACAATACTTCTTCTATCTTCTAATTTTGCAACTAAGTTTCACTTAGATTTGCACTGCATGCAAAATAAAAGAGAGAGAGAGAGAGAGAGCAGAGACAAAAGAAAGGTAGTGTAAAAGAGATAGTGTTTCTCTATCACAAATATCTAAGGGGAATAAAAATCTGTAGAGGTTATATTACCACCTTTTCCTCTATTATTTCTAGTTATTCTTACATTTTTAAAGGATAAATAGTATGACTTACAAATTTTTTTTTACTGCTACAATGTCAAAGACAAAGACAAATTATCTTCTTTTACTGCCACCGTTTCGAAATGCTATTTAAACGGCAAAGAACCTGGCAAGAAACCTCCGAAGTAGCTTTTTTTCAATATTAGACAAATCTTATAAATGACTTAACTGAACATAAAACATTACAGTATTAAAACTTTAATTACGAAAGAAGCAAATATTTAATTAACGTTACATAAAATTATTCTTAAGGTTGAAACAAAAAAAAAATCATTATCCAACAAAGGAGGTGACACGTCTAGACTTTAATATTAATAGAGTTGTATATTAACTGTCAAACGGTAAAAACAAATCCATTCAGCGAGGCGATAAATAAAATTTGCGTTAAAAATTATTCCTAAAAAAGGTTCTTTTTACACAGCTTTTTGCTGGCGAAAAATGACAGTGTATTATTCAATTTAAGAAAGACAACGTTGCCAGGAAAAAAAAATCTTATCTACATACGTTTACCTGACGGGCTACAAATGAGGCTACATCTGAGACGCGTACATAAGTATTTATATGGGTGTAGGGATGTGCTCCGATGTCGATATTTAAACAACTGACTAGATTTTACGAAGATATACACCGCTACACCCTGGATGCTTAGTAAAAAGTAAAACATAACAATATTTCACAATTTTTATGGTCAAATTATTTCTCAAAATTAAAAAAAAAAAAAACAATTCGGTAAAACGGCATTGGTATGGAAGAATTCAATTTAAAATAAACCAAAGAAAAAATGTTTTCAGGTGAAATGAACTATGGGTGTGGTAATATTTTGGACAAATAAAGTCAAGTTCATGAGACGTTTCATGAAAGGACATAAGTGAAATGTAATGAAGTCATATACCTATATGTAATGTGTTGTTTATTGAAACAACAACTTTAATTGTCGCTCTGTAAAGAGTAGTTTATTTTTAAAGAAACATGTTCACAACCAATATTTATAACAACTTACGCATTACTTTAGTTTACTCACCTGTAAAGAGAAACAACATTAAAAGCTACTGCTTCAAATATTATTTCATATAATCATAAGATTATTTATGTCTTAAATCTCATTAACGTTTTAATAACTATAAAACGTTAGAGCAGAGATCATTTTCCTTTTTATAGAATTTCCATAGTAAATATAGAGTACCGCCACCACCAAGCTGCCACCACAGATAATACTTTTACTTAAAAAGCTGAAGGTAAAGACGGTAAAGCGCGGGAAACTTAAATTAAATTAGAATTATCAAGGATTCATTTACATATATATACGAGTATGTACGTGTATGACGTATTGAACCCGCTGCTTACAAATGCGGTAATTATCGCCACGACGTTATTAAAATTTCATCATATCGTAAAAAATATCGATAGAATTCGCTCCCAGCCCTACACGACCTGTCATGCGCCCGTATCGTCTCAACTCCTTTGTTTTTCCCACAAAAAAGGGGATTAATCTTACGAGACACCTATAATAAAGGCAGAGTTGTGTTACAACTCTCTCCCACTCCCTTTTAACCCACGTTCATCCCCTTTTTTGTAATGAGATTGTTTGTAACGTATTGGCAAAAGATTTTCAGGTAATCTGTCGGGAGAATCATGTTGAAATTAATTTGAGATGGAAGGCTTTTCTTTTGTAATGATTAAATTTTTCGTGTATCATATTTGACATGATATACAAATTTAAGTCTGTTATTCCGAGGAATTTTCATGAACAAAAAATTCTTTCGCTAACTTTGTCATTATTTTCGTTTGTTTTATCTAAGAAAAAGAGTGAAAAGAGAAATCATTTCGTGAAAGGATTTCGTTGTAAAACAATACAAGTTTAACGACTCTCCATTTTATAATTTTCATGAAGGTCTCATTGTTTAGACAAAAGCCAAGACTGCCTGTAAATTTATTGTACAATTTTGTAAGTGTAATTATGTGGTTAAGCAGTTTTTCCTACAAATTTGTAAAATGTAAAACGTGTAAAGATAAAATGTCTTGAACAGAAATATCAAGTGTCGTCGGGTCAATAGGTGGCGGTATTACTTTCCATCAGGTGAACCGTCTGCTTGTTTGCCTCTGCTGATGTATTTTATATAACAAAAAATCTGCTTGTTTACCCGTTATGTTGAATAAAAATAAAACTGTAGTATTTATTTACGATTCTACAAAATCGTAATTTTATCAACATGGTAATTTGAAGGCTAAACATCTTAAAACTTTTATTGGACAGGGCCCTAAGTCAGGTGAGCGAGTTGTTGGATACCAGCTATCCAGGATCGCTCTGGATGGTTATATTTGGGTAGGCGTATGTTCAGTGGTGAACATCTACAAAATGATTAAAAGACGATGATGATGATTTTAATGACAAAGAATTTTCCTGAAGCAATATTTTTGAGAAGTAACCTCAACGTTGCTTTCCCTTTTCAAGGGTTCTATTCCCTGATACCAAGTAATGTCTTTTACTAAACCTCCCTATCCGTCCATCCGTCGGTGTGTCTGTTACCTAACAGGCTGTATCTCATGAACCGTGTTCGGTAGACAATTGAAATTTACACATTGTGTGCATTTCTATTACTGCTATCACCAACTTCAAAAGTTAATGATTACATCCACAGTGTTAAATTCTGAGCGATTCTAATCGATAGACTCGTACAGGACATGAATTTAAAAAAAAAAGCAGAATTGAACCAGCTGTTATTTTAAACTAATTTCAAAATAAGAAAAAGTTTCTCAATTCGGTCGGATTTTAATTTTATTTCAAATGAACCACCTCATTTTTGTTGACCAAATATTGTCGTTGATGCAACAATTTTACGTGGCTCAGTGCAGTAAATAAACAAAATCCATTTACCTATCTGTTGTTAGTTTCGATGAATTTTACATTTTATTTACCAAATATACACAAAAAGTTCTGTTAGTCGCAACATATTTGGCATTTTTACGATTCGTCCAAAACAAATAAGGTTTGAAAACTGACGAAAGTATATTTTTTTTATTGATATTTAACTTGCAATTCAAAGGAAAAAAAAAATATTACAAATTCCATTTTTAAATTTTACAAAAATGTATCGACATTCAAGCGAAGCGAACGGAGATGAAATATAAAAATTTAATAATAAAACTTAAATATGTTAGCAACAAGTACTTATTCTTTGCATCCTTTGTAACTTTTGATTAATTTAATACTGGACAGAGTTGAGTGTAATAAAAATTATTTGTAAATATTGTACAGTTCATTTAGCTGGTGAGCTATTAAAAGTCTTATAGTGAGAAACAATGCGACTTCGTAATTTCTCGGTTTTCACGAAGATTGCCGAACGCTATATTCGATGTTTATATGTTTAATCACGTCACATTACTACTTCATTCTCAATTTTGTGCAAAGCGAACTTAGCCGACAAACCGCATCATTTCTATATACTGTATATCGTCGGCGAATGTCTAAAACTAAATTTTATACGAGGAAAAATATGTATGGGCCAAGTATTTAATTTCTCTTGTATTCATTTCGATTCTCGTCTGCTTTTTAATATGTAAACCCGATAAATTCACTACCATACTTTCGCTTTCACCGACGAAATAATAATAATACCCACATCACGACACACACATTGACTCAGCCCTACACTAAGATATAATCTTGTATCGCAGGCACTAAACAGTGATATGGTATACAACATCCCCATGACCGGTAAGCGAAACAATGCGACTTGCAAATAACACAAAGTCCCGCCCCTGCTGGGATTCGAACCCGGAACCTCTAACGTAGCAGTCGGCTGTTTACACCACTTTTTACTCGTGTAAGATTTAGGTTAGTATTTAATTTATCCCCTGTTAGTGGCTTGCCGTGGTGTTTTGACGGTCAGGCGTCTCCTGACCGTAGATCCCTTTAGCTTTTGGCCCCTGGGCCGTTTCCATTGCTATCTCCGCTTTGTTGGGAGGGAAGTCTGAAACCGCTTTCTTACCTCCTATTTCTTCTGATTAAGTTCGTTGCGGGTCCCAAGACAGCCGTTAGGGTGTCCGGGCACAACCTGTGCGTCATTGCACAGCTGCATTATTCGTTGATTATTCGATCAAAGGACGCCACTGTTGATCCTGGTGAACAGGAGTTGCAGTGGTGGGACAGAGTGGCGGGTGTGTTTACACCACTGCGCCACCAAGGTCATCAGATATGTATTCTATAGTTAGGCTAAACATAGGTTGTTAAACCCATTCTGTGTTAAAAGTTGGCAACAACTATGATATTTTATAAATTCACAAAATTGAAACTAGAGTACAGGTAGATCTACGTGCCAGCCGTATGGGTTGGTTACCTCCTTTCTATTTCTGCCGTGAAGCAGTTCGCTGTGTTTCTGTTCCAAGGGTCGAAGAGTCAGTGTTGTTACCGGCACGACAGATATAACATTTCACCGATACATGGGCAAAAGATTAGCGGTACTCTTGGCGTTCTAAGACATCAAGGGCATTGTCTTGTCAATAGGCGGCGGTATCAATTTCCATCAGGAGAACCATCTGCTTTTTTTGTCCATGATGATAAATAAAAATTAAAACACTAGAAAAAGTAAATAACAAAGCATATAACCAACGCCTGAAATAATGTTTTACCAATTCATAACTCTTCTTGGAATTCTGTTCAAAATTGGTAAAATAAATGTTCAGAAAATTTACTACGAAAAGCCAAAAAGCAGAAATGCGCACGAATAAAATAATTTAATTAAGTACGAATAACTCTTATATTTTAAGTGGAATATATTTTAATTATCTCGCTATAATAATATTAATTAGGGGGAATGATATTCAAACACGGTCTGTTTTGATGGTTGTTCGTTACCTATATAAAATATAATAATTATTTTATTTGCCAAAAATTTTGGTAGAGATTAAATTTTGTATAGATTTTCTTCTTTTTCGGTTCACCTAATGTAAAGTGATGCCACCGACTACTGACACGACGATGCCCCTGACGTCATGGCCATTGTTATGTAGGTGACCTTCTGTTGCCAACCCACCCCTGTTCCCTTGATAGTCAAACCACCAATGTTCAGATTGTTCAGGGTTCACCACCGTTCTCTGTTGAGGTATTTCGGTTCTTATTCGGTAACCCATTGTCGTTAGATTCCTTTTGACCCTAAGTCACGCGAGCCGAGGTGGGACCGGTGGGGGTGACTTATGGTTTGGGTCTTCCCCTGCCTTCACAAGGGTTGGAACGCAGTCTTCATTGGAACCACAAATGTCCCTCTATAGTCCAGCTATAGTGTTTGTATTAGGTCAGGCTCGATGGGGAGGTGAAAATATATGGCGGTCGTACCTATATATAAAGACGGTACAGCCTGATGGATTGTATAGGAAACACATTAAAAATATTACATAGGTACTTGATCTAATTATAGTTGCTTTATATTTTTGTAATGTTCCAAATTGTAATAAAAAATCAACTACCGAGTTAAGTCAACTACTAGTTTCTGAACCGGTGCTAAAAAAAAAATGACGATTTGTAAGCACTTATTTTAGGTCTATTAAAAAAAAAAAACATTTTACATTATAAAAAACCTTCACTTTATCCGATTTAAAACTTATTTAATAATCGCTCGCATCAAACGTTAAGCAGCTATAAATAACAGCTAATCTATTTGCCTGTGTACTAATAGCTTAAGCTGTACCAGCTTGAACTCAAACTCGCGGCTCTTTAGAATAAGCTGTCCGGTAAACAGATAGCCGGACAAAGTCCTTGTTGCTTCACGCACTTGGATTTAAAACGCTGCGGTTGATTTGTGTCTGTTTTTTGTATTTATCATTTAACTTAGTACTTTTTATTTTATTAAATACCACTGATACTATTATTGCAATCAAAATAAAATAAGAAATTTTTTATTCAATAAAGAAATGTTGTTTGAACCGTTAAATGAATTTCAATACGAAAACTGACTCGACCAAACGGTTCGGAAAGTTTTCCTTCGTTGTTGTACGAGTATTGTTGGTTTACCCTGTTATTTACAATATCAGTTTCTTGTCACAGTGCGAAATGATTTTGATTAAACTTATATTAAACCATAATCTATAAAATTATTTCTCTCAAAGGCGTATAATTTTGTTGCATGAAACATCCTTTTTTTTATTGTTGACATTTTGTTGTTTTTTTTTTGTTCGTTTTTATAAACGCCGCGTTTAATACAGACGTGTATGAAATCAGTGTGTGTGCCTTTCGTGCGCTGAGGTTTCAGTTTGCGGATTAGAAGTACGATATTGTTTCCATACGAAGTTATAAGTACCTATGTATACTAAAACTTTTGTATTGTTGAATTTCTATTACATGAAAATATACTCGTGCCTTGTTAAAACACATTCACAACCCTTTCATATGTAATTTTAATCACTTTCAAATGAATTTAGTCATGTTTTGCCTTCCTTCCTTTATTATACATCTGTTAGGTCTTTTTTTATTTATACAAATGGCGGTTCAATGGAGGACGTGGTAGCTCAGTTTGTTACGTGCCTTGGTAAACCGACCGACCCGACTCCACGGGTCGAGGGTTCGAGTCTTGGGTTGCCGTATATTGTAGCTGCCATGTTTCCCAATGTTATATGCCCGGATAGTGGCGATAGATTCGCAACCTGTCACACTGAGACTCAACATGAACATGGGAAAAGCGGTGTGTAGCAAGCTTCTCTGCCAACCCCTCTGGAGGGACTATGGCGTGACTTTACGTTTATGTGTTATATGGCGGTTTATTTACAATATGTCATGTAATATGGGTGAAGTGTGCTCCCTCTCCTTTTTATACAACGTCATGGGCAAAGCACGGTTCCTTAAGGAAAGTTATACCGCTTATTGACACAACGATGCCCCGGATGTCGTGAAACGCCAGCACCGCCTATGCATTAGGCCCCTTAAATATCGCTTTATCGAGAATAACCGTGACGAAAATAATCTCTCTCTGTAGGTAGCGCAGAGGTCCCAGGTTCGATTCCCGGAGGGGCGGAACTTTGTGTAGTAGTTTCAAACACAAATTTCCTTATTATTTATTCATTTTCTCTCAAAGTATAATCTTTGTAATTCATGTTGCAAAGATATTATCAGTTAAATATTTTCCAATTTGAAATTTAATAAATACTTTATCAAAAATTTAAGCGAGATCGGGTAAGTTTTCAGTTTCATTTCGACTGAAATTAACCTTGTAATTAAGTGCGTTCCCATTAATTTGGATTAAAATTAATGGTAGATGAGCCGATTATAAAAACCATTGAAGTGTGAATCTCACGAGGGGTTCCATTTCATATTTTAAGAATTATCAGTGAGTACATTTAAATACTTTCGGGAAAAAAACAGGGTTCAAACACGGTTCTTGATACAAAGCACACTACCTCCTATTTCTTCTGATCAAGTTCGTTTTGGGTCCCAAGACAGCCGGTAAGGTGTCCGGGCACAGCCTGTGCGTCATTGCACAGCTGCATTAGTAGTTGATTATTCGATCAAGGGACGTTTTGTGACGTAGATCCCTTTAGCTTTTGGCCCCTGGGCCGTTTCCATTGCTGTCTCCGCTTTGCTGGGAAGGAAGTCTGAAACCGCTTCTTACTACCTCCAATTTCTTCTGATTAAGTTCGTTGCGGGTCCCAAGACAGCCGCTAGGGTGTCCGGGCACAGCCTGTACGTCATTGCACAGCTGCATTATTCGATCAAAGGACGGCACTGTTGATCCTGGTGAACAGGAGTTGCAGTGGTGGGACAGAGCGGCGGGTGTGCCCCGAAAAATATAGCACGTAGACAGACAGACAGGTGGTAGATGTATGTGAGAGGTCGTCTGGATGGAAACCACCCTCCTTTCTATTCCTGTCGCGAAGCAGTTCGCTGTGTTTCGGTTCGAAGGATTGGTACCTGTGTTATTACCAACACGACGGGGCAACGCATTGACGCGTGATGTTGGAAAAAAGTTGTTAACTATTTCAAAAACATAAACATTAAAAAAAACATTTCACAGAGGTTTCCCAAACTAGGCTAAGCCTGTATCTTGGGAAACTGAGATCCAAATACAAAATTACATTTTAATCATTTGGACTTAAAACTAGCTTCAACAAACAAACCAAAAGAAGGAAATTTAAACCTAAAATGTGAGAGTATAGGGTTTAAAACTGAATAAATAGAATGGAATGTTGTTAATTTAAATAAGTAAATGCGTATGGATTCACTTATATTTAATTTTAAAAGAAAAAATTGTTTGAAGTCAAACGGATTTATTATAATTAACGTCGTTCTCTGTTTTTTTTATTATTTATTGACCATATTTATTTATTTTTCTCATGGCGCATTATATTCTTCAAGTCAAGCCATTTCATTTGATACTCATATTGAGGTGATGTGAAAAAACATGTAGTCCGCCATTTTGTAGCGGCGGCCATCTTGGATATACAATGCTACTGAATATATTATATTGTATTGTCATCAAGGTGGTGTCAATCAGGTCGTTCTGTCATCAGGAAGGGAGTATAATTAAATCATTCAATTTGACGGATTTTTTAATTAATAAATATATAATAATTTAAAAAGGATTACGAGACAGTATCTCCAGACTGTCTCTCTCACATCCACACACACACGACACTAGTCCATTCACCCATCTTAACGTTAGGTTCACTCTACTACAGGCGTTGCTCTTGGCGTTCCAGACATCAAGGGCATCGTCCTGTCAATAGGCGGCGGTATCGCTTTCCATCAGGTGACCGTCTGCTTAATGATACGGCTACGGCTTAGTGAAAGGGTTCCTTTGGCATCTCTTGGGTAAAAACCCTACAACTGAATAACACCTGCTAAGCTGAATTAATTAATTTCTTTATCGAAACTGTCAGAATCAGGTTTCCATCACAGAATTGTACTAAAAATTCTACGAGAAGTTGTTTTTAGGGTTCTGTACACAGAGGGTAATAAACAGGACCCTAGTGCTAAGCCTCCGCTATCCTTCCATCCGTCCGTCTGTCTGTTATCTCATACACCATAATAACTAGACTCTTGAAATTAATTATCTAGGTAGATACAGTAATTCAGTATAAATGTAGTAGAAAATATATAGTTCAATCAGTACATAGTTCAGTGAGTACAAATACAAACTGAAAGGTCTGCTGACGGGCTCCGTCTTTACTAATAAAGGATGTTTCAAAAACCACATCACGTACTCCTCCTAGAATACAGGATGTATTGAATTTTGGTCACGTAATATCTTTGTATATTCTTCTTGTGAGTTTTAGGGTTCAGTCGGTAATGAGTTATTGTTTGACCGAAATAAGCCGGAGTGTTTTGTGGTTAGAATTGCAGGATATTTTTTTTTTGAAAAAGAAAATTGGTAGAGCGAAAAGTATCTGTTTACTCATATAGCTTTTTACTCAAAAGAGGGTAAACCTTTGTAAAACGTGTTTCGATGAATACATCTATTATTATTAATTAAATAAAGCCATAATTTACCTTTTACTAGAAACCTTATATATGTATTTTTGTTTTGGTTTAATTTGAACTTAGTTCTATAAAAAAAGAATACCACAGAATAAAAGGGGAATTAACAGATTTTTTACAAGTGCTACATGCGCTTTTAGCTTTGTATAAAATTGATTTTTCTTAATTATTTCTTTTAATTTTATGACGTTGCAATTTAATTCCACTGTAATTAACAAAATTTTAATAACTTCCAGACCTTACGAAGGTTGAACGGGGACAACGGTAATACGCCGATTGCAAGCCATAAAAATTATAAACAACCCTACGGAACCCTCCCGCGATTCTATACGTTTAACCTTGACACCTTTTTGTTTACTTCTTTGAGGGTCAGATCAAATCATACTTATACTCATATAACTAGGTCTTTGGGAAGATTCTCGTTTTCAAACTTCTTTCTATCTTAGTACCTTTCAGTTGGCTGTGACACATTGCTTTCTACATATTTTATTTTTTTAGATTCTATGTCTTACCTGATAAAAGTTGTAATGTAATGTTAAGAGATATTATTGTACGTTAGTTTCGGTTCAGAAATCTCTTTAAGAGCTTTCATATCAAGTTTACTCCCACTTTGGATTTAATTTGAAAATCTTTTTTATCTTTACACTCTTTTGAATACCAGGTTCGGCTTTCTTTTAGGGTGGTTCAAAAATTTGTTTTTTTCGTTTTTCTATTTGGCCACCCAGTATCTTGTTACACTCGTCTATTGTAATGTTTAAATTTCAACTTTCTAGCTTTAATGAAGGAGGGTACTAAATTGAGATTTATTTCAATTTTTTGGTCAAAAATAATTCGTATTGGCGTTTATGAAACAGGTTATTTTCATGTTTAGTTAGTATATTGTTAATAATTTCTATTATGAGGTTCTGTAAGAGTAAACATAGCACAGTTCTACATTGTGAATAAGTTTATATGTGCAGTGTGCATTGACTGTCAAAATACTCAATTTCATAAGCAATTATCCCACATGTACCTGATTATACATGGCTTTTCGCTAGAGTCCGGTTCAGGCCGGATCGGTACCGTTTATAGTAAAATATATGAATTAGGACAAGTCACGGTCGTTGGGCAATTTGAAAGCTGTCTTAATAGCTTACACATTACAAAGAAGGACTCGAGAAAACCCGGACGCATGATGAAAGGCATTAAGCGAGACTGGTCGAGAGTGAAGCAAAGCAACTTTAAAAGCTTCAAGTTATAATTTTCCGTAACAAATCCTCAGACAGTTCCAATTTTTAACTGAGCGAATGATAAATCTTGGATTCTTGGTGCAAAGTGCTTTCATCGGATAAGTGTACATTTTGAAATGTTGTAATGTTCCTTTGAACATTTGTTACACTACACTGCTTCATGATATTACGCTTCTAATTATACCTTGGTTAATTTATCTTTAAAATTAATAAATAAATCGTAGAAAAACCAGTTTTTAAAACATGCTTTTATTCAAATGCTCTTAAAAATAGAAAGTAACTTTAAAACTATGAAAGGGTCGTTTTTTAATTTTATTGTCCCAGGTTATATATTTTATATATATGACATACAACATTGCCACGACAATTACCTATAACATGTTTTATAAAACATGGCTTTTATTAGGAATACGTAATGTAAAAAAAATAATGAATTGCGTTATTGTAACATGTTAATTTCGCGAATATAAATTGTTTAACAAATATCTTAAACTAATGTTCACAAAATATTTCATCTCAGGTCAGTGCCAGTTATTTTCTAATCTTAATTTCCGATTTAAGTGAAATTTTGAGTTTGTTTAGTTTATAGGTAGGATAGTTTCAGACTCATTGGCGCTGTAGTTGAATAGACCAATTTTTTTGGTGATGTAAAGTCTGTTTGTTTTTCTGATTTTGTTTGCAGGACGTGGTAGCTCAGTTTGTTACTTGCTTTGGATAACCGAACGACCCGAGCCGACAGGTTGCGGGTTCGAGTCTCGGGTTACCGTATGTTGTAGCTGCCATGTTTCTCTATGTGCAGGGATAGTGGCGACAAATTCGAAAAATGTCACACTGGGACTAAACATAAACATGCGAAAAGCGGTGAGTAGCACCACTACATACCCCTCTCGAGGGAACAGCGTGAGTTTTATGTGGATGGGTGATCTATGTGGACTCAAAAATGTAAAAAGATAACCCAGGGGTTCTAAGTGGACATCCCCCTTTATTTCCAATTCAATTCCACGGTAGACACAGGAAATTTCCTGAGGGTAGAAAACCCAGGAAATACAAAAAATCGTAGGCAAAACTTTAAATACTGTGAATGGTATCAAATTATTCATGGCACCGTTACTTAAGCAACCAACTTAACGTAGTTCATTCGGGGAGAACTCTCGAAATCGGCAAAAGTAAAACTGTACCAGACAATTCTTACAAAGTGACGATCTATGTCGGGAAACATGCAGATGTAGTATATAAAGTCTATTTGATATAAAATATACAGTGTAGCTAGATGCAATCGTTTGAGCAATCAAGACGACTACGGTTGGAATTCAGAGGGCTTTCAGGCGATAGCTGTGACATGGAGTAGTGGATCTAGACTAGGTTTCTAACTCAATCTTGCAGTTGGGGAAATTTTCTAGAGTAGTGACCATGCAATTAATGTTGAACGGGCTTGTAAAGGCGATCTTAGTCTACGGTTGGTCTTGGTTTGGTATACCACCCAGTGAGTTCCACTGTGACGCCTGTTAGCCAGGATCAGGGGCGTTTTAATGAAATGATTGATGCAGCTGCGCAATGAAATACAGGCTACGTACCCGGGGCAGTCTGAAAAAGAAACAGATTCTACATTTCCATTGTTGGATGCGAGGAAGCCAAGGAGCCCCTTGGTGTACGGAGCCCTGGACCGCTCTGGTTGGAATTATTTGAGAGAGGCCTTTATCCAGCAATATATGTCTTCCTGCTTTAAAATAGTCTTAGTTAGGGCAATATTTCAGTGTCTTAAAGTTAATCACAGCCATTTTTATAAAAATGGGGAAAAAAATAGCTGTTCTGGCTGTGGAGTCGGCATTGCTCCTTTGATAGAACAACATTACTGCAATAGTAAAATAACAAATCTCAACATTTCGTTTTCCCTCTTCCAGGTTTTTCATTCCGTGGCTGTGAATGTTCATAAATATCACTCGTTTCTTTATTTGTACGATTTTGAACCTTATGCCTTTAGTGTTAAAATTCAGGGCAGCTTTCATTTCGAACAGATGTCGGTAAGCATGATTCGATTTTCTTGAATCGTTACTACGTTTAGAGTTACGCTGAAAATGTTCAGTTTCACCAGATTTTTAAAAGAGTATTATGGTGTGAAATGTAATAATACGGTTGTTTTTTTCAGTTGAGCGATTTGATTCTTTACCACTTTAGATTTTAAATGTGAGTGAATAGTTTTGTGTTTAGGTTCAAAGGATTAGAGAGCCAGTGTCATTCGGAACGGCATGTAACCTCTTTGTCTCTAGATGGGCAACGCATTGGCGGTGCTCTTTGTGGTCTCAGACATCGTCGTGTCAATAGGCGGCGATATCTCTTTGAACCGTGTGCTGGTTTGAAAAAAAAAAGACATAATTTTTGCTTTTTTTGTTGCCAATGTCAATGTAGCAACAATTTTTTTGTTTTGTGATATTATAATTTAAAACTTGTAATAATAAAATTATTAGATGATAAAGCATTTTTCTCTTCCAATTTTAATACTAACATCTCAAACCCTTTATGCAAAACCTCTAACCCACTAAAAGGAGGTTGTATTCCTAAGAGATGTTATAGTAACTTGTAGGAAAGTAATTAAGACTTGAGTTACTCATTATTTCGCTTAGCTCATTCACTTTGCTCGTATAACAGATAAAACATCTAAGCCGGAATGTTTTCCTTTCGCTTTATTTAATGTTCTCTTCAAAAACCCTTTGTGCGTGCGTTTTTTTAACATCATGTATCATTTGAAGCCTACATTCCGTCTGAAGAAATAAACATTCAACATCAAAAGGAAAGAGCTTTTACTCTCGACGATCGCTTATGTACGAGTTTATAAGCACTTTCATAGAACTTGTGGGGTATAACCCATCCTGATCCAACAGGTCGAAGGGTCGAGTCTCGGGTTGCCGTGAGTTGTAGGTTCCATGTTCTTCATTGGACCCCGACAGTGGTGACAGATTCGCAACCTGTCACACTGGGAATCAATAAAATTGCGAAATACTGTTTACCGCCTCTGCTAACTCCTCTCGAGGGATAACGGCACGAGTTTATGTTCTATGTGTGTATTAAATTCATGTTTGTCTTATTATTCTAATAAACCTTTGCTTAATTATAAAGGCCGAATAAGTTTTGCTTTGGGCATTCACAAAAATTATAGGATCATCCGTGAATTCTGAGCCACGACACGATTCCTCGTAGCATGTAAAGACCCCTACACTCGCTATTTGCTGAAAAAATAGGGTTCGTACCTGCTCTATACAGAAAGGTCAGTACAAACGAACCTCAAAGGTGTGCTGGGTAGACGGAAAAAGTGAAGCTAAGCTCCGCAAAACAAGCTTCTCTTTAGTTAGAACTGTTTAATTTAATCCATGTTAAAATTTATAACGTCAAAATCTGTCAAGACTTGAGAGTTTGTCCATAGCATTGTGCTATATAACAGAATGTGTTTTCTATCAGAAACCAGAAATTTTTCGAGTTCTTTTGACATTGTTTGGCCCAGAGAAATAATAGATTGCTTATAAAACTCCTTACCAAGCAAATTGTTTGCAGGTGTTGCAAAATCATCTAGGTTGGGTTTCATTCTTGAATCAGTTTAGTGGGTTTCATTTTGAAAGATCCTTTGCTTGGAAAGGACGTGGTAGCTCAGTTTGTTTCTTGCTTTGGATAACCGACTGATCAGACCCGACAGCTCTAGGGTTCGAGTCTCGTGTTGCTGTACGTTGTGGCTGCCATGTTCCTCATTCTGCCCGGATAGCGGCGACCGATTTGAAACTGTCACACTGGGACTCAAACATGCGAAATGCGGTGTTAACACCTCTGCCTACCCCTCTCGAGGGATTACGGTGTGAGTTTTTATGTTACCTGGAAAAAAGGAGCCTGTGTTATGACCAGCACCACAACCATGACATCTTTCACCTCTGCATTGGCAACGGACTGGGAACTCTTGGCGTTCTAGACATCAAGGGCATCGCTGTGTCAATAGGCGGCGGTATCAATTTCCATCAGGAGAACCGTCTGCTTGTTTGTTGGCGGCGGTAGTTCTATCAGGTATAACGTCTTTTTGTCCATAAAGTTGATTTTATACCAAACATGCATACAGCACGGCTGATAGGACGCAGCCACCGTAGCTTGAAATATTCTGAATTGATATTTCTCAATCGTATACTGCATTTCTATTGAGGTAGCAATATGCTGAAAGGCGTTTTATGTGAAATTCGGTCAGATATATACCTTTACATGTTCATTTATGTACAGTATTCCCACAGAGCCCACATATGGAAGGGAATACTATTAAAATAACAATATATATTAAGGATCCGGGTCAAAATTTTTATTAGGAATTTGTTTGAAACCCTCAAAAATAAAACATGTGAAAAGCAAAAATATGTTCATAAAATTTTGTTGAGTAAATTTGTTGAAACGAAATATTTTATACAACAGTTGAATTAATTACGTTTTCGATACTTTTTGATAATTTTGTTATTAATATTATTATTCAATTTTAACATATGCAATATAAAACGGACATAAATTCTACTATTAATTATGAAAAAGTTATTACCATAAAAAAGTTACGAAATAGAGAAACGAAAAAAAAATAATTATTTCATTCATTAATTTTACAAATTTACCTACTAATATTGTAATTTAAAACTGACATTCATTCTGAAAATATTCTCATAAGAATGGAGAAACTAGGAAAAACTTTATGATTTTATGAATTCTGACAAGAAAAATGGTCTCAATTGAGAGAATCAAAATCCACAATTTTAAATTGAAAATGCGGAGGTGTTCTTAGAAATGCTGCGAACCCAAAGTAATGCGATGTTTGAAGCAAGATTCTACCATACGGAGAAGGAGGAAGGAACCGAAATTTTTCGCTTGATCCTTTCAAACTGAGAATATGCTTTATTTAACTCGGCCCATTCACAATTTTCCTGTCAAAAGACACTTGACGTGCTTTTTAACTGAGGTTTTTTCCCTAAACTTAACATGTACAATGTACATGCCTATTTAGTGGTTTTCGGAAACGTTTTAAATATAATTCTAAGTGCCCCTTAAATAAATTGCTAGTCGCTATGATTCAATTTTACCATTATAAGTGTAAAATTTGTACCGATAATTCTAAAGTTTCTTTATTTATTTTATTTTTATTTTTCAAATAGGATGATAACAGGATATACAATATTTAATTTATGCTGTAACAATATGTCATATTTCCATTATTGTGCAAGGTAATTGTTATCCCAATTACAGAGGAACACGACATTATCATAGTGACATTGCACCAATTATTACGCGGTAAAAACTAAATACGTAAAATTTAAATAAAAATAATAACACTAGTAACATCCATAATTAAAACTACAATAAATATTTAAGAATAAGAATGATTTATTTGCACGAAATATGACCACACAGGAGGTGTTAAGTTTTATAAATAGGTAGCCATACATATTTCACCTGTATCAAGCGTGCAAAATTTCAAGTCAGAGCATTTGTATTAAAATCAAGAAAGATCCTTATTAGAGGTTTTTGTCGTCAAAATATTATTTAACACTATAATAACATTTTTCAGTTAGTAGTATATACATATATATTTTTGTTTTTATGTTGTTGTATATGTATGTTTATTTTACAAAGTATTGTATTACACTTTTATCCTGAAAAAATTCCTTACAAGTGAACTAATTCTCAGAAAAAAGTGAAATAAAATTTTACTAGTCATAAAAATACAATCAATAGATCTACATTAAAGCAGCGGAGCTAAGAAGGCTGCTTTACTATGCTTTGGTAATATTGTTAAAACTCCCGATGTAAAAAGAGGGGTATTATAAGTTTAACGTGTCTGTCTGTGAGTCTATCTGTAAAATCATAACTCGCGAACGAATGAAGCGATTTTGATGTAGTTATATCAGTTAGAAAGGCGACTTAACCGAGCGTGTTCTTGTATTTGATCGATATCGGTCCCCCATTCAAAAGTAATGGGTGGTGACAGTGCACATTCGAATGTAAGCAAAAATTTCCAATCGGGGATTTTTTCCATTTGTAATTTAAGTTTATGAATACAAAGTCCGCGTTCCTCTACGTCAGATTGTTCAATGTTAATGAACATTTTGAAAAACTTGATATTTTGCACTTACCGCATCAAGTTTCAGACGGGCACTAAAAGATTCCCTTAGTAAATAGCTAAGTTTAAAATAAAAACTTTAATTAATCCCTTATCTCTTTATGATATTTATATATATTTTTGTGGTAACCTTTGTAAATCTATATTTAGTCAACCTTTGTATTTAGGTATAATGTTTGTTACACCACATGTCCATGTAAACAGCAAAGATGTTAACATTTTGTAACCTGTGGATAATGCTGTTGGTAGTACATTTAGAATTTTGTTGTCACTGAATGTATTATTATAACTCAGCTAATGTATTACTGTTTGTTATCCCTAATAAAAAATAAAATAAAATCTGATGCATAACATGTCAAATCGTAATACGACCAGTTATTGCTTGGGATACATCAACGAATGAAATAATCACAAATTTTAGCAGAACCGCTATCTATAGTAAAAGTTCTTTGGGTACGGCACTAAGTCTCTACAAACACCTCCCTAAAAATACACTCGAGATAACAAATATGTCAGTTTTTCAAACAAAACTCAATTTTTTTTTGTGCGGAAAAGCTTACTATTGTGTCAACGAATATTTAAACGACCATCTGACATTGTAATTAATTTATTTGACTATCTACCCGTTTAAATATTTTGACTTTTTTTTTAAATATATTTATGTAATAGTGTCTCATTGTGATCATAAAATTTTTGCATGCCTTATACACAAAATATTGTTGACACTATATTTTTTCGACCAAACATCTAATGAACTGAAATTTGAATTTGAATAAAAAAAGAGGTTTCAGAAGAATCGCTTTAACAAAAAAGTCCGTTTTGGTTTGCTGGTCACCACATCACACCAAATCTTTACCTCTACATGGGCAACGTAAAAGTGCTCTTGACGTTCCACTGCATCAGGGACAGCGTCGTGTCAATACGTAGTGGTAACACTTTACATCAGGTATACCATTCGCTTGTTTGCCTACTATAAGAAGAATTACACAATTTCACTAGGCTCCTGTTAATTTTTTATTGCTACAGACTATTTTAGACAGTTTTATTGCTAGGCAATTTATTGTAACAACAGTTGCCTATTTCTTGTTTGTCAATCAGTTTTACGCGGGCAAAGTTTCGAATTTTTGATTAATGTCTAGGCTAGACTTGCCTATTAAACTTAGTACCAATGATTCTTGAACTAACATAATGACTAGTGTGTGGGGAATTATTTATTAGTTTATATTTGAAAAATAAAATCGACTCAAAGCATGTCAATAAAAGGTAATTACAAAATCATTATACATTTTTCAGCTCTTTGTTAATAAATTAGTTGCATAAAAGTGAAATTTGTTTCATTCTGACACCTACTATTTCATAATGTCTGTGACTTTTTTTTATAATGTAACTATTTAATTGTAAAATGGTCCAATTTAATTTAATTTTGTCTTAATACATTCAACTAATTTGTGTTTTGTTAGATTTTATTTTGTGTAAGCTGTGGTTACCTTTAATTGGATAAACACAGGGAATGTTATTAGTCTCTAAGTTGTATTGCATGCCTGTGTATTATTCGTTGGTAATCCAAATAAATAAAAGTGTAATGTATGAGTTTTTGGGTAAATAAATAGGCGGTCAGAAATTGTAACCTTGGCTTTACAAAGAATAAAAATAAAGTATTCAAAACTTTCAGGTTTCCAAACATATTGGTTGGCCCTGGGTCTAACATTGGGGTTGAATTTTTCAAATGCTACCAAGTGTAACCTCCGCTAAATTTTATTTTTCTCGTATTTCTGTGTATTCTGAGAGTACATGAGTCAAATTTATAGACTTTGCAAGGGAACAGATGATGTGATTGGTTTTCTTTTGAAAAAAAATACCTAGATTTTTTTTTTTTTTCATGATAAAGTCTCTCTTGGTCGATATTTATTTTCCGACTATTTTATGTTGAATAACTCGACGCTGCATCTCACGGCCGAGCGGTTGGCCCCACTGAGCATAAATAGTGTTGGGTTTTATCTTCGTTTTCTATCGATAACATCAAAACAAACTATATAAAACTATCCAAAATTGATTGAAGACATGATGATACCACCTTAGTTATAATTGAATGTTTTTAATTCAATTTTGCGTTAACTACAGTAGGTTCAAAGGAAATTATTATTATTTACTTTCAACGAGTTAACACGCCATAAACTAAATCACATTTCGATACTGTACTGTGATAACCTCGTATTAGCGTTGAATAAATTTTTAAAGAAGAAAAAAAAAAAAATTGTTGCTGAGCCGACTGCCCGAGCCGACAGGTCGAGAGTTCGAGTCTCGGGTTGCCGTAAGTTGTAGCTGCCATGTTTCTCAATGTGCCCGGATAGTCACACTGAGACTCAACATAAACATGCGAAAAGTGGTGTGTAGCACCTCCGCCACCCCCTCGAGGCATAACGGCGTGAGTTTATGTTACGTTTATGAGTTTATTTAAAGAAATCTATAAAGTACTTCATTAATTTTATAAATCATATGAGTATCGTAGTCTAACCTGCAAATTTCTATTGAGCATACACCTGTTTTACAAAGTTTTATATGGATAAACACAGTATTGTTAAAAATTGCATTTACGAAATTTTCAAAGTACGATATCGAAATACAACACGTATCTTTCGGCAGTTTCGTTGTAATTGTATCCAGCAAAGGCGTATCAAATAGTGACGTAACCGATTCTTATCGATTGAGGCGTTGTTAATCAACACGATTCAAAGTGACCGCAACCCACTGAACAATCAATCTGCTCGATTGTTAGATGTAGGCACACATCCCTAGCGAATAACTTAAACTCGTATTGTTTAATAATAAATTGTGCAATTTGTGCAAACGCATTTTAGTAAGAATAATAATGCCTTAGATGAAAACAATATTTGAACTATATTTTTGTTTTAAAATTGAATTATTTAATGTTGTAATGAATGAAGACTAATATATTTCTTATTTGCCAACTTCAGTAAGATAACACTGTCATTTTAGATCTTTCTTTTTGTTTGAAATAGATTTTTTTAAATATTGGATATTTAACAAAAAAAAATTTAAACATTCCATTAGAAACAAATAAAAAAATGTCTGACAAATTAATGACTACGTCCTGTAGCCCTAGTCAATTTATTTCATGTCACTCAGCCTATATGACATACCCAACAATACTTCATTTCTCAAATGATAAGTAGTTTATAAAGTATGACACTAGAACATACATATATAACGGTCAAACTCATAACCCTGTTTTTGCTTTGCCGCAGTCGGGTAATTAATATGGTTTTCCTACATTACTTTGCGACCCTATTAACTATCTGCCATATAGTTGCAGTTGCAGTTCACTGATAAAATTATAAAGCACATTGGCATGGATCATCAGTGGTCATTCGAAGCGGACAGACCTTACATACCTTGCCAAGATCAAATAAACCAAAGATAAATCAATCACTTAAAATTAAAACATACAAATTTACTTCCTATTCACGGATTTTTTTTTTCGAAAAACCGTTTTAAACTTAAATAATTAATGGACAAACCAAGATTAAAAATTCGAGTGTTTTGGGATACGAATATTTTTACGAACAAACAAGTTTTTGCCCTTGACTTAGTCCGCGTAGAAATCGTTATTTTTATTCAAGTCAATAAAAAAATATTATTTAAAAATCAAACGTTAATATTAAGATGATGAATCCTTTTAGAACTTTGGCCGGACTTTTTTTTTTCAAAAGACAGGTGTTTATTCCGCAACCAAAATAATGCTCCATGATTTGGAACCGCTTTTATATCAAAAGGGGTGGAATTTTGAAAAAACCGTTCCCACCGAAAAGCTGTATCAATAAGAATAACACTAATTAATTTGCATGAAATATGCCCGTACAGGAGGTGTTAAGTTTTATAAATAGGTAGATAACAATTTTCAGTTAGTAGTCTATGTATATATACTACTCAAAACAAAATAAGGGCCACGAGGTATTTTGTCTGTACCATGAAAATAATAAAACCAATATATATTGTTTTGTCTCCATAACGAAAACTAATGTTGTTTTTACCGTGTAGACCAATAAACTTATTCCAATAATAATGATTCAAAAGTTTATTTGCTTTTGAAAGAAAAAAACACATTTAAGGTTAAAAATAAAAACAATGTAAAGTTACTGAAAACAAAAGAAAATACTCCATGCTCATCTTTTAGAAACGAATATGCCCTCCTCGTTTCGCTACGCACTCCTGAAGCCTGGAGTGCATGCTCTCAATCAAATGCCTGACATTTTCCATTGGAATCTCTTCCCAGGCCCTTTTAACAGCGTTCATGAGTTGCTGTTGGTTGTGGATTTCCTGATCACCGTCTCTAACTCTTCGTTTCAACTGATCCCACATGTGCTCTATTGGATTTAAGTCCGGACTGTTCGCCGACCACGGCAAGACTTGAATTTGAGACGCTTCCAGTACAAACCAAGTCGCTTGAGCTGTGTATGCACGAGCATTGTCTTGCATCAAGATGAATCCAGGACCCGCTCGCTGGGTAAATGGGATCACATGTGGTCGGACAACTTCCTCAATATACCACTGAGCAGTAACAGTACCCTCATTTAAAATAGCGAGCTCAGTTTTGCCGTGTAAGCTTATCCCGCCCCAAATCATTACATTTGGACCACCAAAACGATCGTCTTCATGGATCTGGCAGGCTTCTGAAAATCTCTCGCCGCGTCTTCTCCATACTCTAATACGCCGATCGTCGTTAAAAAATTTAACTTTGGATTCGTCTGTGAAGAGCACCATGCCCCATTGGTTTATGTCCCAGTCCAAATGTTGACGGGTAAATCTTAAACGATTTGCACGATAATTTATGGTTAATGGAACACGGACAACTCGCCTTCTTGATGCCTGCAGGTCTTCATGCAATCGATTAAAAATAGTTTGGTCACTGACACGAGTACCCATTGTGAGCCGTAAACGATTTTGCAGCTTGCACTTAATCGAATGTAACGATCCTCTTGAGCTGTTGTAATGCAAACTCTGCCCGAACCAGGTCTTCTTCTAACACTGCCGGTCTCTTGGAAACGATTCCATAGATTTTGAATAGCTCTTCGAGAAAATCCCAATTGCAAACCCACAGATCGCTGCGAATGACCTTCTTCAATCATTGTAACGGCTCTGGTTGCTGTCAGCGAGTCCATATGACGCCTGCGTACTTGTTGCATATTGCAAAAGATGTTTCTGACTCGAGATATCAATGAACTCTGATAATTTCTAATAAACCAAGAAGCTAAGGAAAGCAAAACGACAAAGAAAATGGAATCAAAATTTTCAAAAATAATTTTAAATCAATTTTTATTTTAAAATGTTGCCAGCATTAGATGAATACTACAATATTAAAAAGTTTAGGTATCAAAGAGTTTGTATACTCAATATTTTACTACTTACGATATGTAAATGTTTAATCATTTACACCAAAATTAAAAAATACCTCGTGGCCCTTATTTTGTTTTGAGTAGTATATTTTTTTAAATATTGTTAGAGATACATTTTCATGTGACTATGGGAGCTTAATATATTTTAAACTAAACTATGTGCAAAATTTCGACCCGTTCTGTTTACTGCTGTTGATTGATCAATCACTCACCGACATCGAGATGTCAATCACGTTTCCGTTTTATACTGGTATGTGTTAAAAAAAATGGAGTTCCTATTACAAAACTTGAACTGTGTAGTGTTTTCTGACTCTATTTGAACACGTGATTACGAACTGAGGCGGAAAATTACAAGGCTCAAACGTCGACTCTACGTAAATAATCTAGCCATTGTTTCCTGTTATATAAAGATTTTTTTACCGTGAAAACAAATTGCCGTGTTCCGCCATGTCCTTTGATTTTTATTAAAATGTCATTTACTTTCGTATTTGTTATATTGTTTTTTTTTTTCGGTACATTAACATTGGTAATGGAAATAGTAGTTGGAATCGACGAGAAGGAAATTTTCTACTTAATATTATTTGTGAATCACAAAATAAATTGTAGTGTTGGATTGATTCTTATTTATTTTATTTTATTAAAAAGCTCACCAACATAGTGTACACTTATTAATGCAATTGGAGAACAATAATAGTACAAAAACAAGTCAAATGTCACTATAAAAGGCGATTACAGCATGCAAGGAAAAAAAATCAAACATTTAAAAGTCAATAATCGAGTACAAATTTAGGCTTAAACTTAATGTTAGGGGATGGGTTTCCAAGGTGGACAGGTATTGGAGTAATTTAAATTATTAAATTCAAGAGATGAAAGGGCGCCATCTTGATATTGGTCAAGGGAACCGATAAACTGAAGAGAGCGGGATGGAAGGATCAGCAAGTCACAATGAGCCACGCCTGAAGTAAGTGTGCCGGGTTGCGAGTAGAAGTTGAAGGCCGTGTCTGCGATGCTCTCACCCGAAGCTGAGCCCTCACCAAGGACCTCCTTTTGGAGGTGGTGTCGGCCAAATGGGGTGTGTCAGCTCTTTTTTCTCATTCTTCGTCCTGACAATATCAAGACTTGGAATCTTAAATAAAGTTAATAGCAAAACGATTTCCAGGAACATTCAAAGGTGATAAAATAATATTTTTATAAAAATCAGAGAAGGAAAAGAGAGCGGGAATTTTAAAAATATTTTTTCTATAAAATTCTCTATGATTCTTAAATGACAAAGAAAACAATACGGTATTAAAAGCTGAGTTCGTGAGGATATATTAAGGAATATCCTTTGAAATTTTATTTAGTTTTCGTTGCTATGGATACTTAATCTTATCTAGTTTGTGAGCAGTGTTGCCTGTAAATGAGATTTTTGTTGGAGATATCGTAAATGCATTTTGCGTATTTTGCGCTTAACTTTCTAGAATAAATAAATAAGGGAAAGATAAATGTACTTGTATTTATCTGACAAAATTATGAAAAAACTACCTGAGAGGAAAACGGAATAAAGTCATTAATATTCCCTTTTCATACATAACATAACATAAACTCACGCCGTAATTAATCCCTTAACAGGGATAGGCAGAGGTGTTACACGCCGCATTTCGCATGTTCATGTTGAGTCCCAGTGTGACATATTGCACTTTCTTATTTAGTTCGACGGATTAAATACATTTTTCACAAGACCTACAAAAAATCTAGATCATAATCAGCAGTAGAAAAGGTATGTTTTTAATGACACCAGTTTTTGCTGTCTCAACTAGTTCATGTCTATTCTTTGGGTGTCGTTGTCAGGTAATGGAGATCACATTAAACTTATCTTCAAAACTTTACTGCTGAGAAGATTAGCTTAGCACCTTCTTTACTTAAATCGAATATGGTAATTCAAAACTACTGCCCCATTTTCTTGAAGCATATCTTCGTTTAAAAGTCTCCGTGGCGCAGCGGTTTTAATGGTCGGGTCCCGGGTTCGAGTAGCAGCTCGGGGGCGGCAATTATAGCCGTATTTAAATCTTTTTTACATAAGGAAAAAGGAGATCGTCTAGATTAATACATGGTACTAGCAAACAAGCAGACCTCACCCTCACCTGAAAAAAGTGTTACCAATCGCTTTTTCCCCTTTTTGACGTTTTTCTACGTTAAGAGTACCGCCAATGTGGCGCCATTTGGAGACAAAAGAGGTAATACCGCTCATGTCGGTGTTTACACTGGCTCTGCATCATCCTGAAAATCGAAACACAGCCAACTAATTCACAGTAGAAAGCAGAAAGTGCTAAACCAGACGGTCTACCACATGTACCATATACCATGTCTCTACCAGTGGACCTATCTGAGTAGCCAGTGTGTATACTCTTGAATGTTAAGCAGAATCACTTCATGCAATTCCATATCTGAAACCTTAGAATTAATTTAAATCGTTAGAATGCCCTAACATAGTTCGAAAGGATGAGCTAATTCAACTCAAAATTATAACAGAGAAAGAAGTGTTGGCAATTACTGCAAGACAAAAGGAGATAGCACTATTTTCTTAGTTCCGTGCCTTGGTATCATGGCCACGCAAGCTACCAAACGATGCCATAGTTTTTCAGTGGCTAACGAAATCTTTGTCTGAAAAACAATTTATATTAACTAAAGCTGGTAATTAATCAGCAGTTTATGATGAAATTTATATTAACAGGGCATTGCGCACCTTTATTTAATTTTAAACTCCATGAACATCTGAACAAAATGAATAGCCAACTTAGACTTAATCTAGCTGTAATCCAGGCTTCATCCTTATTCTAGACTTGAGTTACAACCTATTTACAAAGGGCAATAAAAAAGGAAGCTTGCAAAAGACTCGTCCTAAAGGAGACTATTGAATGGAGCGAAGGACGTCACAGAGTATTTTTGTAGAGGCTTAACCACCAGATATAATTTTATGGCACACTTAACTATCGATACCGTACTGTGAAAACTTCGTATAAGCATTAAATCTACTGATACAGAAGAAACGAATAATTGCCTAGTATTTCTTGACTTATTAAATATTTCTTTGTTTGATGAGACAAATTAAATATTTCTTTGTTTTTATTGATGATAGGTTTATAGAGGTCGAAACTGCAAATTTCTGTTGAGCATAGTCCTGTGTTACATCGAAAATTACTATTGTGTGTGCTATATCGAAAAACCTAATGCAGGTGTTGGCCAAAAAAAAACTAAATACGCTATCGTTATGTACTTTAGACAGTCACAGTCAATTTTTTAAAATTCAAATAGACTTAAAATAAGTAATTTTAAATCGTCATCTTTTTTATCATTTTTACCACCGGTTGTAATAAATTATTAATAAATTAATTTCTATTACCATTTGTAAATAAAGTACAGAATTTCTATAACAATTTGCAAATAAAATACAGTATTGTTGTAGTCGTTTTACCTTCAGATATAAATAATTAGGCATAATTATTTATGTATCGTTCTTTTTTGTAACAAAATAAACACAATTCTTTTTACTTTGTGGCATAATAAGAATTTTTGAAAAAAAGAAAAAGTTACAAAATTTGACAGAAATCAATGTAAAAGTAAGTAATCGTTTTAATGACAACATTTTTAAATTGAAAATTATTACGCTAATATGGAATAGCATTCATTCAGCTTTCAGCAACGCTCAGCTTCTTATGCATACTTAATAACAATTTTCCATACATAAATTGGTAATCGATGCTAATGATCCACCATACATCGTCGCTTACCATAAAATGAGGTTTTGCATTAGAATGGTTAACTTACTAGCATCTTGTATGATTGACAGCCATACAAGAAACTTTTGTATTTTATTCAGTTTTTCATTTTTTTTTCCACATCACGTCACACACATTGACTCAGCCCTGCTAGTAAGTATCGTGAGAACTGGTGTCACAGGAACTAAGCAACGATATAGTATATACTACATAGATAAGAATACAACATCCAAGACCGGTAAGCGAAACAATGCGTCTTGCAAATAACACATAGTGCCGCCCCCCCCGGGATTCGAACCTGGAACCTCTAGCGTAACAGTCGGGTGTTTACACAACTGCGTCACCGAGGTCGAGGTCGTTTATTAGTTTTTTTTTTGTGGGTAGCTGCCATGTTCCTAATTGTGCCCGGATAGTGGCGACAGATTCGCAACCTGTCACACTGGGACTCAACATACACATGCAAAATGTTTTTAACACCTCTGCCAATCCCTCTCGAGGGATTAATTACGGCGTATGTTTAAGTTATGTGTGTTTCACAATGGCCAAGTAAGGTCCTGAATAGGCTACTTGAAACTTATCTGACGTATAAAAACATCGTAGGATATAAGTAGGATCGGTTTCAGTGTGAAAGTTCCTTAGGAAAGTGTTACTAGTAAAGAATGGGGTCTATTTAGAGTTACTTGGCAATTTATAGTCCCAATGAAACATGGACTCTTTTACTGTTTAAAACCTTATTGGCTAAGGTTTCTTTCGCTTTGTTGAAATTACCTTTATGGGGGAAAAAGCTATACGAATATTGACAAGAGGTAATTCTTGTCACTTTGTACGTAGAAGTATATCTTAGAAAATAATATGATTTCGATAGACAATACCGCTTAAATACAAATACAAAATTTTGAGGAGTGACAAAAAACGAATTAATTAAAAAATGAGTTTTATAACATTAATTGTGATTTTCCCACGTTTTTAAACACTCCCTTTTTTTGTTTTTTTGCTATCCGGTTGGATTTTTGCAACTCAATTTTGAGGCACTTCCCGATAAGCTAGCAGGCTGAAATTTTCAAATCCGATGACAATGCAATTTACAACTATAAAAAGGGCTGGACCGATTTTGATAAAATTTGTAAGGAGTGACTTTTGAGGCAGTTCCCGATAAGTTAGCAGGCTGGCAAAATCTAAAAACCCACGTTTTTAAATGTCCTAAAAATAACCCTACGGGGCTGAAAGAGAGGCCACTCAGAACGTGGGTGCGTATCTTTGCAAGTTACACCCACGATCAATACACGTCATGTAAATATATCCCATTAGTAATCCCTTAAATAATATACGCCCCCACGTTTTGAGTGGCCCCTCTTTCAGCCCCGTAGGGTTATTTACTTTATTTTACTTTACTTTATTTTATTTTATTCTCCACCGCTACTCTTTACCACAGCGTAAGGATTTATATTGAACTTGTTACGTGAAGCTTGATGTGCGGCCGTGTGTACTCAATAATCAGTCTTACCTTCTCTTGAACAAAATCCTTACTTTGATCCCCTATTTTACGCACTAAGGGGTTAAATTTAAAAAATCGTGTTTATCTTATATTCTTGACTTGTTGTAGATTCTGTTTTGAAATCAAAAAGTTTAGAGCTTTTGTGATTTGGTCACTGGTACATATACCTACCTAGTCAGGTCATAAATTCTGTCACATGTTTAATATAAAATAATTGAAACAAGTTTATTCATTATGTAACCATTTATATACCAAAATGAACTTAACAAAACATTGATTCTTATGACACTAAAGTTTATTCAAAATGACCTCCGTGATTTTTAATACAGGCCTTCAATCTGCGTTGACAGTCGTCTATCGCAGCACGAACGAGGTCCATCTCAATATCGGCGGCTGCCTTAATCAAGAATGTCTTGAGTGACTCCAAATTAGGATGAGGCTTTGAGCACGCCTATTCCTCCAAGTGTTGCCATATCTTGTAATCTAACGGATTCAAATCTGGACTGGTGGAGGGCCAGTCTTCGTGCCGGATGAAGTCGATTTCACGCGCCGCCAGCCAGTCTTGTGTGCTCTTCGCTCTATGAGCTGGCGCCGAATCTTGTTGGAATACCCAGTGCCTGTTCTTGAACATGGTATAAGAAACAGGTTCCACAAGGTTCGTCAGGACTGTATTTTGATACACAACTGCATTCGTTTTTACACCTTTCTCACAAAAATGTACCTCTGTTAAGCCCCAATAAGAAAGTCCCAACCATACCATGAGCGAGGATGGAAAATGACCTCGTTGGACACGCGGAATAGGGTTGCTCACTTCTTTACTACTGTGTGCGTACACCTTATCATTTTGTTTGATGAAGCTCTCTTCTACGGTAAAAAATTTTTCATCCGAAATCGGCATCTCTTCAGTCTCAAGTCCATTAGACGAGCATTTAAACGATGTCCTGTTTTTCTTCGATATGCCCGAAGCCCTAAGTCTTCATTTAACACCCTTTTCACCGTGGTTCTGCTTAACCCCATCTGAAGGGCCAACAGTTTCTGCTTACGTTTGGGATTTCTTTGAATTTGCGCCTTCACAGCTTTTATCACATCTGGAGTCCTAACAGACCGAGGGCGACCACTTCTTGACCTGTCATCTACACAAGAGTCTTCATTGTATCGTTTGATGGTAGGATAAACGAATCTTTTGGTTGTATTCAAATTTTTCAGTATGTCAAAAATTTGATTTGGCGCGTAACCACAACGATGCAACGCAATAACTGCAACACGGTCTTCTTTAAGCGTCCACACCATATTTAAAAATGAGTAAAATTCTAAAAAGTAAATATTTTTATTTTCATGAACAATTCGAATTCAATAAACTTTTTTGTGGCCAGCATTCTAAAAGAAAAGTTTTTACTGTGTGACAATACTTATAACCTGACTGTGTATATTATATCTTTAACGTATAATAAATGTGAGACAATACTTTTCTATAGCAAAAGGCCCCTGTTTTGTTAAGCGATAATCGGGTCGATTTTTAATCGTAGTCTTTTTGAGCGACTTTTCTATAACGTGGATATTTCACTATTGATTTAAATTTTCCTTCAAAAATCGGTTACTGAAAACGGTCGTGAAAGTCGAGCCTAAAATGTTTAGTACATAGGAAAAAAAAATATCAAGAACATACACTCTATCATACATAAATAAGCCACATCACGACACACGTTGACTCAGCCCTGCACTAAGATATAATCTTGTATCGCAGGCACTAAGCAGCGATATGGTATATACTATATATATAAGAATACAACATCCAAGACCGGTAAGCGAAACAATGCGTCTTGCAAATAACCCTTCTTGTGTCGGGGCTAAAAACCTAGAAGAAAATACTTTCGATTATCACATAATAATAACTACACGTATAAACAAACACATATACACTCGGCGTCAAAAATATCGCCCCTTTGCAAAAAATGTTTTCAACCATCTTTATTTCACTTTAATCTTGGGTCAAGTATTGACTTAAAGGTATCATTTGAAAGGTAATTTAATGGTTTTTATGGTTATAAAGAAAAAAATAAAGATTTCCTTATTTGTCAAAAAATATTGAAAAGACATTGTAAACAGTAAAAAAAAACATTTATTTCATCATACAAAACAATAACAAAAAAAAAACACAAAAAATTACAAAATAAAACAAAACTAATTTAAAACCTAGTGTTCCCCCCCTTGCCCTTATTACCGCCTCTAAACGGTCTTTCATCGATCGCACCAACTTTACAACCGATTCCTGCGGAATTCTGTCCCATTCCTCGATGACGGCATCTTCAAGTTCCTGCAGGGTGGTAGGGGCGACATCTCGTGACCGAACTTGTCTTTTTACCTCGTCCCAAAGATGCTCTATGGGGTTTAAGTCAGGACTTCTGGCTGGCCACGACAAAATAGGGATCCCAACCTCCTCCAGATATTCTCGCACAATTAAAGCTGTGTGGGATTGCGCGTTGTCATGCATTAATTTGAAGCCAGAGCCAACAAAACCCACATAAGGGACCACATGCTGCTCCAGTATTTCATTAATGTAGCGACCAGCAGTCAGAGACCCCTGGCCGCGAGTCCCTCTGGTCGATGAAACGCAGACAAGGTCGGTATTGCCATCTATAGAGATGCCTCCCCAGAACATGCACGAGCCACCTCCGTAACCCACTGTTTCTTCAATGCAGGCCTGAGCGAATCGTTCGCCCGACCTCCTATACACCCTTGCACGCCTGTCGTTGCAATAAAGGCAGACTCTTGTCTCGTCGGTGAAGAGAACCTGCCACCATTGCTCAAACGTCCAATCGACGTGATCTCGGGCAAATTGTAAGCGGTCTCTACGATGTGCTGCAGTCAACTTAGGGCCAGTAGCAGCCCTGTGAGCCCTAATTTATTTCTCCCGCAGTCTCCTTCTAATCGTAGAGACGCTAACTGAAGTCCTGCGAACTTCTCGAAGACGTTGTTGCACCTCGACAGCGCTAGAGAAGCGACTGCGCAGGGACGATGTCACAATGAAGCGGTCATCCCGCTCAGATGTGCAGCATCCCCGACCAGCTCCACGTCTTCTAACGAAGGCTCCAGTCTCCTGGAACCGCTGGAACACTCGTCGGACAGCATGGCGGCTCAAATTCAATTGTCGAGCGACATCACACTGTCGAACTCCTGCTTGCAGTAAAGCAACAACTTGAGCAGATTCAGCCGCGGTGGTCTCCATGTTTGAGGGTTGATTTCTTGCTTGAGCTCCTAAGGTGTGTCGTCTTCAAAGTCTGGATAGCGAATGACTGACATTTTACCCTGTCCAGGCATTTTATAGCTCTGGAACTGAGCTCAAGTCGCGACCCTTGAAACGAGTGTTTTGGTACATTTTCTTACAACTTCTTCGACATGGAAATTATGACGTTTAATTAAAAAAAAAACATGTTAATTGAAGGGATATTAAACAAGCTTTAATTTGACACCATGATCTATTAGCCAGAGTTCTTATTATAAAAGTTAGATGATCTTGATGCTGAATTTCAGCGAGGGGCGATATTTTTGACGCCGAGTGTAGATAAAAAAACTACATCCGAGACCTGTAAGCAAAAGTACTGTCTTGCAAACAAAACAACTCCACCTTCACCGGGATTTGAATCCAGAACCTCTAGCTTAGCAGTCGACTGTTTATTAATAAGTGTCCAAAAATATTAATCAACGCAATATTGTAGCGATATGATTTCGTGATGGACTACAAACAGGACTTCAAAGTCACGGCTTATTGCGATAAAGCCCGACTTTATTTAAGAAATTACAGAATAAATAAATTTTTGGATGCGGTATTTAAACTTTAAACGATTTTATACATCCTGTAGTCTTGTAAAGCAGGATTAATAGAAACAGACCTATATTTTTCGATTAAGGCTTTTGGTCAGCAGTCTTCCAGTTTTGATGATGATGATGATGATGGGAAATGAAGTACGCCAAATAGTTACATGTGTGTCTATCATGAGTTCCTTCACGTCAGGAAAAATAGATTACTACAGTGAATTTGAACTTGTGCAATCTCCAACTAGATGCTGGTCAAATTTTCTCGTACGCTGATGACACCGCCATTCTTTTTTCAGCTAAAGGCTGGGAGCTGTTAAAAACATATACTGAATTGGGCTTGACTAAAATTGCTTCTTGGTTGAATGCTAATTTTCTTACACTAAACATACAAAAAAGTAACTATATCTACTTCACCAAGTATAGCAGTAGCCAGCCCTCATCAGATTTTACAATACGAATCCATAAATGTCCACAAAACCATGATCATATCTGTTCATGTGCCGTTTTAAACAAAGTTTCAAATATATAATACCTAGGTGTCATGATTGATCAGTGCTTATCGTGGAATTCTTACATTGAATTGATCATAAGAACTAGAAAGCTTATATGGATATTTAAGTCACTACGCTATGTAGCTTCTGAGCATCTCCTGCGCCAAATCTACGTGTCTCTAGCTCAATCGATTTTATCGTACTAGTTTGGGGTGGGACTAACAAAACAAGATTGCTTGGTTTAAAAAGATCTCAGAGAGCACTATTAAAAGTTATGTATTTCAAGCCACGCAGATTCTCAACAGAAAATCTTTACTCCAATGCTGGGATCTTATCTGTAAGATATATTAAACGCCCTACTGAGAATACATAAAATAACAACATATAAACCTAACATTATCTCTAGAAGAAAACATTATGTTGTCCCACAAAAGCGAGTGAAGTCGGTTTTTGCTTAGAGACAATTTAGTAATCGAGCACCGGCCTTATACAACAGATTAACAAAGAAATAAACTTTTATCCTCTAAGCTATGCCAAGTGTAAGCTGCTACGAGTATCACAACATGGCTTAAAACTAAAAGCTATGCAGAGATTGAGTCACTAATTTGACATGCATTACTTAAGCTAGGTTTATTTTATAATCGGTAACGTCACACATACACTTTACACAAACACACATTCACACTCTCTCTCATATATACACACACGCACACTCGTACTAGGCAAGTTATAATAAAATGCATTGCGAAAAAAAAAACTATAGTAGTAAAAAGTCTAGGAAAAAAAGGAAATGCAGTTATGGAAGAGCAGACCTTCCTAGCACAAGCAAAACCTATTTTCTTAAATGGAAGTTCCGAACATATTTGTGTATTTCAGACTTAAGTTGCTGAAATAAATATTTTTTTTATTTTTTATTCGTCTGAGCAATCTTAACTCATTATCAAAGACTCGTACAAATTTGTAACTGTAGTCGCAAGCGGCAATCAAAGATGAAACTCATGATAGGCAAATTGTTACCATAGTTGCTAACTCTTCTTTTCATCATCATTCCCATTCATTTTCCTAAGCATTTTTTCTTGATATAATTTGGCAAACTTATTGATTGATGGACTTCACATAAACTTTTTTTTTGCCTTTATTCCAAAGGCGCATTAAATCTCAGAAATGTTACTGTGTTAAAACTCGTAACAAATTAAGGAGGAGTAGTTTAAATTGAGTGTAAAAATCTTATTATAGCTCTTCACAATTAATAATAATAATCACATCACGACACACAGATTAAATCAGCCCTGCACTAAAATATAATCTTGTATCGCAGGCACTAAGCAACAATATGGTATAAACTGTAAACATCTAAGAACGTTAATCGAAACAATGATCTTGGAAATAGCACAAAGTAGCGCCCCTACCGGTATTCGAACCGACAACCTCTAGCGTAGCAGTCAGCTGTTTACGCCACTACGCCACCGAGGTCTTCGTAATTGTCAAATTTATCACTGCTTCAAAATACTGATCAACAGAAAGGAGCCGTTAATTTTCATGGTAAATTTTTTAAGCCACAAAATACCGCATCCATTATTTTATTGGTTGAACGTCTTCAATATTGGACTTTATCTTTGTATTGCCAGTCTTCTTTAATTCAACACGGACGCCATTTTGTTTGATATTGTTCGCGGATTTCGGATCATACTTCATTCATTTGTACTGGATATAATAATGAACGAAAATTTTGACGAGGAATAATTCTTAAGCCGACCAATGTTAGACTTTGACTATGATAAATGTTTTCAGTGACTTTATCTTCATTTGATAACTTTAAATTGACTTCATTTTGAGTTCCTTGACAATCTTGACTCGTTGCTCGATTATTCAATGCTGTATAAGTTGTAAGTTTAATTGTCATCGGATATTTTAAATGTTTGTAATTTGATGTACAATTTTTGTAATGGATGTAAATAAATTAAGAATATAGATTAAACAGCCGAAATTGATCAACAAATAAGGGCGTGTGCCCTTTTATTATAATATGGCTAACCATTTAAAATTTTACGGTGGACGTGGTAGCTCAGTTTGTTACGTGTCTTGTTAACCGACCGACACGACCCAACAGGTCGAGGGTTCGAGTCTCGGATTGCCGTACGTTGTAGCTGCCATGTTCCTCAATGTGCCCGGGTAGTGGCGACAGATTCGCAACCTGTCACACTGGGACTTAACATAAACATGCGAAAGGCGGTTGCGAACACCTCTGCCAATCTCTCGAGGGATTACGGCGTGAGTTTATGTATGTATATATAAAACTAGCGCTTGCCGGGTAAGCGTTGTTTTGCCACATAAATAATTTTAAAATGGCTATTAAAAAATAGGGGTTGGTGATAAAAGGGTAATAATTTAGGGTTGTATTTATTTTTAATGCGATATAATAAAATAAACAAAAAAAAAAATAAAAAAAAATGTTAAGGGTGGACAACCCTTATCACTAAGGGGTATGAAAAATAGATGTGGGCCGATTCTCAGACCTACTAAATATGCTCACAAAATTTGATGAGAATCGGTAAAGCTGTTTCGGAGGAGTACGGGAACGAACATTGTGACACGAGAATTTTATGTGTATAAATAGGACTAGCTGACCCCACAAACGTTGTTTTGCCATAAAAAAAAAAATGATTTTGGCCGATTCTCAGACCTACTCAATATGCTCACAAAATTTGATGAGAATCGGTAAAGCCATTTCGGAGGGGTACGGGAACATTGTGACACGAGAATTTTATATATAAGATTTAACCACCATACATTTTTACAGGCAAAAATTTATTATACACACAAATTCTTTAACCAGGACTCGAAATCGAACCCGAGATACCTAGATTCGCAGAGTTACTACCATACACTGAATGACTCAACTATATATAACCGTAGAAATAGCATTCCGAACCGATGGTTGTAAAAAAAAAATGACGATTTGAAAGTGCTTATTTTAAGTCTAATCGAATAAAAAACATTTTGACATTGACATTGACATATCTACTATATTTCTCATAGATCTCCATAAATCAAGCGAAAAAGCACTTTGAAATGGTTTCTTTAAATGAAAAATAAACTGCTTCGTTATGTTGCAGTCAAAGTACAACAAAAAACATTTTAAAACATGCCTACAGCATAATTCAAATATATATGGAATATTTTTTCAATAATAAATTAGTAGATTCGAGTATATTTGCGATGACTGATGATGAATAATAATAATAATCTGGATTGAACTGATGATGAATGGTTTGTTCCTAGTATATACAATACTGGGATACCGGGATCCAGAAATACCGGGATAGCGGGATCCCGAAATACTGGGATCCCACAAACATTGTGTGGGCACGTAAGTTTTGCTGAATTCCGTGCGGGATAAACAAGAAGTGAAGATCTGGCAATAATAATTTTAATGTTTTAATAAGAATGGAAATGAACTATTTTGAATCAGATGATCAAAAGGCACTTCCAATTCATTTGTAATGCTTTCATGATGTACCAACAAGCGTGGAAGCAGAACGAGCATTTTCCGTTGCTGGTTATACATGCAAAGTCAGAATCCGGTTAGTTGAGAAACTTATCATTGAAATTTTTCGAGCGACTTTTAAAATCATAAATAATGATGTTCTAACATTTTCTTTAATATCTTTAAAAAGTATAAAAATGTATTTTTTTTAATTTCCTACATACTTTTTTTCATTTAAGTCCCTTTAAATGTTAGTTATTCATAATAATTTGCGATGTCTCTCCAATTCGCGTGATCCCGCGGGATTCAAAATGTACGGTTCCGCAAAAATACAGGGGCTAAAATTTCTTACTGGATTGTATTTCCTAGTTTGCTCGATACTTCGTCCGCTTAGAATTTGTAGTTTTGAAAATTGTTTTTAAATTTCAACCTAAAACTACATTACTGATATCGATATTTCTTCAATTAAAAGTTTCAAAGATCATTCTTTATATTTTCCCTGGAGAGGAGCTGGCAGATGTGCCACACACCGCATTTCGCATGTTTATGTTGAGTCCCAGTGCGACAGTTTGCGAATAAGTCGCCACAATCCGGACACAATGAGAAACAGGGTAGCTACAACGTACGAAAACCCACGACTTGAACCCTCGACCCGTTGGGCCGGGTTTGTCGGTTAAGTAAGTCACGTCACACTGAGCTACAACGTCCTCACTTACCACGTCTTCGTATTAAAGCTAATATGTTTTTAGTTGCTTTAAAACCTTTTAATTCTGTATATCTATTTGTACGACTTTGAGAATTGCTATGGGTTTTACACGCTCAGTATTCTGTAATCAATAACATAAAGCCTAGGGCTTTATCGGATAATTATGGTTGTTTGATCTACAGTCAACGTACGCAACAACTGGGATGACATCGCGTCCGCGCCTGTATGGCTGTGGCTGTATAGATGCGTTGACAAAACACAACGTATATTTAAAAGAAAAATGGGAGGACAAAGGGCGGGAAGAGAAAAAAATTGTACACGAATTATATACGAAAATTAAAATTATTGTCTATAAATATCCTGAGCTTATTGATATCATCAAAGAGTGGTCAAGAATGATAATTAGACAGGTAACAAAACGACCAAGCTAACTTTACTGACTCCAACGCAAACTACACGTTAACCGCTGTAGAACTTCTTAAATGGCATTACTGTAAGCATTGTTCCACGGTACATTTAATTGCGTTTCTCAGTATTTGAGCTAAACGAATTCCATGAAGCGATTTAATTTTCTCCTCGTCCTTTGAATTTAAATGTTCCAGATTTTTTTTCCCGTCCAACTCAGATTTTAAGGTTATGCCTCGCTGTCAGGCTGACAGTTACCTTTTTAGGGGTTGAATAACAAAACTTTTCCTTATAGGTTATATTAAAGCATTGATACTGCATGTATTTTAAGTCAGTAGTGACTATAAGTCTAGTTGGTTGTAACATAGGGATCATGAGGTTGATACCACCATCCTTTTTATTTCTACCGTGAAGCAGTTCGTTCTGAAACATTATGGGCATAGTTGAGTCAATAGGCGACCTCGGTGGCGCAGTGGCGTAAACAGCCAACTGCTACGCTAGAGGTTTCGGGTTTGAATCCCGGTGGGGGCGGGACTTTGTGTTATTTGCAAGACGCATTGTTTCGCTTACCGGTCTTGGATGTTGTATTCTTATCGATGTAGTATATACCATATCGTTGCTTAGTGCCTGCGATACAGGTTTTTAGGATACTTACTGCAGGGCTGAGTCAATGTGTGTGTTATGATGTGGTTATTATTATTCTCTTTATTTATTTCAGTACATAGTTTAGATTTTTACAATATTTATATAAAAGTAAAATAAAGCACAGATACAAAATATAAAACACTATAAAAACCTAAACTAGAGTGCCACCGGAAGCGGGGCAGTGCTCAAACTACCGGTGGTTAGGGCTGCAGAGAGAGGAACCTCCGGACAATGCGCGCCGTGTCTAGGAGTACTGCCTTCTGTATCTGACCCTTGATCCAGCTATCTAGCGAGAGTCTCTTCAGGTGTTGGTCGAGACACGTGAACACTGTGCGTTATGTGAAACGTTGTTTTATTTATAATAATAATAATAATCTTTATTGAATTTCTTTTGCCACCTCAGTGGTATAAAAACGAGCAGACCTATCAATTATGAGTCGTATTTGCACATGATAGGTTCCTTACTATCGAACAAAATAAAAGTAAGTTCTTTTTCGAAAATGATAGACTTTTGAAATAATTTATACTGGCAACAGAAATAGACATTCTTTGTAAATTTTGAGAGTCTAGATTATAGTTCACACCGCTTACGGACGGACGGACAATGGCACAGCGGTTTAGTATTTGGATTCACGGTATCTTTTTCACGGGTGAGGAACCCTAAAAGTGACGCAGCAATTATATCAATAACTCGGTGCTAAGCAATCGACTGCAAAAAAAGTAGATATTTAAGTACTCCTTACATATGTAAATATGTAACCCACTGGAGTGTAAATACCCTCTCAAACAGCCCTTTACGACCCCTATTAGTTTTACCCCTTTTTACCCTCTTTGTGAACTCTTAAAAATCCTGACAAACATAATAATAACAATAATACGGTTTTATGTTTTATTATACAGTGACATAACTAAGAAGATATTTGTATTTTTATGAGAAAAAATGTGTTAAATTTAAGAATTCTTTGAAATGATGGCCACGCTTTTTACTATCGCACCCTTCGCCGTCGTCATGGAAACCAACTTTACACCTCAGAGACAAATTGTTCGCGAACCGTTCGCTTTCATAGAAGCTCCCACCCGCGAACGCTCAAGGCTGTGGAATGAACTTCCTGGCATGGTTTTCTCAAGTGACTGTAGCATGGGTTTCTTCAATAAAGGTGTTTTAGGTTGTCAAAGGGTCGGCAACGGTATTGCAAACGTCTGTAGGCTGCGGTGACTTAAGCAGTCACTCACAGTCACAGAACTAGAAGTTATAACTTAGTATTTAGTGTAAACCCATACTTTGCTAAGGTTTCGTAAAGCTAAGCATACTTTATTTCACGTCAAGTCAGAAAAAGACGGCAATACCCTCAGGTGTTACCATTTCTGCCCAAATTTAAATAGTGCCTATATTTTTTCCGTTATCAATGGCAACCCCTATCGGGATTTTACAACCCACCTCTGCGTTTTATGACCTGGCACATCTATAAATTAAGTTCGACAAATTTGACTTGACACCTCACAAAGGGAGAATCCCTGGGAATAGTGTATTCTCTGAGATAAAGAGGGATCATCTTACATTGGCTCCAGGGATGTGAGTGAAAAGCAATCTGATGATGTAAAACGTATTGTCAAAGATATTGAGAATAATCAGGTTTTTCCACGCAAATACCTAACATTAAATGCTTTATTTATTCAGATTTATCTAAATGTTTGATATTTGTATAATGTTGATCTCATTATTTATAGAATTTTATAATTAATTTCATAGTAGAAAAAATATATATGTACGTATATATCAGCGCAAGACAATGAGCACAAATAAAACGCAAGCAGGCTAGCAACGAAATGATTTATTACCGCCGAGGCGTGGGTCGGAGGGGAGGTGGCGGGGACGCAGCCCGTTCCATCAACTAGCATACACAACAGAAAACAAACGAATATTAGAGCAGTAATCTTATATTAGTTGAGGATTGAGGGCCCATTTTGAATAGTGAATGAAAATTCTAAATGTGAAAGTTTAATTATTAAAAAAATTACAAAAACTAGTTTTTTTTTTTTTTTGGATTTAAGTGAATGGAATAATAGTATAGGAATAATTCGGTGGGGCGTTAAACTCACGCGGTAATCCCTCGAGAGAGGCAAAGGTGTTAAACATCGCATTTCGCATGTTTATATTGAGTGACAGGTTGTGAATCACCGCACACAGTTTATTATTTATTATTATTATTTATTATTATCCGACACAAAACACACGCCAAAACGTTTCCTTAAACATGAGTACAGCATGAAACCGCTATCCTATCAAAATTTGCTTAGCTTTCAACTAGAAAGGGATAAAGGAGTTTTATTTATTTTATATAAACGGAACACTCTTACGAAAATTATAATAGTTTATCAACCAATTACCTTGATCCAGCGGGATATTGGTTTAAATTTAAGTGATCCGATTAATGATTCAGTAACGATGAATCCGTTTAATTCGCCGAGGGTCATCTTAATTTATTCAAGCTGTTTATTTTGGATGATTTTATCATTTTAAGGAAATGTAATCTTTGTATACCGTTTATGGTCCTAATATAATGGTTTAGCGAATTATATCGCCCGATGTTAGAATGCAATAGTTGAAAATAAAAATGCAAGTGAATAAAGAATTTACCAAAAAGGATTTCATGTACTTAACACCACAAAAATATATTTTCTATTTATTACATCAATTGTAAGGGAGCCCTTTATTTTCTTTGTGTTTTAAGTATTTGCTGTTATAGCGGCAACTGAACTAGACTTTCTCTGAAAATTTCCTAAGTCTAGTTATTATGGTTTGTTAGATTAAACCCGCTGACTGACGGTTGGACGGCCAGCGGAGTTTTATTAATAACGGCCCGTTTTTCACCCTACGGGTACGGAACCCTAAAAATTACACTGGAAACATCGATGAGTCTCTTGAATCGTAATAAATATATAGTCATAAATATACAGTATACTTGAAAACTGGTCAAGTGCGACTCGGACTTGCACGCGACTTAGGAAATTTTCAGAGAAAGTCTAGTTCAGTTGCCGCTATAACAGCAAATACTAAAAATACAAAGAAATTAAAGGGCTCCCTTACAATTACGTAATTTTTTCAAAATTTTTCGCTTGTTCTTTTTTTTACGAAATCATCCAAAAAGAACATGATAAGCTTATAAGATGGTACGATCATGCGACTCCGACTCAAACTTGACTGTTTTTCTTATTTTTCGTTAAAACAGCCATTAAAATGCACATTTTGTGAAAATTACAACCGTTTGCTATTTACGGTTTAGGATATACATCCCAGTTTTAGCCAAATCATTTTAAAAAGTATTTAGTTTAGAATTATTGGATAAAATTGAAAAGCAAAAAAGATTATAATTGACTTACACATTTAAATGATTTAAACATGAGAGAATTGAAGTGATCGTGATAAATCAAGGCAAGACTATATTACAATATGCGTGTTAAAAAATGTTGAACAAAAGCAGAATATTATCAGATTTGGCACTTTTCGTTTTGGCAGGTTTTTTTTGCACAGAGGACTTGGTAGCTCAGTTTGTTACATGCTTTGGATAACCGACCGACCAGAGGGTCGAGGTTTTGAGTCTATGTACCGTATGTTGTAGCTGCCATGTTTTAATGTGCGCGGATAGTGGCGAGAGATTCGCAACCTGTCACACTGGGACTCAACATAAACATTAGAAAAGATGTGTAGCAATCACCTCTCCCAACACCTCTCGAAGGACTATGGCGTGAGTTTATTTACTCGTATGTATGATAAGTAATGTTGAAACTTTTAAAGCTAGAGCTATTCCTCAATTCTCAGTACTTAAACAGCTCGGCCAGACCTATCAATGTTAAACATTAAATCACTAATCCCACTGTCAATGTATTATAAATTCGTGACACGATATCAATTTAACGGACTACAGGGCTTAGATACGCTTAATAGTAGGGATACTAAAAGATTTTCCCACGTTTTTATACGCTCACTTTCTTGTTTGTTTGTCGTTCCGGTTGGATTTTGCAACTCAATTTTGAGCCACTTCCCGATAAGCTAGCAGGCTGAAATTTTCAGAGTAGCTTCAAACCCGATGGCAATGCAATTTACAACTATAAAACGGCTAGGCCGATTTTAATAAAAATCTGAATGGAGTGACTTTTGAGGCAGAAAAAAATAATAAATAAATTTAAGAATCTAAAAACCCACGTTTTTAAAAGTCCTAAAAATAAGAAAATAACCCTACGGGACTGAAAGAGGGGCCACTCAAAACGTGGGGGCGTATCTTTGAAAGTTATACCCACGATCTATACACGTCATGTAAATATATCCCATTAATAATCCCTTAAATAATATACGCCCCCACGGTTTTGTGGCCCCTCCTTCAGCCCCGTACCCAACATGGGTTTTTAGATTTTTTAATCTATTAATTATTTAGGTATGGGAACAGCGAAATATGCTGTATGTAGTGTGTATAAACATTTACAGCTGGTAGACCTACGTGCGAGATCGTCTGGGTTGGTACCACCCTCCTTTCTATTTACAACGTGAAGCAGTTTGCTGTGTTTCGGTTCGAAGGATTGGAGAGCCAGTGAAATTACCGGCATGAGAGGTACAACATCTTTGCGTCTACATGGGCAAGGCGTAGGCGGTGCTCTTGGCGTTCCACAACACCAGGGGCATCGTCGTGTCAATAGGCGGAGGTATCACTTTCCATTAGGTGAACTGTTTGCTTGTTTGTCCGTGACTTTATATAAAATAAATGATGTAGTCCAATATGATATCTTTTATTTCCTATAAATACAGGGTGGGGCACAGAAACTTTCTTATTTGAAATAACAAAAATGATTAAAGATATCATTTCAATACTCTGTATACACATAGTGTTAACAACCACATAATAGTAACCAAATCACGACACACACATTGACTCAGCCCTGAACTAGGATATAATCTTGTATCGCAGGCACTAAGCAATGATATGGTATATATTACATAGATAAGAATACTACATCAAAGACCAGAAAGCGAAACAACATACCTACAGATTATTTTTTCAGTTTTTGAAAAAAAAAATTGAATCTGGTGTCCGTTCTGGCCAATACATCTAGAGAGGGCACACCCGCCACTCTGTCCCACCACTGCAACTCTTGTTTATCAGGATCAACAGTGGCGTCCTTTGATCGACTAATCAACGATTAATGCAGCTGTGCACTGACGCACAAGCTGTGCCCGGACAGGCTGTCTTGGGACCCGCAACGAACTTAATCAGAAGAAATAGGAGGTAGTAAGAAAGCGGTTTCAGACTTCCCTCCCAGCAAAGCGGAGACAGCAATTGAAATGGGTCTGAAGCCCAAAAATCTAAAGGGGAGACAGTCAGGAGACGCCTGACCGTCTAAACACCACGGTATACCACTAACTAACAGGGGATAAATTAGATACTAACCTAGATCTTACACCAGTAATATTGGTGACAAAACTTTTTGAACGCACGGCACTACATCTAGAGAGTCGAAATTTGAACTTTTGGTTCAATCTGTCCAGCAATATTGAGTCGACATTGGCATTATAAATTCAGTGTTTTCGGACTTTTCAACGCTTTATAATATTTCTAGCGACCCGCCAAAGCTTCGCACGGATATTATGCATGTATTATATCAATATAAACCTTCCTTTTTGAATCACTCTATCTATTAAAAACCGCATTAAAATCCGTTGCTTAGTTTTAAAGATCTCATACATAGGGACAGACAGCGGGAATCGACTTTGTTTTATACTATGTAGTGATGATATGGAAACGCAGATACACATAGATATATTCCTTTTTGTTCTTAATGTATATGTATATGTATATATTTATACACCTCATTGGCACAATATCATATCATAAGCAATAATTTAAAATTAAACAAGACATAAACAAAGAACATGCGCTTTTTTTTTGCTTTTAAAAATTATTTCGTATGTAAATATACTTTAATAAAATAGCTTTGTATTTGTTCAAGTTATCTTAATAAGTTAATATAAATTAAATTTCTGTTTTTGATTCCGTATCTTAACACAATAACTATACAATTAGTCAAGGCAGACACGAAACATGGTCACCTTCATAGTACCCGTACAGATAATTCTATTATAATATTCCTAATAGTAACGGTATCAAATGTACTGAGGGCAAATTAATAATAATATCAATTTTAAAAACGAACATGTTATGATTTTTCATATATCATCATCATCAGCCGGAAAACGTCCACTGCTGGGACACAGGCCTACCCCAAGGTCTTCCACACCAGATTGGTCCACCATGCCTGGCTTGGCCTGCCTTCTGAGACGCTGTGAGTTCCGGTACGCGATCACTGCACTGCACTGCAGAATTTTTCGGACCCATCTTTCTTCCGTTTGCAATGTACCCTGTACAATGACACTTAAAATTTGCAATTCTGCTAGCTATATCGTCGACCTTGGTTCTTCTTGGGATCTTATCATTCCGGATTCGATCACGGAAAAAACACCGAGCATAGCCCTCTTCATTGCTCTTTCAGTGTCTTTAAGCCTTTTTATAAAGGCCATTGTAAGGGATCACATCTTAGAAATACTCCAAAAAATCACCAATTGTGTGAATAACGTATGAATTGTAACGTAAGAATAAATCTTGACGAGATTTTTAGAATGCGAGCGCATCGATCGTGTCAATCGCATCATCCGCGCCCAAACTGATGATGTCATCTAAAATCATCTAAGGTTTCTGGGGTTCTTCCAGATTCTCAAGATTTAACCGATTTAACGCGGGAAGGTGTGAAAGGTTACATAGGATTTTTTTATAAAGTATTCTAAAATTATTTTCGTCCGATTCTTACGTTCGGCTCGGATAAATGTGCGTTCACCTTAATTAGAGAGGTTGCCTGCGACTTCGTCATTTCGGGATACACCCGCCACTCTGTCCCACCACCGCAACTCCTGTTCACCAGGGTCAACAGTGGTTGATCACTTGATCGTGATGGTTCCCCAAATGTTTCCGACCGGAACGATCCAGCCCCCTTAGGAAAATACCCTTTTCCACAAGCGTTAACGAAATGTATGGAAATGACATTAAAACTACTTAAATTGAGCACGAGGAAATGTCATTTTTATTTTTATTTCCCGCGAGTGTTAACGTTGACAGAAAAAAAAACTGTACAATTAGCGAAAACGCTTACGGAAAACGTCTATCACAATGCCTTTGGGCCCGTGGTCGCCACTCCAAAACCTTTCTTCTCCAACGGTCATAGTAATACGAGCTATACCAGGTAAAATATAATGCAAGTGTAGGATAGTGTTCAACATATTTATAAATGAAGTGATGGTCCTTTGATCGAATAATCAACAAATAAAGCAGCTGTGCAATGACGCACAGGCTATGCCCCTACACACTACCGGCTGTCTTGGGATCCGCAACGAACTTAATCAGAAGAAATAAGAGGTAGTAAGAAACCCTCCCAGCAGAGCGAAGACAGCAATTAAAATGGCCCAGAGGCGACTTTGTCTGCGTATAATTAATTTTTAAGCATGCACTATAAAAGGAATAATACTTACTGAGGATAATTTCGATCAACTTATCTTCCACAAATATTTATCTTCAGAATATTAGTATAAATTAATACAAAACTTATTGTGTGAATTCTGTGCAAACTGTACTGAATAACGTAAAGTTAAACAATTAGGGGAGATGTGTGTTTTAGTTATTATCCTTAGCCTATCAATATGTTACTGGAACTAAACTGGAAGTACAGAAGTTTATATACACAACTATTAATGACACACCCTTCTCAATTTTCAGTTTATTTATCGTTATTATATTTTTTACTCGTTTTACAGTGAATCGCATTTATCGAGGTTTTTTATTATTAAAATTCATTATAATTGATAGGTTTTATATGGACCGAGTTTTGTTTTATTTTGCATTTATCTTTAAGCAAAGTCATATGCTGTGATGTCTTATGAAATATATAGTGAATGAATTACCGTGTTTTTGACTTTTCCAGAAGTTGCGCCACGTTCTGTACTGTTGCGAGTAGGCAAATTTATGACAGACCACAGCTTTTCCCGTTGAAGTCGACACCTTCCCGGTCCACCTTCAGAAGGCACAAATTTTTGCCAGACTTCATATGTAATATAAGAAAAACTTTGATAGCGCGATTCAGAATAAGATCAACGCCATCTGTTAATCAATAAATAAATCAATTGGACACATAGCTTATGTTATGTTTCATTTTTCCTAGCTATTGATATGACTAACAAATTATGCAAGTTATGCAACGAGAACACTGTGCTCAAAGTGTTTAAAGATTTGGATCCCTGGCAAAAAAAATCTCCAGGGGCGGTTTTTTACCATCCAAACCACGTGGCTAATCAAGTAATTTTATTACTAATTGACTAAAACAATGTGCTGGCATTATTCCGTGATATTAACAAAACAATGTGCTTATGTATCTCCAATTAATTCAAAAACTACTGCATTTTATTAAAGGTCTTTCAAATGAAAATTCGAATGATCAGTTTTTAAGGATTCCTTGAATCAAAATGGCCGTCACGTCTGACACCAAATTCAGTGAAGGCAAATCGTTCGAATCTTCATAGGTAACTGTAACTGAAAATTTGTAAAGGTTTTGATACCAATTTCGAACTTATTGTTAAATTCACTCACGTTCAGTGTTCCGTACATTAGAGATGACCTCGGACTGTTAAGATATGGAGGTGCCAAAGTAATACAATTAACATTTGGTTTTATAATAAAAGGCCCTTGTCACTGAACAACCGACCCGCCTAGTCAATAAAATATTTACAAAGTAGATAAATTATTAATAAAAAATAGTTACCATAAACAAGGTTGCATATCTTAAAATTATAGAAAGAAGGTTCTTGTATAACTTATAGTAACGAATGTCGAAGATTTTTGTTTTTTTTCTCGAATATTCCCATTGAAGTAATATGTACTGCGTACTAGAACAGCCATCTTGAACAAAAAGTGTGCGCCAAAACTTACATGAGCCACAGACTCGAAACAGCTGAACAGGGAGAACAGGGTTTAGGTTAGGTACAGAATAGTCTGCAATATCTCATTACTATACACGAAGGGCATAATAGCTTAGGACCATAAAGCGTCTAGCTTTGTTGAGCTTCAAAAAACTAGTGAAAGATGCTAACATCCACTCATCCTTAGTGGTACAATAAGTCATTTTATACATATATATCTCCATAAATTTACCCACTCGTAGCCAATTTCAAGATATCAGCTGAAAGAACACAGTTTTATGTCAATGGTTATAAAACATTGAAGTGACTCTCATAGAATTGTCTTTTTTTCCTGTTGACATCCAAAACCCTGTTAACCAGCCAAAAGTTTTATAAAACGCATCCAATCGAATGAAGTTTTTTGGCAGATCCCTCTTATTCTAGCTCCATAGCTAAATGATCCAATGGGTTATGGTAAATAGTAACATATTCAAACTTGGTTCAGTCGTTAGGCGCATTGTGATTGGTTGATCCCTGTACGTGTGTGTGCGTCCGATGTAATATGTTGGAAATCGATGGACGCGTTGAAAATATACAAGTATGTCTAAATTAATGGGAATTTATTTAGTAACGTTGGGAGTTTAAGAGACTTTATAAAAGCTGTTATTTTTAAAAAATGTGGTAATACTTGTTTTTATTACGATGGATTATGTTTGATGATTAGAACATAGATAGATTTAGACATAAGAACGTAGCAAAATTGTTATTTTATCTTAAATTCAAATTAATGCGCCACCTGAAGATATCAAAGTAGAAAGCGAAAATTTTACACGAGAATTCTTTGCCTGCCGATGTATTCCCTGACCAATATAACTTGGGCCTCTTTAAGGCTAGAGTGAATAGGTTTCTCCTAGGCAGGCATGATCCACCTTAGACCTCATCGCCGCTTAACATCAGGCGGGTTTGGGATCAAATGCCTGCCTGGTCATGAATAAAAAAAGTCCTTTTATATTATGGAAAATCGATTAATAATCTTTAATTTTTTTAAATAAGTCGCTCAATCCCATAGTATAAGCACACATGGAAACAAGAAGTTTCGTCTTCAATGAGTATTTATTAATTAAAATTTTATAGTTTTGTTTATTATTTGTATTTTTTAATCCGATGTTGCTTTTTATTCGAACAATTAAATATAAGGTCTAATTATTATTATATTCTATTTTATCGTTCATGATTTTTTATTTTATAGAATGCAAACACCGCAATTAATTAACCACATAACCATGTCACGACACACATTGACTCAGCCCTGCACTAAGATAATCTTGTATCGCAGGCACTAAGCAACGATATGGTATAAGCTACATAGATAAGAATACAACATCCAAGACCGGTAAGCGAAATAATGCGTCTTGAGATATTATTTAAATGTCCTGCTTATGTATTATGCTTATCAATGAGATCATCGTTTATCTTGTTTGTGGTATAGTAGGTAAATAAATAAATGATCCTGGCGGAAAACAAGTGACTATACGTTTAATTTTTGACAACCACGAATCCTTGCAAATATTATTAACGCAAAAGTATGTAAAAATATTTATTTATTTAAAAAGTCCACGGCACTCTTTACTACAAGTATACAAAACAATATCAAAATAAACCAATTACGTATTGTAAATTAATATGTATGGATGTCTGTTACTCTTTTAGGCAAAAACTACTGAATCGATTTTAATTAACCTTTACTATAATATAGCATTATAAATCAGAATAACGCAAAGGCTATATTTAAAAAGATAATGTATGAATTGTCCGAAATGAAATTATAAATGTCAACTAATTAAAAATCCTATCAGAAACATTTCCGACATCTATTCGGACAAAGTCGCGGGCAAAAGCTAGTTGCCCATAAAGGCCGCACCCATCATTCCACCAAATCACCTTCTATAACTTGAGGACTTTGCCAAAGAACGTGACCTCATTAAAAGGTTGACATCTCAACCCATCCCTTCAAAGAACTTGAAATTCTGGGAACATGACTCGTGAAATTCAAGTTAGAAAGCATGGCTTTGTTTAAACATTGGGGTGCATATAATTGTTGGCAGCGCTCACGTTGTAAAATGTGTTGCAAGCTTTTATGAGGTACAAAGGTGTGAGATAAAAAATAAACCCCTTCATAAAACCATTATATACAAATTACTATTTACCTTAACCTACATGGAATCGCGTATCTCATAACTATGTACTGATAGAACTATGTACAGTACGTAATTGGAATCGACCTGAGTACCTACCATAGGTTTACCTTCTATTGACAGCAGTTATAAATTTGTATGAATCTTTGTAAAGCGCCTCTAACGGATTGACGAGGAATTAAGAATGCTCATGCAAAATTCAATGTATAAATCTGTTACCTGACGTGTGTGGGATAACTGTACGAACTCATGGTAGACAAACTGATGAATTTTTATTTGAAGTGTGTTTTTATTTGTTTGCCTGATGAAAGGAATTAATTATATATTTTTTAAATTTTTGTTATTTGCAAAACAACAAATACAAATAAAGTGTTAATGTTTGCCGAAGGGAATATTTGTGTAACATATTGTTACCTAATAACAGGTTCTTTCGGTACTAACTTGTGTAATCAGGTGACCAAAATACATATTGCTTCAATGTTATTTTTTTCACGTCTTCAAGTCGATTTAGTATCTATTTTCTTGGGAAACTCTTCCTTCGGCCACTATTTTGCATTCCATATATTTCTGAATGCTTATACAGTTACGGCCATTTATTAATGATTGGCATCCAAAGTAGTTCCACAACTACCAATCATCACTCTATGATTGCGGCATTTTAAGACGATAGTTCTGACCCATTTCAATAGTGACGTGAAATTATGTCAGTTCATCGTTTTATAAATAAATAAACAACATCTGCGACACACCCATTAACCTAGGCTTGCAGTATGGTAAAAAATTGTGTCACGGGAACTGAGCAATGATATGTTATAAACTACATAGATAAGGATACTGCATAAAGACCGGTAAGCAAAACAAAGTGTCTTGCAAATAATACAAAGTTCCACCTCCGGGATCGAGCCCAGAAACCATAGATAGCATAGTCGGCTGTTTACACCACTGCACCACATAGGTCATCAAAATGAATGAATGGAATGTAATTCATGTATGAGGTCGTGATATCTCAGTGTTACGTGCCTTGATTAACCGACCGATCCGACCCAATAAGGCGAGAGTTTGAATCTCGGGTTGCCTTAAGTTGTAGCTGCCATATTCCTCATTCTGCCCAGATAGTGGCGACAGATTCGCAACCTGTGACAACTGGAACTCAACATAAACATGCGAAATGCGATGTGTAACACCTCTGCCTACCCCTCTCGAAGGATTTATTTCGGCATGAGTTTATTTTCTGTTTATGAAATGTAATTAAGTGTTATTGATTGTACCCTTTAGAGTTGTCAGCTTTTTTAAAAATATTGTCTGCATAATTTATCATAATAAAAACTTCAATAACGTTTCTGTCAATTTTAAATTACACTATAAATCAAATCAGCATCATGAAATTACTTTGCGTATCTTATTCGGCATGTCATTCGAATTTATCAAAGATATTTTTTTCTGCAGCTACGAACTTCAATTTCTATGATAATGTTTACTTAAAATACAATTTTTGTGTTATGTTTTTGAATGTAAAAGGTTATAGAGAGGTTGTTCTGTGAATAGATATTGTAAAGTGGCATATAGCTGACTGCTACGCTAGAAGTTTCGGGTTCGAAGCCAGGCGGGGGCAGAATTTTTGTATTATTTGCAATTGTTTCGCAACAATAAATTAAGCATATCACGTCTCACACATTGACTCAGCCCTGCAGTAAGTATCGTAAGAACTTGTGTTACAGGAACTAAGCAACGATGTGGTATAAACTGCATAGATAAGAATACAACATCCAAGACTGGTAAGCGAAACAATGCGTGTTGCAAATAACACAACTTTCTGGGTGACTCGAATCCAGAATCTCGAGCGAAGCAATCCGTTGTTTACTCCACTGCGCCACAGAGGTCGTTAATATTAAATGATTACAGTTTCTTTATGTATGGATTCCAGTATATTTTGTTTTGTTTAGTAGTCTTTTATTATTTATTTTACTATAAAATTCATTACATTATTTTCTTTTCTATTCTGTTAAGATAATATATATTCATTGTTAGGACATGATTAAAATGCTTGCTCCCGCGAACGCTGAGGCTGTGAAATGAACTTGTTTCCCTGGAGACTACAGCTGAGGGTTCTTAAAGAAGGCTTTAAAGATTTTAGTGTTGGGAACAGATGCGTGATGCCTCTGATATTGCGAACGTCCACACGCTACGGTGACCGCTTACCATCAGGCGGCCGTATGCTTGTTAACCATTTTAGTGGTAGGTTAATAAAAAAAACTAACCAAATCCTCTGTTACTTTTTTTAAACTTTCCCAAACTTCGAAATACCTAATATAATGCTTCCAAAGTCACAAATCCCGAGCATTTTTGAAAACTTCCGAGACAAGTCAAAACTGTTTTTAAAGTGGACTTTTGACTTCTTCACCTCTTTGAACAGTTTGAGATTTCTTGGATCCTGTTCTTTTCACTAGTTTTGTTATGAAATATCTGTTTCAACTTATTCCATACAAATAAACTTAATGAAGGGCAAATCAACACTGCGTTCAACAATTTACAAATCAAAATGTTTCACAAAGCAAACAATGTTTTTTTTAGCTGATTCTCTGTTTTCCCAGCTCAAACTAATAGTAAATTACATTTATCAAGTTACATGTACTGGTGGTAGATCTACGTGCGAGATCGTCTGGTTTAGTACCACCCTCATTTCTATTTCTGCCGTGAAGCAGTCCGGTGTGTTTCAGTTCGAAGGATTGGAGATCCAGTGTAATTACCGGCACGAGCGCTATAACATCTTGAGCTCTACATTGGCAACGCATTAGGGGTGCTCTTGGCGTTCCACGATTTCAGGGGCATCGTCGTGTCAATAGGCGGTGGTTTGCTTGTTTGTCCATAACGTTTGAAAAATAATGTCCTAGTTTTATATAAAAATTCACACTAGCACACTGTATGTACAATCTGAAGGTAACTATAGCAATAATACAGATAGGTATCAGACAAAACATGACTGTCAAGTTTAGGAATTCTAGTCTTACTTGCTCATAACTTGTCTGGATATATTCAATTGATTTATCTATGAATGTGATGCCTGTGGTACGTCTAAATTTTGATGAAATTTGGCACACAGATTGGTTAACATCTTGATTGATGACCTCTGTGGCGCAGTGGCGTAAACGTTCTGGATTCGAATTCCGGCGGGGGCGGAACTTTGTTCAAGACGCATTGTTCCGCTTACTAGTCTAGGATCTAGTATTCTATCTATGTAGTTTATAGCATCATTGCTTAGTTCCTGTGACACAAGTTCTTACGATACTTCACTTAATACTACTTTCACTTACGTTCACTTTCAGCATGGCTGAGTCAATGTGTGTATCGTGATGTTCATTTTCCCACGTTTTTATACTCACTTTCTTGTTTGTTTGTCGTTCCGGTTGGATTTTTGCAACTCAATTTTGAGGCACTTCCCGATAAGCTAGAAGGCTGAAATTTTCAGGGTAGCTTCAAACCCGATGACAATGCAATTTACAACTATAAACGGCTAGTCCGATTTTAATAATATTTGAATGGAGTGACTTTTGAGGCAGAAGAAAATAATAAATAGATTTAAAAATTTAAAAACCCACGATTTTAAATGTTAAAAAAATAAGAAAATAACCCTACGGGGCTGAAAGAGGATCCACTCAAAACGTGGGGGCTTATCTTTGCAAGTTACACCCACGATCTATACACGTCATTTAAATATATCCCATTAATAATCCCTTAAATAATATACGCCCCCACTTTTGAGTGTCCGCTCTTTCAGCCCCGTAGGATTTTTTTTTTTAAATAGGATATTATAAGCCAGAGTGAATAAACAATGTCAATTAAAATGATCTGTAGACCGGTGCATTGACTTGATTAAGTTCTTTGTGTACATTGTTAATTTTTCCGAATAAAATTTTTGTTTTAAGTTGCAGATGCTTTTTAATATAAGGTGCAAAGGTGAATCCTCAAAGATTTTGGTCACATGAATCGTAGGAATGACTCCATAAAACCTCTCCTCGTGCAGGGAAAAGACCGCGAGGTAGGTTACCGATGCCTTGGACGGACCAAATTAAAGGTGGCTGTTGGTGGCCCTCTGCATGAGTGCACCCGTATGACGGAGAGCAGGTATGGTGGCGAGAAGTAGTGCGGGAAGTCCTTACGGTTGCTGACGATGTCATCATGTCAAACTAAGATAAGATCGCGCTTTCATTCATTCATTACTTATCAAATCAAAATTCAATATGCCTTGCATAACTGTTCGTTCACTCCAGCCAGTCCACAACGGAAGTATGAAGTGTACGAGTAGATTGAAGAGTAACCAGGACATTTATCTAAATGAATTATAAAAACTACAATAACGTATCTCTCGGCTTGCCCTGTACAAAAACTCTAAGCACGCCACTGGATGTCATGACAACCACGACCACTCTGCCAAGAGTGTAGTGACGAACAAGAAGATATGAACAAGACATGATAAGACATGAATGTCTATCCGTGTGTATGAACTAGTATGTTTTATTAAAATGTCTAAAAATATTAATTTTCTTTATAAAATAAGTAAGCACTTACATTATTTTCTATCACGAGCCTCTAACACTTCTTTCTAACACTTTCTAATATCTACAAACCCCCAAACGACCTCAAAGAATGCAGGAGGGCTTTAGAAATGAGAAATTCATATAGTTCTTGGAAATCCCGTTTTGGGTAGAAGGGTTTTATGCACCCCTAACTATCAGCCATCCCACAAAACGACTTCGACCTTCCCTTAATTATTTTAAAGTTTAATTTTGTTCATATACACCAGCACATGAGGTAACTGACAAGTGATTTTGTGCGAAATACCGACATTGGTACCGTCCCAGTAAAGCGGGGCGGACACTAGCGAATGTTAGTACTGTATTATTGACGTGAACACATTTTAAATTTAATTTTATAGTAGGATCCACAAAACTTTGTTATCACTTTTTTGGATTGGCTTTTAGTTATATGTTCGGATATGCCGTGAAAAAATTATGCCGACGATGAGAAATTGTTACCAAAACATGAGAAACAGAAAGACTTTACTGTTGAAAAATTAAAATGACATATACAAAGAACGCTCAACAATTAAATTTATCGTTTCTTACTAATTTTCACGTAGAACACACCGTGGCCGTGGCCATAAATTCTTCCCTGTTATTTTACTGTCATGAAATTAATGTAAATGCCCTGTTAATTAGCTCATTTATACAAATTAAATGTTAAACAAGAAAACGATTATACAATAAATTAATAGTAACCATTACATAGATTTTCATGAGCCGAAGGATAGGCCCAAAATCAGTTAATTATTTGATAGAAACGAAAACGTTAAAAAAAAACTAATCGACGAATGGCAAACTAGATGGGAGACTAAAATAAAATTATTTTATTTTTACCGAACGTATTTGCTAAAAACTAAATAAAACGTGGATAGATATCGATCATTGCATTTCCCTATTTCTGGGGGGGATGGCAATTTAAGAGGCGAACTTTATTCATTTAACTTAGAGTCATTGATGTTAAATTTTGATCAGGAATTTATACAAGCGTTTTTTTCATCGTATTTTGTGGAAGCAGTCTCTGGCATAAAAAGATATCAATTAGGTTAATTCGCTTCAAATCACCGCGTTCTCCTTTTTACTACCTACATCTTCTGAAACAAGATGAAACTGCGTTTAAAAGATTCGCCACCAATACTACTGGTGTAAAGTGTAGGAAAAATTTATTATAAACATAGACCATCATATCGAAACTCTAGTAATTTCAATGATTTTTGTAAACAGTGGCATTTGGACTTATTTTCTAACAGTCCGCTCACATTCACAAAGAAAATATGTAATAATAAATTAATCTTGCTTGTCCGTATTTGTATTTGTGTTGGTTATGTTTATTCTTAATTTATAATGTAATTTTTCATTTTAATCTTTTTTTAAATTTGATTTTATTGTAGTTTTAATTATGCATGTAATTAGTATTATTATTTTAAATTATTCATATTTAATTTAATGGATTTAATTTTACCGTGTAATAATTTGAGCACTATGATAATGTTGTGTTCCTCTGTAATCGGGAGAACAATTATCTTGTATTATAATGGGAGTTCTATCCTAAATTAAACATTGTATCACCTGTTGAGGATCCTATTAAATAAAAAAATATATACTCCCTTGATAGCATTGTAATGTGTGTGTAGTATTTTGACAGTCAGGCGTATCCTGGATATATCCTTTAATTTTTGATGACGTTTCAACTTGTGTCTCCGCTTTGCTGGGATGGGAAGTCTGAAATAGGTTTCTTACTACCTCCTATTTCTTTTGATTAATTCCGTTGCGGGTCTCAAGACAGCCATTAGGGTGTCCGGGCACAGCCTGCGCGTCATTGCACAGCTGCGTTAATCCTGGTGAATAGAAGTTGCAGTGGAGGGACAGAGTGGCGGGTGTACCCGGAAAAAGATTGACGCTTTTATACTTAAATATCACGAAACAGAACATTTGAAATTAACTTGATATTCTATTAATTTTACTGTACAGAAAGTTTCAAAATGTTCACATTCATTCGAAACGCAAACGATCGTTCGTAAGTGTACTGCCATCTTAAGCTAACCCTTTAAGGGCTTAATTAGACAAGTGACGTAACCGTGGCGTAATCGACATATTAAACGTTTGAGCTCCTGCGGTTTTACCCTTGGTACCTCGTGTTGGAAGATTGAAATGTTTAACAGGAATCATGTTATGTTTATTTTGAATATTTGTGTTTATACGTTTGTTTATTTCTAAAAAGCCAGTGAATCGTCATTTCCGGTTAATTCCGATCTGACTCCCTGCTCTGAACACCTAGGGGGACTTAAAGGGAAAACAAATGACCTGTCCCGCTGTTGGTCACAAGGGACAAAGGTAACCTTGAAAGAGTGAAAATAGTTGTCCTCTCATTGCTAACAGGGTCACAGATCGAACTTTTTTTTCCACGTTGTCCCTCAAGGATGACAGACTGATGGATGGGACTAAGATATTATCTTGTGTCGCAGCTGATAAGCAACAATATGGTATAAACTATATAGATAAGAACACAACATCCGAGTCCGTTACGAGTGTAAGCGACACAATCTTGCAGATTAAAAAAAGTTCCGCCCCCGCCGGGATTCAAACCCGGAACTTCTAGCGTAGCAATCCGCCGATTACACCACTAATAATAGTAGAGCTATTATTGAGATAACAGAATGGCTGTCTTTAAATTATAAATTTGAGTTGATAACTAGGATTAAGTACCGACAAATTAAGTCGAGTATAAGGTGAATAATTCAACTGGATTATTTTAATGATTCTGAATTATTCAGAACAAACAACGTGTAATACTGCCGTGCAATGAAACACAGGCTACATGCCCAGACATGCAACCAGCTGTCTTGGTACCGTCGAAGAATTTAAACAGAATATATAGGAGAAAGCAAGAACCAAACACAGAAAATTCAAGACAGTCAAATTAAATTGTCAAAAGTACTATATCAAGTAAACATCTTTCATTTCTATCTGAAGACAAATTAAAACAAATAACATAAATATAAAGTCACACTATAATTAATACTTCGAGAAGGGTAGGCAGAAGTGTTAAAAACCGCTGTTTTAAAAAACTGTTTATTTTGAGTCCCAGTGTGACTTTGCGAAACTGCCGTCACTATCCGGGCACAATGAGGAACGTGGCAGCTACAATGTACGGCCACCCGAGACTCGGACCTTCGACCTAACGGGTCGGATCGGTCGGTTAACCAAGCACGTAACAAAATTAACTACCAAATCATCAACAAACTGTCTGTCTACAGATCATCCATTCATTCGAAAAAAGTGCTTCAATGTCCAAAGAAAAGAACATAGAAGTTTTCGTCTTAGAATAATTACATTGTAATGAATGATGATTAATTAATGCCTTGTTCTTTGCTCAGGGAGATTTCACTTCCTAAGGGACCCGCGGAGAAATGTTCAAACAGTTTTCTTGGATAGCTCGTTTATTAAAAGGAAACTGTAGCATTATTATATAAGGTGAAGAGGTTCTCAAAGTGTGTACCGCGACCACTCCATAGTTGCGGTTCGATACATTTCGATTTATTGAAAAATGTTGTACGTTTATAAATGATTACACAAATGCACATAACATTCATAAGCTCACGCCGTTGTATCTCGAGAGGGGATGGCAGAGGTGCTTGCTACACACCGCATTTCGCATTTTTATGTTGAGTCCTAGTGTGATATGTTGCGAATCTGTCGCCACTATCCGGACACATGAATACACATACACAATTAACATTAATTAAAGTGACTTTCCAAATGATTCTCAAAAAGTCACCAAGTTTGATGTACACCATCAACAGATAAGCAACAGATGGGCCTCTTTAAACAGGGAGGGGCTCAACTGTTGCTTCTGAAGGGGTCGGGGAGGAAAAAACTTTGACCAACAGTTGTAATCGTTAGAACCTGAGACTTTAAAGCCATTGCATTTTTAATTTACTGGCGAGGTAAGTTTATCTTCTTACTTGTCGCTTGGCGACCAATCAGATATTGATAAAGAAATAACAATTTTGGTAAACTGCGCTTTGTTAAGTTTTGTAAGCAAACACGATTAACATAAATAATCAAGTGTTGGCTTAGCAAAGAGTAGCAGTAGTGGGACAGAGTTCCGGATTTTCTCCAATAGGGAATATGTATGAAATTTAATTTAATTATTGAATTAATTCATCGTAAAGTGTATGAGAATAGTAAATTTACAGAGCAAAAACAGAATTAGAATTTAACGATAAACCTGGGAGATATAACCAATAAAGGTAAATACATCTATTTTGCTCATCACAACAACCTTTTCTATGGAAGTTGTATGGCGCCCGCGTACTTTGACGTCATTGTACATATTGGATCTCTCTGTTAAACGACTTTGAAGCTCAATAACTAGTTAAAATGTCAAATATTCGTGAAAATCGAACGGATTTGTGTTTATATGTGACATCGAATTATAAAAATAAAAAATCCCTATTTATACTGTAGTTATATTTTTTTAATAGTCTTGTTAATAGTGTACGGAACCTTCGTAAGAAAGAAAAATTCCGACATGCTAATCCTCATCTTTCTAAGTTCTTATCTCATTCATTTATCAAGTAGACAAATGTCGGAGCGTTGAATCGTAAAAATTCAAAATTTTCCCAGCAGTGAAACCGTTTGTTTTGATACTGAGATTAGCATTAGACACACACTGCTATAAAGGTTGACAAACAATTACTTCCACACTCATTTCTATAAGAAGGTTTGTCTTTCTATCTGTGATGCAAAAGCCACTGAATTAACTTATTTAATCAAAATACGAGATTTAAAACTTTAATATAATAACCATATAGTTGGGCATTGAACCGACTAACGAACCATCGAGTATCAAATTGCGGTTGTTGCGTGTACAATTTTTCAATTATAAAAAAACAAAGCCATCCTTGTTAACGCCCCTGAAACCCCATAAATCTGGCTAATTTGACTTAATTCGTTTCCGTCCAATATAACCCGAAAAATAAAGCATAACTTTCGGAGTAAATTGAAAATAAAAACGGCAGCTCGATTCGTTTTTGAATACACACGGTGGCGAAGGATCGCAAACACAATGCTAGTATAATTGGTTTTGTACGCAGCAACGATCGTTTGACTGAAGACTAACAATTATTCACTGCTATGCAGAGAAAATTGGAATTTTTATTGAAACTGAAATCCCTTGTGTTTCTTTTGAATAGTCAACTTTTATGCAACGTTTTTAATTTGTATGCCTGATGACTTTTCACGAACTACTTACTTCACATCAATCATGTAGAACGATGCTTAAATTAATAAATTAACAAAATTAAGGTGTCGGGAATTCTACTTAATTAGTGCTAAGCTCTTTTTCAAATAAATTTTGAAGCAATATTTTTCGGCGCACACCCGCCACTCTGTCTCACCACTGCAACTCTACTCACCAGGATTAACAGTAGCCCTTTAGTAGTAGTAGCCTTGCTCGAATAATGCAGCTGTGCAATGCAAGCAGGCTGTACCCGAACAGCCTGGCGGTTCGTAGGACCCGCAACGAATTTAATCAGAAGAAATAGGAGGAAGTAAGAAAGCGGTTACAATGGAAACGGCCCAGAGGTCAAAAGCTAAAGGGATCTACCTAATTTGTAAAGATACTATCAAAACAAAAGAAGTACTAAATTCGTAAAGAGTGTTTTTTGACGGGGAGGACGTGGAAGCTCAGTTTGTTACGTGCCTTGGTTAACCGACCGACCCGACTCCACAGGTCGAGGGTTCGAGTCTTGGGTTGCCGTACATTGTAGCTGCCATGTTTCACATTGTGCCCGGAAAGTGGCTATAGATTCGCAACCTGTCACACTGGGACTCAACATAAACATGCGAAATGCGGTGTTTAACACTTCTGCCTGCCCCTGTCGAGGGAATCATTACGGCGTTTGTTTATGTATCTTATGACATGATAATCATTAATAATAAGGTAAATTAGCTACAACATAGTAACTTGATGTGTTTTACATTTATACACAACTTCAAGTTTGTAGTTCCATTTAGCTTGCCAGGGTTGAAGTCCGTTTGTCCCGAAGACCCATCTAGCTGGAGTAATTAATCATCAATGTAGATTTACCGTCTTAGTTAAACTAGTGCGATTGTATTACGTTTACTTTTCTATTCCTAGAACTCAACGGAACTAAAGTTCTAAACTTAAACTAAAGTTACATTGTTGGAATGAGCAACTACGAAGGTTTCTTGCCGGATTATTCCCCGTAGGTAGGCATTCTGAACCGGTGGTGGTAGTTTAAAAATGATGTTATAAGTACTTATCGTAAAATGGTGTATTTAAATCAAAAGATTGTAAATTTTGGTATTTTACTTACGAATTATTTAGAAATTGAATACATCATACATTAAAAAACCTAATATAAATCATCTGTACAATGGAGTGTGTCAATAGCACTGGCTGCATTTCCACGCTGTATAGCAATGCTCAACCTTTGAGCGTATAGTCAGCTAGTCAAGTAATCTTTTGAGCGAAATGCAGACCAGCGTTACGGTCACGACTCTCTTAATTTACACCCCAAGAACCCGTAGTCTCGAAACCAAAAGGCTCAAATATGTAATTGTTAACCAAAGATATATATTTGCGCCTTTTGGCTTCTTCGGTAAAAGTAACGGCTGAACCAGCTTGAGCACATGTTCTAGGGAGATGGGAATGATTCCCCAAACTAAGGGACAACACATTGTCCAAGGCACTGTGGTCGTTCCGTCTGGTCTCTTATCATCATCTCGACTAAGACCAACTGGTTCCAAATAACAAAAACATTGAATTTGACTTGATCTGGATTTGAATTGAATTAAACCTTATCTGTGCTCGTGTATGTGTTTTTTGTTTTTATACAACACAATGGACAAACAAGCAAACGGTGCACTATGGAAAGTGATACCGCCTGTTGACACGATGATGCCAAAAGTACCGACAATGCGTTACCCATGTAGAGGATGATGATAGGTTGATGACAGGAAAAAAGCATTTTAGCTGGTAAGTTTAAACTACGAAAGAAATTGCGACATAGATGTCAGACAAAAATTTCATTGTGAACACACAATGGGACAGATTTCCACTGATGCGACACTTATTTACGTGTCACAACAAATTTCGCAATATTAAATGCATGGTGTATAGTGTCCTTTTTTATTCCTACTTTTAAAACTGTTATCCACTAATAGCTTTTGCTGTGGTCTTGTCAGGATAAGATTCGTACTTAGCCTATTTTAAAAGGTAAATTTATCACTGGATAAAAAGTTGAAAGTGAGTAAAAAGGTCAATTGACCAATTTTTTAAGATAACATACATACAAACTGTACCTCTGTATCGTTTTAGTGTAGTTTTTTTAATTAAACGCAACTGGAGTATAGTTATTAACTCAGGATTTAATTAAAGATAAACTCAAAAAGATACAAACAAAGAAAAAAAAAGGGGTAGACTAAAGCGCATTCAGAATATAATGTCAACAAGAACTTCTAGTATCAAAATATTTGGTATGTTGTTTCCAGTTGGTAGATTAACGTGCGAGATCGTTTGGGTTGGTACCTTTCCTTTCCTTTCTATTTCTTCCGTGAAGTATTTCGCTGTGTTTCGGTTCGAAGGTTTGGAGAGCCAGTGTTTCGGCAAAATAGCTAAGTACAAACATCTTTTACTCCACGTTATAAGACAACATGAGCATTGTCATGTCAGTAGACAGCGGTGATCACGTTAGGTGAATTTGTTATTCCAAACGTCCATAGGCTGTCACCGAGCCTGTGTAATTACCGCCACGAGAGAAATTACCTCTACATGGGCAACGCATTGACGATGCTCTTGGCGGTACAGACATCAAGGGCAATGGCTTATCAATAGGCGACGGTATTACTATCCAACAGGTTTCCAACCGTGCTCGCTTGCCTATGATGTTTTTTTAAATGGATGTATCAATAAAAGAATATGACAGATTATATGTTTTTTAATAAGATAAAACTAAAAACCTTGATCGATGCAAAAAAAATATATTGACTTTAAAAAAATTTATAAATAAAATTATAAATATAAATAATGTAATAAAAATAAAATTTTGTTTAATTTATGTTTAGAATGAGTCACAAATTAAAGTAATTTAATTTGTATGTAGGTTCACAAATTTATATATTTTTATTTTTTATTTATTCGAGTCAAGCATTTTTTAGGGTTAATTTTTTTCTCCACAATCCAAAACAAAAAATAGATTTAAAAAAATAACTTGCTACGGTTTTCCGCATCAACTACACAACAGTCATCTTAACAAGGCCCTGAGGCAAACTTACTGTTGACAAGGCATTTCGTGATATTGTTATGGCTAATAATAAATATTGTTAGCAACGTAACCTTGCCTTTGAAACCGGCGCTAGTTGTACACGCAGATCAGCCTAACCTGTTTGGACTTTGTACCGTTCTTATGTTGTACTGCATAAGGATCGATATTGCACTCGTTTTGTGTGTCGCCGTCTGTACAGTAGTCGTATATTGGTTCAGTTTTTTCCCGCTGCCATGGGTAGAGTTGAAACAAAATCTAGGTTCTCATAGGGCTGTACATATGGAGTTTTATTTCTACCCAGGAATTTATTTAGACAATAACTTTGGCTAATGTATGAAAATTGTACGTTCAATTCATGCTTTTAGTTTTTTTTTTAAATAAAATTCCCCGATTCTTTGCAAGAATACAGCTTAGAATGCTAAAACAAGTAGTTTATTAAATGCTAAGCTATGTTTTTAAAACTGTCAGTGCTTTTATCTTAAGTACAAAGATAACTAAAGAGACTTGAATTATTTTTCAAACTATACTACACTGCCATCTTGTACACACGCCCAAACATGAAGCAATACATTTCAAGTTCAATATTAAACCTTATACTGTACAACTAAAGGACGATACAAAGTTAAAACAGGTTCGGTTGATCTGTTGCCGTGTGTACATGACTACTGCTTTACTAGAAAACTATTCCAATACGTATTTTGCTTTTTTTTAATAAATATTTATTTACACTAACCACAGGATCCCTGTAGGATCTTCGAAGGATTAGATTTTTGTATACCAATGAGGTGGTAAACAAGTATGGCGACACAGAAGTGCGTAATGCGAGACATGCAGTATTAAAATATATTTTGAGAATTTTTATGTAGACCCTTGTTTACATGAAGTCAGCGTTTGTAGTCCGCGTTAGGTACTACTTAAGTACAGTTGCCTCCCTACCTTACTAATGTATTGTACTGGTTGGCGAAATACATCATGCGTAACTAACAACCTGGTACTATTCAGCCTGAGCAGTCTCCCATCTCACCGTATCTCAGCGTATGCTAGAGTCACCCTACTCTAGCATACGCCTGATGGTAAGCTGTCAATATAGCCTATGGACATTTATCACGCACGATTTTACTATTACAACTCCAAACCCCCTTCTTGACGAACCCCATGAGGTAGACACTTCACTAGTCAAATCACTTGGGAAAACTATGGCAGGAAGTTCATTCCACAGCCTGAGCATTCGCGTAAAGAAGCTTCTTTGAAAGCGGATGCTCTGCTCGGCTCTAAGGTGTGAGGATGATTTACCTGATGATGGCGAGAGGTGCGATGGTAAAAGGTGACCGTTGACAACATTCAAACAATTCCTTAAAACACTCCCCATAACACAACGTTCATTAAGAAACAACTTGTGTTTTTACAGGTGGTAGATCTACGTGCCAGATCGTTTGGGTTGGTACCACCATCATTTCTATTTCTGCCGTGGTTCACTGTGTTTTGGTTCGAAGGATTGGAGAGCCAGTGCTTCGGCAAAATAGCTAAGTACAAACATCTTTTACTCCACGTTATATGTGAATTTGTTATTTCAAACGTCCATAGGCTGTCACCGTAGCCTAAATGCTGACCATCAGGCCAAAATTTAAAATAAATAAATAAATAACTACATCACGACACACCCATTGACTCAGCCCTGCACTAAGTATCGTAAGAACTTGCATCGCAGGTGCTAAGCAACGATATGGTATATACTAAATAAATAAGAATACAACATCCAAGACCGGTAAGCGAGACTATGCGTCTTGCAAGTAACACAAAGTCCCGCCCCCGCCGGGAGTCGAACCCGGAACATCTAGCGTAGCAGTCGGCTGTTTAAACCACTGCGCCACCGAGGTCGTCAAAACAAAAAACTAAAGGTAAACTCGTAGTGATCGTTTTTTTAAAACAAAATAAACTGCATCTCCTAAATCTTACAACAAATAATTTTATCGCGAGTTAAAAGCTTGGATAAAAATTAAAAATAAATTCACCCGCTGCCGGGTCGGCCCTGTGAAATTGTTTATGGGGAAAATTAAAAACCATACCGTTATTAATGCTATTAAATCTTATTAAAAGAGAACCCACGCTCGGAGTTCTGCAAAATAAATCACCGACCCTATTTTTAACTTGGAAAATTACGTTGGAGTTTAATAAGTCACTTCTTGATTAAATATCGGTATGTAATTAAAATTTGGATTTATTTATGTCTCTAACAGGATACCGTTCTAAAACCTAATATTAATAAAACTCCAAATAAGTGAGACCGAAATAAAATTAAATTGACAAATGACAAGCCTTATTGTCGGGTACTGGTTTTCAAAAATAAAATTGCGACCAACTGTCATTTTTTTTATCTCCAACCCAAAAAGAGGGGTGGTAAGTTTGACTTGTCTGTCTGTGGAAACATAACTCTCGAACGAATGAAGCGATTTTGATGCAGTTTTTTTTTGTTTGAAAGGTGACTTAATCGAGCGTGTTCTTAGCTATGAGTTACTTTCACCAAATTCGCCTATTCTATATAACTTACTATTTCAACGCCAGGATTGACTTCGGTGCTCAAAATTCGGCAACCAACGCGTGTTGCATGAGTCGTGACCGACGTGACATCAAGCCAGCTGCGTTTCCCCCGGTACAAGAATTTTGACTAACTCTTGTTTTGACATCGAACTCTAGTATAACTTACGCTTAGAACATGTACTGTAATTATATATTTTTCAATTAAATTAGTTTTTTTTTAGATCCTGCGGCCATAGCTTACTTGATTTATGTTTGGTCGAAATCGTTTCACCCATTTAACACATGGAAGTGAACCTAGGAATGAAAGTGGGGATGAACATTCGAATGTACGCAAATATGTCCAATTGGGGTTTTTTTCTAATTTGTATCTTTTTTATTATTTACACAATCCCATACAAAACTTCACATAAAAGTGGCATCTATTTTAGACAGAGAGATGTAGTTCAATTAGAAATAAACAACAGATTAAAGCAAATTCAACCTTAACAACCGTAGAGAAAGGTGTATCAACCGATCTTATTGAAAAAACATATTTAAAATGACTGACAAAATGTCGATTGACATACCATACAAAAAAAAATCGATCGGGTATTTAGTGAAGGTTCATTATGTTGAAATGATCAACTACGGAGGTTTCTTGTAAAATTTTCCCTGTAGACAGGAACTCTGAACTGTCAGTAGTTTTAATAGAATTTTTACCATTTTAAGTACATTTGAATAAAAATTATTTGACTTTGAAATATTAAATAAAATAAATAACCACATCACGACACACACATTGACTCAGCCCTGCACTAAGTATCGTAAGAACTTGTATCGCAGGTGCTAAGCAACGATATGGTGTATACTAAATAAATAAGACTACAACATCCAAGACCGGTAAGCGAAACAATGCGTCTTGCAAATAACACAAAGTCCCGCCCCCGCCGGGATTCGAACCCGGAACCTCTAGCGTAGCAGTTGGCTGCCCCACAGTAAAATTAAATAATTTTGTGTCGTAGGTAATAAGTAATAATTTGATATAATCTACGCATACAAGAATACAACATCCAAGCTTAGCTTTTTACGTTATATTAACACTGTGAAGTTGTACCTGTATTTTCAGTTAAAATAAATAAATAAAAATACAAAACGGTAGACGAACCAATGCGTCTTGCAAATAACACATAGTTCCGCCCCCGCCGGGATTCGAACCCGGAACCTCTAGCGTAGCAGTCGGCTGATCACACACAAAAAAAAAAACCGGAATTTTCTACTTTGATAAAATCTAATTATTATCTATTCTTATGAAAAAAATAATTAAAACGTTATCGTCAAAAACCTACTACTATTCAAGGAATATGTTAGAAAAAAAAAATTGACATTGATTTTCATGTGCGATATTAGTATCCTAAACAAACCGCTCCGGGCGCTAGTTCGATAATAACTGAAGATATTTTATTACTGAGCCTCGGTTACTCTAAATTGGGCCAAATGGGAGGGGTCCGGCATAAATCATGACCGTATCCAGTATTCAAGATAACGTGCGGCTTAATGCAGAGGAGAAATGGCTGTTTTGACTAAAACCTATTTCTAAATTGTTTTTTTTTACATTTTTATAAAGAATGATAATAATGGTTTTATATTTACTCAAATTCAGAATTACACAGGTAAAGTTTTTAGATTTATTTGCGAGATCGTCTGGTTAGGTACCACCCTCATTTCTATTTACAGCGTGAAGCAGTTCGAAGCGGATCGAACAAGGAGGTGTCATTAGTTCAACGTTTGTCTGTACATTCAAGCGTCTCTCTGTGGAATAGCAACCTCTATCGGATGGACCGATTTTGCTGCTGTTTTTTTCATCTGAAAACTAGCATAATCGGAATGGTTCTTAACTGTAATTTTTAGAGATTTGATCACCCGTCTGAAAACTATTTGCCAACTTCTACTATCTATCTATCTATATCTGATTTTTTAATTTTTGGAGGTTTTTTTTGTTTCGGGGATTTAAGAAAATATTTAATTTTTGTCTATATCTATTAAAATATATCAAAAAGAAGGCATAACTCACTGATACTTCAACGCCCAGCCTAAATCAAAAGCCCAGTTTTTTTCAAAGACCATATTTTTAAAACGTAAACCAGGAGTAATGATTTTCCCAAATTCAACCCTTAAGGGGATGAAAAGGGGGTTGAAATATTGTATGATATTCCGTCAATTTGGGAGCTTGAAGCATAAAAATTTGTTTTAGAGTAACAACTTAATACCGATTCCGTACTGTGAAAAACTCGTTAATAAAAAATTTACAGAAGCAACCAAAAATTGTCTCGTATTTCTTTATTTATGGAGACTAATGAAATACTTCACTTTTTTTTTCGTCATTTATCGAAGTCGAAACCATAAATATTTGCTGAATATGCCACAAACACTCGTGTTACAAAGTATTACATCAAAAAACCACAACAGGTGTTGGTAAAAAAAACATTGCAGTTACGAGATTTCAGAGTACCGTATCTAAAGAAACACAGAAATACAGAAAAACAGAAAATCGTAAATCGTGTCGTAGAAATACAGTGTTTTAATTTTTTTCTTTGTTTCGCATAAAACAGTGAATCAATAAAATGCATCATAATAATAAGCAGGCGACTCCACCACTTATCTTGTGCTTCGCGAATAATCTGTCAATAACAACAACAACGTGTATTTTCCTATGCAACACGGAGGTAGGTAGCAGTATAAAATCATCGTAGGCACGATAACGACTTGAATGATTTCGCTTTATTTGGACAGTCACAATATATTATAACGGTGGGTCAGGAAAGTTTTTACAAAACGCGCGTTGTGTTGTCAGTCGTAGGTGTTTATTATGTTGTCTGCTCGGAAGCATTTGGAAGCTGCGCTGCGCCAAAAATAATAATAATTATATAATTAAATTATTACTTCTCATTCTAAGTGAACCGTCTTATACACGTTGTATAATATATAAGTTCTTGTGAGACATAAATATCTTTAAACCTAAGTAGATGACTTGCACCACACATAGTATAGGGCCTTGGGGACCGTATTAGCCGATATCGCCCAGGGACCGGGCCAAGATTTGGATCCCGCCATATTCTTTATCAGCTTATTTTAGTTCTCACGTTTATTTAAAAAAGGCAAAAAAATGCTCCACTTCCCTGTATGTTTTGAAAGGTATGTGCCAATTTTTTTTTTTCAATTTCAAATTCAGTTTTCAAAAATTAAATATACTTAAAATAAGTGCTTTCATATCGTCGTTTTTTATCTACCACCGGTTCGGAATGCTCTCTACGGGGAAGCAGCCGGCGAGAAACCTCCGTAAATGCTTTATAAAATACCAAAGTTTTTCATTATATGTTGGAACATTTAAGTTTTATAATTTTTAAATAAAATTTAAAGCTGCCAAGGGTTGTCATCTTTGTATAAAGCAAATCACAATATACCTAGTCAGGTCATAAATTCTGTCACAAGTTTATTCAATATGTAACCATTTATATACCAAAATGAACTTAACAAAACATAGATTCTTATGACACTAAAGTTTATTCAAAATGACCTCCGTGATTTTGAATACAGGCCTTCAATCTGCGTGGCCAGTCGTCTATGGCAGCACGAACGAGGTCCATGTCAATATCGGCGGATGCCTTAATCAAGGATGTCTTGATTGACTACAAATTGGGATGAGGCTTTTAGCACGCCTTTTTTTCCGAGTGTTGCCATATCTTGTAATCTAACGGATTCAAATCTGGACTGGAGGAGGGCCAGTCTTCGTGCCGGATGAAGTCGATTTCACGCGCCGCCAGCCAGTCTTGTGTGCTCTTCGCTCTATGAGCTGGCGCCGAATCTTGTTGGAATACCCAGTGCCTGTTATTGAACATGGTATGAGAAACAGGTTCCACAAGGTTCGTCAGGACTGTATTTTGATACACAACTGCATTCGTTTTTACACCTTTCTCACAAAAATGTACTTCTGTTAAGCCCCAAAAAGAAACTCCCAACCATACCATGAGCGAGGATGGAAAATGACGTTGGATACGCGGAATACGGTTGCTCGCTTCTTCACTATTGTGTGCGTACACCTTATCATTTTGTTTGTTGTAGCTCTCTTCTACGGTAAAAATTATTTCATCCGAAAAAAGAATTTCCCGATATTTTTTTCCCGCGTACCGCTTCAACAAAGCGCGGCATCTCTTCAGTCTCAGGTCCATTAGACGAGCATTCAAGCGATGTCCTGTTTTTCTTCGATATGCCCGAAGCCCTAAGTCTTCATTTAACACCCTTTCACCGTGGTTCTGCTTAACCCCATCTGAAGGGCCAACAGTTTCTGCTTACGTTTGGGATTTCTTTGAATTCGCGCCTTCACAGCTTTTATCACTGCTGGAGTCCTAACAGACCGAGGGCGACCACTTCTTGACCTGTCATCTACACTAGAGTCTTCATTGTATCGTTTGATGGTACGATAAACGAATCTTTTGGTTGTATTCAAATTTTTCAGTATGTCAAAAATTTGAATTGGCGCGTAACCGCAACGATGCAACGCAATAACTGCAACACGGTCTTCTTTAAGCGTCCACTACATATTAAAAAAAATAGTAAAATTCGAAAAAGTATACATTTTTATTGTCATGAACAATTTGAAATTCGAATTCAATAAACTTTTTTGTGGCCAGCATTCTAAAAGAAAAGTTTTTACTGTGTGACAATACTTATGACCTGACTATGTATAATACTTTAAATAATTAGTGATTTTAAGTGTAATAAAGTTTTATTGAAACAAATTTAACTTAAATGCACGAAACACAGGGGATGCAATGAATATAACATATTTTAAACAAATCACAGAATAAACAGAGCTTAATTGACAGATGAATCAGAGCAAAACCGCATCTCTGCCCCACCACTGCAACTCCTGTTAACCAGGATCAAGTGGCATTAATCCTTTAAAACGAATAATGCAGCTGCGCAATGAAACAAAGGCTTCGAGGAATCCGTAACTAATTGACAGACAAATATATTTATATATGTACACTTATGGGTTCACCGTATTATGTAGTAGGTTTTTCGATCGAAATTTCTAGACGATAGAATGTAAGTATAAACTGACAAGTGGCCTCCTGTTCCTATCCGTTTGCTGTTTCGAAGGATTGGAGAGCCATTGTAATTACTGGCGCGAGAGGTATATCATCTTTACCTCTACATGGGCAACGCATTGGCGGTGTTCTTACCGTTGAGACATCCTTATGTCAATAGATGGTTGTATCAGTTTCCATAAAGTAAACTGTACGCTTATTTTCTTATATGAATTACTGTAAAATAATGTTATTATTCTTTTAATTTATAAGTCATAAAAACGAAAATTTAAAATATATTAATTTGTAAAAGTGGCTTTTGTAAAATTTCTTTTGTTAACGTTAATACTGAATTAAAGTTTAAATAAAACATAACGTTTTTCGAATAATGTCAGTAATTACGATAAAACATTGAAATTTTTCATTTAGATTCGGTTAGACCCGATATTGCTTTTGCTGTATCATTAAAGTACGGTTGAAATAAACTTCAATTTATAACTAGCTTTTACCTGCGACCTCGTCTGCATTGGAATTGTATATTTTTAAACAAAAAAAGCATATCCAATTAGAAAGCACGCACAGGTGGTAGATCTACGTGCGAGATCGTCTGTGTTGGTACCATCCTTTCAATTTACAACGTGAAGCAGTTCGCTGTGCTTCGATTCGAAGGAGGCAGTGATTACCGGCACGAGAGTTTTAAAATCTATACCTCTTCATGAGCAAAGCGTTCCACGACATCAGTGTTATCGTCGTGTCAGTAGGCGGGAATCACTATCAGGTGAACCGCTTGCTTGTTCGCTCATGAAATTGTATAATTAAAACAAATATGGCCGACGAACAGTTTCAATGATTAAAAAAACACATGAATCAAAATAACTGTATTCCATAAACTTTTTTTTAATGACTCGACCACCGGTTCGGAAAATTTATGTCGGGGAACATACCGGCAAGAAACCCCAGATTCTGTTATTTTTTATATGAACATGTTTTTATACTTATAACCAGTAATACATCTTACATTCTAGCGTGAGAGACTGCGATAAAGCTCTTGTCACAATATATAAATGAATTAAAATGAAATTATTACATAAAACGGATTACATAATAATACTAGTATAAATTAATAACTTAACTTGGCTTTTACTATAATATAATATAGTAATTTAATTAGAAACATAACAATAAAAACTAGAACAACTTCTTTTAGATTTGTCTTTTTTTTAAATTTAATTGAATCTTTTGTACCCTTCGCTAAGATACCGTTATAATTTTAATTTTAATTACTAATAATTATTAAATATTGTATACCTCCTGGCAGAATATAACACTGTATACATGCGTTACATCTGCAATATTTTATATGTACTATATTGACAATAAATGACTTTGGCTTTGAAAAAACCCGGTGTTTTTGGAATTTTATATCCTTAAAAATGGCCAAATGTTGTATATTTTATTTATTTCCCTAGAACATGTCTTCAAGCTGGTTCAACCGCTTCCTTTGCCGAAGAAGCCAAAAGGCGTAAATATGTATTTTTGGGTAACAATTACATATTTGAGCCGTTTGGTTTCGAGACTATGGGTTCTTGGGGTGCGAATTTCAAAAGATTATTCAAAATTTTAAATGTTAAATTAAAAAAAGAGAGAGCCAGTGCTATGGGCACACTCCATTGTACACGTGATTTTTTTAGATTTTTAAATGTATTAATTAAGTTATTTATTCTTTGCAATGTAAATCCGTAAATTGAATTAAAAAATTGTATTATTACTGTCTTTATTTGATTATATTTTGTGTTTTTTTTCGTCTATTTCTTTTTTTCTTATCTTAGTATTGCAAAAAATAGTTGCATATAATGTACCTTGGATTATTGCAAATTTTTTAAAATAGGTTCATTCATTGCCTACGGACATAAAAGATAAGTGTGTGACGAAATTCAAAAGTTACTAAATTTATTGTTAATCACAAATGAGTACCGTGTTAAGGACTTTTGTAATGACTTATTTTAATGAAAATTATAATTTATATATGTTTTGACGTTTTATATTTGTTTTTAATTAGTCCTGGATACTTATTTGTATGCATGTTATTGATCCGTTTTGACGTTTTATATTTGTATGCTTCAAAAAGCGAAACATAATGCTCTAAGTATTAATCACTATACACCCGAGTAATAAAAAGTAAAAGTAAAAAGTAAAGTAAACTTTATTAATTTAACTTGGTGCCGTCACCTTTTTGCGAATGTTCAACGTTGGATCAAGAATTTGTGCAAACTGCCCATCATATCTTGTGGGAGTGTAGTCTCTGGCATGACGAACGGTTAATCATGTTGAATTCGATTCAAGTATTTTCACCAAAAGTTTTGTCACCAATATTACTGGTGTAAGATTTAGGTTAGTATCTAATTTATCGCTATTGTGTGCGTACACCTTATCATTTTGTTTGTTGTAGCTCTCTTCTACGGTAAAAATTATTTCATCCGAAAAAAGAATTTCCCGATATTTTTTCCCGCGTACCGCTTCAACAAAGCGCGGCATCTCTTCAGTCTCAGGTCCATTAGACGAGCATTCAAGCGATGTCCTGTTTTTCTTCGATATGCCCGAAGCCCTAAGTCTTCATTTAACACCCTTTCACCGTGGTTCTGCTTAACCCCATCTGAAGGGCCAACAGTTTCTGCTTACGTTTGGGATTTCTTTGAATTCGCGCCTTCACAGCTTTTATCACTGCTGGAGTCCTAACAGACCGAGGGCGACCACTTCTTGACCTGTCATCTACACTAGAGTCTTCATTGTATCGTTTGATGGTACGATAAACGAATCTTTTGGTTAAATTCAAATTTTTCAGTAAATTGGCGCGTAACCGCAACGATGCAACGCAATAACTGCAACACGGTCTTCTTTAAGCGTCCACTCCATATTTAAAAATTCGTAAAATTCGAAAAAGTATACATTTTTATTTTCATGAACAATTCGAAATTCGAATTCAATAAACTTTTTTGTGGCCAGCATTCTAAAAGAAAAGTTTTTACTGTGTGACAATACTTATGACCTGACTGTGTATAATACTTTAAATAATTAGTGATTTTAAGTGTAATAAAGTTTTATTGAAACAAATTTAACTTAAATGCACGAAACACAGGGGATGCAATGAATATAACATATTTTAAACAAATCACAGAATAAACAGAGCTTAATTGACAGATGAATCAGAGCAAAACCGCATCTCTGCCCCACCACTGCAACTCCTGTTAACCAGGATCAAGTGGCATTAATCCTTTAAAACGAATAATGCAGCTGCGCAATGAAACAAAGGCTTCGAGGAATCCGTAACTAATTGACAGACAAATATATTTATATATATATACACTTATGGGTTCACCGTATTATGTAGTAGGTTTTTCGATCGAAATTTCTAGACGATAGAATGTAAGTATAGACTGACAAGTGGCCTCCTGTTCCTATCCGTTTGCTGTTTCGAAGGATTGGAGAACCATTGTAATTACTGGCGCGAGAGGTATATCATCTTTACCTCTACATGGGCAACGCATTGGCGGTGTTCTTACCGTTGAGACATCCTTATGTCAATAGATGGTGGTATCAGTTTCCATAAAGTAAACTGTACGCTTATTTTCTTATATGAATTACTGTAAAATAATGTTATTATTCTTTTAATTTCTAAGTCATAAAAACGAAAATTTAAAATATATTAATTTGTAAAAGTGGCTTTTGTAAAATTTCTTTTGTTAACGTTAATACTGAATTAAAGTTTAAATAAAACATAACGTTTTTCGAATAATGTCAGTAATTACGATAAAACATTGAAATTTTTCATTTAGATTCGGTTAGACCCGATATTGCTTTTGCTGTATCATTAAAGTACGGTTAAAATAAACTTCAATTTATAACTAGCTTTTACCTGCGACCTCGTCTGCATTGGAATTGTATATTTTTAAACAAAAAAAGCATATCCAATTAGAAAGCACGCACAGGTGGTAGATCTACGTGCGAGATCGTCTGTGTTGGTACCATCCTTTCAATTTACAACGTGAAGCAGTTCGCTGTGCTTCGATTCGAAGGAGGCAGTGATTACCGGCACGAGAGTTTTAAAATCTATACCTCTTCATGAGCAATGTGTTCCACGACATCAGTGTTATCGTCGTGTCAGTAGGCGGGAATCACTATCAGGTGAACCGTTTGCTTGTTCGCTCATGAAATTGTATAATTAAAAAAATATGGCCGACGAACAGTTTCAATGATTAAAAAAACACATGAATCAAAATAACTGTATTCCATAAACTTTTTTTTAATGACTCGACCACCGGTTCGGAAAATTTATGTCGGGGAACATACCGGCAAGAAACCCCAGATTCTGTTATTTTTATATGAACATGTTTTATACTTATAGCCAGTAATACATCTTACATTCTAGCGTGAGAGACTGCGATAAAGCTCTTGTCACAATATATAAATGAATTAAAATGAAATTATTACATAAAACGGATTACATAATAATACTAGTATAAATTAATAACTTAACTTGGCTTTTACTATAATATAATATAGTAATTTAATTAGAAACATAACAATAAAAACTAGAACAACTTCTTTTAGATTTGTCTTTTTTTTAAATTTAATTGAATCTTTTGTACCCTTCGCTAAGATACCATTGTAATTTTAATTACTAATAATTATTAAATATTGTATACCTCTTGGCAGAATATAACACTGTATACATGCGTTACATCTGCAATATTTTATATGTACTATATTGACAATAAATGACTTTGGCTTTGAAAAAACCCGGTGTTTTTGGAATTTTATATCCTTAAAAATGGCCAAATGTTGTACATTTTATTTATTTCCCTAGAACATGTCTTCAAGCTGGTTCAACCGCTTCCTTTGCCGAAGAAGCCAAAAGGCGTAAATATGTATTTTTGGGTAACAATTACATATTTGAGCCGTTTGGTTTCGAGACTATGGGTTCTTGGGGTGCGAATTTCAAAAGATTATTCAAAATTTTAAATGTTAAATTAAAAAAAGAGAGAGCCAGTGCTATGGGCACACTCCATTGTACACGTGATTTTTTTAGATTTTTAAATGTATTAATTAAGTTATTTATTCTTTGCAATGTAAATCCGTAAATTGAATTAAAAAATTGTATTATTACTGTCTTTATTTGATTATATTTTGTGTTTTTTTTCGTCTATTTCTTTTTTTCTTATCTTAGTATTGCAAAAAATAGTTGCATATAATGTACCTTGGATTATTGCAAATTTTTTAAAATAGGTTCATTCATTGCCTACGGACATAAAAGATAAGTGTGTGACGAAATTCAAAAGTTACTAAATTTATTGTTAATCACAAATGAGTACCGTGTTAAGGACTTTTGTAATGACTTATTTTAATGAAAATTATAATTTATATATGTTTTGACGTTTTATATTTGTTTTTAATTAGTCCTGGATACTTATTTGTATGCATGTTATTGATCCGTTTTGACGTTTTATATTTGTATGCTTCAAAAAGCGAAACATAATGCTCTAAGTATTAATCACTATACACCCGAGTAATAAAAAGTAAAAGTAAAAAGTAAAGTAAACTTTATTAATTTAACTTGGTGCCGTCACCTTTTTGCGAATGTTCAACGTTGGATCAAGAATTTGTGCAAACTGCCCATCATATCTTGTGGGAGTGTAGTCTCTGGCATGACGAACGGTTAATCATGTTGAATTCGATTCAAGTATTTTCACCAAAAGTTTTGTCACCAATATTACTGGTGTAAGATTTAGGTTAGTATCTAATTTATCGCTATTGTGTGCGTACACCTTATCATTTTGTTTGTTGTAGCTCTCTTCTACGGTAAAAATTATTTCATCCGAAAAAAGAATTTCCCGATATTTTTTCCCGCGTACCGCTTCAACAAAGCGCGGCATCTCTTCAGTCTCAGGTCCATTAGACGAGCATTCAAGCGATGTCCTGTTTTTCTTCGATATGCCCGAAGCCCTAAGTCTTCATTTAACACCCTTTCACCGTGGTTCTGCTTAACCCCATCTGAAGGGCCAACAGTTTCTGCTTACGTTTGGGATTTCTTTGAATTCGCGCCTTCACAGCTTTTATCACTGCTGGAGTCCTAACAGACCGAGGGCGACCACTTCTTGACCTGTCATCTACACTAGAGTCTTCATTGTATCGTTTGATGGTACGATAAACGAATCTTTTGGTTAAATTCAAATTTTTCAGTAAATTGGCGCGTAACCGCAACGATGCAACGCAATAACTGCAACACGGTCTTCTTTAAGCGTCCACTCCATATTTAAAAATTCGTAAAATTCGAAAAAGTATACATTTTTATTTTCATGAACAATTCGAAATTCGAATTCAATAAACTTTTTTGTGGCCAGCATTCTAAAAGAAAAGTTTTTACTGTGTGACAATACTTATGACCTGACTGTGTATAATACTTTAAATAATTAGTGATTTTAAGTGTAATAAAGTTTTATTGAAACAAATTTAACTTAAATGCACGAAACACAGGGGATGCAATGAATATAACATATTTTAAACAAATCACAGAATAAACAGAGCTTAATTGACAGATGAATCAGAGCAAAACCGCATCTCTGCCCCACCACTGCAACTCCTGTTAACCAGGATCAAGTGGCATTAATCCTTTAAAACGAATAATGCAGCTGCGCAATGAAACAAAGGCTTCGAGGAATCCGTAACTAATTGACAGACAAATATATTTATATATATATACACTTATGGGTTCACCGTATTATGTAGTAGGTTTTTCGATCGAAATTTCTAGACGATAGAATGTAAGTATAGACTGACAAGTGGCCTCCTGTTCCTATCCGTTTGCTGTTTCGAAGGATTGGAGAACCATTGTAATTACTGGCGCGAGAGGTATATCATCTTTACCTCTACATGGGCAACGCATTGGCGGTGTTCTTACCGTTGAGACATCCTTATGTCAATAGATGGTGGTATCAGTTTCCATAAAGTAAACTGTACGCTTATTTTCTTATATGAATTACTGTAAAATAATGTTATTATTCTTTTAATTTCTAAGTCATAAAAACGAAAATTTAAAATATATTAATTTGTAAAAGTGGCTTTTGTAAAATTTCTTTTGTTAACGTTAATACTGAATTAAAGTTTAAATAAAACATAACGTTTTTCGAATAATGTCAGTAATTACGATAAAACATTGAAATTTTTCATTTAGATTCGGTTAGACCCGATATTGCTTTTGCTGTATCATTAAAGTACGGTTAAAATAAACTTCAATTTATAACTAGCTTTTACCTGCGACCTCGTCTGCATTGGAATTGTATATTTTTAAACAAAAAAAGCATATCCAATTAGAAAGCAAGCACAGGTAGTACAGGTGGTAGATCTACGTGCGAGATCGTCTGTGTTGGTACCATCCTTTCAATTTACAACGTGAAGCGGTTCGCTGTGCTTCGATTCGAAGGAGGCAGTGATTACCGGCACGAAAGTTTTAAAATCTATACCTCTTCATGAGCAAAGAGTTCCACGACATCAGTGTTATCGTCGTGTCAGTAGGCGGGAATCACTATCAGGTGAACCGCTTGCTTGTTCGCTCATGAAATTGTATAATTAAAACAAATATGGCCGACGAACAGTTTCAATGATTAAAAAAACACATGAATCAAAATAACTGTATTCCATAAACTTTTTTTTAATGACTCGACCACCGGTTCGGAAAATTTATGTCGGGGAACATACCGGCAAGAAACCCCAGATTCTGTTATTTTTATATGAACATGTTTTATACTTATAGCCAGTAATACATCTTACATTCTAGCGTGAGAGACTGCGATAAAGCTCTTGTCACAATATATAAATGAATTAAAATGAAATTATTACATAAAACGGATTACATAATAATACTAGTATAAATTAATAACTTAACTTGGCTTTTACTATAATATAATATAGTAATTTAATTAGAAACATAACAATAAAAACTAGAACAACTTCTTTTAGATTTGTCTTTTTTTTAAATTTAATTGAATCTTTTGTACCCTTCGCTAAGATACCATTGTAATTTTAATTACTAATAATTATTAAATATTGTATACCTCTTGGCAGAATATAACACTGTATACATGCGTTACATCTGCAATATTTTATATGTACTATATTGACAATAAATGACTTTGGCTTTGAAAAAACCCGGTGTTTTTGGAATTTTATATCCTTAAAAATGGCCAAATGTTGTATATTTTATTTATTTCCCTAGAACATGTCTTCAAGCTGGTTCAACCGCTTCCTTTGCCGAAGAAGCCAAAAGGCGTAAATATGTATTTTTGGGTAACAATTACATATTTGAGCCGTTTGGTTTCGAGACTATGGGTTCTTGGGGTGCGAATTTTAAAAGATTATTCAAAATTTTAAATGTTAAATTAAAAAAAGAGAGAGCCAGTGCTATGGGCACACTCCATTGTACACATGATTTTTTTAGGTTTTTAAATGTTTTAATTAAGTTATTTATTCTTTGCAATGTAAATCCGTAAATTGAATTTAAAAATTGTATTATTACAGTCTTTATTTGATTATATATTTTTTTTTCGTCTATTTCTTTTTTTCTTATCTTAAAAAATAGTTGCATATAATGTACCTTGGATTATTGCAAATTTTTTAAAATCGGTTCATTATAAGATTCAAAATTACCCAAAATATACAAACAATTTTACCTCCCTTTATGTATTTATAATAAATTGCCTACGGACATAAAAGATAACTGTGTGACGAAATTCAAAAGTTACTAAATTTATTGTTAATCACAAATGAATACCGTGTTAAGGACTTTTGTAATGACTTATTTTAATGAAAATTATAATTTATACATGTTTTGACATTTTATATTTGTTTTTAATTACTCCAGGATACTTATTTGTATGCATGTTATTGATCCGTTTTGACGTTTTATATTTGTATGCTTTAAAAAGCGAAACATAATGCTCTAAGTATTAATCACTATACATCCGAGTAATAAAAAGTAAAGTAAACTTTATTCATTTAACTTGGTGCCGTCACCTTTTTGCGAATGTTCAACGTCGGATCAAGAATTTGTGCAAACTGCCCATCATATCTTGTGGGAGTGTAGTCTCTGGCATGACGAACGGTTAATCATGTTGAATTCGATTCAAGTATTTTCACCAAAAGTTTTGTCACCATTATTACTGGTGTAAGATTTAGGTTAGTATCTAATTTATCCCCTGTTAGTTAGTGGCACACCGTGGTGTTTAGGCGGTCAGGCGTCTCCTGACTGTCTCCCCTTTAGATTTTTGGGCCTCTGGGCCATTTCAATTGCTGTCTCCGCTTTGCTTTGCGCTTCCCTCCCAGGGAAGTCTGAAACCGCTTTCTTACTACCTCCTATTTCTTCTGATTAAGTTCGTTGCGGGTCCCAAGACAGCCGGTAGGGTGTCCGGGCACAGCCTGTGCATCACTGCACAGCTGCATTATTCGTTGATTATTCGATCAAAGGACGCCACTGTTGATCCTGATAAACAGGAGTTGCAGTGGTGGGACAGAGTGGCGGGTGTGCCCCGAACCCGAGTAATATTACCTATGTTTATAAATAAATAAATTCTGATTCTCTATTAGGATTTGTTATTTTGACTACGGTTGGACTACGCTGCTACGAATTACGTAGTAAGCGTAGAGCTGTAGTACTCACGTTTCACGAAATTAGTCATACCTTGATTTATTCAATTTAGCAACATCGGCTCAGTTGTCAGTAGATATTAAATTACAAAAATAAATTTAAACACCAGGTTATTAATAAAAAATTGTTTTAAAGTTACAGTTTTGAGAGTTATATGAGTATATTTTGGTATTTTTGACTGGTCTACGAGTCAGATCTTCTGGGTTTGCACCGCCTTTATCTTGCAAATAAAAAAACATTGGGGCCCCGCCGGGATCCGAACCCGGTAACTCTATCGTAGCAATCGGCTGATTACACCTCTACGCCACCGAGGTCTTCAAAGCTATTATATTTATGAAATATTCAAATAACTGTACGCTGCCTTACAAACTTTTCTAATTCCAATCCTTTTCTATCTATTCAATCTCGAATCTCTTAAAATAATCATTTAACCTTACCCACACGTCGAAATACAAACATAACGTAAATTCACGCCGTAATTAAACCAGTCTGAAAGGTTACGAATCTGCTGCCACTATCCGGGCACAGTGAGGAAAATGGCAGCTACAATGTACGGCAATCCGAGACTCGAACCCTCGACCTATCGAGTCGGGTTGGTCGGTTAACCAAGGCACATAACATACTGAGCTACCACGTCCTCCAAATACAAATATGATGTCTTAAAATCCTATCATGCGTGTTTAATATTTGTTGAACGGATTTATATGAAATTTGATACGCCTTAATTAACACGAACAACACAGCTCACACACACACAGGAGAAAAGCTCGTCCTACTGTGGAAGCCGCTGGTCAATATTGAGTTTTTGTATGTGTGATCTTGTTTTCTGATAAAACGTAGCCATTAAGAAACACTGTAACTATAAATTATAATTACTTTTATTCCGCAAAAATGTAAAGTTCCTCATTGACTATCACAAAGTAAGTAACAAGACTAAGATAAATCCACTAGATGGCGTTGTATCATTTTTATTTATCTCTATCAATACAGACGAAGTCGCAGGCAAAAACTAGCTTTTTTTTAATTACAATTTTAATCATTTCAAACTACCACCGTGAAACCGTGAAAAAACATCGCGATAAGAGAAAAATAATTCACTTCCCTTAAAATACAGGTCGGTGCCAAGAAAAACCCTGTAAGTGTCAGTTATTAGTGAAAATGTCGGAGCATCCTTTCCTCTTCGGACGGGACTCTGTGAAATATTTTCGGCTTTAAAAACCGGTGGTGGTGGCGCGACGCCGACGCTGGAAGTTTTAATTGCTACTCGAATTAATGCCCGGTTTGGGGTGTCGAAGATCACACGGGAACAAATTTCGTCCGGGTTTTTTACTGATTGTTTTGACTGGGCAAAACCGTAAGGGCTTTTGAAGTCAAATCACACCTCAGGTACACTCGAGTCGTTCTGTGTTTTTATTTATACTATACTGCGTCGCATACTTATCAGTATTGTGGTCTCTTATATTCTCGTATTGACAGCGAAGTGAAAGGCAAAACGTTAAGACTCCTTGCTCATTATTTCGGTTTTGGATGTAGTATTCTTATCTGTGTAATTTTTACCATATTGCTTATTCCCTGCGATACAAGATTATATTTTAGTGCAGGGTGTCAATGTGTGTGTCGTGATGCGGTTTATTATATTCCGAGTTGTTAGGAGTGCTATTACCTTTTATAGGATTTATTTGATACAAAATATTTTATTATGACAATATAAAGTAAATTATTCGCAATACTCTTGAAATTATTTTCTGCACGTGTGTTTGTTTAAATCTCTTTAAGTTTAGAGTAAACCAGCACTTTGTTGGTAAGTATATTCAGCAGCCTCGTCACGAGGGAATGCAATACTGGGATACGCTGTATATCGGATTCCCGCAAGCAATGTGCACTTGCAGGACTTATCCCGTAGATGAAACGGAATTCCAAGCAGGTTAGGCGAGAAGCAAATTCTTTTTTTTTGCGGCAAAATATTGGATGCTTTTCTTGTCTAGCGGTCGATAACGTTGTGATGGTTGACTTTTTGACCTGACACCCGACATAATTAATAATGTTTGCTTATGTTAACTTGTGAAAACGCAGCCCAACAAATCATAAACCAATAATCATTGACAAACTTCGAGGTAGTATGTTGGAACCCTGCCTTTTGTTTATTGAACCTGTTCATAATTTTATGCAGATTCTGTTCATGCCGCTTCCCACGAGATTTAAAATATCCAGTCCAGCAAATATCGAGATGGAAATTTTCTTACGGTATTGCATTCCCTACTCTTGAATAACCATCAGGTATCATTGTGTCTAAAAAAACTATTTATTATATATTTGTGTATTGGTTTATTTAGTATTCGATTTATTTGTATCTTTTAACAAATATTGTTTTGTTCAACACATTGATTTGATATTTTAAAAATAACGTCATAAGCAAACTAGTAAAATAGTGTAGTTTTCTTCTATTTATTTTTATTTAATTGATTTAGTTGTTTAGTATCATCATTACAACGGCTTTATTCTAGTAACAGTAGCAGGAAGTTAGTATTCAACCTGCCTCAAGTTTGCTTGAACGATCTCCATTAGAATTTCATCACTATTTTGTCCGTTTAGGAGTGTAAAACTATAACCGTTTCATAACTGACGTCCTACAAACTACTTAACTGCCATTTTTTATGTCACCTGCCCCCTAAGACAAATGCTATTATTCATCACGTGATATTGGCTTAGTTGTCGTCCAATACGATAGTTGCAACTTAAACGCAAACAAAAAATAAAAATATTCAATTCATTTTATTATCTTTTAGCGTTTACGCTTGCGGAATTATGGTATTTGTCTAAAGGGCTGTTATGCCCTAAAAACTTAAGTTTTTTTAAACTTTATAGTTTCAGGTACATTAATAATATCAAAAGAAAGGATTTTACATAACTGTAGAATTATTTTACCTCAGCAAAAAAAAAAACCGTACAGAATGAACTCCCGTGTGTTTCCGCTAGCAGATTTTGTAGCCCGGGAGCTACATCACAACTTTTTATTTATTACGGAGCCCAGTTTAGCGGAGGTTTTTTAGATTACCCCCATAACTTACTGGGGACGACGGATTATTTACATTGTTTAGTTGAATACTGGAATTAGACGCTTGTTATGCGGGATGTTTTAATCTGAAATAGTATTCGAGTGATATTTGTTAGTTATTTTTTCTTTTTTTAGGGTTCCGTACTCAAAGGGTAAAGAACGAGACCCTATTACTAAGACTTCGCTGTCCGTTCGTCCATCTTGTCTGCCAGCGGGCTGTATCTCAAGAACCATAGCAGCTGGAAACTTGAAATTTTCAGAGAATATCTATTTTCATTGCCGCTACAACAAATACTAAAAACATAAATAAATTAAAAATTTAAGGTGGCTCCCATGCAAGAAACGTGATTTTTTCGAAAATTTTGGCCTTGTTTTGTTTGTGTTTTTTTTTAAAGCATGTAATGTTTAATCTGGCAAGGTGTTGCGGAACTCAACATGTGTCCGACTCAGAATTGACCATTTTTGAAGCGTATAATCTCGCTAGCAAGATTTTTACATTTTTTTGTTTTTGAAAGGATTCTAGATAGAGATTTGAATTATTAATTTTAATGAGGTCAGACATAAAAGTTTTCTTGTGTACTGGCTTTATTTACGACAAGGGGCGAGAGATAGGTAGTGTTGGACGGTCCCAAACAAGAAGGACGGATGGTCTTGTAACAGCTGCAGGGAGCCGCTGGATGCAAGCTGTACAGGATCGCTTTGATTTGTATCATATAAAGGCTTCTGTTCAGCTGTGAATGTTTTAACCACCATATTTTCGTATAAATCAGGTACGAAACACAGAAAGGTCCCACGGTAACTGCGTCCGGTTGTCCCCGGACACCGCAACTACAGTTTCCTTAGTGGGTGTGCTGTGTCGGAAACAAAAAGTGGCCGGCGTCCGACACAAGGCACACTTTTGCGTAGCGCCTAGGATGGTTATTTTTACGAAATTTATTAATACTTTTACGTCAAAATCAGACGTAGCCAAATTAAAATAAATTATTTGTCAGGTTTCTGTCTTTAAGTTATTCTTAAGTAAGTCTTTAAGAAAAGAGCAATTGAATTTATTTTAATTTATTAATTAGGGTATCTTACTATTTATATATATTTTGCATTACACACAACATATTTCAAATAAATATCATGTTAGGTATTTCGGGGAACAGCCGCCACTCTGTCCCACCACTGCAACTCCTGTTCACCAGGATTAAGTGGCATCCTTTGATGGAATAATCAACGAATAATGCAGCTGTGTAATGACGCACAGGCTGTGCCCGGACACCCAACGGCTGTCTTGGGACCGGCAACGAACTTAATCAGAAGAAATATTAGGTTGTAAGAAAGCGGTTTCAGACTTCCCTCCCAGTAAAGCGGTGACAGCAACGGAAACGGCCCAGAGGCCAAAAGCTAAAGGGATCATGTTAGGTATATACACAGTCAGGTCATAAGTATTGTCACACAGTAAAAACTTCGAATTTCGAATTGTTCATGAAAATAAAAATGTTTACTTTTTAGAATTTTACTCATTTTTAAATATTGAGTGGACGCTTAAAGAAGACCGTGTTGCAGTTATTGCGTTGCATCGTTGCGGTCACGCGCCAATTCAAATTTTTGACATTCTGAAAAATTTTAATTTAACCAAAAGATTCGTTTATCGTACCATCAAACGATACAATGAAGACTCTAGTGTAGATGACAGGTCAAGAAGTGGTCGCCCTCGGTCTGTTAGGACTCCAGCAGTGATAAAAGCTGTGAAGGCGCGAATTCAAAGAAATCCCAAACGTAAGCAGAAACTGTTGGCCCTTCAGATGGGTTTAAGCAGAACCACGGTGAAAAGGGTGTTAAATTAAGACTTAGGGCTTCGGGCATATCGAAGAAAAACAGGACATCGCTTGAATGCTCGTCTAATGGACCTGAGACTGAAGAGATGGCGCGCTTTGTTGAAGCGGTACGCAGGAAAAAATATCGGGAAATTCTTTTTTCGAATTAATTTTTTTTACCGTAGAAGAGAGCTACAACAAACAAAATGATAAGGTGTACGCACACAGTAGTGAAGAAGCGAGCAACCAACGAGGTCATTTTCCATCCTCGCTCATGGTATGGTTGGGAGTTTCTTTTTGGGGCTTAACAGAAGTACATTTTTGTGAGAAAGGTGTAAAAACGAATGCAGTTGTGTATCAAAATACAGTCCTGACGAACCTTGTGGAACCTGTTTCTCATACCATGTTCAATAACAGGCACTGGGTATTCCAACAAGATTCGGCGCCAGCTCATAGAGCGAAAAGCACACAAGACTGGCTGGCGGCGCGTGAAATCGACTTCATCCGGCACAAAGACTGGCCCTCCAGTCCAGATTTGAATCCGTTAGATTACAAGACATGGCAACACTTGGAGGAGAAGGCGTGCTCAAAGCCTTATCCCAATTTGGAATCACTCAAGACATCCTTGATTAAGGCAGCTGCCGATATTGACATGGACCTCGTTCGTGCTGCGATAGACGACTCGCCGCGCAGATTGAAGGCCTGTATTCAAAATCACGGAGGTCATTTTGAATAAACTTTATTGTCATAAGAATCTATGTTTTATTAAGTTCATTTTGGTATATAAATGGTTACATAATGAATGAACTTGTTTCAATTATTTTATATGAAACATGTGACAGAATTTATGACCTGACCAGGTATGTACTTCAAAATTAACCAATAATAACAATAATAATAACCACATCACGACACACAGAATGACTCAGCACTGCAGTAAGTATCGTAAGAACTTGTGTCACAGGAACTAAGCAACGATATGGTATAAACTACATAGATAAGAATACAACATCCAAGACCGGTAGGCGAAACAATGCGTCTTGCAAATAACACGTCACACGTAACAAGTCCCGCCTCCGCCGGGATTCGAACCCGGAACCTCTAGCGTAGCAGTCGGCTGTTTACACCACTGCGCCACCGAGGTTGTCAAAAAATTATAGCTTAGCACATTTTTTTTTAATATTTAACAAAATTTTAATAATCTGCGAGTGTTTATCCATAATTGACTGACCATGGGCAATGAACAAATCCACATAATACCCGTTTAGGCCTCAACTAATCCAAGTAAAAAGATTACTAAAAAGGACTTTTGAATTTCATGTAATTAATACATTCTGTAACACTTTTCTCTTTACGTGGCGATTTTCAGAACTTCGCATGTTATTGTGTATTTTCAAAAAATTTCTACGTACACTAGCGCTGGGGATAAATTGTTTTTATGTGGTTTTATGTTTGAATTTTGCTCTAAACGGCCTGAAGGTAATGACGTGTGAAGTTATTAGTGGTTAAGGCACCGTTGTTTTCTGTTAATTTATTTCTTTTTGTTAATTAACGTCAACGAATGAACTTTTTGAGGTATATTAACGATACCATATCTATATGACAGTCTTGGGCTAGCATAAAATAGCCCATGAGGGGTTCCAGAAAAATATGCAAATATATTTTTATCACACACACACACATACACACACCTTCGTCCCAGGGGGTAGGCAGAGACAATGGTCCGCCATACGCAACGATCCTTACATACATCTCTCGCTTCCTCCACATCCTTGCACCTCCTCATACACACGACGGTTTCGGGTACTTCTGACCTGGCCTTTTCCCAGAATTTTTATTTTTGAATAAAATATTTTTTTTTCTTGCAACTCTATCCCCGTAGAACTCTTTTTTTCTAAATCTAAATGAAGCATATTAATAAAGGGAACATTTTTTAACGATTGAGCGAAGAGATTCAAGTTTTCAGAGTCTACTGGAGCAATCCAGCCGGCGTTTGTATGTATGTACGTAAAAATGTTTGTCCGACAATAACTCTAGTATCGCTGATCGGATCGTCGTGAAATTTGGTAAACAAAATCATAAGGCAATTTTTAATTGAATGTTTGAATATGAATGAAATCGGTTGAAAGGTTACCGAGATATTTGAGTCGCTAGTTAACATAAGATTGTGGAATCTGCTGCCAAATACGTTATTCCTAGATATATACAACATACCTACAAAAAATAGCATACTCCTTTTTAAAAGGTCGGTAACGCATCTGCTGACATCTGCCTGCAGGTGTCCATGGGCGTCGGTGTCACTTACCATCAGGTGAGATGCCCGTTTGCCTTTTTTGAAAAAAAGAAAAGAATTTTTGAATATTACTTTTTACTTTTTAATAGGTTGCAGAAAATAGAACGTCCGACGTGGTGGTTTTTGGTACCATTCTCCTTTTTATTTCTGCTCTGTAGCAGTTCGCTGTATTTCAGTTTGATGGATTGGTGGGCTGGTGTGATTACCGCCACGATAGGAGCAGATGCAGATGGACGATAGGAGGTATAAGATATACCTCAACACAGTGCTTTTGGCGTTGTAGGCCATTTGGCGAGGCTGCGGTGTCACTATAAGGTGAACCGTGTGCTTGTTTACTTATCAAAGAAAATCATGAAGTGAGTCTACTCTCCATTTTTAAATTAATTAAAATTTAATAAATAAACATTAACAAATAAGTAAATAAAATACACATAACATAATATAAACTCACGCCGTAATCCCTCGAATGGATTGGTGGAGGTGTCACACACCGCATTTCACATGTTTATGCTGAGTCCCAGTGTGACAGGTTGCGAATCTGTCGCCACTATCCGGGCACAATGAGAAACATGGCAGCTACAACTTATGGCGACCCGAGACTCGAACCCTCGACTTGTCAGGCCGGGTTGGTCGGTTAACAAAGGCACGTAACAAACTAAGCTACCAAGTCCTCCAAATAAATACTGAGAATTTTTTTATTAAAATAAAATAAGAAGACTTCGCCTTAACCACTTAATATTACAAAAGTGGCATTTCACTACGACACATTGCAAAGGACGTGTGTACGTACAATGATGGATTACTTAACTAATACATTACACTGGCTCTCCTTCCACGAGCAATGGATAAATTGTGAAGACTTAAACTTAATTACCGTTTGAACTAAAATTATTAAAAATAATTTATTGCAGTTTCCAAACTGGGTATATTATTCTTATATTTCGACAACCTCTGTGGCGCAGTGGTGTAAACAGCTGACAGCTACGCTAGAGGTTCCGGTTTGGAATCCCAGCGGGGGCGGAACATTGTGTTACTTGCGAGACGCATTGTTTTATTTACCGGTCTTGAATTTTGTATTCTTATCTATGTAGTTAACACCATAACGTTGCTTAGTTCCTGTGACACAAGTCCTAACGATACTTACTGCAGGGCTGAGTCAATGTGTGTAGTGATGTGGTTTATTATAATTATTATTATTTATTATCTGATCAAAAATTTGTAATTAACATAGGATTTTTTTTGATATTCATTCAAGTAAAGGCCGCGAAGATTTTTTTTTAACAAGTAGCCTGAAAGTCAATCTCAAGTGATAACGTTCTAAATAATAGAAAAAGACAAGTATATATTCGTTTATAAGTTTAGTAGTTGAATAGTTTGGAAGATTTCCTCGGACATCAACAAGTTTTATATACTCTATGTAATATGACTATAGGTGAAAAATACAATAGTTAATGTGCGAGATGTGTGCGAGCCATAACAGTCGTCGAGCCCTTACAAAGTACATATAGATCCCTATCTATCAATGTGTTATACTTTCCTACGGTTTTAAAAGCACGTGCACATTTTTGGATTCCATTGAATTCGGACCCCGCTTTGTATCGTTCTGATGAAAGTACGCTACAATAGAGGAACAATAAAATTTGAGTGTTCTATTTATGCTTTACTCAATTTATTTAAGATAAAAATCCATATTAAGTTAGTAAATATCTTATAACTATATTAGAAAAACATAATTAAGTACATTACAATTTTTAATTAAACAATGCCATTCAATTAGAGAACAAACTTTGTTGGGTATCGTTTAAAATAAAAACAGGATTCTTGAAATATTCCAGGTTTTATTGACTGGCACAGGATTTACTTAGTTAATACGTGTAAATTTAAATTAAACGGACGATGATTAGCGATCGTAGTGAGTGTTGCAACGGTTGCACCACAGCGCCGTGACGTTGTTGACAATCGACCTTTAGTATTGCTAAAGTGCGACAATGAAAACTATTTTTTTTTTTTATGATTTAAAAATTAAAAATAAATTTTTAAAGTTGAAAAGTTGAAAATTAATTTTTAATCCCAACAATCGAATTAAAAAATAAAAATAAAAATTTTGATCCTAAATACAGGATTGAAAAAAAAAAAAAAAATCTAAAGATGAATTTTAAATGATTTCGCGCTTGTGCACTTCGTGTGCTACTATACAGAACTAGAGAACTAGAGCTCGCGCAGCGCCATCTTTAATACTCTAGAGGAAATCTTGAGAAATTACTAGATCGTAGGTATAGATCGTAGGTAGGTTTACAGTAGCTATTCTTCATAGAATATCCATGCAATATATTACTTATATTCCATTCCAGTGATCTGTGAGTGAAATTAGTGTATTTTAAACTGAATATTAGTTTATAATAACTAAATATTGTAACAATTTAATTAAATTACTCGGTGTGCATATATTTTTTAAAATGATTTGGTTATATTCTGTGATAGCAAAAACTACGTGAGTTACAGCCATAACGTGTGTACGTGTGTACACTACACTTGAGTTTTATGTCATCTCTAATTAAAAATTGGCATCTTCAATGAAAATTTTGTTGGTTACAGTTCTCAAGAGAGTGAAACACCGGTCAGGAGACGTAGATCAAGCTTAACCGGCGAATCTGTTAATGCTACAGTTGATTAAATCTCATCTTTGTAAAGAAAGTTTATTTTTAATAAAATTTCCTCATACTTCAACACTTTTTGTTTTCTTTACATTCAATTACTTTTAATTATAGTATTTCAGTTAGAAATGTATAATTTTTCCTTTTATTGTCTCTATTCATTATAGTTTTGATTTGAAAAATGTTTTTTTTATTGGTGACACCATTTTTTAAATTAAAAACTATGTTATTAATTTTGAATCCTGATTTTAGAATTAAAAGGAATTAAAAATTGAAAAAAAATATTTTTAATCCAAAATTTTTGAATTAAAAAATTTGCAACCCTGATCTGGACCAATCTTTCTGGATTGGACAATCAACTCTTTTAGCAATGATAGTTATATGAGGTATACACTGCCAAGTCCATTGGTCCATTGTCAATTGCTGTCTCCGCTTTGTAGGGAGGGAAGTCTGAAATCGTTTTCTTACTACCTCCTATTTCTTCTGATTAAGTTCGTTGCGGGTCCTAAGACAGCCGCTAGGGTGTCCGGGCACAGACTGTGCGTCATTGCACAGCTACATTATTCGACCAAAGGACGCCGCTGTTGATCCTAGTGAACAGGAGTTGCAGTGGTGTGACAGAGTGGCTTGTGTGCCAAGAAAAACACACTGCCAAGAAAAAAAATCTGCCTAATCCTTTGAACTTTGTACAGTTATAAAGTACAACCTATGGATTGATATTGTACATTGAAGCATTATGTGTGGCCGTCTGTACTCTCAAAAACTAGTAACGCTCATTTAGCGAATAAACTTGACTTCAAAATATCCCTATATCGAAATTGGCTCATCTCGTTCAAATGAGTGGTTCAACCGTTGAACTTCAACTGTTAAACCGTTCTAATGACAATTTTTCCTTTATTAAGCACGGCAATTAATAATCACATCCATGTTTGGATGGATCACGACACACACATTGACTCAGTCCTGGACTAAGATAATCATGTATCGGAGGAACTAAACCTCGAAATGGTACATACTACATAGATATGAATACAACATCCAAGACCAGTAAGCGAAACAATACGTCTTGCAAATAATACAAAATTTCGCCCCCACCGGACTTCAAACCCGAAACCTCTAGCGTAGTTTTTCGCTGTGTACACCACTGCGCTACCAAGGTCGTCCACAATTAAACCATTGAACTAAGCAGAACCAGTGGGAATAAACTTACAAGTGATTAGGTAGTTGCATTAGTCACTGTCAACTGTCAAATGACATTTTCAAAAGTTGCAGTTTTACTACTCGTAGTTCAACGGCCCGAAAATTGAATAAGGTTTTTAAAAAATCGCCCGTTCACGTCGCAGGAAAACTGAACTTACTTCGTGTCGTGGCTACCACTTTAATATTAGAAGTGACATATGAGCGTGGGATTGGCATGGCTTCCGTCAACTTCTGGAACTCTTACTGAAACGTAAGCACCAATGTCAACTATGGAGATTTAGAGTAAAGTGATTTTAAGGTATGATGGGTTTAGTCAGTAGTATGGCTGCTCCAATTAGTAATCAGAGATCCTACTCCTAGTACACAACCTTTTTTATTTTTATTGAAGACCAGGCAGGCATTTGACCCCAAACCCGCCTGATGTTAAGCGGCGATGAGGTCTAAGGTGGATCATGCCTACCTAGGAGAAACCTATTCACTCTTGCCTTAAAGAGGTCAGGGAACACATCGGCCGGCAAAGAATTCCACACCCTTGCAGTACGCATTATGAAGGAGCTATCGAAGCGTTCCAAAACTTCAGGCCAACGAATAAAACGTCAGAAGTTGCAAAACCCTGACCATTTTTCGCATTGTTGTCAACCGGTCATAATGATAGACAATGTTTGAAATAATTTGACAAGTTTAGCATCAATTGCATCGGAATGGAGCCAGACCAACCTGTCCGACCTCTCCTGGCCTTTCGGAGTAGGAAAAATAAGCCGAAACTTAGTTTTTTGTACTTTTGGTGTAGGGCTGCACAACACGTAATTTCTTCGTTGTGTGTGATATCACGCATGTTGCGATGGTATATCCATTGAATGGTAGCCACAACTTATATTTCACAGAGGTTTACACAGAGCCATATCACAAATTATGCGATGTGGATTTTTTCTGGTGATCCTCTGCGGCAAATCCAAAAGAAGTCCATCTTTATTTTTTGAAAATTTGTCATTTTTTAGTTTTCCTTGTAATTGCGTAAAAAATAGGTACTGGGACCCATACATTTTGTCCTCAGGTCAACCAAAATCCTGTTTTCTATAACTTTTTGTAATATTCGTTGCGAATACTATTTATACATACAGTCGTCTACAACTTTACTTTAATCAATTTGAAGATTTGTCTATGTTTTTGGGAATGAATTTCAAAAAGCCCATATGACGAAACCTTCTCCCTGTTGTTCAATGTCAAATGCTTTTTTCCACCTTATTTGTTCAATTTAAGCCGAAGAAGTTTATTCTGAAGGAAACTTACTGTCCCCCCATTATATGGGTTAACAGAAGCATCGAATCAAAAAGCAATAAATGTCCCCCTACACGCTTCAACGCCTTAAGTGACGTCTGTGTACGCTCATACTGAATCACTACATTTTGTGTTTTGTATATCATATTATAAGGGTGCGTGCAGATCTGACAAATGCTTTTGTATGTAAAATGCTTGGAAAGTAATTTTTGCAAAGGCAAAGAATAAGACCAGATTCTGCCATGTAACACTCATCGTATGTTTTAAGAGTTCCAAAATGACAAGGTTCAAGTTAAACAAAAGTGGCGTGGCGAAGGCGTGGCGGTGGTACGCATCGCTTGAAGAGTTAATGGTCGGGCACCCGCGCCACGCCACCGCTAGCAGGTGGCGCGCTTCTCTACCAAAACAACCCAGTTCTTAGTTAAGGTTTACTCTATGTATTTTACCTTCCCAACCACCCCGCCTCGCCCCTCATACCGCTGCCTGTCTATTTGTCAGTGGGCTCCATCTCATGTGTATTTCTGTTTCTCTGACAATAACTTAAAAATTTAATTGGGCCCCAATACAAGAATCTTTTTTTTTCTCGCATTGTTTTTGTTTCTTTTGCGAAATTCATAAAACTACATATCAAAAACCATTGCCATCAGTGGCGGATCCACGATTATCATTTTGGAGGCCTGTACACCCACAAAACATACCTTTTTAGAAACGCTTTTGAGGGGCCTTAACCTCAGTAACGTGAGGTTTTAACGAAGTTAGGGCTGCAAGTTCGAAGAACTGATGCTTTTGAGGGGGTTTGATTCCCCTAGACACCTCCTGGATCCACCAGTGCTTGCCATAGTAAGTAATCGTTTGTTAGTTTTTTTTTTCTTTTTAATTAGCCTCTTCAATATTGTTTGATAGTGTGTGCTTTTTTAGATTTCAATCTGGTCTTGCAATGTTAAATTTGTCATACTGTTTTCATGGTTGTTTTCTGTTTGTGTACCTTTTAATAAATAAATCGAAATATGCCGTAAAAGAAAATAGTTGTATTCATCAGAACTGTACAAATCTTTGGTACATGAAACACAGTTATAAATTGTGCCTACAGATTTTTCAGGTGGAAACATTTTTGAATGGGCGAAAGCAACGACGTGAATTTGATAATTTATTTTGAATTTCCGTTTTGTTTATTTTGGAATGATTTTATTGAATACAAATTTAACGTAGATTTAGCAAATAGGACATCGTTCCATGATAGTTTTGTATAAAACATCATAGAATGAGATGGTTCACCTGATGGAAAGTGAAACCGCTGCCTATTCATATCTTCGGACGCTAAGAGCATCGTCCCATGTTGAAAAAAAGATATATCTCTCGATCCGGTAATTACTTTGGCTCTCTTATCCTTCGAATCGAAACACAGCGAACTACTTCACGGCAGAAATAAAAAGGAAGGTGATACCAACCCAGACAATCTTGCACGTAGATCTACCACCTGTAATTGATCAACCATCAACTTTCAATCCCAAATTTCTTACTTAAGGAGTTAATTATTTTAAAACCCTTTATCAGTGTGACATATAATTTATCCGATTAAGTAGCTTTGCTTAAGCACTGATAAATCTATACGAAAAAACGATCGCATAAGTCTTGGTATAGGAAATGACGTATGTACTAATTATGTACAATTGTAAATTTATATAATTGTTCACAAATAATTTAGTAACAAAAGTCTATCCATGCGTGTAATTAAATAGTATACAAAGTGATCTGTCGGAAATATTGTGATACAATCATTTCGGTTCTAATAAAAAACATCGACAAAGATATTTGCTCGAAAAAATGCTTTGAGATCGTCGGAAATATTGTCAAACATTCTGTTCCAGAAAGGTTTTATAATTTTAATTGTCCTCTCTTTGATAGACAGTATTAGTTTTCGGCTACGAACTGTGTAGATTGTATTACCTTTATCTTAACGGGATAAAACTGAAATTCGCTTGAAAAGAAAATCATTGACAGGGTCTTCTAGGCTTCAAATCTTTTTAGATCTTAAAACGATAAAGTTAAGGTTCTTTTTCGTCTAATACGGGGTATACTGATATTGTATTTTGGATTCACGACCACAAGCGATGACTCGTTACACATTTTCAAAGGCCTGGAAAGCTTTGTTACGGTTAGTTTTAGAACTGGAGAGTGACAGTACTAGACACAAGTGTACTTGACTTTAATTATGTCATTAAACGTTTGCAAGAGTTACTTGGCGGGAACGGGAAGTGTCAGTTAAAGTTTTCTTATTTTCCTTTCTTGGATATCAGTATTGTGTAAAATGCTAGTGTTTTAACCAGTGAATTTGTATGTATAAGTGAAATACGAAGATTTGGGTACTTTTTTCACCATCTCCCAATTAACTCATTAGGGCCTACAGTGACCGTACTAGCAGAAAGCAGATTCAACATTCTATCAATATTTTTACTCTTTAATTATTCATCTCATCATCATTTCATTCCTTATTAAAACTTCAAATAGCTTTACTTGACCCTAATCAAATACTCAACGCTATTTTCATCAGAAGAAAAAAAAGAATTCGATGAATTGTTTAATTACTGGTAAAAAATATTTACGATGTTCCATGTGGCTCTTTGATATGTGTGAAAAAGTCCCTCTTTAACCAGAGCTGATCCAAAAGATTTATTGAAAGCTTTTACGCATAATAAACAAAACATAAACTCACGCCGTAATTAAACCCTCAGGAGGGGTAGGCAGAGGTGTTACAACCGCATTTCGCATGTTTATGTTGATTCAAGATAAATTAAATTAATCATTCTGGATATTAATTGACACTGCCATAACTTTGGACTCCATTAATCTAATATAATTGACCACAATCTGTTCTACCACTGCTGTATGTTACGTTGACAATCCTAAATACTGACAGCATTATGAAACCTTATTGATACTCGATTTACAGGTGGTAGATCTGAGTGCGTGTGCGAGATCGTCTGTGTTGGTACCACCATCCTTTCTCTTTCTGCCGTGAAGCATTTCGCTGTGTTTCGGTTTGAAGGATTTGAGAGCCAGTGTAATTATCGGCTCGAGAGTAATAACATCTATATTGGTTACGCGTTGGCGGTGCTTTTAGCGTTCCAGATATCAAAGGAATCGTCGTGTCAATAGGCGCCACTTTCCGATAGGTGAACCATTTGCTTGTTTCCCAATTATGTCGTATATAAAAATGTTAACTAACTCATAAAATTTTTAATTGCATGATTGGTGCATTATTAAATGACCTCTGGAATTTCAAAATATTCCTTTACAAAGAAAAACTTTGAAAGTCTTTGCAACAAAAGTTATGTTGGTAAAGGATGGATATAGTTTAGTGTATGCGCCATCTCTGTTACACTTCACTTCAGAATGTCTTCGGGGGAAATGCCAACTGAATCAAGAAAACTTGAATGAGCTTCAAAAACCTCTGGGAAAAGTTATTTTTTAACTTTTACCGTCATCTTATTCTTGATTATTTTTTTCGAAATATATATATTTTTTAGATGGTAATTGTTGGAATTCATAGTAAATTCTGTTGTATTATTTAATGCAACTAGCTTGTGTTAGGTGCATTTGTTATATGTAAACTTAAAAAAAAAAAACGTGGCTTCTGCTGACATGACATTGAGATGAACGGTTACTAGGCGACCGTTTGGTAACATTAGATTTATATTAAAAACCCGACAGACTTCGTCCTGTCATAAAGAAAACAAAACCTTTTGTATGGGAAATAGAAAAGGGCTGTTTTTATAGTTTTTCCGGCAATTATTCGAATTTTTGTCGCCGTAAAAACCATCCTTGAACTTCAATGAATATTTAAAAAAAAGAATTGGCCGAATTGGTCCAGGCGTTGTTGAGTTATGCGTTTACCAACACATTTTGCGATTAATTTTTATATTATAGATTACATGAAATAAAGGCAATAAATGAATGATTTAAATATGAACCTGTTATTTGGACTGGACTTACGCCTATGGGTGTATCTTATTTAACAATATGCCTATAATCCGGGTTTAATAATAATAACCACATCACGACACACACATTGACTCAGCCCTGCACTAAGATATAATATTGTGTCGCAGGTGCTAAGCAACGATATGGTACATACTACACAGATAAGAACATCCAAGACCGGTAAGCGAAACATTGCGTCTTGAACCCGAAACCTCTAGCGTAGCAGTCTGCTGATTACACCTCTGCGCCACAGAGGTCGTTTGAACCCTAACTTGGCCATATAAATATATAAAAATTACCTACATTATTTTTAAAATGTCAAAAAATATATAAGAAAACTGCTCGGCATCAGAACAAACTAGAATCTTCAATTATTCAGCAAAACTTCCGATGGAATCAACGCACAAACTCCTACAATTTATTACACAATAAAAGCTATTGACTCCGTACAGGTTAAACTTTATATTAAGCTACTTATTTTATTCAAATCTCATTGTACAATCTCAGGACTGCATTCAAGTTGGTAACATTCAAAGTTTTCCCATATGCATTTAAATGAAATCGAATCAGAACGCTGTTCGTACGGTTTCTGGTATTTTTTAGGTCAAGTGTGAGTCGGTCAAGATTAAACATGTACCTACTTTTTAAAATACATAAAAGACATACATATCTGTAGATATTATATACATTTTTTTTGTAACATTTTATACTATAACTAAGATTGTAATGAAAGATTATATTATGACATTAAAAAGAGCAACTGAGGAGGTTTCTCGCCGGATTCTTCCCCGTAGACAGGCATTCCGAACCGGTGGCAGTTGAAAAAGAATTTTGACGATTTAAAAGTACTTATTTTAAGTCCATTTGAATAAAATTATTTAATTTTGATTTCGATTTTGAAAGGACGAGCGAAGTATCAAGAAATCAGGTTTCTTGTATGGTAGTTGTTAGTTGTTTATTTCTTTATGTTTTCAGTAATTGCTGTTATAGTGACAAAGGGAATCGTAATTCTCTGAAAATTTTGCGAGTCCAGCTATTATGGTTTAATGAGATACAATCCGCAACAGACTGACGGACGATCGAAAAGCTTAGTCTTAGTAATAGGCTTCCTTTTTTAACCTTTGCAACGGTACCCTAAAAAGCTACCAAATTATATTTGCGACGAGTTGCGATGAGCTAGTAAACAGACAAAGAAAAGACCAAAAGCTATTATTAGCAATATCTTTATAGCATACGTACGTTTCTTATATTAACAACGAATTATTTGCCAAACAATTACAATGTTTCTTAATAGCAAGGATTAATCAGAACAGAGACATAACACAAGTATCCTAATATACATTGACCAGCGGCTTCCACTCTATGACGGTATGACGATCAGAAAAATAACATTATATTATTGTTAATACAACTCCAACCTATCTCTTCAAGCAACATGCAAAGATATTATAATTCGAGTTTGCCCCTACAGTTAGATTGTCAAAAACTAATAAGTCATTTATTGGAAATTGTGTTCGTTTTTACAATAAAACACGAAAAAATGTAACTGAAATGACAGACACGAAATTTAAAAAACATGTGTAACAAGTTTTAATGAAGAATTCTTTCTATAAAATTCAAAACTATGTAGGTCCTTATGCTGATCTTCGGGGAAGAATCCGGCAAGAAACCTCCGTAGTAGTTCTTTTCAATGTGTTTTGAAATAATTTTGAAGTTTTAATTCTCCGTATTATGGAATTATAAATCATTTTTAAGTACTTATTTTAAGTTTATTTGAATAAAAATATTTTGACTTTTACTTTGAGAACTCTAAATAATGATAATAATACTATTTTTAACAAATTGATACGTCAAGAATATGGTTTGTAAACTTTCATTAATCGATATAAATAAATGAAATAAAATTTACAATGTACAAATTTAAATTTAAAAACAAAAGTTAAATATTTTAAAGTAAGTTTTTAGTTAGTTAGTTATTTTTCGGAATTATTGAATTTAATTAAAGCTATATTAATCCAATAGTTGTTCATTATTCGCCTGTGGTAGGACCGAACCCTAAAGTATAAATTTTTTTTTTTTTTTCATATCACAATCGAATTCTAACTTGAGGCCATTAAGTTTGAAGTATTAAACTCATTATTCATGTAAGTTACTAAGTACTTAAGAAAGAAAAAAGTTAAGGCAGTTAAATGAGATTGCCTTTTTTTTTCATTTTGAAAAATGTATGAAATTTGTAAAATGGTTTAAAATGTAATGTTTTTTTACAAATAAGTAGAATATGAAAAGAAAATCTTAGATCAAACGTTAAATCCTTTTTTATTTCAATTTAAAGTGCCTTTGACGTATTAACAATAAAAACTTTTTGTTGTAATTCATTAATTAAGTCAAAAACAAGGATAAAAAAAAACATAATAATAACACCATGATACACACATTGACTCAGCCTTGCACTGAGGTATAATCTTGTATCGTAGGCACTAAGCAACGATATGGATACCGTAAAAACTACATAACTAAACTACATAGATAACAATACAAAATCCAGGACCGGCAAGCGAAACAATGCATCTTGCAAATGACACAAAGTCCCGCCCCCGCCGGTATTCGAACACGGAACCTCTAGCGTAGCAGTCGGCTGTTTACACCACTAGGCCACCAAGGTCGTCCATTACATAATTAATTATAATTCACTGATTAGAAATTTAGATTATTTGAGTTGAAGATCTTAATCAGGCTCACCTCTAGTATAATATTTAATTTGTACTTCATAAATGTAATTAATAGGATTCTGACATGGTTGATGACAAGCCAATATTGAGAGAAAACAGAGTTAAGGCCAGTACACATTCACGACTTTTTTTCGCGACACACCCGCCACTCTGCCCCACCACTGCAACTCCCGTTCACTAGGATCAACTGTGGCGTCCTTTTATCGAATAATCAATGGATGCAGCTGTGCAGTGACGCACAGGCTGTGCTCGGACACCCTACCGGCTGTCTTGAGACCCGCAACGAACTTAATCAGAAGAAATGGGAGGTAGTAAGAAACCGGTTTCAGTTTTACTACATGTCAACACCTTATTTTTATCAGATGATTTAGAGATGGTAGATCTACGTTCAAGATCCTCTGGGTTGGTACCACCCTCAATCTTATTTCAGCTGTAAAGTAATTCGCTGTCTGTCAGCTTGAAGGTCCAGACTGCCAGGGTAATAGCCAGTACGACTGGTATATCATCTTATTTCTACTTGAGCATTGGTGTTGCTCTTGGCGTCAAAACATCAAGAGCATCGTCGTGTTTATAGGCGGTATCACTTTACGTTAGGTGAACCTTCTGCTTGCAAATGACATTGTTTAAATATGTATATACTCAGTTCTTCATTTACAGTTTGACCATGGGATGATGAAGTTACAATTCATTTTTTTTTTCACCGTTTATGTTGTTTACCTATAATAATAATAATAACCACATCACGACACACATTAAATGAGCCCTGCAGTAAGTATCGTAAGAACTTGTATCGCAGGTGCTAAGCAACGATATGGTATATACTAAATAAATAAGAATACAACATCCAAGACCAGTAAGCAAAACAATGCGTCTTGCAAATAACACAAAGTCCCGCCCCCGCCGGGATTCGAACCTGGAACCTCTAGCGTAGCAGTCGGCTGTTTACAACACTGCGCCACCGAGGTCGTCAAATACCTACCTTAATTATTTAATGTAAACTTGAATTGCTTAAAACCTATTGGAAATAATTTCTTTGTTTTTCTTAGTTCAAAGCAAAGATTTTCAAAGGAATTAACTTTTTCTTACGAAGACTGCTACAGCTTTATTGTTTATGAACCGAATTAGATTTTCTATATTTAGACTGTTTCATTCACTTCAGCCTGAAATTTGAAACAAAGATGAAAAAAAAGATTTTATTAACTCCACGCTCGTGCGTACAGTGCCTTGCAATAGCCGTAAACAAGGCTTGACTATCAATCCAGCATACGAGCCGTCAGCAAACATCACTTCAATATTAATTGACAGTGTACACTGCGCCTATAGGACGACGACAATTTTGTCTCTGTATCTTTTGCAACTTGTACTTAATTGATTTTTTATAGTTTTAATGTTAGTTATAGCTTAACTCGTTCTTTAATTCTGTTTTTGTTGGTCCTTTTTTTTGTCTTTTGTACTCGAATTGGCTATGTATTTAAGTATAACGTGGTGATTATCAATTATCTTATATTGTCAGCAACGACTGAAATCCTCGTAGATACAATACTTTAACTAAAATTTGATAATCATTTGTATAATCAAAAACTCTGTATTAATTAAGTTTTTTATTGTTTTCCATATAATTGATTTAATAAATATTTGTCTGTTAAAAAAAGAAAAGCGAATTAAATATTGGAAAAATGAAAAAAAAACCTCTGATATCATATCTATGGTTGTATGTATCGGATTAAGATATTAAAACTAGACGCTGATTTAAAAAAAACAAGACAAATCAAAGACATGGCTCAGACTAACATTTTGAAGGGACAATGTTTTTGCTACTGTAAAGTTTAGTTTAAACATACAAGGTTTTCAGTCGTCACCGACCGATATATGAGTAGGTATGTTGTTTTATGTAAAGACTTAAATAATTTGCAATTATCACGTTATAATTCACTATATAGTATAGGACAAATTCGCTTCTCTTCTCTATGTGATCTATGAAACGGAATTTCATGCGTTTTTTAATAGATAGATGCAAGAGGAAGTGATATATATATATATATATATATATGTATATATAAAATAAATAAATAACCACATTACGACACACACATTGACTCAGCCCTGCACTAAGTATCGTAAGAACTTGTATCGCAGGTGCTAAGCAACGATATGGTATATACAAAATAAATAAGAATACAACATCCAAGACCGGTAAGCGAAACAATGAGTCTTGCAAATAACACAAAGTCCCGTCCACGCCGGGATTCGAACCCGGAACCTCTAGCGTAGCAGTCGGCTGTTTACACCAATATCGGTAATACCCATGGGAAGCCGAGACGCGTCGCTAGTATATAAATAAATAAAATAAATGTAGCTTTTATGTATGTTGTGTTTAATTAAGTTTGAACTCAATCACACAAATGGTAGGCGAAGATGAGCTTATGTTTAGAAAACCATTCAACCGGTACGAAAGGTATAACACCCTCAACCTCTACAGCTCAATCTTATTTGTACTTCTGGCTAATAATATCAATTAGAATAGGTATAAAAGTTTTGGCTACTTATTTAATTTAGAATAGGTATAAGAGCTTATTTGAATGATTGTTTAAAAAACAAATGTATTAGAAGGTTCGAGAACGTAACTTTTTATAAGGGAAAAATCGTTCAAGTGTGAGTCTCACTCGTACATAATGGATTCCGTAGCATTATATATTTCATTTATTCATTTACAGAAAATTATTCATTCATTCCTTAAAAAATTTATTGATTGTACATTATGTACTTTTAAGACGGTTACGTTAAAGAGAAAGAAAAAGCAAAAAATGTCTAACGAATCGCGTTTCTTGTCAGAGAGCCCTTTAATTTGTGATTTCTTTACGGTTTTAGTATTTTTTATAGCGGCAACAGAAATAGATATCTCATGAAAATTTCAAAAATCTATTTTGGTTCATGAGATACAGCCCGCTGATAGATGGACGTAAGGACAACTGAGTTTGAGTATTAGGGTCCCGTTTTTACCTTTTTTGGTACGGAACCCTGAAAACTATTAAAAACATAAAGTATAAAACATCTTTTCACGAATTCATTCATATTCATCATATTATGTGGAGTTCTCGGTCAATCGCAAGCTAAAGCATTTTAACTACGTAAATATTTGTCTGAAGATCTCCCTTCTTCTAAGTAATTGGTGTTTTACATCAAACAAGTAGAATCACGGACGATTCCCTTTCATTCCAACTTGTAGAAGTAACGCATGTTTACCCAATCCGTCTTAATCTAATGACTACTGGACTCCCAAATGTTTTGTAAGAAAACTAGAAAGAGAGGCGTCAAATACAGTATATAGCTCTATCTCTTTTCAGCGGTCAGTAAAACCTTGTTGAGTTGTTGTGACCTAGTTATTTAGTTTTCGTGAAAAACGCGTGGAGATTGCTTTCGTTCGGTTTTGGTGCAAATTAGTGTTTAGGTCGGCTAAGACTTATTAATGCTAGCGAAAAAAGGATATGCTTTTCGATTGAATTGAAAATTTTGACATTTTGAAATGACTTCGAAAAACAATGATCTATGTTCAATTGATTTTTCTTTTGTTTGTTCAGTTCTATCTAGCAAATAGACTAAATATAATTTAAATAAATGATCCAATTTACCACTTTCAACTACGTGATAAGGTAGCGGTTCGCGCCGCTACCTCGTCAGGAGACCGGAGACGATAGGCACTTGTCCTTAGGCTTTGTATGAGCGCCAGTTCACGTACGCCACCGCTACTAGACTGCTACGCTTGAGGTTCCGGGTTCGGATACCGGCGGGGGCGAGACTTTGTGTTATTTGCAAGACGCATTGTTTCGCTTACCGGTCTTGGATGTTATACTTATCTATGTAGTTTATACTATATCGTTGCTTAGTTCCTGTGACACAAGTTCTTACGATACTTACTGCAGGGCTGAGTCAATGTGTGTGTCGTGATGTGGTTTTTATTATTATTATTATTACTAGATACCGAGACACGCAACTGGGACAACAAGACGGTCTCCGCCTAGGATAAGTAGAGTTTATATAGAGTATAGAGGTGACATCACGAACTGAATGTTTTAGCATGAACAAAGCTTAATTAAAGTTGTGTAATGCGATTACATAAGCAATTCAAGCAACAAAAATATAATTAAAACATAATAATAATATTTATTTCATTAAAAGGCAATACAAAAAAATTCTGTGGCCGGAGCCTCCTTTTAAGCTTTAAATAGCCTTTGTTAGGAGGCACCGCTCTTCCAGTTTAGACAATATATAAATAATTGTACCTAGGGTGTAAATATGAAATACATATAAAATACAAAGAAATCCAGTCAAGAGAGAATCAGAAATTAAGCATGACTTTTCAATCTCTGGTCTACATTGCCTTCCTCCACTTTTATGATCACCATATCCTGATTTAAACATAGTATCGCGATACCATCAATCCCATCAATATTTTAGATCACAATACCATGTCCGTCGTGATAATATTGACCGTGTTATACACGTGCCATATTCTGTCACATTGGCTATCACATAAAGACCGTATTTACATAGCAAAAAGTAAATAAAATCACATGAATCGAGTGTAGTTGTGTAGGAAAGTTTCCAGTCATATAAACAATAGACGCCCGGGGCCCGCATTCAAATGTAAATGAACCAATGCTGCCTCTAAATGTGGGAGACTGTCACACCGTCGCAGATCTATTACACCTTTATTAAATTTATTTTATATGCCTCCTTTTGCTAAGATATCTTAATAATAATAACAATAACCACATCACGACACACACATTGACTCAGCACTGCACTAAGTATCGTGAGAACTTGTATCACAGGTGTTAAACAACGATATGGTATATCCTTAATAAATAAGAATACAACATCCAAGACCGGTAAGCGAAACAATGCGTCTTGCAAATAACTCTAGCGTTGCAGTCGGCTGTTTACACCACTGCGCCACCGAGGTCGTCAAAAGTTCTAAAACGTTCTTAAATATTTTAGGCTTTTTTTATCATGTGTACTGGTTAGAAGTGAAATTCTTTGCCTGCTGATGAATTCCCAGATGAGTATAACCTGAAACTCCTGAAGGATAGAGCGAATAGGCCTCACCTGGGTTGGCATGTTCCACCTGACTTCATCAACGCTTAACATCAAGCTGGATTGGCGTCGAATACTTGCCAAGTTATAAATCATAAATAAATAAAAAACGCACTAAGACGTGAGAGCCGCGAGAGTAACAGGGCGCGGAATATGAGCTTTATTTCTTTTTGTATTTGTTATGACAAGTGAGGAATATCGTGAGTTATGGCGCATTTTTAAGTTGGCTGGCCAGCTGCTGGTAAATCTGCGTTCGAGATCGTCTCGGTTGGTACCTTCCCTTCTAGTTAGCTCTTTTTTGGTTCGAAGAATATGGAATATGCATGAAAAATAATTTGATTATTCAATCAATTTATCGTAAAGTATGTCAAAAATGTATATTTACAGTGAAAACAGAACTAAAATTGAACGATAAACCAGGGAGATTGAACCTTCAAAAGTGAATATGTCTATCTCGCTCATCAGTACAACCTTTTCTATAACGGAAGTCGTATGGCGCCTGTGTACTTTTACGTCTTTGTTAATATTGGACCTCTCTGTCTAACCAACGACATTGAACCTATATAAATTAGTTAATAAGTCAGATATTTGAGTAAATCTAACAGATTTGTGTTCATATGTGCTTTAAAATTGTAATAAATAAATGTCATGCATATTTCTTACTAAGACCAAGTGTAAGTACCGCTACGACAGTTGTAACATATTTTACCTCTGTAAGAGCAACGATTGACGGATGGCGTTCTAAAACATTAAAGGTGTCCTCGTGTCAGGTGGTGACTTTTTTAAATTAAAAATCCATGTTTTTAACTGTAACCTTTTGGAATTAGTTGGTGTTCAAAATTACGATTGTCTCATTAAAACTCGTGTCGTAATAAATATTACAAATGTTAAGTGTGATAGGCGGCCTCTGCAACAATGTAGATAAAAGGTATTTTGTTGGACGGAACTGTCAAGCGTATTATACCGGACTAGGGGTAACACCTCCCCCTGTTTCCTTCTCTGCAATTGAATAAAGCCCATAAATAAAAGAGAAACAATGACTTTATTAAATTAACTTGTCAGCGGGTTAACAGAAACCAGAGCCGACGTTGTGATCTATCGTTTTTTCAAGTTAGGGGAGAAGTTCTAAGTAGCGCTTTGCGGGGCTAAAAGGTGCTAAAAAGCGCTGTCGACTTTTTTTCGAAAACTAGTTGACCCGACTCATTTTGGCTTGAGTAAGCTCCTGATTTTTAGTCTCTATTTTTCCACTTAGGGATTAATGCCTCTTATCAAACCCTTAATAAAGTTAAGGGTTTTTTTATTCTACAATCCTGGTAAAAGTTTCGGTAAAAATTTTTAGAGTTTCAGTGAAAGAATGTGTAACTCTTCGTTTCACTGTAGTTTTAGAGAGTGACTGCAAGTCTTTGATGTCGTCTTGGAGCTCTGCTTAAGGTCGTTACACACCTACTTATCAACTACTAAACTGGTCATCACATCATCAACTCGAGCCGTTAGGTATTTTTAGTGTGAAATTTTATTCTGCAACGCATACTTATCAGCATCATTATTTTTAGGTGGTGTTAAATCCACGTGCGAGACCGTCTGGTTTGGTACCACCCTCCTTTCTATTTACAACGTGAATCAGTTCACTGTGTTTCGGTTCGAAAGATTGGAGTGCCAGTGTGATTACCGGCAAGAGTGGTATAACATCTTTACCTCTACATGGGCAACGTATTGGCGGTTCTCTTGACGTTCTAGATATCTAGAGCATAGTCTTGTTATAAGGCGGTATCACCAGTGGCGTGCCTAGAGTTTTAGTACAGGGCAAGCCGAGAGAGATACTTCATACTTCCGTTGTGGACTTGCTAGCGTGGACGAGCTCAGCAAAACACTCAGAAGTTTGCGAACATGTCAGCAAAATCACAATATCGGTGGCTTTAAAAATGCCGTTTGATTTGTTAGTGAATGAATGAGAGCGCGAACTTACTTTAGTTTGATAGGGCAAGCCGGGCTTTTGTGCTTCTATGACAGTACCGCCACTGGGTATCACTTTCCATTAGGTAAACCGTGTGCTTGTTTGCCAAAGACGTCGTACATAAAAAAAATTTACTAACTCATATAATTTTTAAATATAAATATACCATAACATAAACTCACGCCGTAATTAGCGTTCTAGACATGAAGGGCACCGTCGGGTCAATAGGTAAATAAATAAATCAATTCCCATTAGGTGATCCGTCTGCTTGTTCAGATTGGATAAAGGGGACTACCAGACATAAACACTTGTTAACCCTTCCAAAAGCGAATATGCTTTAAAAAAATAATGTTTATGGAATGTGTGTCAGAATTTTTAATGCGTTGCCTGAGGAATTAAGAGATATTCCATTGAACCAATTAAAAATAAAACTTAATAAATTGCTACTACAGCAATGTTTTTATGACATACAGCAATATTTTGATTTTAAAAAATGAATGATTTTTATTTAGTTTATTATTTAATCGTAGTAATTTTAAAAACGTATTTGTATTATTATTTGACAATCTAATATTTGTACGCCAGAAGGGCAGATTTTTGTTGAAACAATAATTAAATTAGAAATAAAACCTGTATCAAACACTTAAATCAAACAAATAAACGATTATTATTACTATTATTATTGTTCGCCCATGATGTGGTATTAAAAGTTAAAACGGTAAAGTATCGGGTTGACGGTGAGACAATAGGCGGGATGTTGTCATTTCGTTTCCGAGTTGCGTTATGACCTTTAACTAAGAACGCATGTGAGTGATGAGAATGTTTCAACCAAAACGAAAATTTAGGCCTCTAAAAACCACTGTTTTTCGAAAACTCCTATTTGACATTGCTAAATAACTATTTAATACCTAGTTGCTTGTTTAAGCAAATGTCTACATTTAGGTCCCGAATTTAGTCACTTAGTACCCTAAATACTACCTTATTAATATTCAAAATTGAAAATCCCTTAAGCCTGCCTATTTTGTAACATGATTTGTTATCCACCAATCTACATTGAGATAGTCATCTTTTTACTACCAGTTTTCCATATTTACCCGACTACAGGGAAGCAAAACGGAAGGTTATGATTTTGATTCTTCGGGGCACACCCGCCACTCTGTCCCACCACTGCAACTTCTGTTCACCAGGATCAACAGTGGCGTCCTTTGATCGAATAATCAACTAATAATGCAGCTGTGTAATGAGGCACAGGCTGTGCCCGGACACCCAACCGGCTGTCTTGGGACCCGCAACGAACTTAATTAGAAGAAATAGGAGGTAGTAACAAACCGATTTCAGACTTACCTCCCAGCAAAGCGGAGACAACAATCGAAATGACCCAGAGGCCAAAAAAAAGTAAGTGGTTGTAATTTTGATAATTGTTAATGCCATTTTATTATGTCAAGTCTGTTGTGTCAACTTATTTGAATACTATTTAAATCCTGTAGTAACATCACGTTAAAAAAAAGACATTTTCAAGAACAAATTATAGGAATGGATGGATAGAATGGGACAATCTGTTTCAAATTGGGACCTCCTTTGCCCATGGCTGTCTCACACACCTTAACTTGAACTATCGAAGGATCTTTACTCATTCGCTGAATGTAGTAAGTCATGTTGTTCGGTGTCATCATCAGTCGGAGGATGACCACTGCTGGACGTTGATCCCTCCCAAATATTTTAATCCAGAAGGATCCTGTGCCGCTTGTATCCAGCGGCTCCCTGCAGACCACACAACATCGTCTGTCCACCTCGTGGGCGGCTGACCAACATCCACACCATCCGCACCTGCCCATGATCACCAGTGATGGCTTTTTCTAAAACTTTCCTTCTTATGATTATAGGGCAACATAAGAGCCATATTAGATCTTTAGAAATAAGCTTTTATGTAAAATAGACTTACTTCTTAGAACGTGGTAGCTCAGCTTGTTACATGCCTTGGTTAACCGACCGACCCGAGGATTCGAGTCTCGAGTTGCCTTAAATTGTAGCTGCCATGTTCCTCATTGTGGCCGTATGGTGGCGACAGATTCGCAACCTGTCACACTGGGACTCAATATAAATGCGGTGTTAAACACCTTTGCCTACCCCTCTCGGGGGATTAATTACGGCGTGAGTTTACGTTATGTTTTATTTCTTAGTAACTGAAATGCTTTATTAAGCATAACTCTCAGCTAAACCAGTACACGTTTATTCCTACATTAATTAGTAAAAAACTCAAACAGTTTTCACTAATTTCACAAGACAAGTATCAAAAGAATTTGGGCCACAATTGACCTTGATTGAATTAACAAATATACTGTCAAACATAAGGAGAACCTTCTTCAATTGAAGTTGTTTGACAAAAATTAATAAGTTTCACATAGGCTATAACCAGGCCTACAGGTGCACTGGTGGTAGATCTACGTGCGAGATCGTCTGGATTACTATCACCTTCCTTTCTATTTTTGCCGTGAAGCAGGTCGCTATGTTTCAGTTCGAAAAATTGAAAGGCCAGAGTAATTATCAGCACGAGGGGTATAACATTTTTACCTCTACATGGGCAACGCTTAGTGGGTGCTCTTGGTGTTTCCGGGGCATCGTCCTGTTAATAGGCGCCGGTTTGTTGTTTGTCCATGAAATTGTCAAAATAAAATAAAAATAACCTTCGGACATCTTGACACTTCCAACGATATCTCATTCGTCAATTTACGATAAGCAGTTTAGAAGTTATGAGGGAACAGATGAACAAACATACATACATACCACTCGAAATCATAACCCTCACTTTTGTTTCGCCGTAGTCGGGTAGAAAAAACAAACATGTGAAAGATAACTTAAAATGGAATTATGTTATAGAATAGATTTGCAAAACGTGTTTACGCCAGAGAGCGTAATTTGAATGGATTGAAATTACAACGTTGTATCTTAGTCCATTAACTGTGAATAAGAGCTGGTGGTTACATCTGGTTCTGCTTGAAAGATAAGAAGATTATGTCCCTCTGTCCAGGCATAACTCAGCTGTGAAATCGTACTAATACTAAATGTGAATTTTAGATGTTCGTTACACAATCGCGTACAAACGGCTGAAAGGATTTCAATGAAATTTGTCACACACATAAAATCAGTTCTATGTCACGTAGAATTTCACCTTGAAAAAGTTTTAGGTTTTGAGAAATGAAAAACAAAATCTACGCAGTAAATATATTTTTTATTTTATGCAACATCATTGGCAAGCACCAATACACAGTCAGGTCATAAGTATTGTCACACAGTAAAAACTTTTCTTTTAGAATGCGGGCCACAAAAAAGTAGATTGAATTCGAATTTCAAATTGTTCATAAAAAATAAAAATGTATCCTTTTTAGAATTTTACTCATTTTTAAATATGGAGTGGACGCTTAATGAAGACCGTGTTGCAGTTATTGCGTTGCGTCGTTGCGGTTACGCGCCAATTCAAATGTTTGACATACTGAAAAATTATAATGTAACCAAAAGATCCGTTTATCGTACCATCAAACGATCCTTGAAGAAATCCTTGATTAAGGCAGCCGCCGATATTGACATGGACCTCGTTCGTGCTGCGATAGACGACTGGCCGCGCAGATTGAAGGCCTGTATTCAAAATCACAGAGGTCATTTTGAATAAACTTTAGTGTCATAAGAATCTATGTTTTGTTAAGTTCATTTTGGTATATAAATGGTTACATAATGAAAATAAAAAGCTGCCCAGGAACAGAAATATTTGGGGAAAGCTTTTATCCAAGAGTTAATGACTTTCAGCTGATGATGGTTGAGATAATTGTGCAATTTGTCGGCCTCTTTGTCGAAGCTGTCTTAATTGCTGGCCGTGACACGTTAAGCTAGGTTAGAAACCCAGCTTGGGTAACGCGATCAGTTGCTCTGAGGTGAGGATTTTTTCTATCTATTTAAGTATTCTATCAATCTGCATAGGCGTAAGCCCAGTTTAATAATAGAATAAAATTCAAAATTTTCATTCATTGCTTTTGATGTATTTGTGGCGATACAGCAGTACGTAATTCGAGACTTGCAGTATTAAAATGTTGAGAATTATGTCGTTCACAAGACAGTCTGCGTTAGGTACTACTTAAGTACATTACCCTCCCTGCTATACAAGTGTATTTGTTGGCGAAATACATAATGCGTTCCTGACAACCTGTGTATTATTCAGCACTGAACAGTTTTCACAGTCAGCACCTACACATTTATTATTTTCATTTCAACATAAATCCCATCTTCTTCAAACTGTCACTTCCACCTCAACCATGTCAGTCATCCAACTGTCATGACGTCAGCGGAAATCGGAATGTTTTAAAACAGTTTTTCATTTCATCATAAAGTTAACAATTTAAATAGAATACGTGATTTAATCAGATAACCATAACCAAAAACATAACCACATCACGCCACACACATTGACTAAGTCCTGCGCTAAGTATCGTAAGAACTTGTATCGCAGGTGCTAAGTAACGATATGGGATATACTAAATAAATAAGAATACAACATCCAAGACCGGTAAGCGAAACAATGCGTCTTGCAAATAACTCAAAGTCCCGCCCCCGCCACGATTCGAACCCGGAACCTCTAGCGTAGCAGTCGGCTGTTTACACCAAGGTCGTCAAATACCAGATCAGATCATTATACCGACATTCATTTGACTCATCCGACTGCTGCGCTAGAGGTTCCGGGTTCGAATCCAGCGGGAGCGGAACTTTGTGTTATTTGCATGACCTATTATTTCGCTTACCGGTCTCGGATGTAGTATTCTTATCAATATAGTTGATACTATATTGTTGTGATACAAGATTCTATGATCTTGATGTAAGTCTGAGTTAATCTGTGTGTTGTGATGTGGTTATTTATTATTAAAATCCACCAAACAAGATGTTTACCATACCCATAGTACAAGCATTGTTCGCTTAAATAATTTCTAAGACAATTTATGTAGGTATCAAATATTGACAGATCACTTGAAAAAACAAACATAACGTAATCGGTTCTCTCCGCGGCGGAAACCGGGAAGTTTTATCAGAAAAATGACTCTTTTTTATTACCTTCCCTCAGGATTTGCACCCTAATCACACATTAAAACTTTTTAAATGAACCCCTAATTTATGAAAGGGTACAAAACAAAACTCTCGACATTAACAATAAGTTAGAAACAACCAAATGGCTTGCTGTAATTTAAAGCGGTCTGTAGATCGTAATTAAAACTTTTGACTGAAGGAAGAAAAAAGATAATTTTGAAAACGGAAATTTTGGTGCCGTACATCCGCCATTTTATTTTTATACTTACGTTATAACCAACAAATACACCAACGGCGCAATAAATACGAATCTTACATGTCCTACATCAAAATCGGTCGAGCGGATTAGTAGTTACGAGGAACACAGTTCAAACTTGTGATTTCGCTTTTTGCCTACTAGCCAGCAACATTTTTTTTTTTCATACTCAGACTAAAATATAATAAACAATATAAATAAGTTTAAAACAAGATCCGAACAGTTGGCGATACATGCATGCTGCTCATATAATTACTTGTTCTATGTGAGTAGCATGTATTTTACGGGCTAGTTGGTACATATTTTTTTTGTCACTACAAGACGTAATTTACAATAAAAACATTTTAATTCTTATATTGTGACATGAGCTTTATCGCATTCTCTCACCCTAGACTGTAAGAAGTATTAGTGGCTGAGTATAAAAGCATGTTCATATACCAAATCAAAGAATCTGGGGTTTCTTGCCGGTATCTTTCCTAGCATAAATTTTTCTAACCGGTGGTCGAGTAATTAAAAAAAATAATACTTTTTTAAGTTTATAGAATAAAGTTATTTTGATTTTCATTTTGAATCATTTAACCTTTCTTTCCTTGCTTCTCCTTCTGGCAGTAGTTTAGTTATTATTATTGAAAAAAAAAAATTGAAAAGCTATTGGCCAGCAAATATTTTTTCACCCGATGAGAAAAATAAGCCACAACAGCTTTGATTTACCTTTATCTAGGAACTTTACCTCAAAATAAAAGTTCATATTACTAGCTTTTGCCCGGGACTTCGTTCGCGTAGAAGTCGAAAATGATTCTAATAGGATTTTTAATTACTTGACATTTCTCTTTATATTTTGGAAAATTCACACAATATCTTGATAAATTATAACCTATGAATTATTCTGATGTAAAAGCTATGTTATTGTAAAGTTTCATTAAAATCCATTCAGTAGTTTTTCCACGAAAGAGTAACAAACATCCATAATAACATCCTAACAAACTTTCGGGAGTATAATCTAGATAAGGGTGATCTATTTACTTTACAGCTTTATGGTCAGCTGCATAATTTATTTGCACGTTAATGAGACGTACTGTGCCCTTTTAGCTAATATACCGTAAGGCTCTGACTCAAAAGCATTTGAAAGTCTCAAAGAGATGCTGCGCACAAATGGCTGTAATAGCTCTAATAGATTCTAGATCTCATGCAGACGAGTGGTTGAGTGAGCTTTTGTATGTACGGTACAGCAAGGAGTTTGCAATGAATTATCATGAAGCCACTAGGTTGTTCGGTTTTTGAGCTACGAATTGTTCTGAAGGTGTTTTATGAGAAACCGTGGTAGCTTAGATTGCTATGTGCCTTGATTAACCGACCGACCCGACCCGACAGGTCGTAGGTTGGAGTCTTGAGTTGCCGTACATAAAAGCTGCCATGTTCCTCATGGTGTCCGGGTGGTGGCGACAGATTTGCAACCTTTCACACTTGGACTCAACATAAACATGCGAAATGCGGTGTGCTACACCGACCTCTCTCTAACGATAAATTACGGCGTGTTTATGTTTTATATTGTACAAACACACAATGTCTTATTCTGATGTATAAGTTATATAATTATAAAGTTCAGTCAAAGTATTACAAACCTCCATTCATCTATCTTTCTAAATTAAATTTTATGTATTAGTCCGATAACACCTTTATTATTGTAAGTTTCCTTAAAATCCATTCAGTAGTTTTTCCGTGAAAGAGTAACAAACATCCATCCATACATCCTTACAAACTTTCGCATTTAAAATAAAAGCGAGGATAAAAATGCGCCAGCTCCATTTTTTCCAAGCTCAAAGTTTTTAAAGATCCATTTAGCTTGAAAAGAACGGCAGAAGGCTTTGACCAAGCTCAGAGGGATCTTTTCCTGCATAGTAATGCACAATTTGCTATCTAGAATTCAACATTTAAATCGAGCTTAAGGTATGGCGCCTACCTTAGCCTATTTATCTGATAGAAACAAAAAATGGTGCCTGAGAAGAAAGATACCCACTTTAACTGAAGATATTGAAACAATGGATACTTGGAAGATGATTTAGCTCAGTTTGTTACATGCGTCGGTTGGTGGTGGGACGACCGACCCGATCTGACAGGTCGAGGGTTCAAGTCTCAGGTTGCTGTACATTGTAGCTGCCATGTTCCTCATTCAAAGTCAAAGTCAAAATGTTTTTATTCGATTAGACTTAAAATAAGCACTTTCAAATCGTCATTTTTTTTTACAACCACCGGTTCGGAATGCTATTTCTACGGGGAAGAATCCGCCAAGAAACCTCCGTAGTTGCTTTTTTAAATATTCAATTACAATATTTTCTACTACAAATTACAATTTTTCAACATAATAATTCTAGCTACACTCTAACTGTCAATAAGACCTGTGCAATTACTTCCATATATCTTTATCCTCTACATAATTTTGAATTTTATAGTAAGCCTTCTTAATTAAAATTTGTTATACATATTGCTTAAATTTCATATCTGACATTTCTGTTACATTTCTTGGAATTTTATTATAAAAGCGAACACAATTTCCAATAAATGACTTACTAGTTTTTGCTAATCTAACTGTAGAGATACGTAATTTATCACTATTTCTGGTATTTATACCGTGACCTAGTCTATCAAACTCATTTAGATGTTTCCTTACATACATAATATTGTCAAAAATATATTGGGACGGTAAGGTGAGTTTATCAATTTCCTTAAATAATTGTCGTAATGAATGTTGCGGCTTTAAGTTATACAGAGCTCTTATAACTCTTTTTTGTAAAATAAATATCGAAACTGTTTCGGCCGCACTACCCCATAGTAGTAACCCATAGGACATACTAATACACATAATACTATGAAAATATGCAAAATATACCAGTCTAGCTGTCGGGAGATCCGTTAAATTTCTAATTTTCCCTACTGCATATGCCGCCGAGCTTAATTTACATTACATTACTATTCATAATTTTACTAACAATATCGGGAAACGAAATATTCGGCATACAATTATTAATCACTTTATGTCCTAATTTATTATTTAATAAGGATCCCAAAATAAGGATACCTATCCCAAATGCATCAGAAAAAACTACGGTATTAGGAGATGGCATAGAAATATTTGGGATGCTGCAGACACTCGATGCTGGAGGTAAGTTTGAGACTGAAGAAATGCATGGCACACATGTAGGTGTACTACATGTGCAACCAGCCTGTTTTATAGTCAGTGATGTCAGGCGGTCTCTGTTGAAATTACTTTCATCAATCAAGTAACCAGTTGCTTTTATGTGTTCCTGTATTTGGTACTTACTTTTTTTGTATTTATGAGTAAGTACATTTAAAGACTCATGCAATCTGTTTATTTCATCCCGCAGACATTCTGTGTCGGCATCATACATTTTTCTACTCAATTCCAATTCCCTAAAATAACATTCTGCTTCTGATGCTAAGGTAGCATTTTGTTTTCTTAATTTATTAGTATCTTTTAAACTGTTGTTTTTCTTACTTAAAATTCTATTTCTTTTTATTAATTTATTAAGCTTAATATATTTTTTAATTCTTCTAATACTATTGAAAATAAACCTTGGATTGACCTCTGAATTTAAATTATTAGTCAAATCCATTGTGGTAGGTTGTGATGACTCCGGAGGCTGGCCACAGACAAGGTCAGCGTACATGGCTGTTGTTTTTTCAGCTTTGAGGTTTTCAATGTGAGCTTGCAGTTTTGAAACGAGGCAGGTGGCAGCTTGCAACTCACATTCTAGAGTTGATACACGCTTCATAGTGTTCTCAAATGTGTCCATACAGTGATGGAAGGAATTAACTGCTTCCTGCAACTTTTTGTTCTCTTTCTGTAGATCGTTGATTTGATTAGAAGAATCCACTAATTGAAGTTTGAGCTCAGTGTTCCGCTGTACAATTTTCTGTACTTCAGCTTCACTGTCATCTATCTCCTGAAGAAGCTGGTGACATTGCTTCTTAGACTTCTGGAGCTCCTCCAACGTGAGGCGCAGCTGGTCCTGGTCCCCCTTAGCTGCTGCTCTGCTACGGGTCATCATGCGGCTCATGTTGTTGTCTTGATTCTGAAAGACACGGGGAGGGCAGATGAACTTTTGGCAGAGGAATAAGGATGATAGAAATAGGACTAGATGTTTACAGTTAGGATTCAAAAGTTTACAGAAGAAAGTTAAGCAGAGAAAGAAAAGTTTATATAAGATAAGTAAAAAGAAGAAATATTGAAACTTAACAACAGATGCCAAAGGATTTTGTTAGCAATCTATATAATCTATAAATGTTATATAATAAACTATTATTAAACAAAGACAACTACTCAAATGCTTTTAAGGGATTTTTTGTTTTGTTGTTTGTTTTGTGAAACTACACAGACTAAAAGTATTATGGTTAATACTGTTTATGTAATGTTAGGCCACCAAATTGTAAATGTAATTAATATTATACATACATATAAAGGTTGCTAGGTCACTATTAAATATATTATTTTATTATGTACAATGTAGGTACTAGTAAGTTATGTCTGAGGCTAAATGTTTTAGACTTAACTCAGCTTCCACAGTTTGTCAAGCCAAGCAAGTCAGCAACGGAGCCTGTGTGTGAAGCTGGACGTTACTCACTTAGTGAGAATTGTAAAGTAGGCATATATTAAATAGGATTGTTAATATTATTAACACCGTAGGTAGGTACAGATGTTAGTAATATTTAGACAAAAAATGCGAAATAAACATAAGACCTGGTTCTACAATAATCAAATTAAAGCAAATGTATGTAGGTATTGGCTTATCTCTTTGTGTTTTTTCTGTTTCTGTGATTGTGCTCGGATAGTGGCGACAGATTCGCAATCTGTCTCATAGCGACTCAATGTAAATATATGATTTGCGACATTTAATACTACTACGTACCCCTCTCAAAGGATTAATTATGTCATGTATGTATTTTAAAATTCTAGGAGTTAGTTAACATTTTTATATACTACATCCTTGGCAAACAAGAAAACGGTCCACCTGATGGAAAGTTGCGCCTATCGACAAGACGGTTCCTCTGATATCTGGAACGCCAAAAGCACCGCCAACGCGTAACCCATGAAGAGGTAAAGATGTTATACCTCCCGTGCCGATAATTGCACCGGCTCACAAATCCTTCAAACGAAACACAGCGAAATGCTTCACAGCAGAAAGAGAAAGGAGAGTGGTACCAACCCAGACGATCTCTCACACGCACATATATCTACCACCTATGAATCAGTATATCAATAAAGTTATATAATTTTGTCAGTATTTAACAGCGGAAGAACAAATTATTAGCGGTAGATTTGTGAACGTAACATTAAACAGCGGTAGAACAGATTGCGGTCAATTAAATTAGATTTACTAGAGTCCAAAGTTACGCCAGTGTCAATTAATAATTAGAAAGATTGATTTAGTTAACTCATCGTATCATACCTGGAGCTGTTATTGTGAATCGTAAAAAGACTTTTTGGGGTTCCTTACCAAAAGTAAAACGGGACCCTTTTACTGAGCCGTCCGTCTGTCAGCGGGCTTTATCTCATAAACCAAAACAGATTCATTCAGAAAATTTAAGCATATAACAACAGACACCAAAAACATACAGAAATTAAAACTTAATCCATACAAGAGACGTGATTTTAACGACCTTGGTGGCGCGGGGGGGCGGGACTTTATGTTATTTGTAAGACGCACTGTTTCGCTTGCCGGTATTGCTTGTAGTATTCTTATCTATGTAGTTTATAACATATCGTTGCTTAGTTCCGGTGACACAAGATCTTACGATACTTACTTCAGGGCTGTGTCAATTTATGTGTCGTGATGAGGTGTATTATTATTAAGAGATTTTTTGCTAGTTCTTGTTTCTTTTACAAAATGTAATTTACGATGGTACAAAACCCTTCATCAGCCATGGGGGTTTTCTTTTTGACAACGTTTAGTTTACAAAGCTTCATCAAAGTTCAAAGTTTTTCGTTTAGTTAGTTTTCAGAAAAGAGTATGTTTTCAAATTCGCTTTGCGTCAAGTAGGTATTTTAAATTAAAAGTCAGATAGACAAATCAAAACCGTTCTGACTGTGAGCCAAGATAAAAGAAAAAAAAACTGCAGCAGAAAAACGTCACGAACACTAATCTTAAAATCCGTAATTCTTAGAGCAAAAACATGTTTTTTCTTGAAATCCATATGCCTGCTTTTCATCTTAGTAGTATTAAAAAAACCAATCAATTTGTTAAACTGCTAATTAAACAATAGATGGCGAAGCGTATTCTCATAAAATAAAGTTTTATTCCTCGCATTTTCAAACAGTTTTCTCTTAAAAACATTTCTAAGAACTTTTCTTGTCCCTTACCAGCGAAACTCGAATTATTTCGAATCTTCACAGTTATTTTCAAATAAAAAATATTGGCAGTGCGCCTATAAGTCATATTATTATAAAGACAAAATGTAAGTTAAAGTTGGATGACTTGTTAATGATATCTACTAAAAACTTAATCAACTTCTTCACAGTATCAGCATAGATAAATAGTGAACAAGCCCTCTTTAAGTCAAAAAAAATTTAAGTTATTTATAATTTAACAGATCCCGTCGGATGTGTTCTGTGGCATAACTTGGACAACAAGCCATCCTTCAGGAATAAAACGTCTCAATATTTTCCATTAGATATATTATAAATGTTTACTAATGCTATGAGTATGTCACAGCCAAATTGTATAACACCACCGCGCCGGATTACAAGTTGGCGTGCCGGATTTAAAAACGACGCCGTAAAGCGGCTACTTTACGTTCAGCTGGATAGTAGTGGCGATACGTTCTACAAAGTGGCGTTCAATGTTTAGCTTGATTGTGCATTGTAAGGTGACTATAAATTATGAAGAATAAGTATTTATTTTAAAATCTAAAAACTTTTATGTTTTACTTTGTTACTTTTTTCATGAAAGCCTCAAAAATAAGTAAACTTGGCGTGGCGTGCGTGCCATGCCATAATGGCTGACCTAATAGTCATGTTATTTAAGATACACCAAAGCCAGTCATTTTTATCATTTAAGCCCTAACTAGTCTTACCATTAACAAATTTGAAGGCAAATAAAAAAGTAAAGATATCAATAGTAGAGGCAGCAGACAAAAACAAGCATAAATTCTCGTGGCTGTTGTCACCGATCTCAACAGTCTTTTGCAGAAAACCATAATCCCTTAGACCCATTAAAAGTTTCATCTATTAGATATACAGAAGAATGTGAAAATATTCATTTTTTATAGGCTCCATTACTTATAATTGAGTAATGTTGTTTCTGAAAATTAACCATCGGCGCAAGTTAGCAAATAGGTATTTTGTATAATCTCTTAAACATAATTCCCGCCGTATTCGTACATATTAAAGAATAACTCATACCTGAACTATGCACATATATACATACATTTTGTGTCTTATGTGCGTTCATACATAAAACATAAAGAATAAGTTAAGTACAAAATGAGTTCTTCAAATTTTCAAAAACTCAGAAATTCTCAGAAACTCAAAAAATATGTAGACTAAACGAATAGTGTGCATATTTTTAATGAATATATATCTTTTATCGAAACACATATAAGCTCAATACACGAACTACCAGATATGCTCCGTCCAATACGCGAACTCCTGTTTGGTACTTGTAAATAAATTCGAACATGTGATATAAAGTATATAGTAAGTAGTAAGTAATTGGCGACATAACTGGTCAGTCAATCATTTCATACTGTATCATAAAAAGACATTTTATGTAAAATGATTGACTGACCAGTTATGTCCCCAATTGAGCTGACTGACCTTCACGATTTACATACAACATACAAGTTGTCGAACAATTTTCAGCCTTAGTGAATTATTTTTAGTGCCAAGTCAAATCTGATACCTTGCATAACGTCCCTGAGGCATCTGCCCCGGTCTCATCTCGTTTGACTGAACACAGTATGTTTGAGTAAACACTCATTGTAACCTTTTAAAAAATCTAGCCTTTGTAAATTTATCACGACCTTTCAGCTATTATCTGAGCAAAATTTTTTTGCGACTAAATCTAAGTATTCTTTGTTATAATCAAGTTATTCATGCTCTTCTTACCGTTTTCTCCTTTAAGCCTAATTTACTTACAAAAATCAAAACAAAGAAACCATCAGTTCCATTATGTCATGCGGTTATTATTATGTGCTACTCTAGTTGTTCGAATTGGTCTTGGTCGGAACTTGGTGTTATTTGCAAGACGCATTGTTTCGCTTACCGGTCTTGGATGTTGTATTCTTATCTATGTAGTTCATACCATATCGTTGCTTAGGGCCTATGACACAAGTTCTTGCGATACTTACTACAGGGCTGTGTCAATGTGTGTGTCGTGATGCGGTTTATTTACTTCTTTTATTTTTTTATCAACTCAATATAAACATGCGAAATGCGGTGTGTAACACCTCTGAGGGACCTGACCCCTATCGAGGGATTACGGCGTGAGTTTATGTAATGTTATTTATTTATTTAGAACGATTCGAAGCATTTGGATTTAAATATATTCTTATGGTTTAAATGTAATTTGTTTGTTTCATGGAATGGGAATTAATTTTTCCAAGTTCAAGTTACTCATACGGGAAGCTTGAAATTTAAATTAAATTATTTTTCTGAAATATGAGTTTATTCGGGTCCTCCATAGTTACTTCCCATCGGGGCAATAAAACTGGAGAGAGGAAGTTTTTTCTAACCATAAATAAAGTCATAAATTACAAGGTTTTTTGTCGTGGTCTCCGAGACGGCAATTTTGTATTTTTTAACTAATTAAGTGTAATTTTAAATTTAATAACGTCCTTGTTTTTGTCATGGGATTACTAAAAATCATTTAATGACTACAAACATCTATTTTCTACAAGGGTTACTTTATTTTTTATTATACCAGATAAAAATTACACGTTAAATTCTAAGCAAGAAACGTGTTGTTTCGAAAAAAAATGCTTTTTACAATAAAGTATTCAAAAATCCATATAATGCTTCATCTAATACGGTGGCTTGATATGTGAGAGTCCGGCTCACACTTGACCGGTTTAATCTAGTCTCAAACCGAATATATTTGTTAAAAATCACAAATCATTTGAGCGTAGGAACTATTCACACCGGGGAAGCCGTCATTTGTCCAATAAAAAGTATCACCCGTTGCAAGCAGCCCCGCGTAAATAAATCCCGAAAAATGCTGAAAATGTCCCGTTCTATTTATTTAACAGCAACCGTTTGCAGTGGAACGGTTCAGAATTTATTTTTAGAGGAATTCCTGAAGGATTTGAATTCACGTATTTAATTCTTTGAGTGTTTTAGAAATAAAAATTTCCTATTGTTCCTCGGTTCTCAAGCAAAGATTTGATCTGTTTTTTTAACACAACATCCTGGGCAAACCTTCACGTGAAGGAAAGCAATATCGCTATCTATTAATAATGATAACCACATCACGACACATATTGACTCAGCCCTGCACTAAGATACAATGTATCGCAGGCACTAAGCAACGATATGGTATATACTAAATAAATAAGAATACAACATCCAAGATCGGTAAGCGAAACAATGCGTCTTGCAAATAACACAAAGTGCCTCCCCCACCGGGATTCCAACCCGGAACCTCTAGCCTTGCAGTCGGCTGTTTACACCACTCACCGAGGTCGTCAAACCATTTGAATTTATACTTTAATAATAAAATTGTATAGAGAAAATTAGTCCAACGCATTGCAGGTTCTTTTTTCTAAATAATTCGTAGTTGCGAACGCGATCTGTTTTTTTTTTTTGTTATTGTGCCTGAAAACTGACACTCTAAAAGCAGAGGAATATACGTTTAAATTGGTTTATGGATTAGCCGTTCTGTATGTAGTTTTACTCCTCTATTCGAATAAATCACACGACTTTGTATGCATTTTAGATTGAATCTTCAGGGAATGCAGCATAGATATAAAAGTTTCAGAGGTTCTGGCTAAGTAGCAGTTTGATGCGAGAGTTGACATCTTCACCTCTACTTGGGCCACGCTTAGGCGGTGCTCTTGGTATTCCAGACATCGAGGGCATCGTTGTGTCAATAAGCGGTATCACTTTCCATCAGGTGAACTGGCGGCTTATTTACCTGTGATGTTGAATAAAACACAATTTTGGAGAAGACGACTCATAAACAATTAGGCCTATATTTGTACCTAGAGTATCTAGTTTGTCTAGACTACAATATGAGTAAGTGAGATATTTTAGTATTAAGGAAATACGCGGTATCACATTCCATTAAGTAAACCGTTGTTGCCCATGAAGTTATCTAATAATTTAAGAGCAGGTTGACAGAACTTATTCCATTCTCATACCAAAATCTAATACCACTTGGTATTCGTTTGTATTTGATGTTGTTTTATTTTGTTCCTATTCCGAACCGATACTAATGTTTAAACCAAAGCCATAAAAAGTTCAGCGATATAAAGTACAGTCAGTAAAACAACAAAAAGTTCAGCGATATAAAGTACAGTCAGTAAAACAACAAAAAGTTCAACGATATAAAGTACAGTCAGTAAAACAAAAAAAAGTTCAGCGATATAAAGTACAGTCAGTAAAACAACAAAAAGTTCAACGATATAAAGTACAGTCAGTAAAACAACAAAAAGTTCAGCGATATAAAGTACAGTCAGTAAAACAACAAAAAGTTCAACGATATAAAGTACAGTCAGTAAAACAAAAAAAAGTTCAGCGATATAAAGTACAGTCAGTAAAACAACAAAAAGTTCAACGATATAAAGTACAGTCAGTAAAACAACAAAAAGTTCAGCGATATAAAGTACAGTCAGTAAAACAACAAAAAGTTCAACGATATAAAGTACAGCCAGTAAAACAACAAAAAGTTCAACGATATAAAGTACAGTCAGTAAAACAACAAAAAGTTCAACGACATAAAGTACAGTCAGTAAAACAACAAAAAGTTCAGCGATATAAAGTACAGTCAGTAAAACAACAAAAAGTTCAACGATATAAAGTACAGTCAGTAAAACAACAAAAAGTTCAGCGATATAAAGTACAGTCAGTAAAACAACAAAAAGTTCAACGATATAAAGTACAGTCAGTAAAACAACAAAAAGTTCAACGATATAAAGTACAGTCAGTAAAACAACAAAAAGTTCAGCGATATAAAGTACAGTCAGTAAAACAACAAAAAAAATCATGAATAAAAACAGTTCAAACCAAAAATCAACTCTTAATATTATAACGAACCTAACGAAGGGTTTTTGGAGAATTTGAATAATAAATAAACCATATCACGACACACGCATTGTCTCAGCCCTGCAGTAAGTATCGTAAGAACTTGTGTCACAGGAACTAAGCACATCCTCGCGATGACGCGACGACCTCGGTGGCGCAGTGGTATAAACAGCCGACTGCTACGCTAGAGGTTCCGGGTTCGAATCCCGGCGGGGGCGGGACTATTGTGTTATTTGCAAGGCGCATTGTCTCGCTTACCGGTCTTGGATGTTGTATTCTTATTTATTTAGTATATACCATATCGTTGCTTAGCACCTGCGATACAAGTTCTTACGATACTTAGTGCAGGGCTGAGTCAATGTGTGTGTCGTGATGTGGTTATTTATTATTTATTTATTTATATTGTATAAACTTAGATAAGAGAACTACATGCAAGACGGTACGGTAAGCGAAACAGTGCGTTTTATAATGCATTTAGTGTTGCCAGTATTCTTAGAACAAAAGCTTAGCTGCCTAACTTTTAACCAAGTGGTTCATGAACGATAAAATATCTTCCCCTATTTACAAAGTACCGAAAGGAAAAACTTCGAGTACGAGTCATAAATAAGATAGTGTAAAATAAAATGACACGCTTATGAAACCGCTACAACCACACGGACCGTCCTAACCACAGCATACCTTGAATACAATAGAACAACATTATTAGAATGCTAAGAAAAAACAAGTATTTTTAATAATTAACTTGAGGAATCGCTCTGTTTAGAAATATTTGGGGGGGGGGGGGGGGTCTTTGTACAGCAGTGGTCGTCTTCCAATGATGATGATGTTTCAAGTATTTTTTTCACTATGATTTTCGTCTAATTATGTACAACCGTTACTGCTCTCGCTTTGTCTAGTCTTTACCCGTATAATTTCGTTGAATGTATGAAATATGGTATGTATGAATAAAATATGGCAACGTGTATGTATACGGCCAGTCAGATAAGAAGCTGTCACCGTGGACTATACAAGCTTGCTAAACATAAAGGTTAAACTTTAAGGCTGAAGCTCAAAATCCAGCTGCAGCCCGTGTGTGATGCGCAGGAGTTGTAATGTATAAAACTCTATAAGAGACGTCACATTAAGCGAGCGTCCTGAGTGACGGCGCACCGCTCAGGGCGGAATGAACGTCGTATTGAACAAACGTTCGAAACTTTTGAGCAAGTCCGGAGTGCGAGCGGGCGCAGAATTAGGAGAAATCGAGTCCGCCGCGGTTTTCGCCTGAGCGATGCGCCATCACTCAGGACTCACACTAATATACGCGTCGCACTACAATTTTACCGCATTTGTTCTGGCGTCTTTCATAAAATAATTAATATTCATACAGAAGAAAAAAAGGTAGGCTAGCAAACTTTTTATTAAAGAAGCTAGGCAGCTACGGTTGGTTTTCAGATCAGGTAACAAATTACCTTTTATATTTATTACATATGAAATTATAATCTCTTTAGTCGGACTCTTTTCGACTGGCCGACTTAACTTGTTTGGATGCTAAGACAAGGCAATTTCCTTTTATTTTTAGGCTGAATCATGCAAAGCCCTTTTGGCTATGAGCAGATATGTTTAATGATTTAGGTGTGTGGGTCACTCAGCAGAAGCGACTGTTGCGTGATCTGGATGCCTAATCAAGGCTGTCCAGCTCTAAGACTCTAGGGCGCTTCAAAGGCGTTTAGTGTCTGATTTGGTGAGCTGGGAGGCCAGCTGGTTCAGGTGGTTCACCAACCTGATCTTCTAGGAAATTCCTGATAAAAATAATGTTTCCAACCTTAGTTTATTGACATGAAGACATAATATGCTATGGAACGAAAAGCTTGTATTTGTTTTCTAGTGTTTGGAATTTATCATCATCATCATTCAATGGAAATTATCCGGGGTGTGGTCTTAAAGTAGCTACTGCTTTAAATCACAAAAATAGTCCCAGATTTATCTATCTGTTGTCTTGCTTTAATGTATTGAGTTGTCACAAGTAAAAAAGAGATAGCTTTGTTTTAGCTGAGTTCAGTATATAATGGTAATGACGTAAACAAAGCAATAGGTTTGGATATTCTAAATCTTTTTTTTTTTTGCTTTGGTGAGAAAAGTGCATTACACTTATCTTATGTAAAAAGCCTTATCTATGAACAAGAGTGTTTGTTGAATAATTAGAATCTAAGAATTTTAAATTATACACTTAAAGTTTTCATAGTAAATTATTGTATTTTGAATATTATAAAAAGCAACTAAGGATGTTTCTTGGCGGATTCTTTCCCGCAGTTACCGGTGTTAGTAAAAAAATCACGATTTGAAAGTGCTAATTTTTAAGTCTATTCGAATAAAAACATTTTGACTTTGAAATCTAATTCTGACTTTTCGATTTAAAAGACAAACCATGAATTTATTTTGAGGTAAATGGGTAACAAAGAGAAATATCAAATATTTAACAAGCTAATGCTTTTAAAAAAACAATTAAAACGGAATCATTATGAAGAAACCTAAATATTCTACAAATAATTTTGAAAGAAATAAACTCTGTCAATGTAATGTTAAATGTGCCTTTTACAGTCATTGGATTGGATTTCTTAACAACCTCAACTATAGATAAATGTAAAGCCTTAATCAAAATTTTAAATAAATAAAAATCCCAAACTAATACTCGACCTACGCCAAAACAACAGTAACGACAAGCTTTAAAAAAAAACCGTTCCGTTCGCTTCAAATTCTACGAAAACACAAGGATATACTGGTAATATTTTGTCTACGCCCGGTCTATGTTGTAACAGAATGGGCCAGCCCATAATTTTAAATATGACTCGCCACCAGACCCCAATAATATATTGTTATTGCCCTTTCTGGAAGAAAACAGTAATGGTCTGGTACTTAGTAATACATCTTTATGTTGTAAAAACGATTGGAAAAAATATATTTTATATAGTGGTGGTTGCCAAGTAGTCGAAAATTTGAGATTTAATATTTATACAAAATTGAGGTCGCCGAGTTCAAATTTTTCCAGAAACAAAGACATGTCATTGTAAATGTCACACATGTCATGTGTCAACTTGAATTTGTGACACATTAAATGTGTCATAATGAGTGTGTATGACGACGCATGGTTTTGTTACTTTTTTATAATTTAATGTATTTATAATGCATAATAAATTAAAAATATTAGTTTTCTGCATTTTTTCTTTTTATAAACTTTAACTGTGACTACTATTGTGAGTTTGGCAACGTACATGTCACAGCTATGTTGTTTCAAGCGGTCTTGAGCTAAAATTTTTATTATAGCGCATATGTTCATTACCTACATAGATTTTTATTAAATTTATTTATTTACTAGCTTTTATCTGCGATTTCGTCCGCTTAGAATTCGAAAATGGCTCTATTAAGTTTTTAATTACTTCATACAATATCTTTTTAAAGTATAGCCATTTTGTAATTCTAATATATGGGTTAAATTATTTTTGAAGTTTCATTGAAATCCATTCTTTAGTTTTTGCGTGTAAGATTAACAAAAATCCATTCACACATGCATCCTTACAAACTTTCGCGTTTAATTAAAAAGGACTTTATTAGCACAACATCACAGTTTAACAGATAATAAACCCTTAACACTGTGATAGTTAAATCTAATACATTTTTCATTACAATTACAATTACAATTACCATCAGAAAGGCATTCTTGAGGGCCTATTTATCCATAATTATTACATAATATAGTGCCATACAATTTTTCAAATTCAAATACTCATACAAGACATCTGTGTCTGAACTAGATTATATAATCTGTATTTCAGACATCATCGCTCATCCCTGTTTACATCCATTACTTGCAAAGCTATGTAATTCAATTATTAATCACCTCACTATATCTTCCATTCGACATACTCGTTCGTCCGTTATAAATAATGAAAACTGTTTAATATAAATAATAAATAAATAAATAACCACATCACGATTCAGCCCTGCACTAAGTATCGTAAGAACTTGTATCGCAGGTGTTAAGCAACGATATGGTATATACTAAATAAATAAGAATACAACATCCAAGACTGGTAAGCGAAACAATGCGTCTTGCAAACAACACAAAGTCCCGCCCCCGCCGGGATTCGAACCCGGAACCTCTAGCGTAGCAGTCGGCTATTTACACCACTGCGCCACCGAGGTCGTCATATGGATGGTAATATTCCCTACATATATAAGTTATATATTAAAAGGAATCGGTGAGACAAAACCAAATGCGTTCCACTGCAATAAATATTCATTTCATTAGAATAACTTATTTACAATGGATACCTTAGCTAGAACTACAATATTAAAATATAACTAAAACAAATCTGCAAATAAAGAAACAACTACTATGTTAGTTATCAAACAAATCAACATTTTTTTTAATGTATTTCTTTAACGGCATTGGTTTTAGTACCATACTGCCTTATCCTCAGTAATTATAATTTCTTCATTCTTGAACATGATAAATGAGATGAAGATGATAAGATAAACAATGAAAATGATGAATCTGCCTACAGTAACATGCTAGTACGGTTACTGTAGGCTCTAAGGAGTTGCTTCGGAGATGTCGAAAAGCGCAGCCAAATCGTCGTATTTCACTATCTGCACACTTGTACATCACTACAGATATTTACTGGTTGAAACAATAGCATTTTACACATTAAATTCTGCTGACATATAAGAAAAGACAATAAAATAAGAAAATTCTAACTGACACTTCCCGTTCCCGCCAAGTAACTCTGACGTCAAAATTTCTTTTTCACCTGACTATATTGACACCCAGTAACATACCAGTTAATGGATTAAAGAAAGAGTATCTAGATATACGACCTGATGATCTGACGACCTTGTTGGCGCAGTGGTGTAAACAGCCGACTGCTACGCTGTAGGTTCCGGGTTCGAATCCCGGCGGGGGTGGAACTTTGAGTTATTTGCAAGACGCATTGTCTCGCTTACCGGTCTTGGATGTTGTATTCTTATTTATTTAGTTTGTACCACCTGCGATAAAAGTTCTTACGATACTTAGTGCAAGGCTGAGTCACTGTGTGTGTCGTGATGTAGTTATTATTATACATTATTTCTTTGTTTGACGATCTCTCACGTATATCTACCACCTTCATATAGGTCATAAGTATTGTCACACAGTAAAAACTTTTCTTTTAGAATGCTGGCCACAAAAACGTTTATTGAATTCGAATTTCGAATTGTTCATGAAAATAAAAAGTATACTTTTTAGAATTTTACTAATTTTTAAATATGGAGTGGACGCTTAAAGAAGACCGTGTTGCAGTTATTGCGTTGCATCGTTGCGGTCACGCGCCAATTCAAATTTTTGACATTCTGAAAAATTTGAATTTAACCAAAAGATTCGTTTATCATACCATCAAACGATACAATGAAGACTCTAGTGTAGATGACAGGTCAAGAAGTGGTCGCCCTCGGTCTGTTAGGACTCCAGCAGTGATAAAAGCTGTGAAGGCGCGAATTCAAAGAAATCCCAAACGTAAGCAGAAACTGTTGGCCCTTCAGATGGGTTTAAGCAGAACCACGGTGAAAAGGGTGTTAAATTAAGACTTAGGGCTTCGGGCATATCGAAGAAAAACAGGACATCGCTTGAATGCTCGTCTAATGGACCTGAGACTGAAGAGATGGCGCGCTTTGTTGAAGCGGTACGCGGGAAAAAATATCGGGAAATTCTTTTTTCGAATGAAATTTTTTACCGTAGAAGAGAGCTACAACAAACAACATGATAAGGTGTACGCACACAGTAGTGAAGAAGCGAGAACAATCAACTAGGTCATTTTCCATCCTCGCTCATGGTATGGTTGGGAGTTTCTTTTTGGGGCTTACCAGAGTTACATTTTTGTGAGTTTTTTTTTGTAAAAACGAATGCAGTTGTGTATCAAAATACAGTCCTGACGAACCTTGTGGAACCTGTTTCTCATACCATCTTCCATACCAGGCACTGGGTATTCCAACAAGATTCGGCGCCAGCTCATAGAGCGAAGAGCACACAAGACTGGCGGCGCGTGAAATCGCCTTCATCCGGCACGAAGACTGGCCCTCCTCCAGTCCAGATTTGAATCCGTTAGATTACAAGATATGGCAACACTTGGAGGAAAAGGCGTGCTCAAAGCCTCATCCTAATTTGGAGTCACTCAAGACATCCTTGATTAAGGCAGCCGCCGATCTTGAGATGGACCTCGTTCGTGCTGCGATAGACGACTGGCCGCGCAGATTGAAGGCCTGTATTCAAAATCACGGAGGTCATTTTGAATAAACTTTAGTGTCATAAGAATCTATGTTTTGTTAAGTTCATTTTGGTATATAAATGGTTACATAATGAATAAACTTGTTTCAATTATTTTATATTAAACATGTGACAGAATTTATGACCTGACTAGGTATGTGTTTTAAGGTTATTTATCCATCAAAAACAGAGTTTCTATTTAAACAGAAGCCGGGCCCTGATCATGTAACTCGTAACCGGTCGCGAAATTGAAATTTCAGTTTTCCAACGTCAATTTTAAGTACAAAATGGCACGTTTGACAACTTAAATTTGTGAACAATGACCTTTCATCAGCGATTTTATAAAAATAGCTTTAAAATATAAGCTTTAATCTAAAACATGAAAATAACCTCTATTTCATCTTTGCGACGAAGTGGTAGCTCATTTTGTTACTGCCTTGGTTAACCGAGCGATCCGACCTGACAGGTCGAAGGATTGAATCTCGGTTTGCCGTAAGTTGTAGCTGCCATGTTTCTCCATGCCATGCCATTGCCATGTTGCCCAGATAGTGGCCACATATTCGCAACCTGGTACTCAACATAATCATGAGAAATGCGGGTTGTAGCACCTCTGACTACCCCTCTCGAGGGATTAATTACGGCGTGAGTTTACGTTTATGACAGTGCCGACTGCTTTTCTAAATTAAAGTACCACAATTAATTCCGTGTATGAGCACAGATACAATTTTGCGGATTGTATACCCAATAGCAACGCTTTAGCGGTTTGCAAAATGCAATAGCTTTGATTTAGTATTGCCATAAATGCATATTAAGCCATTCCAATTTAGAGCTATTGAAAGTTTGGTTTCACGGATGGTAAAATTGTTTTGTCTGAATATAAAATAACAAGGACAAAAAATGTGTGACATGGGTTTGAAATCCGGTAAATTTTAAGTCTGACTCACACGTGATGGGTTCCGTACAATCTGTAAAAAAAGAAGCAAAAGTGACGAAAAATTCACTACTTCCACCTTTAATGTAATTTTTTTATGTTTTTATTATTTGTTATTGTATAGCGGTAATATGAATAGTAATTAAATACTGTGTCTTATATGGGACCTTTTTTTTTGCGAAACTAATAAACTTACCTCGGCCCCGACCTCGTTGACGAAGTGGTGTAAAGAACCGACTGCCACGCTAGAGGTTCTGGGTTTGAATTCCCGCGGGGGCGGGACTTTGTGTCATTTGTAAGACGCATTGTTTCGCTTACCGGTCTTGGATGTTGTATTCTTATTTATTTAGTATATACCTATGGTAGATGGTGGTGTAGGTAGTCCTCACGATACCATGTAGCTCGCTTCACTAAGTAAAGTCAGGTGTGGAATGAAACTTGAAAGTACTCACAGGAATATAAGTTTATTTTGCACAGTACACGGAAGAAAGTCACACACACAATAGAATATAGTCAAAGCGATAGAAAGAAGGAGAATATAAAATAAGCGACACAGATTAAGCATTAACATTAAACAAGCGTAAGCGTTAGCGTTAGCCGAAGCCGCGGGAGATAGCAAGCGAGCGAGGATACACGATCTCAGAGCCAATGCCGCGGGACGACTGGTCAGTGGCGACCGAGCGCCGACGCCCGGCCGGTCGTAGGTAGTAGGTAACACGGCGCGGGCGCATGCACAGCGGAGAACAAAAGGATCGGTTAGTGTGAGTGCCTGCGCTAGGCATTAGGGCTCGTTTACATGCGATTATTGTGTTTATTTTATTTTATTAATTATTTTGATGAAATAAATATATTATGTAGACAATGAAATATTTATAAATTATGATATGTATATATATGTATGTGTACTGTTTATTTGTATAATTGGTAAAATAATTATTAACATTTTAATTAAATAATATAATTTGTTAATTTAATCAAATTTGTAAATACTGTAAATAAGTATATATGTTTATATAAACTAAACAAATGTTATATATACGGCTACATACCATATCGTTGCTTACCTGCGATACAAGATTATGTCTTAGTGCAGGGCTGAGTCAATATGTGTTTCGTGATGTGGTTATTATTATTATTTATATGCACACTGACCCACAATTGACCAGTTTTTATGTTGGATGCATCTTAACTAGTTTTTAATGTTTTTTTTTTTGTGGGATCTTGTAAAACCAGTGACTTAATGTTTTACAAGGAACTTTGCTACATTTGTGAGGTTATAATTATCGTTAATCGTAACACTGAAAATCGTCTTACTTTCATCTCCACTTTAATTGAAATGATATCTAACAGAGATGCTTTTCGGGCCCATTACGAGTTTCCCGCAATTTCATCGAAGAATAGTCATTTTTTTATCATACAAATATTATTTTTATAACCACATCACGACACACACATTGACTCGGCCCAGCAGTAAGTATCATAAGAACTTTTGTCACAGGAACTAAGCAACGATATGGTATATACTACATAGATAAAAATTCAATATCCAAGACCGGTAAGCGAAACAATGCGTCTTTCAAATAACACAAAGTCCCGCCCCCGCCGAGATTCGAACCCGGAACCTCTAGCGTAGCAATATATATTTTTGTTCTTGAAATTCTAGATTAATTTATGTTTTACAACAAAATACAAGATGCATTAAAAAATTTGCTAATTCAGTCGTGACAAAGTAAACAGACTGATAAATATTTTAACATTGCTCTGGTTAACAATAAAAAGAGCTCCAGAATTCCTATGCCAATGGACACATCCCTAAGAAATATTATTTTAGAAATACAACACGTCAAATAAGATTCCTCAATGGTAAGTGGTGATGTGGTTAATTAATTTTATACAACACGTAAACAAACAATCTGATGGTTCACTTAATGGAAAGTGATACCGCCACCTATTGGGACGACGATGCCCTTGATGTTTGAAAACGCCAAGAGAATCACCAATGTGTTGCCATGTAGAGTTTAGGATGTTATATCTCCCGTGCCGAAAATTACACTGGTTCTTCAATCCGTCGAACCGAAACCCAGCGAACTGATCCAGGGAAGAAATTGAAAGGATGGTGGTACTAACCCAGACGATCTCGCTTGTAGATCTACCACAAATCAAAAATATATATGTTACTAAAGTGCAGCGAGTTGTACTTAAGGGAACTAAGTATTTGCAAGGCCCAAGGCCGCTGTTCTCGAAATCCGCAGAGATAAGCCTGTAATAGTTGTATTTACCGAGCGCTCGCGGCTGAGCGAGCGGCCATATTTATTAGCCAGCCATTTCCTTTTCCGCCGCCCTGTGATTTAAGCTCACTTCCCAACATCAGACGGAGATACAAGAGATACTTTTGTTTCGTGTTTTTATTCACGTAATTTAAGTAAGTAGGTATTTTCGATATTTTGGCAAAAGCGAAAAAAAAGCCTTTTTTTTTGTATTTTTATTATTTTGTAATCGAAAATAATTTATGTGAAACGAAGTCCGCGGGCGGAATATTTAAAACTTGATATGGGAGTTATTATTGAAAATGTTAATTATAATATCCTTAACAAGTTTAATCCACTTCTCTTAGTAAATAAAGGATTTTTGGGAGTTTAATCGAAAAGATAAATCTCTTAAATACAATTTAATATTTAGTTATTTTCATTAAGGCAAGCACTTGACATTAATCTCACTTGGTGGTAAGTGACGATGAAACCAAAGGTGCAGCAGGCCTGACTAGAAAATGGCGTTCTCCTCTTACATTGAAGAAGTAATTTTTAAAGTTTTTTTAACATTACTAGTAGAAAATTATACCGCCGGCTATTGACACGATGCCCTTAATGTCTTAGTTACGTTTTTTATTCGGACGGAACCCTAAAATAATATTAAACTTTTAACTTAAAAGTAAAAGTAATCAAGTTAAATTAAATTCTTGCGAAAAATACTTTCGTAAATTTTCTATATTACATCCGATCTAATTACATTAAAAATGATCGGGATCATTCTAAAAATACTTCATTATAAAACTCTGTCTATCCGTCAAGACCTTTTTCTCAAGAACGCGTTGGGTTATAAAAATTGGAACTAATACCTAATACTAAGATCTTGTAGGGGTAATATACACCTACAATGCGCTACCTAGCGCTTACGCAGCGCCTTGGAGTTGGTTCGGCGAACGATAGCCAGTCGTTCCCCGCACCCGGTATTTTGTACACGCGCTAACATGTAGCGTTTAGGGTAATTATCAAATTAGAATTTTCGGGGCTCACCCGCCACTCTGTCCCACCACTGCAACTCCTGTTTATCAGGATCAACAGTGGCGTCCTTTGATCGAATAATCAACGAATAATGCAGCTGTGCAGTGATGCACAGGCTGTGCCCGGACACCCTACCGGCTGTCTTGGGACCCGCAACGAACTTAATCAGAAGAAATAGGAGGTAGTAAGAAAGCGGTTTCAGACTTCCCTCCCAGCAAAGCGGAGACATCAAATTAGAATATAAGGAATATACATGTGAATCTGTGTATTTAGTAAGTCAATACATCCGGACTTCCGTGAACTGCATTTGTCGTTTTACTGGAATACCCTCTTTCTGAGAACATTAAAGCTAGGTGAATAGCCGAGCCTAGCAGACTGGTGAAAACTAGCATTAGCGGACAGTCTCTAGTTCTTTGGAGCCGAGAAAGAATCGAGTGTGTAATGAACAAACAGTATTATGTATGTCTTGTTTTTCGGTGGTGGTCGTGGCCGTCGTCGTCTCAATAGGCGGTATCTAGGTGAAGTGTTTGTTTGTTCGCCCATGAAGTCGTGTAAAAATAAATATTCACTAAGACTGTTTATAGAATAAGGGATATTTCTTTCTTTCATTGGGTGGTTCCATGAAAAATGCTTCGCCTCGCTTCTGTGAATTCCTTGCATCACTTAGACTGTATTCATAGTTGAAGCAATAAAATTGAAAAAAAAACCATGTAGCGTAAAAAAATGGTCAAGTGTGAGTCGGACTGACACATGGTAAGATTAAACATTGACGACCTCGGTGGCGCAGTGGTGTAAACAGCCGACTGCTATGCTAGATGTTTAGGGGGCGGCAAGACGCATTATTTCGCTTACCGGTCTTGGATGTTGTATTCTAATTTATTTAGTATATACCATATCGTTGCTTAGCACCTGCGATACAAGTTCTTACGATACTTAGTGCAGGGCTGAGTCAATGTGTGTGTCGTGATGTGGTTATTTATTTATTTATTTAAACGTTATGTACTTTTTAGATAATTTCATAAAGAGTAAAAGACAAGAGTAAACCAAAAATGTCTAAATATGTTTAAATTTTTTATATCTTGATGTTTTAGTATTTGTAAAGGCAACAGAAATTCTCTAATTTCATGTTTCTAGCTGCTATGGTTCTTGAGATACAGCCCGCTGATAAACGGACGGACGGACGGAACGACAGCGAAGTCCTAGTAATAGGGTCCCGTTTTACCCTTTGAGTACGGAACCCTAAAAAAGATCATTTCTTTTCATCAATAAAAGTATTCTAAATATTTTATACAAAAGCCCTAGCCGAGTAAAATATAATTTAAGCGTTTAAGTTAATTAAAATATATTTTGGATTTAATAAATAACTAAAATATAGGTTTTTGTCTTTTAACGTGACTCACTTTCCTAATAATAAACCACATCATAATTACGAAGTTCCTGCACATAATGTGACATACTTTTTTTTTTCACATACTCATGTGTCACGAGTAGGTATTATGTACTTCTAATGTTTCTAAGTGAATTACAAAATGTTAATTTAAGTCAATCTTGTATTATTTTATTATACCTTCGAAACTATTGGAACCTGATCGGAACCAAAGAAGTAAAATGTCAAAGTCAAAGTCAAAGTCAAAATATTTTTATTCAAATAGACTTAAAATAAGTACTTTTAAATAGTCAATGGTTTAACCCCTTAGGGCTGATGGTGATGAATTTTAATTTTAATTCATCATCCCCCCCAAGATCATCCGTTCACCTTGTGATGTTCAAAACTAGCCTTAAGATTAGGCAAAAAATGTATACGTAAATGTATTATCTGATGGAAGTGTCGACTATGAATGCCTCCTGCGAAACTAAGGCGGGGCGTCTAATAACTGCTTGTGTCTCGTGACACTCGACACAAACACCCTACATTTTATTATACACTACATTTTTATACGTAAAACAAAACTTTGAAATTTCAAGAGAACGAGCTGTTTACCTGTTTCATGCTTTTTAAGCTAAGTGCTGTTGTGATAAGAGTTTTAACAAGCTGCCATGAGAGTCAACGGTAACCACCTTACTACTCCAATGGGGCCATGTTGGTCACTGGTGACCAGTAAACCAGTTTTCGACCAAGTGCTGAGCGCCAGCGGTGACCAGCACTAGGCACACAAACTTTTTTTTCTCTTAATTTACAAATTAAGTGACGGGCGTTTGCAAATTTTTCAGCCGAGTGTCCAAAAAAATAAGAATTTAAGCACCCGCTGTTTTTGTAATAGCAGTTTATTATTAATACAAGTGAATATATCCTCGAAAAATTTGATAAAGAAACGAGTTTAAAATCTATATTTTTTAAATCAAACAATCTTCAAATAAAAGTAGATTCAGTGAAACAGTTCTTTCCTAAACTGGAATCAGTTTGAAAATCGCTTTAGAATTCCATCTCGTACAGTTTAAACATTCGCTTCTCTATCCACACTCAGACTCCATTAAAAATCAATTATACTCCGTTGAATCAGCAAAAACTCATTTTAATTCCGCAAATCCAAACTTTGGTAACGGAAAAACAATTTTTCACACACTGTCAATAAAAGTGGTCACAGTTTTTTTATCCTACATAAGGCAGTTTCCTCAATGGTCGTCGCGGAATCGGTGCGGAATTTATATTCTTAGCATACGCGGTACTAAAAGGTACCTAAACAGCTAACGAGTAAGCGCCTAAGTTTCTATGAAACTTTCCTGATTGTAACGGTAAGCGCGGTACAGATTCGGTACCGCACAAAACAGGAACACTCCAAAGAAGTATACGGGCTTAGCCTTTGGCTGTTCGAGTAGTTTTAGTTACCGCGTATACCAAGAATACCGCACCTGCTTAGATTGCGAATTCTGCACCGATACCGCACCGACAAATCAAAAAACGGCCTAAGTTTAAAATTACGGTTTCCCTAAAAAACGCAATTACCATAGCTGATAGACAATAATCCTAATATTAATTATAGTAAATGTGATAATACTCGTAGTATCCTGAGGGAATTTAAACAAATTGCCTAAGACGAAACAAGCCACGAGCCTGAACATTCAGTTTTCTAAGCACACATGTGTATCGTTGCATGTATGTTGTTGTTACATAGACGTAAGTACTCCAAGTACATTATAGACAAGTGTCCAGCAAGCAAGTCTGCATGAGATGACAACACCAGAAGCTTTTCCCACACTTTCACTTGACCCTCTACAAGGCGGGGACCTAACTCACTCCAAATATCAGGTCGTTTTATTCAAATTGTCGTACCTTAGGTTCTTATGCTGATCTTCTGGGAAGAATCCGGCAAGAAACCTCCGTAGGTCTTTTAAATGTGTTTTGAAATAAATTTTAGGTTTTAAATCTCTGTATATGGAATTATAAATCATTTTTGTTTTATACTGGTCGATCCGAGCCTAGCTACGTAACCATTCCTTTTTTTATTCATGAATCTTTCAAATCGGTCACGCCGTTTTCGAGTTGAGCGAGACTGACGAGCGACAGATCATTTTTAATCACCGACGCAAAAAGAAGTGTTTTAAGTTTTCACGCGTCTGCCTGTGTGTCTGTCTGAAGCATTTTAACTCTCGAACGAATGAAGCGACTTTTACGTAGTTTTTTCTGTTTGAAAGGTGACTTAATAACGCGTATTTTAGCTATGTTTGATTGATGTCGGTTCCCCCATTCTGATGTATAAGGTACATTATTGTAAAGTTTAATTAAAATCTATTCAGTAGTTTTTGTGTGAAAGAGTAACGAACATCCATACATCCTTACAAACTTTCGCGTTTATAACCTTAGTAAGGACCTAGTGTTAGTTACCTATGTATTCAGGATTAATATTATCCGAGTTATATCACTACCCTTCTGCTTTAATAAAACAAAGTTCACTTTAAACAGAACTGCAATAAAGACGGTCATTGATCGTTTCTAACCTGCGATGTCTTTGTCTATCATAGAATAGTTTTTAAAGATAAGACTAAGTGATAAGGTTACAAGGAATCATGCATCCTTTCAATTCCTTAATATACTAAATGTTTCTCCCAGTGACTTTATCCCGTATTGCGAGTTGAGAGTGGATTCGAACCGTTGTTAATTTTTTTCTTAAATGACGAGTGCTGCGGCACGGAGGCCACCGGGACTGTACTTTACCATGGCTATAATTCCCTATACAATCCATCAGACTGTATCGTCTTTATAAAGACGGCAAGCATAAGTTTGACTGCCAAAGCTATCCGGCTCCCCATCGAGCCTGACGTAGTACAGACCCAATCGGGAGCCGAAATATCGAGGGACAGAGGGGTTTCTACGCAAAAAGCATGAAAACAAGGGGAGACACAAGCTATAAGTCACCTAAGGGTGCCTCTACCAGCTCGACCTTGGCTTGCGTGACTTAGGAGCAAGAGGAATCTAACAGAAAAAGTTTACCAATAGACAAAAAGAGTATCAAATATTAGCTGCCTCTGTGGTGCAGTAGTGAATAAGCTGACTGCTGCCCAACAGGTCCTGTGTTCGGATCGAGGACGAAGCTTTGTGTTTTTTGCAAGATGCAATGTTTCGCTTACCGGTCTTGGATCTATGTAGTTTATACCTTATCGTTGCTTAACACCTGCGACACAAAATTCTCGAATCTTACTGCAGGGCTGAGTCAATGCGTGTGTCGTGACATACTTCCTTATATCTTTTATTCTAGTTAATCGTAAATTTTTCTCATATCCTTATACTAAAAATATGCATGAGTTCACAACTTTATAAAATGACAATAAAGTATTAACCAATAGTATTCATAGTGCTTTGTCTTTTAATTAATTGTAGTTTAATACCAGGATTAAATTTCCAATACAAATAAAGCTTAACTTCAAAACTTTACGTGCATTTGAACAAATTACTAATAGCGTTTCTATGCATCGCGCTGGAAGCTTCGAAATTTAGAACTTTTCGACCTGACTTTACAAAAGTTCGTTGTTTAGAACTCTAACGAGAGTTCGAACTTTTACCGAAAATACATAGCAGCTGTGATACCTTTATCATACAGATCTGCTAAATAAAATAACACATACAATTTGTTTCTGCGTTGATTTAAATCTTAAAGTCAAAATGTTTTTATTTGAAAAGACTTAGAATAAGCACTTTCAAATCGTAATTTTTTACTAAAAAGATTATTTGTTACTAAAAAAAACTCTTTGTGGGTTTCTAGACTTATTTATTGCTACCATTTTTTTTTTTAATTGTATAAACAAAAATATATTTAACTAAGGATTAGTAAGTACACATTAAACTAGGTGCTAGCTAGTACACGAGAGGGGGTGGGATTCCAAGGTGGACTGGTATATGAAAAATTTAAATTATCAAAATAAAGAGATGAAAGGGCGCCACCCTTGTTATTGGTCAAGGGAACCGATAAACTGAAGAGAGCAGGATGAAGGATGAGCACGTTGTCGGAGATCTGGTCGGAGACACGTTGAGCCACGCCCGAAGTAAGTGTGCCGGGTTGCGAGTAGGAGTTGAAGGCCGTGTCTGCGATGCTCTCACCCGAAGCTGAACCTTCACCAAGGACCTCCTTTTGGAGGTGGTGTCGGCCGAATGGGGTGTGTCAGCACGTGTCTCAAATTGCTTCTTGCCGAATGATCTCGAAAATTCAGGAAAAGTGTAGAATAATGGGCACGCGGCCTAGAACTAACGGCGACCAGGTAAATGCAGTAAACAAAATTAAAAAAGGTGGCAGCAGGCTTAGGGTGGTCTGGAAACCACGACTGGGTCACACACGGTTAAGGTACGACGCCAAAAAGGACCAACACTCCTGCGCAGCCGGCTCGCCATAGATTGACGTAAACGCTCTAAAACAAGCGGCAAAGAGCGTCTCGTCATACAACCAATAACGAGGACACACGATATTAAAAATTAATTCACATTGAAGCGAGATGGGGCTACAAAATATATATGTAACGGGGAGGAATCCGGCAAGAAACCTCCGTAGTTAAAACATAACGAATAGTACCTTTACTGTTTATATAATAATATTGGATGCCTCCTGGCAGAATATAGTGTGATGATGTATGCGTTGTATCTGCAATATTTCTATAGACTATATTCACAATAAATTAGTTTGTCTTTGACTGTAAGATACACGTCAGATAGGATAGCTAAGCTAGCTACAGTGATTTTGTACTCAAAATCCTAATTCCTCATCAATCCGTTAAAGGCTTTGCAAAGATTCATAAACAATAACTGCAGTCGCAAGCGACAATCGAATGTAAAACTCGTGGTGGGCACACTGTACTTGCTATAAAACTATGTCCCGATTCAAAAGTAAAACCTTCAAATCGTCGTTAATGATTCATTTTTATTTAAAAAAGCAAATTTCGTCATTAATGTAATAATAAGATAATTATTACTTGATCTCCCTAAAAAACAAATATTACGTCATGAATGTACGTATATTAGGAGGTCGTGGTAACTCGGTTTGTTACGGGCCTTGGATAACCGACCGACCCGACCCGAAGGGCAAAAAAAAATCTCACACTTTTTTTTTGTTTAAAACTTGGTAGCTCAGTTTGTTATGTGCCTTGGATAACCGACTGCCCGAGCCGACAGGTCGAGGGTTCGATTATCGGATTGCTTTAAGTTGTAACTGCCATGTTTCTCAATGTGCTCGGATAGTGGCGACAGATTCTCTACCTTTCACACTGGGACTCAACATACACATGCGAAAATTGGTTAGCAAGCACCTCTGCTAACAGGAGGGATTACGGCGTGATTTTATGTATGTACGTTATGTTTTTGTATACTATGTGATCTGTTAGTTTTGTTTCGTAGTAAGATCACTACACGAAATGTTCCAAATAAAAATTGTATCTACCATCAAGGTATTTTATTCTTTGTCGTTGTTTATTTCTGTACCCATTATTCAACGGTTTTGTGTGAATAGGGACGGATTTAATATCAAGGATTTCAACATTTTATTGTGCTTTTGTTTCGCCTAAATTCACATTCCATTTCAGACGATTTTCATAGCAACTCTTACATCTGAAAATCAAAAGTTTAGTTTAAAAATTTTACTAAATTTTAGGTAGAAAAAAAAACTTAACCTCGGCGCATTTGTTCAAAGGTCATCTTAGACTTAACTTAGACTTCGTTAAGTCGACATCAAACTGCTATTTTGTAAGAAAATGCTTTCGACAGCGACACGTGTGATACTTTTTGTGTTGCAAGCGTCTTTGAAAAACGTATCATGTAATAAAGATAAAATCATGTGAAAATTTAATGACAAGCATTTCCAGTAAGTAAGTTAATACTACTCTTGCAACACTGACAGCGTCATTCCCGCGCTGCCTTATATAGCTGTAGAAAACTATCCAAGTCCAGATATGCAAAACTCATGGGAACAACTACAACTACTCTCGTTTAAGTTAAACCGTAGTAATCTGAAGACATTTTAATCTTATTAAAAACAGTTTATAGTCCACGTTCAACATTGTAAAGGTGCTTACACACTGGTTTTCATGACGTCGTTCCAAACAGGTAGCGGAGTTACGTTACTTTTATTGCTTCTGGGTAAAGGTGATAGTTCACTTGTAAACCTCGTCAAATTTTCCGATGCGGGTGAGATTGGGTTACATTAGAATTCAGAATGTGATCGGATAGGTTACAGGGATTTTTCCTGATTTTACAAAGATTTTAGATGCATTGTCGTCGTGCTAGTAATATATAAATGGTTGAGTTTTCAATTTCTACACCGAGCGTTGTTCTGTATTTCTAATTTAAAAAACACAATAGTTTAGTTTAAATGTTTACTAATATGATTTGACTAAGTCATATTTGTGATATAAAATAAAAAGATGGTGACTTTTAAAAAACCGAGATGATAAATAAAAACTGACTTTTTTGCCAAAGACCACCTACGATAACACACCAAAATCAAAAAAAGTTTTATTCAGTAAACTTTAAAAAAGTACTTAGAGTCGTCAAACTAGTTTATTTTTTTTTCTTAAAAATTACTCGACCACCGGTCGGGCGTCCACCAACACAGAAGTAATGCTCTTTTCAACATTCAAAGAAGAAGATGTCATGAGTAATCATGCGTCCGTAAGTATGTTAGCTCCTTAAATACACTTCCATGAAGGAAGGACGTTCAGTAAAGGCCTTGCTAATTGTAAGAGATGCATTTGATACGTTAGTACAAGATTACGTAGTATTACTGTATGCTTTGCGTAGTCCCGTGTTCACATGTAGTGCTGAATAACTTGATATAAGCTTGCCAGATTTTGTTTTTACCATGAGTTTATACTTAGCGACTGCAAAAACGGGTTAAAACACAGCAAAACACACTCACAGTAACAATAAAACAAAATTACAATAAAAGTTGTCAATATTATATAATATATAATTCCACAAAAAAATACATCTAACAGATGCTCTTCAATTATTTAAGTGACACACACTCACATACAAACTTCCTACACAAATAAGACAAGCTTATTGTAAATAAAAATTTACAGGAATGTAATTTTTGTAATTTGTTTCCTTAAGCCTGTGGTTTTTGGTAAATTAAAAATAAAGGTTTTAAAAAGTTAGTATGCAAACGTTCTTAGAATACGGTGACTGGTTACCATCAGGCGGGCCACTACCACCATCACTAAAACCACCACCACACCACCACTACTATTACTACCACTACCACCACCACACCACCACTACTATTACTACCACTACCACCATCACTAAAACCACCACCACACCACCACTACTATTACTACCACTACCACCACCACACCACCACTACTATTACTACCACTACCACTAAAACCACCACCACACCACCACTACTATTACTACCACTACCACCACCACACCACCACTACTATTACGACCACTACCACCGTCACTAAAACCACCACCACACCACCACTACTATTACTACCACCACCACTTCTACCACTTAAGTGGTGCAAAAATTTACAAATCTGTATGTATCATTGCAAAGCGCCTCTGTCGGGATGATGAGGAACTAGGAACAGTGGTTTAAATTACTGAATTAATAATAATGTATACAGATACATAAGATTACTGTGATTGTGTGATTTTATTAAATATCCTCATCGGGACACAATACACGTACATGCATATGTTATACATGTCGGAAAATTAAGAGGACTTGATTTTTAAAAGCGCCATCTATCGGTGTGAAGGAAGAAGTAGAACGCAAGCGCCTCCCAGTGGCGCTATACGGAGTCTTGGAGTTAAGTGAAGGGAACGCGGCAAGTCAGTCTTTGGTGATCCGTGGTCCTGGACACAACTCCTCGGAACTGTATCGGGTGTCTTCTATCATTGTGATTTTCTTTAGTTACGTACTTTAATGTTGGTTCCTATTTCTATGTCGGATATTATTAAAAAGCGATTAGTGAATTTATTTGAGTTTCTCTGGTTGCCCGTATTCCATTCTACGCCCACTAGCCATGTCTGATGAGTCGATTTGTGAGATGGATCCGACATACGTAATATAATAGACTGCAATAACTCCTGCTTACAGTATTTAAATTATAACAGTTTCCCTATAATTTTACATGGTAATCCTTGTCGTTATTGCAGTAACACAACATATGTACACACACACACACCAGCATATATATATATATATATATTTTAACACTCCTTAAATTGTGACACGGTAAATACAAACTACAACAAATAAATAAATTAAAAAATAATAAAACAATGCAAATGACCTCAATAAATAAAATTACCTATAAATCAGACAATACAAAGATGGTGAACCAATATGTGAAAAAGCACTCATAATTTAGTTACACTTACTGTAGCATAAACTTCTTGACTATTCTGGGAGTGCAAATAGGGTTGAAGAGAAAAAAAATCAAAGCACCATGTTTTCCTTAATTCTATGTAAATGAAAAAAATGGGAACCCGGAGAAAGTTCCGGAACATCGTCAGAATTAGGAATGTATTCGTTTTCAGTGGGAGACAAAAAAAAATGAAAAAATTGGTATTCATGCTTTCCTTTATAATCTTAAGATTTTTCAGAAATTGAGAATTCCCAAAAGTTGTAGGTATTTTAATTATCTTTCTCTTTTATCTACAACTCTTTCCTAAATCACAAAAATCACTATAAAATTTCTCAAAATGTCTAATTTCCTAATCCCGACCCTATTCCGGAACTTTCCCAAAAGTTCCCACAATTTTTTCCTTTTACTTATAATTTGAAGCTCACTTTTAATACAGACCACATGTTGCTAAGAATTCTTCTTACATTCAGCTATTTCAAACCGGATCTGCCCTGGGCAATCATTGTTTAGCTTTATTTGTTGTAAGTAAAGTTTGTACTCGAATGACCTGAAAACCTGTAAGCTATGCTTCAGACGGACGGGCTCACACGCGAGTGCTTAGGGGTTTTTTATTTAGAGTAAAGGAACCCTAAAAATGTGTTTTTAGGGTTGTCACGTCATTAATTATCACGACTAAGCGTCAGTTACTTCATAATTCATACACTTTGATTGCCTATTTTGAGTTATTATACCTTATTTGTACTAGGTATTCTATTTAAATGTATAAGTAGATAGAAAGTCTGTCACTTTTCATTGTAAGGTGCATTTGTTTATTATTATTATTTATTAAATAGTACTACCACATCATACATATTCAAATTTACACAATAAATTACATGTAACTATTTGGTCTCATATGTATGACTATACCGGTGTACATAACATTAGCCATCACCGCACAAATTAAAACTAATTTAATTTACAAATCAAATTAATTTTTTAATTTAATTAGTTTAATTTGTTATAATAGAAACGTTAATTAGTTTTATTAAATAGAAACTTTATTCATGTATGTATTCATTATAGTAGTTATTTGTGAGTATAAAAATTTTTATATTTCCTAAATATTTGTATAATAAAATAAAAATTGCATTTATGATTTTTAACGACCTTGGCGCAGGGGTGTAAACAGCCGACTGCTTCGCTAGAGGTTCACGGTTCGAATCCCGGCGGGGAAGGGAATTTGTGTTATTTTAATACACATTGTTTCGCTTACCGGTCATGGATGTTGTATTCTTATCTATGTAGTTTATTCCGTATCTTTGCTTAGTGCCTGCGATACAAGATTATGTCTTAGTGCAGGGCTGAGTCAATGTGTGTGTTGTATGTGTACATTATGTAGCAGGTTATTTTAGAAACTTTGTCAAAAAAAAATAATCAAAATACTGTAGGTATTTTTTTTAAATTCACTTTCAAGTCGTCCCTCAGGTTTAATTTCTAAAAAAAAAACGCGAACTAAATTCCGGGCAAAGTTCTAAATGAAATTTTTAGTGAGTTTAACAAACACTATTGACCCTATAAAGTCCTTTGATTCAGTCAATGCGAGATCTATTTTCATTACGCATCAGTATGTCGCTGTAAACTACAATAGAATCGCATCCGTCATCCGTCAAAGTCACCTACATAAAAAAGGGTCATACTTAAATACTTGTTTATCAAAATTTATTCGAACCCGGCTAAGCTCGAACCTTGCTTTACGCACTCGGTTTTGCTTGCTAGATTTATTTAAGTATCGAAAATGTGAAAACATTGATTGACATTTAAATTACGATAAACACCAATCCAGATGTTACGCGTTTTTGTTAACATTACAAAGTTCTGTTATTTAAATATATATATATATATATATATAATGCAATGTATATAAATAAATATATAATATTTATTAAAATACTGGAAACTTTGGCGGTGTATGTATAAATTGTAGCTATGATATTTGTAAAATAAAAATAAAATATATATCTAACGATGATTGCAAAAAACAAAGAAAACAGCCAATAGGAGACTTGTATGTGACAAGCCAATCAGCATGCTTGATTCTATTAATTATTCTTTTTTTTTTTGTTCAAAGATACCCACGCCATTTCGAATTTTCACGAAAAACCTAAAATCAACCAGTGAGATTGGCATATTTCGTTTCAGTTCGCAGTCGACAGTTTTTTCGCGAAACCATTCATCTTTTATATATAATTCTCGTGTCACAATGTTCGTTCCCGTACTCCTCCGAAACGGCTCGACCGATTCTCATGAAATTTTGTGAGCATATTGAGTAGGTCTGAGAATCGGCCAACATCTACTTTTTTTTTTTTTTTTTATAAGGGTAATTTATATGGCAAAACAACGTTTGCCGAGTCAGCTAGTATTTTTGTAATAAATTGCTTTCTGCAATCATCCTACGGCATAAAAACGAGTTGATTTAAAATATACTGTAACAGATATACATACTTACATACGAGTGTTTTTCTCATTTAGAGTGAAGGAACCCTAAAAAATATGCTACAAATAAATTCAACTATTTTCATGTCATTAATTGTTACGAATGTCACAAACGTGGATGTTAATGTCACAACCAGGAACTATAGTTTAAAATGATCACTACATATCACTATTACGAACATTTTATATGCATTTTCACAAAAAATATGTAGCTAATGGGAATTAAATCTTTTAGTTTTAACGGATAACGTCAAACTGAAAAAAGGCACATTGTTATGAAAATAATTTTGTTAAAAACTTGTAAAATAATAATAAACCACGTCACGACACACACATTGATTGAGTCCTGCAGTAAATATCGCAGGAACTTGTGTCACAGGAACTAAGCAACGATACGGTATAAACTACATAGTGAGCGAAAAGATGCGTCTTTCAAAAAAACACCAAAAAAAGCATTCGATTCTATATTACTTTGTTTTAAAATTGTAAACCTATTTGTAGAAACAAATATAAACTCACGCCGTAATCCCTCGAGAGGGGTAGGAAGAGGTGTTAAACACCGCATTTCGCATGTTTATGTTGAGTCCAAGTGTGGCTGGTTGCGAATCTGTCCCCACTATCCGGGCACAATGAGGAACATGGAAGCTACAACGTACGGCAACCCGAGACTCGAAACCTCAACCTGTCAGGTCGGGTCGGTCGGTTAACCAAAGCACGTAACAAATTGAGCTAGCACGTCCTCTTCCTTTGATAAATTAAATTCTTCAATGATTATTAATTGTTATTATTAATAATAAATCACAAAAAGACATACGTACGAAGTTTGTTAGTGAGCCAGTATAAACATAGTGTATCTGTGATGTCAGTTTAGATATAAAATGGGAAGGTTCATAGTCGGATCTGGTTTTTATTGCGTTCTGGGGTTGTGTTTTATGAGCTGCCTTTGTAAAGTCCTTTATAAGTGTGGCCTGAATCACAGGCGATCGCGTTTAGCGCAATCATTGAAATATGCATCACCATCAAATCAAAATTAACTTTATTCCGGTTAAAGATTGCTTAGAATCGTCAAATGAATTTAATTTTTTCTTAAAAATGACTCGACTCAACTCGAAATTTTTATTGGGGAAGATACCGGCAAGAAAGCCAAGATTCTGTAATTTAGTAGATAAACATGTTTTTTTTTATCATTAAAAATCTCCACTGCTGGACAAAGGCCTCCTCAAATGGTATCATGCAGAGGGATCCTATGCCACTGGCATCCAGTGACTCCCTGCATCCAGCACAACATCTTCAACCTCACAGTAGTCGTACAACACTACGTATTGACTGCGATATGTATACCAAAAAATATGAATGTTTTGAAAAACAGATTGCCAAAAGTTATCAGACTACACAGTAAAAACCCTAACTATATAATCAAGTACGTTTTGTCTTTTTCTCACAGTCGTATAGACAAAAACATGAAACTTTAAGTATGAAATGAAGTCACTGTTCTTTTTATAGTAACATGCAATCATGCAACAATTCTGAGACACGACCAAACTGGAAAGGAAATCGACCAAAATCAAGGTTTTTGAAAAATCCATCGGGAAAATTTGGAAACGCGCGCTGGACAAATCTTATTAATTAGTAAAACTATGACTGAAAGTTTAAAAATATATTTTTTGATAATAATTATGAGATGTTGACTTATTCTTCTAACTCCAGTTAAGAATCAGGGCACTCACAAACTGAGAAAAAAAAATCGGGTCTGTCATAAAACCGACTTATGCCACTAGCTAAAAGAAGAGAAAATCAGCATAGTGCACTGACAGATAAGAATCGATCCCCAAAACTTTTTTTTTCTCTCGAGATTTTTGTTTTTCCTTTCACATACCAGAATTAAAGTTTTTTTTTAAATTAACTTTAGGAATTAATGAATAAAACAAACTCCTTAATCAACATTTTATATTTTGCTTATCATATTTTACGCACGACGAGGACGTGGTACCTAATGTGCCTTGGTTAGCCGACCGACCCGACCCGACAGGTCAAGTGTTCGAGTCCCGGGATGCCGTAAGTTGTAGCTTCCATGTTCCTCATTTTGCCCGGATAGTGGCGACAGACTCGCAACCTGTCACACTGGGACTAAATATAAACATGCGAAATGCGGTGTGTAATACCTCTGCTTACCCCTCTAGAGGGATTCATTACGGCGTGTGTTTATGAGTTTATGTTTTTTTTTAGTGTTAAAGGGGTAAACTCACGCATATCAGATCTCGTGACTTACTCCACAGTCGGGGCCATGTTGACCATCGTATCAAGCCTGACCAATAAGAAGGGTTTATGTGAAAACTTGTCCTGACTCTAGTCTCCTTCTTCAAGTAAGAATCACTTTATTACTCTGCCATACTTTTACATATTCGGTTATTTCATTGTGTATTGAAATATTCTATGGGGTTCCTATATCTGCCATATGGAAATGTGGATTGGATGTATCGGTTTTGTTCGATCACGGAATATTAAGTAGGGTTATTGTATCCAATTTATAAGTTCGCGAACTAGGTTGTCCGTGCCGGGTGTGTATGTAAAATATGTAATCAATCAAATAGTTAATTAAAGCAAGCAGTGGGATGATTTTCAGATGAAGTTTCATCTGCGGTTATATGAGGGTATAACTTATATAATTAATACAATTTTTAATCTTCATTTCATTTTTTACTTTTTTATTTTGGAACAGTAATAATTATTATTATTTATTTAAGGTATCAATCCTTGCTTAGTAAATAAATAAATAACCACATCACGACACGCATATTGACTCAGCCCTGGACTAAGTATCGTAAGAACTTGTATCGCAGGTGCTAAGCAACGATATGGCATATACTAAATAAATTAGAATACAACATCCAAGACCGGTAAGCGAAACAATGCTTCTTGCAAATAACACAAAGTCCCGCCCCCGCCGGGATTCGAACCCGGAACCTCTAGCGTAGCAGTCGGCTGTTTACACCACTGCGCCACCGAGGTCGTCATAAGGTCGGCTTACAGAAATCATACATACATTCTATTAAAATATGTATGTATAAGTATATAAATGTATTTAAATTTTTTAACGGCTGTAAATTATAAAATTTATCTATGTAGTTACGTCTTAATACGTTAACTACAAGTCTAACAGTAACAGATGTGTTACCAAAGTTACCGATAGCTATTCATGACCTAACTTCGATTCCCATCGGGGTCATACAAGTGTTCATTCCGTGATCCTAAGTTAGTTTCAGCTTCCGGTAAGTGCAACACAATATCATGCATACATAACGATAATATAAATTTCATAAACTTCTAATAACTGGTCTGATACCCCTGGTATTGCAAACGTCCATAGGCTACGGTGACTGCCTACCGTCAGGCAGGCCGTATGCTTATTTGCCATCTTAATGGTAAAAAAGTTATGACGTTAAATTTGCGTCACATCCTGTCATTGAACTCTTAGTACCGTAGTAATTATATATTCATTTTATCAACTAATTTAACAAAAATATAAATAAAATAATGACAAAATTATATTAAAAACTAAAAAATAACAATTATCTGATGTTTTTTTTTTTTTTTTGTAATTGTTTTACGGCTCTGGATACGAGACCTGTTGAGCCTTATCGTTATAAATTATCATTGACCTTGAAGATGATAAATGAGATGAAGTTGATAAGATGAACAATGAAAATGATGAATCTGCCTACAGTAACATGCTAGTACGGTTACTGTAGGCTCTAAGGAGTTACTTGGGAGATGACGAAAAGCGCAGCCATCTGATGTTAATGGGTGACTAGTACATCATTAAATAAATTCAACGGCAGTAAACGACGCCAATTTGACGTCATCAACGCAGCTATCAGGTGTTTTACTATTTAACAGGGATTATACACTAGAATAACATATTTTTACGAAATTTTTGTCAAAAAATCTATTGCTAAGGATTTTCAAGCCGGGATTCGAACCTAGGACCTATGGGTAAGACTGCGATATAAAGGCCTTTACTACTAATTACTCTACTTGTAGAATAGAACTACATGCCATACAGCTATTTAGTAACAGTCATTACCCTAGCCGAGTTACAATTATTCTATATCACGATGATCGTTGTATGGTTGTGATTGTATGTGTACATACACATTGTTTTAGTGTGTGTTACCTCTTTACTGTGTGTCTACCATGAGTTTTAACTCATGACCTTTTGACGACCTCCGTGGCGCAGTGGTGTAAACAGCCAACTGCTACGCTAAAGGTTCTTGATTCGAATCAAGGCGGGGGCGGAACTTCGTGTTATTTGCAAGACGCATTGTTTCACTTACCGGTCTTAGATGTAGTATTCTTCTCTATGTAGTTTATACCATATCGTTACTTAGTTTCCGTGATACTAGTTCTTACGATACTTACTGCAGGGCTGAGTGAATGCGTGTGTCGTGGTGGTTTATTTATTTTTATTTTATTTATTTAACTTCAACTGCCGCTTGCGACTGCGGTTACAAATTTGTATGAATCTTTGAAAGCGCCTCTTACGGATTGATGAAGGAATTAAAAATACTCATACAAAATCGCTGTAGTAATTTATGTTGTCTGACGTGTAGACAAATTATACGAACACACTGAGCAAACTCGAGGTTACACACACTGAAGCAACGTTCATATACACAGCTGACAACACTCACACAACCTTAATCGAACGGTCTTCGTGAGGTAGTACGAGTACATCTATTTAATACAAAATGGCGGTACAATTTGCGGTCACAATAGCGACTGTAGATAATGTCGGGCAGAACTAAATCGCATGTTTTATCATTTTGAACCTTATTACAAGGTAGTAGAGTCGAATGGATTTGACCAGATAATATTATTTTTAGTTTTATATACGTGGTATTGAAAAGTGATTACGTTCTTAACACATTAGTAAATAATTTATTTGTAGGAAACGATTTCCGCAGTGTTTGGTCGGGCTTTTGAGCTTTTTAGGGTTCCTTATCAAAATTTAAAAAAACAGGACCCCTAGTACTTAGCCTTCGCTGTTCGTCCGTCCATCTGACACTAAACATCTCATGAACGATAATAGGTTAACTCTACTATGATTAGAAATTTTCATAGAATATCTATTATCCTATATATAAAATTCTCGTGTCACAATGTTCGCTCCCGTACTCCTCCGAAACGGCTTGACCGATTTTCTCATGAAATTTTATGAGCATATTGAGTAGGTCTGAGAATCGGCCAACATCTATTTTTCACACCCCTTAGTGATAAGGGTTGTCCACCCTTAACATTTTATTTATATGGCAAAACAACGTTTGCCGGGTCAGCTAGTTAATTTATATAACTGTTGCCGCAACAACAAATTATAAATACATAAACAAATTTAAAACTAAGAGGCTATACAAGAAAAGTGATTTGTAGACATTTATTGCCTGTTCTTGTTTCCTATACGAAATCTTCTTAAATGTACCTATTGTTTATTTTTGTGCGACGGTACGGAACCCTCCATGTGTAAGTCCGGCTCACACTGTATCGGTTTTTTTAACTACAAAAATTAAACGCAGGGGAAGTTTAAATGATGTAAGTACGTACACGGGCACGCACGCGCTACCACCTTGAGGTCGAGTTTTGCTTGCAGGTTTAGCGGCTTTCATACTATATTTGTGAATGGATGAGATTATCATACTTTTAAAACAACATCATGATTTCAATGAATGATTTGCTTCCTTTACCGTCATTGGTAATAGAGATTTACTACGGCCAATTAGGAAGGCGCTTGCGATCCAACACCTAAAACGTAGTATTATCTCGTACAGAGGAATTTCGATGGCAAATGATACTCCGTGACAGACCTCGACTGTACATGATGCGAATTTATATTACAACGTTTCCCAATATTTTGTTTTAATTTACAAAACCGAGAGTTTCCAAAATATTTGTGACTAATCAAGAAATATAATAAGTAATTTTTCAATTTTTGTAACATAAAAAACCGTCAAAAAAATTAAATTCTTTGAAGTATTCGTCAACCAAGTAAATTAATTTTGATGGACTTAATCAAAATGTTATTAGAAAAAGGGAACTGCTTAAAAATAAAGCAATTTCATAAAGTAGCTTGTAACATTAAAATCTTTAGGTATTTTCATAATGTTTACGGCCCTCTCTGTTTGTAGGTAATAAAATTCGTAAAACAAATTCCCCTAAATTGTTTTAGGTAATTTTCGTTTGTAGCGTAAATTAAATATATTGTTTACGATTGTAATAAAATTGAGGAATATTGAGGAATTATTCTTAGTTTTATTGTTTGCTGCAGCATCTGCTCGGATACTGACTTCGCTTGTTTTTATATTTAAATAATATAAGACATACGTAAACTCACACCGTAATCCCTTGAGGGGCTAGCAGAGGTGTTAATCCACCGTATTTCACAAGTTTATGTTGAGTACGAGTGTGACAGGTTGCGAATCTGTCGCCGTTATCCGGGCACAATAAAGGACATTGCAGCTACAAATAACGACAGCGTGAGACTCATACCCTCGGTCCGTCTATCTCGAGACAGTTCAATTACCGTTACAAGAGGTATATCTTTAACCGCTACATAAGCGGTGCTCCTGGCGGAATAACACCAAAGGGATCCTGTCAATAGGCGGCGCAATACCATTTGATCAGGGTAACAATCTGCTTCTTTACCCATAACTTATAAAAGCGTATATAATTAGTAATAGACACTATATAAATATAACGAACGGCCTCTGTGGCGCAGTAGTATAACAGCTGATTGCTACACAAGAGGTACTGGGTTCAAATCCCGGCGGAGATGCGACTTTGTGTTATTTACAAGACTCAGTCTTACACGTTGTCTTATATGTTGTTTATAGTGGGGTAAAGCTGCTTAGCACCTGCGACACAAGATTTTTCAATCTTACTGTGAGACTGAGAAATGAGTGAATTAATGTGCGTGTCGTGATGTAGTGGTTATAAAGCAGATATAATATCATCAAATGATCGCCGACGAGCTGCAAGCTACGTTCTGGATGGTATAATATATAAGATCTCATAGATTTGTGTCAGAATTATAGCAATATACCCTGTCTGCTTTGATGTATGGGTAACATTAATAACGACCACGCATGCGTTAGATAAACAGAAACTAATCTAGTATGTACAAAACGATTTAAACCTATATCGTATCTGTTTCTATAGCCGTGTCTACTTTCGCTGGAAGGAAAGTCTCATCAATTTCACGGACAAGCAGCGTTTCACCTAATGGAAAGTGATACCGCTTATTGACACGAAGATGCTCTTGATTTCTGTAATGCCAAGAGCATATAGCCAATGTAGTGGTATAGATGTTATACCTCTCGTGCCGGTTATAACAACTCCAATCTTTCGAACTGAAAATCAGCGGACTGCTCACCTGCTTGTTTGCCCATGATTTTGTATGAATAATAAATAAATTGAAACCCCATTCCATAAGCTTATTCAACCTTATAGTAAGCCAATCCGTATTTTTTTACATCAACTTCCGGTTTCATAATCGTAGTGTTTCAATCGCGAGTCTTTCGTTACACAACGCTTCCGTGATTCTAATAACGTTACAAGCAACAGCAGGGAACGACAACGCAACGAATTTGCTTGAGTAAAATTAAAAAGCTAACGAAATTAATGAAATAACAGACATTCCCAACTTCTTCCCTCTTACCGACAATTAATTATTTTAACTGATTGAACAAGAGTTTCTCCTGGTATTAAATCGTCAATTAATAGCACTTGTCTAAAACCTAAACAACCAAACGACCTATTAAACTGAACAATCATACAATTGACGAGATTACAACTTTTTTCATGCCTATACAAAACAGCGGATTTAGGCGACAAAAGCATACTCGAAACAAAAATAAACTTCATTAAAAGGGAAAGTACGACTTTAAAAAATTGTCATTAAAAGGGAAGGTACTTGACAAAAAAAAATACATTTTGAGGGCAAGAATAATTGTTGAGGTATAGTTTTACAGAAACTAGAAAATTATACCTACCACTGAAATTAAATACATTTCTAGAGATGTTGCTAATGGAGTTATAATTGATCTCGGCTTTCCATCTACAAAATATCTAATTAACAATAACACACTTAAAACGAAACTAGTATTGCCATCTATCGGTGAAACTCTACACTAAGTCCACCAGTACAACCTTCATAGAAGGCTTTTAGACGTTTTCAGATGATTTCAAAAAGATTCAATAGATGTCGCTAGTAGTTTAATAAATTTAAAACATTGGATGTTACATGAACTATCCGTAGACAAAAATTATCAAAAGTCAGTTCCTCAATAACAAAATTTTGACAGGAATTTGAACAAAATAGGATTTTTTTATTAATATAGCCTTTGTACATCCTAAAAATCCATTCCAAGTACACAAAAATCAACAAACTGGTAACTTTTAAATTAATTATTTTCTAAGTTTTAACGTATTTTTTAAAGAATAATAATAGTAAGTTAAGACAGTACAAGTTTCGACTTCCTAAAACCCATAAGTAAGAATCGAGTTAGCCAAATCCAAAGTTCTCGGTTCTTAGTCGTGGCCACAAATACTAGATAACGAAGGCACCAATATGGACAGCGTAATGAGTTCCAAGGGTCCTTATGTGGAATAAATTCTGCGAACAGGGCTGCGGTGGAGTCGATGTACTGTTGAAAAAACTTTTTAAAACTGCTGTTGGTACTAAAAATGCGGAAACAGAATTTACATACTGCGAACTGAGAACGTGGTAAAAAAGTCAGTAAAAAAATATTGTATCTGAATTGAATATGATACATTAATATTTGAAAGACTCAAATGGATCATTTCTTGTGAATTGAACTGTCAATGATCCATACCAATGAACGGTCATCTTCCAAATATTGAGACATGGACGTCTAGATAACATTTTCAATGATATGTTACTAATTCAGAAAATGAAAACCTTCTGAATTGCTTTTATTTGACCTCAATAGATCCGCAGTTATTTTTTAAAGATTTAATTATTTTTTAATTATCTCTTTCATAAAATTCTACCTTTTTGTAACATTAATGTTGACGGGACTGTAGCTAAACAATACACAATTTTGTGTTATCTAGAATTTTTAACTGTGAAATATCAATATAAAATAACTTTTTGTCAATAAAATCCCAAGATATAATTTCACTTCTAAACCACAGATCAAATCTCCATTAAAATTAACCAGAAAATAATCCTTGGCTATATTTGGTCACAAAAAAATACGGGATTTACATAAATAAGAAAACAACAACAGAAATAGTATTGTTTTTTCTTTAAAACAACACAAAGCTTTAATATTTTTTACATTTCGATCCACTCCATGGTTTTCTCTGTCCAATTTGCAGAGGTACAGGTCATTGACCCCTGATATTGCCACAATAACCTTAACTGTTAGCTTCTATGAATAATCTTTCTATCACCAGGAAACCTAGGAAATATGCAGATTAACGATGCACCCTGTTTTATCGAAAACTTATAGGTTATAGGAATTTTGGAATAAATTTCTACATACTAAAAAAAGGTGGCTAAAACAGTCGGAATCATTTCGAATAGACTTAAAATAAGTCGTCATTTCATTCAAATCGTCATTTTCATACTACCCCCGGTAGTTGGAATGCTATTTCTACATTGAAGAATCCAGCAAGAAACCTCCGTTGTTTTTTTCTATAATCAAACTAAAATAATTTTCTACTACAAAATACAGTTTGTAAAACATAATAATTCTAGCTTTCACTGTCAATATTACTTTCAATCGCGGAATCCCGATGCAGTATCACGTGAATACTGATAGTATTGCGATACTATTAAAACGTATTATCGTGTGGTGATAGCATCGCGGAATCTTTTTATAAGTACTTGACTTAAAATCTACTGAGAATAAAAGTTGTAAGTTTGTAAGTAAAAATGCATAATAATATACAAATTCTGTGTGTTGTAAACAGCCGACTGCTACGCTAGACTTACTGGATTCGAATAATCCGAGGGTTGTTTGGTGAATTGTTACTTGCAATGCGCACTGTTTCGCTTACCGGTCTTGTATTTTGTATTCTTATCTATGTAGCATATACCATATCGCTGCTTAGTTCCTGTGACACAAGCTCTTACGATACTTACTGCAGTGCTGAGTCAATGTTTGTGTCGTGATGTGTTTTATTACTTATTATGAGACAAAGTTACGAAGGTTAATCTTCCAATCTTCTTGGCCAAGTTCAAAAATATTTTGGGTATTTTGTATAACATTAGTCCATCCACAAATACCATGCTGCTGCATCCTGTTAAAAGAAGTAATTTATATATAAATCACACACAAATCAGCTAACATAAATAAATAAAGTCATACATCCTTATTAATATTATAAACGCGAAAATTTGTGGAGATGTATGGATGTATGGACGAATGAATGTGTGTTACTCTTTCACTCAAAAATTACTGAATGGATTTTAATAAAACTTTTCAATAATATAGCTTATACATCAGAATAAAACGTAGGCTATAACTTACAAAGACATGGTGTGTATTTTCCAGCAAATAACGATAAATAAAAAAATCCTATTAGAACAATTTTCGACTTCTACGCGAAAGAAGTCGCTGGCAAAAGCTAATAAAAAAATTAAAGCCTTCGTGTGTGGTTATCTGTTTCTAAGAATGCAACACCACGACGACGCTATAAGAATAATGAATTAGATGTAAACCCTTTTGAATAGCATGTCGGATTAGTATGCAACTTGACTGTAGCACCGCAGGTTCGAATCCCAGTGAATTTATCTAATCATCACTTTATTCCAGAAGAATTCACCCTTTTTTGTTCGTGGCTAAGTGCAAATTGTTGTTAATTTCAAATCTACTGGATTTTTTTGCATTTTTATGGTTTCATAACGTACAGGGAACCATATTTTGACTATACAAGTACTCTTTTTAAACGGTTTTATTTAGTTTGACCAGTTTGTTTGGGTCAAATTTTGTGATTGCAATTTTACCCCCTTCCTGTTGACAGATCGACCTGATTTTTGGCACACACCTTTAGTTGTGGTTACAATGCAATTTAATATATTCAGTACCATTGTATATCCAAGATGGCCGCCGCTACAAAATGGTGGACTACATGTTTTTTCACAATCCCCTCAATATGGAAATTAAATGAACGGGCTTGACTAGTTCATGAAAGATACGAGTTGTTGATTTGATATAGTACAACATGCATATTGCATAAAAAATGCAATATAGCCACCAAACAAATAACAAAATTAACAGAGAATGACGTTAATTTCAATAAATAACTTCTTTATTTCGGTTTTACTGGAAATTCGTAACACAGTTTGGCCAATTTCAAAGGCATGTGGCCGCAAGTTGAGGATCTCTGCTATAACCGAATAGAAATCGTATTTTCAAACATGTTGTCAATATCCGTGGAGACTGAAATAATCATTGAAATTACATAACATAAACATAAACTCACGCCGTAATTAATCACTCGAGAGGGTTAGGCAGAGGTGTTTATGTTGACATACTACAAATCTGCAAGAAACTCTTCGTGATAATTTCTTTATTTGCTCTTACAATTAGATAAGTTTGTGGACAAATGCTTGCCACAATCTGACCAGAATCCATTAGCCTACTATCAGGTGAGTTTATTTGCATAAAACATAAACTCACGCCGTAATCCCATGAGGGGTAGGCAGATGTGTTATAACGCATTTCGCATGTTTATGTTGAGTCTCAGTGTGACAGGTTGCGAATCTGTCGCCACTATCTGGGCAAAAATTGAAATTAATTCAAAAAAATAAGTTATACGTTTCGAAGATACAAAATCATTTATAATATTGTTATAAATAGTCTATCTATTCTACTCTAGTACATAAAATAATTAGTTAAGCGCCTCATATGCCTCGGCTACGGCCTCTGTGACGCAGTGGTGTAACAACTGGCAACTACACTAAAGGTTCCGGAATCGGCGAGAGCGGGACTTTGTAATATTTGCAACACACATTGTTTCGCTTACCGGTCTCGGATGTCGTATTCTTATCTATGTAGTTTACATATCCTACATTATAGTGGCTTAGTGCCTGCGATACAAGATTATATCTGCAAATAGATTCTGAATACAGAAACACTATTTAAAAAGAGATAAAGACATACATTGTAATTTTATTCATCAAAAAATTATTTATTCTCCATTTTTAAATTTTCTTTCACGGATCGATTTATAAAAGTGTCTGTACAAAAGTATGAACGTTAGATTGTTTTTTTTCTCTTATTAGTTGTCCTAAATAAGACAGTGTTTTTAAGTTTTTAGACTAATAAAAATTTAGTTCACAATATTTAATGAGTTTAATTTTAACACTCATAACCCTCCCATTCTTCACTCACAGTTTCAAATCAAACTGGAACTGTAAGCTTGATGTGAAACGAACCTAACGCGATATCATAGTAAAATTCCCAGTCAATCAGTAGTTGTGTGAAATCGTTTCCTTATTACAAACCCTTGTTTTCAATATCAAAACTGCATCTTTTGCGGTTTAGTTGGGATTGAATAATACAAAATGCTTGTATCTAGAATTTGAGTGTAGGAAGTGTTAGTAAACTTGCATTGTAACAGTTTCTTTTGTATTGGCGGTATTATTATAATAATAAATAATTGTAGGAATATCTACGTACTGCTGCCCTTACTATTATATTATACTTAATTTTTTAAATCAAAAATCGAAATTAGTTCATTCCATAAACTTAAAAAAGTACTTAGAATCGTCAAATGACTCTTTTTAAACTCGGCCACCGGTTCGGAAAATTGATGTTGGGGAATATACCGGCAAGAAACACCAGATTCTGTAATTTAGTATATGAACATGTTTTGATATAAAGATACTAATACATCTTACAGTCTTGGGTGAGAGAATGTGATAAAGCTCATGTCGCAATATACCTACGAATTAAAAAGAAATTATTATAAATTACGTCTTGCTTAGTTTAGTTAAGTGGTTAATCTATAATATAATAGATTAGTAAAATGTAAATCCATTGTTGGCTGTCAATTTTTACATTTGTATAATTATTATAATGAGATGCGAATTTTGTGTTTTAATTTAATAAAATAAAATCAATTACGCAAAACAAAAAAAAAAATAAATTGAAGGAATAACATAGGTTTCCTTTTGTTTGAAAATAATAAAACAATATTAATGTACAACTTTAAAAAAAATGAGAATTTCGTGTACAAATTAACAAACTTTTCAAGTTTAAGTTTTCATTCTCATTTATCACTGTAAACCCTAAAACAATAAGGCTTGTTCTAGTTTCCAAACAAAAAAAAAACTACACCAGCAAAATGGGGTTCGCTTACAAACTGTTTGAAAAATATCAACAGTACTTAACTATGGCAGATTCAGGGCGGGGGGGCTAAAGACCTCAAGCCCCCAAAACGCAAAACAAAAGCGTTTCTAAAGAAAAGGTCGACTGTTTCGGATGACAACAACGTATATAAACGACGTTTTATGGTACACACCCCACGGCAACTCCTGTTCACCAGGATCAACAGTGGCGTCCTTTGATCCAAGAAACAACAGATGAACAGCTGTGCAATGGTGAATTTAATCACAATAAATAGGAAGTAAAAACCGATTTAATTCAATTCCATTCATATTTTATGGCGACTATCGTATTGGACGACAACTAAGCCAATGCCAAGTGATGAGAACAAATAATGTTATAAATTAGGAAATTATCGGTGTTCTGACTTGTGATCAGTTGCCGAATCTGTAACAAAACAAAAAACATATATTTATGTTATTGCATTCAAAAAACTTAATAAGGTATTTGACAAACTTTGTATGAGACAAGGACAACAAATAGTTAAGACTGACAGGACGGGGGATAGTTTTAAAAAGACAGTTAGTCTAGTCATTACGTCGGAAAAAACGGGTTAGAAATGCAAACAAAATAACCTTGCGCATTTTCCGCCATCATCTTGAAAAAACTGAGTTATAATGAAAAAACGGAATTTAACCCTTGTTTCAAGATGGCGAATAATTCACAAGGTAATTTTGGTCGACAATTTGAAGTCAAGCTTTTCTAGGCCCCCACATAATGTCAAAAATTTAGGTTTCTTGGTTTATTTACTTTTCCAAATGTATTTGATGACTGGACTAAGTGATACAGAGAAAAAACCGATGGTATAATTTCTGACTACACCTGTATGAAACTCTTTGACAGACGTCACAACACGCACGCACATTACCGCGCCGCATGACAAATAGATTGCATTTGGTATGAAGCCACTAATACAGTTTCATACTTTGCAACTCCTCTACGCACGTACTGGAGCACTTCTACAAGAGAATTCAATATTTCATACAACGGGGCACACCCGCCACTCTGTCCCGCTACTGCAACTCCTGTTCACCAGGATCAACAGTGGCGTACTTTGATCGATTTTTTTTTATTCATGACAAGGCAGGCATTTGACCCCAAGCCCGCCTGATGTTAAGCGGCAATGAGGTCTAAGGTGGATCATGCCTGCCTAGGAGAAACCTATTCACTCTTGCCTTAAAGAGGCCCAAGTTATATTGGTCAGGGAACACATCGGCAGGCAAAGAATTCCACACCCTTGCAGTACTCAATATGAAGGAGCTATCGAAGCGTTTAGTCCGGATGGTCGGAATATCTACCACAAAAGGATGCAACTTCAGCCTACGTCTTGTATTCCGATTATAAAAGGGGGCCGGTGGAATTAAATCAACGAATGACTGAGATCATGGGCAAACAAGCATCTGATGGAAAGTGACACCGCAGTCTATTGACACGACGATGCCCTTGATAAATTAGAACGCCAAGAGCATCGTCTTTACGTTGCACGTGTAGTATGAAACATGTCATACCTCAATGCCGGTAATTACACTGGCTCTCCAATCCTTCGAACTGCTTCACGTTGTAAATAGAAACAGATTTTTATAAAGGTTGAAGAGAACCCCCACCCTCTGAAATGAAAATCGTGAATCCCCCACTGGTACTCAAGATAACTAGAACGACTTCAATAGTTAACGACTTGAAGTTTTACTGGGACTTCAGTTAGTCGTAATAGTGACTACTTGTAAACTTGTCCTCTCTAACTAATATTACAATCGCGAAATTTTGTAGTGTGGTATGGATGTTTGTGTCTCTTTCACGCAGAAACAACTACATGGATAACTTTACGACTTACTTGACTTGCTCTTATTTAATTTTACAATATAGCTTGTACAACAGCACAATATATAGAAGACAACAATTGAATGGAAGACAGAAATTGTGGAAAACGTCGTTAATAAACGTTAAGTAAGTAATTAAATCCTATTAAAACCATTTTCGGCTTCGCGGACGAAGTCGCAAGAAAAAGCTAGTTCTTTTATAATTATTCTAAGCTACTGCGCTAGAGGTTCCGGGTTCGAATCCCGGCGGGGGCGGGACTTTGTGTTATTTGCAAGACGCATTGTTTCGCTTACCAGTCTTGGATGTATTCTTATTTATTTAGTATATACCATATCGTTGCTTAGCACCTGCGACACAAGTTCTTACGATACTTACTGCAGGGCTGAGTCAATGTGTGTGTCGTGAAGTGATTATTTATTATTTATTTATTTATTTACTGACATAATTAAACACAGAAGTTTTGTACTCATGCAATTTTCACACAAGGAGTGCATTTGTGCACGCGACGATTTCGAAATATACAAAAGCGATTATTAAAAGAAAAAGAAAGAAGAGAAAAAATGTATTTCTTTCGCTTCAGCAATACAGGAATTTAAAATTTGACACATTTTTACATATAGTAAATATTTACAGAAACGCCTAATAAACACATAGAACTATTAAAAAAAAAAAAAAAAACCACATCACGACACACACATTGTCTCAGCCCTGCAGTAAGTATCGTAAGAACTTGTGTCGCAGGCACTAAGCAACGATATGGTATATACTACGTAGATAAGAATACAACATCCATGACCGGTAAGCGAAACAATGAGTCTTGCAAATGTCACAAAGTCTCGCCCCCGCCGGGACTCGAACCCGGAAACTCTAGCGTGGCAGTCGGCTGTTTCACGCGCCACAGAGTTATAATATAAGTAATAATCCTGAACCTTAAAATCCGGAATGCTAACCCCGAAGCTTGAAATAATTTGCAATGTTTCTTTATTTTTTTTGTGTTTCATAATGGTTATGTATAATTCTAATTTTTATTTTTGTACTGTTTTATGCTGTTATTCGTATTTTCATTTTTTTAATTTCTATAATACTGTTTGTATATTTATTTTTATAATAAAATATAACATTAATTTAAATTTAAATTAATTTAATTAATTATGTTATTCTAATTTTATTTGTGGATCGTTTTATTTTGTTATTAGTTTTTTCATTTGTTTAATTTTTTAATCGATTTAGTAATTTAATTAATTTTTATTTTTGCGGCGATGGCTAATGTCATTACACCGGTATATTTATAGATATTAGACATAATGGTTGAATATTATGTCTTGTTTAAATATAAATATGTATTATGTGGTAATAGATACTATTAAATAAATAATTGATTAAATTAAGAAATTTACCAAGCGGACCTCCTTACTTTTGACCTAAAAAAAATTAAAAATATTAAAAACTACCGACCCATCCCGGCTTCGAACGGATATTATGCATGTACAAACCCTCCTTTCGAATCACTCTATCTATTAAAAAACCGCATCAAAATCCGTTGCGTAGTTTTAAAGATCAAAGCATACATAGGGACAGACAGCTGGAAGCGACTTTGTATTATACTATGCAGTGTCACAGCATTTGCCAACAAATACTTTATTGTAGATCTGCTACCTGTTAAAGTAAGCTGGTGTGCTCCAGCTTTAAGATTTGAACTCACTTTACCCAAGCAACCAACTTAAATTCGCATTTTTGTTGTATTTGATAGAACAATATTGCTAACGATCGTTTTGATCGTGGGGCAAGGATCAAGAAGTATCGGATAGTACTATAATCTACCGATTAGCTCAGTGTTCAGGGGTCACGGGTTTGGTTCCCATAAGTTTATGAAGGCTATGGGAATTGGTAACCAGTACAGGTGTGATAGAATGTAAATTTAATAGATACTTGTGGATAATAAACACAAACTCCTAAATTCTATTAAACGTAAGACCTGTACTGTGAATATATGAAGTACAGTGAATTTTTATTTTATTTATTTGAAATGATTATATTGTCTTAGTCCAGAACTAAGCCAAAAGCTTGAATAATGAGTCTATCTATCTGTCCCTATATATGCTTAATTCTTTCAAACTACGCAACGGATTTCGATGCGGTTTTTTGAATAGATAGAGTGATTCATGAGGGAGGTTTATATGTTAATAATACATGCATAATATCCGTGCGAAGCCGGGGCGGGTCGCTAGTATTTAACGAACAAAAATAATTAATAACCCCAGAAGCTAATCGTCACAGTTTACAGGTTTTCGTTGTTTACAGCTGGTAGATCGGTGCGAGATCGTCTGGGTTGATACCACCCTCTGTTCTATTTCTGCCGTGAAGCAGTTCGTTTTGTTTGTGTTCGAATAATTGGAGAGCCAGTGTTATTACGAGCATTTGAGGACATCTTTACCTGTACATGGGCAACGCATTGGTGGTGCTTTTGGCGTTCATTAAGGGCATCGTTGTGTTAATAAGCGGTGGTATCAATTTCCATCAGGTGAACCGTTTATTTTTTTTTTAATTAAATAAAAAATCTGGTAATGACACAAATCTCCCCGGATTGATTTGACACCGAGATCTCACGTTTCACAGCCACCGGTTTAGTCTACTCTGCTATGGAGATCTAAATAAATAAATCAATTTAATCATGTCGTTGCTTAGTGCTTGCGACTCAATTTATTACGATACTTACTGCATAGTTGAGTCAATGTGTGTGCCGTGATGAGTTTTATCTATTTATTTTATGATTGTAAGAAAAAAGCCGCTTAGCCATGTATTTATTGTTAAATAAAATTTAACAGTATGCTTAAATTAGAAAACAAAAAGTCATTTTAATTTTTGTGTAAAAAGTGAACATAAAAAACGTTACAATTCACGTACAAAAACGAAAAGGATTATACAAAATATTTTCATTAAATGCAACCTCTCATTAGCTCTACAAGGGCAAAGTTTAATTGCCTTTTGCGGACCGAGCAAGGGCAGGGAACTAGTTTCAAAAACGGATCGAGGTTTCGAGTTTTTGCCTTTCGCCATAAATAAATTTAGATCAGAATCCTACTCTCAGAGTAAAAAAAAAGGCCAGAATATTCATTCTGCTATGTCGGTTATTTTGTAAAGATCGGTCGACATGGAGTTTTGTAAAAACTTGAGTAAGTTTGTAAAATGGTAACTTAATTTTTTGCTAATGCAGAGGCAAACAATATATTGACAAACTCACGAAGTAATTCATCCCTCGAGAGGGATAGACAGAGGTGTTAGTACCGCGTTTCGCATGTTTATCTTGAGTCCCAGTGTGACAGGATGCAAATCTGTCGCCACTATCCGGCCACTACGAGTAACATGGCAGCTACAACGTAAGGTAAACCAAGACTCGATCCCTTGATTGTTATTTATATTTTCAAAAAGCGTTTAACAATTGTATCCATTGCAATTATCCATATGCTGTTTACTCAATTGTAAATTTATTTGCTTTGATTTATATTTCTATCAAATTACACATCTATTGAAGTAATAATGAAACAGATAAATTTTATTAAGACGCTTTGTTTAGCTTACCGGTCTTGGATGTAGTATTCCTATCTATGTAGTTTGACCATATCGTTGCTACGATACAAGATTCCTCAATCTTACTGCAGGGCTGAGTTAATGTGTGTGTCGTGATGTTGTTATTATTATATTAACAACAATTTTGTAGATACTAACAAATCGCCATGTAACCTTACCATTATATTTTGATATATTTTTTATACGCAACCGTCTGTCATGGCTTTTGATAGCCTAAACTTAGTAACGCCTCTCAGCTTTAAACCATCAATTTCGGTTAGGCCGTTGATGAATGGAGTTTTTTAGGCTGTAATTTAGGTATTTTATTCCTTCAACAATAGGATTCCTAGGATGTCTGAATCCATTGTGAGTTTTAGGTTCGATTTTGAACTAACCTAAAAATGCTATTATTTTATTTGGGTATATCCTTTGTTATATGCTGTAGCTAAATTTTGTTTTTGTGAACATGGTTAAAAAAATGTGAATTTTAATTTATTATTCGACAACCTCGGGTTGCCGTAAGTTGTAGCTGCCACGTTTCTCAATGTGCCCGATTCGAAACCTGTCACACTGGGACTATCAACTTGCGAAATGCGGTGTTTAACACCCCTGCCTACCCCTCTCGAAGGGATTACGGCGTGAGTTTACGTTACGTGAGTTATGCTAATATTATTCGGTATATTTGCTTATTTACCACCTTATCTTGGAAATATTTACAGGTGAGAAATCTTCTTATGATGTCATCATTGTTGGTTCAACAGCATTCTTTCTATCTTTGCCAAGAAACAGTTCGCTGTGTTTCGGTTCGAAGGATTGTTGAGTAAATTGAAGCTACATTGATATGTATGAAGAAAAAAAAGAGTAATGGAATCTATTTCGAATAGCTGCATAAAGTTGTGTCTAAATTAATTATTTGTCAATATTTGTATTTTGAAATACCATAGAAGTATGGAATGAAGCATGACAGGAAGAAGTTAAGTTAAGAGCAGAACCTAAACTAACCGACATCCTCGAAAGAATCGACCTCCAAGAAACGGAGATGGACCGGCCATATGAGAATCAGATAGTAAAAGTGGAGCTTAATTATATGGGATTGGTATCTAAGTTACGTTCTCAAACTCACTGCCGGTCCTAGATGGAGAAGAGCTGCCCAAGACGGGAAATAATGGAAGCTACTGGAGGAGGCCTTTGCCAACAGGCACACTGAGCTTGAGCGGCAGCACTGAGAGACTTCATGTAGCGACAGAACCAATAACCACAAGCCTTAATTCTTTCAACCAATGTATAAGGGGCTATATTATGATATTAATTTTTAATAGGGGATCCCCTATCACTGTGCCATAATGCATTGTGTGTCTCGGTACATAAATAAGTGTTTTTTGAAAAATATGTATACGGGCAAAGTAAATAAAGTAGGTATTATCTGAATATCCTAGTTTTTGTTTATGCGGGCATTTAGACACGTGTGTAATTGTGTATTGCTGTTAGAATGTAATGATGGAACATTATGCACTGAAAAGGAGTTATTTCCAACGATGTTTTTACCACAAAGGAAGCAGATAAGCATACGGCGATATTAACTATTTTTGTATTTAAAACCGGATATGAACCGACTGCAACGATATAGGTTCTGGGTTCGAGTCCCGGCAGGGGCGGAACTTCGTGTTATTCCCAAAACGCCTTGTTCCACTTACCGGTCTTGGATGTAGTATTTTTTCTTTGTAGTTAATATCATATAGTTGCTTAGCACCTATGATACAAAATTTCATCTTAGTGCAGGGCTAAGTCAAAGTGTGTGTCGTGATGTGGTAATTGTTGGTATTATTTAATTTCCCTTCCCTGAAGAGTACCGCTACAATCTCAACTCTATTGAACACTTAAAATTGGGTCACAAAGAATTAAATAAACTAGAATAAATCTACCAAAAATATTACCTAGACTACTGGCTTAAAACCCTTCTGAAACGCCTAAAAATTAATAAAAATTAAGTAAATTACGAAACCAGTGTCACAAGAACCAACAAAAGCTTGAATAGCTTCGAAATTGAAGAACTGAAGATTAAGCAGTCAAGGTCTCTCTAGCCTATATTTTAGCAAATTAAAACGCAAACAAAAATCAAGGTACAACCTTGGGATAAACAAAAACTAAAATTCACTCCCTCGGTAATAATTTAACCACAAAATGACATTTGCCCATCACCTTTCCACAAAATCGTGTCAGAAACAACCTTTGTTTAGTGGGACGTAATCAGGGGGCTAGGCGGGGCCAGTCGGGGCTAGCGACCCCTGTGGTTGACTCATCGTGACTATTTTTATATTTAAATTCATGGGCAAACAAACAGACGGTTCTCCTGATAGAATGTGATACCGCCGCCTATTGACACGACTGTCCTTAATTTCTTGGACCGTCAGAAGCACTGCCAAAGCTTGGCACATGTAGGATCCTCAGAAACCAGCCCTTTTAGTTTATTTTCATTAAATAGCGTCTTCTTAGTATCAAGGATATTAAAAGAGACAAAATTTGAAGCTTTAACCAAACTCAAATTCAAACAAAATTAATCATAATCATATCATTTATTTGTCAAAAAACATGGTACTGACAATTCAGGTATACAAATAGTACAATAGATTGGAAAAAAACTATCAAATGTCAGACCTTAAATTAATTATAAATTTTACTCACTTTTAAAATACCCTTAAGGGGCCCCCTGAAAATGCCCTTTGTTCCGCCCCCGTACGAAATTTTCCTACGTCAACCGAAACTATAGTCTAATAGTGTCTCAACACGAAATGTACTAATTAACATTCTGTAAATAAATCCTGAAAGTTCCAGCAATTACCGAGTTCCTCATTTAACTTTAAACTTTAGCATTCATTTATAATAGCAACCAGTAGCTGACTTGTCTAAAAATAGCTTTTTTACTTAGAAAATTGATGCATACCACTAATAAATTCTCTGATTTATGAAGTTGATACTATAGCAAGTAACTCCTTTAGCTTAGATAGCTTTGGGACGCAACCTCTACGATAGATAAATAAATAGATTTAGTTATAATTATAAACCACCGTCTACTATAGAAATATTTATTTATTTTTAATAATTAAACGTACCTACACCCAATTAGATAATTATTTAACAATTAATATCGATTATTATTACTATTACATTATATTTTGATTTTTTTATTCGAAATTAAACAAATATGTCCCACCACTGCAACTCCTGTTAATCAGAAACAAGAAAGAATATACAATGTCCTTTTGAAACGAATCAATAATAAAACAGTTGCATGAGCTACGTGTTTAGACATGCTACCAGTTGTCTTACGACCTGAAACAGAAGAAATAAAAAGGTAGAAATAAAGTAATTTTCAGTTTTTTCGTGCAGACAGAAATCGTGCGTGCATCATATCATCACATTTTAAGACTAGCTAAAGAGGGATGAATTAACGGATTTCTTCTTATACCAGTGTAGAGACCGGCATCGTCTCTCTTCTTTTCTCCCCCCTTCAAGAAACATTCACTCTCAGCTCTCTTATTGGCTTGATATAAAGTTAATAAACAGCTAACCAGAAGGTAGTCAACATAGCTTGCAACATGCGCAACATTAATGCCGTCGAAGAAGAGATTTAACAACAGAACAACATAAAACACAACACATTTGTTGGTAGAATAACATACGTAGCTTATTTATCCTGTAGGTATCATGTTCTTAAATATCACGATGCCAACAAGCCGACGGTTTACTTGCTGAAAAGCGATATAGCCGCCTATTAACGATGCCCCTGATGTCTGAAACGTCGAGAGTACCGCCAATGGGCTACCCATGTAAAAGTTAAAGGTACCTCTCGTGCCCTTAATTCAACAAGCTCAAACAGAGAGGAGGGTGGAACCAACCGAGACTGTCTTGTAGAGCTACCACCTGGTACCCTTCCTCCTCTACAGGTAAAAGTACAGGTGATGGTAAAATTATGGTATGGTTTACTAATTACAATAATAGTGTTACAATACATAATACCAAGATATTTCACATATACTATACCAATAGTATCCAATACCAAACACATACTCGTATTACTGGTGCGAGTATTTTGAGTACTTTTCTTACGAGTTGTTTCTCTCTCTTTGTCCAAGAGGAAACGATGTGATGCCAACTAATTCATGTTTTGACTATAGAACCTATAAATGGCGTGCCAAAAGAGCCAATCTCGTTTACGTTACACCCCTGCTGCATTTGAAATAGACAAAAAATAGACGCCATCAAGTCATCGAGTCAACACGGAATCTTTCAAACACGCAATTCGGTCTACATTACAAAGATAGAATCTTTGATTCTTATAGACGACTTAAGTTCACATTTATACACTTGGCTCTGATTTTGTTGGTATTTAAGTTGGTAATACCTAACTATTTACTTTCGGGGCACACCCGCCACTCTGTCCCACCACTGCAACTCCTGTTTATCAGGATCAACAGTGGCGTCCTTTGATCGAATAATCAACGAATAATGAAACTTAACTGTCAACTATTGAACATCATCTCATTCGGAAAACGGGCATAGGCCTCGAATAGTTCGAATCAGAGCGATCATGGCTTGACTTAATGTCCTATGTCCACTAGATAGTGCAGAGGGCATCCATAGTACGTCGCTATCCCAAACGGTTTTGACTTTCGCTCCAAGTCTTCCCTACGGCCTTCAGAGCGAGCATGGCAGCGACCCTAAAAACTATTGATTTCTGACTTCAATCAGCTTCAAAGCTAAGCCTCTACAAAGTACAGTCTATAACTAACCATCTATATGTAATTAAGGGAGTGACTTCAGCTAGGTAAGGTAAGGCATGTTGTTACAAGCTCTGTAAACACATTACCCCATTTAATGAAAGTTGGTAACGGAGCCGAATGACGTCATTGACTTGTTACTTAATTAAAGCTTACACACACACTCACACCAGGGGTATGTATCGACTACGGTTTCCAATACGCAACGATTTACATACATATTTCGCTTCTAATTCCATTTAATTCATCGATCACATGATGACGAACACTGCCGCTGTCAATTGCCGATAACAAACAATGTTAATTGTTTCGCTTTCTCTATATCCAATTGAATTGTTCAACCTCTCCACAAATTTAAAACCTTCTTACGCAATAACCTTTTTTTTGAAATGCCAATTTTGAAGAGTTAACACGAAACTTGTTATATGTTAATGTTTTTATTAGAGTTGAGACTTCTTAAGTGAAATTGACGAAACTTAAGTTGATTTGCTTTTTATTTACTGTTTTTATCTAAATACTAGGTTTTATACAGTAAAATAGTTAAAATCAAACAAGAACTCGGCTCACCTTATGGTAAGTGATATTGACGCTTATCGGCATCCGCAGCCAAAGGATATAAGCAGTGGTATTGCCGACATTTTTTTTTAAAGGCCTTTTTTGTAATATAACAATGAACTATTAATAAAGGAATTTAAAGGTTGTATTTATGAAATTATATTATATAAATATAGCTCAGCTACCAGGACAGATTGACATATTGAAAAGGGTTGTTAGAAATAAAACGGTTTTTTGTTGTATGAGTGCTGTAGTGATACACGGATATGATACCTGTAGTGTTGCAATCTACGGTTACTGCTCACTATCTATGTGTCTACCATGAGTTTTCTTACAGTTTTTCGACACATCCAATAACACAGATTACTACAGTGATTTAGTACGAGCATTTTTAACTCCTCGTTATGCTGTTAGAGGCACTTTACAAAGATTTATACAAAATTATAACAGAAGTAGCAAGCGGTAATCGAAAGTAAAACTATTACACACAAATCATATAACAAACCAATCGGGGTGGATCAACCAGTTATGCTATACCCGTAATGACTTCCAAACTAGAACAATTTGCGAAAACATCTTCTGATTAAAATAATTAAAAGCACATTATAAGGTAATTAATCTTTGTCGATATTCAAGATGGCTGAAACCGAACTGGGTGATTACTGTAACATCTTTTATCCGGGCAAAATATAAACTGCATGAATTTTCCGTACTATGAACCTTTATGAACCGGTCAGATATTTTTACGATGACGCCTGTAATCTGTCACAGAAGAATTTTTTATGTAGCTTAGTTTCACTGTTCCATTCTCTACGTCATTTTTTGGGTGCTTGTAGTATGCTTTTAAACCATTCCAAAGCAGCTGACTTTGGGGCACACCCGCCACTCTGTCCCAACACTGCAACTCCTGTTCACCAGGATCAATAGTGGCGTCTTTTGATCGAATAAACAATAAATAATGCAGCTGTGCGAAGACGCACAGGCTGTGCCCGGACACCCTACCGGCTGTCTTGGGACCCGCAACGAACTTAATCAGAAGAAATAGGAGGTAGTAAGAAACCGATTTCAGACTTCCCCCCGGAGACCAAAATACTAAGGGGGAGACAGTCAGGAGACGCCTGACCGTCAAAAGCAGCTGACTTTTAAACTGCCCGGGATAATTTTTAAAGGATATAGTCAACCCCCGTCAACTATTTTCTAGTTATTGTCAATCACCGTATAGTGATACAATTTGTCAGTGTTTAATGCGTTTCTTATAAGTATTAAAATGATAAAAGAACTTCTTAGGTTAATTTTTGCAACTAAACTATTAATAAGGAATCAAAAAATGAGAAAATCTGCAATAAATAATCCTTGCTTATATTTTAAACGCGAAAGTTTGTAAACATGAATGGATGTTTGTCACGCAAAAACTATGCGTAGAATAGATTTTAATGGAACTTTACAATAATATAGCTTATTCATCAGAATAAAACATTGGCTATAATTTATAAAGATATTTTGCAATTTGTCCAAAATATAACGAGAAATGTCAAATAATTAAAAATCATATTTTCTTGTAACAAAATGAAGATCATTAATAGCTTCTTATTTTAAGCTCTCGGCATACTTTTTGTAGGACAGACAATCGCGCCATTTATTCCTCGTAGTCTTAATGATTGACCTAATATCCGAATTTAATATGATTTGAGCGTTCCACTATTGAAATCAGAACGTTCCATTTTTCACGTTTTACATAGAATCTTTCACCGACTATCGGTCGTGGGTGGGGAGCCTAAAACGCATTCTATAATAAAAAGATACTTTGATCTTTGTAGTCAAGAGTAAATGGGCATTTTCTAGGCTTGCTTTAACTTCAGCTACCTTAGCCACCTCAGCTCGAAAAAATCAAAACTAGATAACAAATATAATAAATTCTACTTCCTACTGACGACCTCTGTGGCGCAGTGGTGTAAACTGCCGACTGCGACGCTAAAGGTTCTGAATTCGAATCCCGGCGGGGGCGGAACATTCTGTTATTTGCAAGACGCGTTCTTATCTACAGTCCGTCAAGTAAGAGCGTGGTCGTGTTAATTTATAAAAAAATATTTTATGAAACTCTTGTACACATTACAAACAATGATGCAATTCGGTCAATAATGTGTCCAGTCACCACCGGCGTCGATAATTGCCTGGCATCTCCGAGGCATGCTTTCTACTAATTTGACGGCGTATTCTAGTGGCAAGGATCTCCAGATCCGACGAATTTCGTAAGACAACTGCTTCAAAGTGCATGTGCGTCTTCCACGAAGCTTCTGTTTAATATATGCCCACACATTTTCAATAGGGTTTGCATCGGGCGACTGCGACGGCCAATCCAATGTAACGATGCCAGATTGAGTCTTCCACTGAGTACAGAGCTTGCTGCGGTGTTTAGGATCGTTGTCCTCCTGCAGAATCCAATCTTCATTTTTTGTGATGAACCATCGTTTGGCAGATGGCAGTAAAGCCTTTTTGTAAATTTTTATCATTTTCTCGGCATTTAGGTTGTCAGTAAAGAGGTACAAAGTGCCGAATCCCTGCTTTGAGAAGCAGCCCCAAAGATGCACCTTTATTCCATGTTTTACGGTCCGCTGAACAAGCCTATTGGTGGAAGTTGACCAGGCTCGCGTGAGGACAGAACGTGCCCATATAGAACATTCATCAGTAAAAATGACATTTTCAAAATCTCTATCAATATTCTCATGCGCCCAAGCGAGTCGCTTTGTCACATGTTTTTCAGTCAACAGAGGCTTCTTCATTGTGTTGCGCCATTTCAGATCATGAGTACGAAGAAGGGTTCGGATAGTTTCGTAGGATATATCTAAACCTTTTGCTTGTCCTTGCCGCAGTGTTAAAGCAGGATTCCGCGAAAACAGATTCACTATTCTTTTTTCATCTTTTTTGTTCACTTTTCCTATCGAACCACGTTCTGGTAAATCATCGTCATTTTCAGCCACTTTATATCGCTGTATCCACTTCTGTACAAATGCCTTCGACTTTCTCATATATTTAGCAGCCGCTGATTGCGACATTTTGGGACCTTTCGGGTGGATGCAAAGGAACACAGCCTCGTAGCGCGACGCGTACTTAGCACTCATGGCGTTTAACGTGATTCTCTTTCAAAAGATCAACGACAACTGAACCTTTGTTGACAATGCATCAAGGACAAAGCTTCCCTTTATCGGCTCGCGAAGGAATTAGAGCGAAATCTTTCATTAACTGTCGGTAAAGTCGACCACGCTCTTACTTGACAGACTGTATGTAGTTTATACCATATCGTTGCTTAGCACCTGCGAAACAAGTTCTTACGATACTTACGGCAGGGCTGAGTCAATGTGTGTGTCGTGATGTGGTTTATTATTATTATTAATATTATAAATTGGACATAATCACGCAAACACAGCTGAAGGCGCTTAGATGAAATTTAACACACACATAGTTTATCACCTTGAGTAACACAAAGGATACTTTTGTCACAGAAAATGTTACTGAGCCATAAAAAATAACATCTACGCTGTCGAAGTCGCAGTTAAAAGCTATGCCTCCAAAATTTCGACAAGATTTCTTCCGGTTTTTTTTCCTATTTAAAAACAACACTCGACTTGAAGCTTTCAATCAAATACAGTACAAAGTAAGTGAGGGGGAAAAGGGAAAAAAGTAAGTTTCCACCTTACCTGTTAAAATCAACACTCACTTGTTTTCTTTGCTAATTAGTGGTCTTGCTTTGTTAATGGTTTCGATTCCACAGAGCTAATAATTTTTAAGACATTCAATTTAATTTAGCTTAATTTTTTTTAGGTGTAGAAACTATTGAAATATATGGGTACAAAATACCGGGCAAGCGTGTGTCGGACTAGAACACGAAGGGTGTGTTTGTGTTGGTTAAGTAAAATTTTACCTTCCAAACTTACGTTGAAGATGACGTAAAAAGTGGTCAAATCATCGTATTTCACATTCCCAACAAGTCTACAGCACTGATTTATTAGCTTACTAATTAACTGCCGTTGATTTTAGATTTTAGTAAAAAAAGTACATTACAGCGCCATCTAGTGGATTTATTGAACGGACACCTCATATAGTGCGTTTTAATCATCCCTCAAGAGTCTAACATTTTTCATTGTGCCGTATGTGTGATTAAAGGTCAAACTTAAAAGTCAAAGTAAACGTAGGATAGCATGCACGAGCTATTCAAACCTAAAAAAGATATAGTTATTTGCTTGACATGACTTGAATTAAATACAAATGTTTAATTATAAGACAAATTCAATTTCTGCAAGCGTTTCACGCCAACATCAAATAAAAATAAATTTTAATGATATTACAATGACTTAATTTGAGCGCGAGTAAATGTCATTTCAATACATTTTTATTTTCTGTTGGCGTTAACGCTTGCGGAAAATGATTTTTTGTAAGGGGAAGTTCTTTGCACATTACAATGACTCAACGCCAACTCTACTCAACTCAACTGACAGTATGACATTGAAATGTTTGCTTTGTACCCTATTAATAGTGTAGATGTTTGTATATTAAAGTGAAAGACGTTGACGACGCATGGTCCACGCGTCGTAAACGTGTAGTCGTATCACTGCTGGTGCTAAAATTTGATACCAAGCTTACATTTCAATCCCATACTGTTAGTTGAATTGGAGTGTAGTCGGCATAAAGTCAGTGTAATGCACAAAGACCTTTATATTCACAAAATTATGTTGATTAATGTATGTAAATACAATTATATCAGAAAACCTGTCACTTGAAGTTGCATTTCAACATAAATGATATTTCATTGTGCCTACCATGAGTTTTACCTTCGATAGCCGCTTGCGACTGCAGTTACAAATTCGTATGAGTCTTTGTAAAGCGCCTCTAACGGATTGATGAGGAATTATGATAGCTCGTACAAAATCACTGTAGTAATCTATGATACCTGTGTCTACCATGAGCTCGTTTAGGTTCCCTACGATAAATAGATTTTGTATCAGCAACCTTTATTCCTCATCAATCCGTTAGAGGCGCTTTACAAAGATTCAAACAAATTTGTAACTGGATTCGCAAGCGGCAATCGAAGGTTAAGCCCATGGAAAATTGTAAGAACTCATGGTACACACAGTGCCTTGTCTTCTTCTTGGTTTAATTCTTCCCTTTTGTCAGGAAAGGCAAAGAGCTTTAACCCATACAGCACAAGTCTTTCGTGTTACATATTTTTCTTATTTCTTAAATGTTTCTACAGTAACATGCTAGTAATGTTACTGTAGGCTTTTTGAGTTACTTACGAGATGACGAAAAGACCAGCCAAAGCGCAGTATTTCATTTTCTCCAATAAAATAAGAAAATTTCAACCACCTCTCCCCGTTCCCGCCAAGTAACTCCGCTAGACACAGTGGTGTAACCAAACGTCCATATTTATTTATTATTTTTACTATTTGTCGATTAAAAACTGCCCAATCTATAAGTTTTATTGCTAGAATCGCGTCCTATTACTTTTGCTTCTAGTATTTTAAAGTGTTTAGAATAAGACTTAAGCTTTTACGTGTAAACAAATAAACAAAAAAGTATGAAACGACTTCTTTGCATCAGAGTATTTTTTCCCCTTATAGCTTTGAGGCTGCCGGAAATACCGCAGGAGTATTGAAGAAAACAACTTGGCTGTATAAATAAAAAGCTGCATGCGAAAAACATAAATGTTTGTATTACTCCTCGCAGTTCAGTATTTGTGAAACGTGACAGAAATATTTAAAACTACTTAAAAGTGGAAATACAAAAATCAATTCCGTATTAATTTAAAAGGCTTTACGCACTTTCGTCTGAAAAAATAATTGCATTGCGTACTCCCATTCAAAAAGCGACTTTGTTGCACAAAAGTTAAAGTTGAATTTAATCAGCGCAGTCATTCCACAAGTGTAAGGTCAAAGACCTTTATTAAGTTGGTAGTCTTTCTTTAAAAGTGTAAATTTATTCTAATTTCAGAAAACGAAGCCTACACAACCGTCCTTTCCAAGGCGGAGTGAGATGAAAAGATTCGTGAAATGTGAGAGTAAAGAGGACGGCAATATCCTTGTATGTCACGACTACGTCCCCTAACAATAGTTGATGCATAAAAAGTATTTTAACCAATAAGTTTTTATAATCTATTCCCAGTTATAACTATAATCATGCGATGATATTAAAAGTGTATTTTTAGCAGTAAATTTCTATTATATTGACAAAGATAGTAAAATCCGTTTAAAATATTTTTTTCCTTCAAAACCAATAGCGTCCATACAAAAAAAGGTTATTTTTTGTTTGTTTTTGTTTATAAAAAACTTAGACAGAAACTTTTTCGAAGTTTTTAAAATCTAAAATCTGTTCATCGATTTTTTTAACATAAATTTAAATACAACTATCTAAACAATTTACTTGAATTTTGAAACCCTCCACAGCAGAGGCAGAACAAAATCGCTTTCTTTGCTTAAAAAAAGAACAAATACTGGCAGCCTCTTAAAAGCTCAGTTTATTTATTTTTAAGGCGTCCGAACTCATTCGTTCCTTTTTTAAATTACGTATCCTTTTTCCTGTCTTTATTTTATTTGATAACAGTGATTTGTGTTTGTGCCAGTATGTTGGTAACTGTCAGATGAATGTCAGTGTTTTTTTAATTTGAAAATAAGGTACTTTATGATTTCATCACTTTAGTTATAGAGGTCAGTGGATTAATCTGATATTAACTTTATTCATTTTCCATTCACCCATTATTTTTCTAGTCACACTACTTTTTTTCTGACACAGTTGTCCTACAAAGTAGTTTTTTTTTTACTATGTACCTAAATCCCGACCTAATCCGTTATTAAATATTCAACCGATTTCAACAATTAACATACAAATGTTGGTTATGAAAAATTATTATATATTTATATACCACGTTAAATGTACTTAAATTGATATTTTATTATTTACTAAAGTGATCCAGACATGAGATGGAGTTAATAAATAATTGAAATAAATTATTATTAATATGGAGTAAATAAGTTATCAGTTATGACGTTGCATACATATTTTTTTAAAATATACATGCGTAATGGTATGCATTACCAGATTTCAACAAAATCGAATGGTTAAATTCTTTGAATTTATACTAAAAAGGTTCCGATTTTCATTCGATTATAGTAGGGTATCCTAAAACCCGAAATATAACGCTCTAATTAATTAATCTTTATAATTAGATAAATCTTCACATTGAATGCTTATATAAAATCACTTATTATTTTTTTAAATTGTTACTAAACCAAAAACAATTAATCAAATAAAACCGAAAGAATCATTTGATTTATATCACTGAACCTCAATAAAATAAGATGTAAAGATATCGCCATAATTTAATTAATATTGACCGGAATGCTTTCAACTTAAAATCATCAAAAAGAAAGAGACACGTTTAAAAAAAACGTATCTTTGGTCCTGTTTTAATGAAATATTTAAGTAAACGCCAGGACATTAATTGATTTAGAGCCAATTATAAATCTGTTAAAAATCGAAGTGTTCTTCGGACATTGTAAGTTCTTGGAATGGTTGGTTTTTTGGACGCCTTCATAAAAAATCAGGTATTTACTTCAAACAAGGTATTTATTAATAGACAGTACTTAAGCTTATTGATCGAAGAAAAAGTTCAATAATATTTTTCAAATATTTCAACCTAATGAATCAAAGGTACCTATGGCCGTTTTTTTTTTTTTGAAAAACTAAAAGTAAATTAATCGTGAGGAATCGTGTCTCGTCTAGTTAAACAGCTTAACTAAATATAATGAAAATAACAGATTGAAATTTTGCTTCATTTTTAGATCAGCTAGATTAGATAGCAACTGTTTTTGTTTATGAGAAGATCTTTCTGTTTGTCACAAGTTAGACAGTTCTGGTAGACTCAAGTTCTTGCGATACTTACTGCAGGGCTGAGTCAATGTGTGTGTCGTGATGTGGTTATACCATATCTTTGCTTAGTTCCTGTGACACAAGTTCTTACGATACTTACTCGTAATGTGGTTTATTTTATATTTATTATTTTGTATATTATTTATTTATTTATTATCCGAAAGACGTCCACAGCTGGACCAAGGCGTCTTCCTAATGGTTGGTGGTTTTAGTCAGACCGATCCTAGGTCACTTCCATCCAGCAACTCCATCAGCTCGAGATCGTTCTTCCAGTCTCTCGTTGCCTACATAAGAGACGCTATCTGCTTGGAAACCCCAAATGTCCCTCGATAGTCCGGCTCCCGACCGGGTCTGTACTAGGTCAGACTCGATGGGGAGGCGGACAGGTCATGGCATGACATGGCGGTCGTACCTATGCTGTCCGTCTTGTTGTGTTGTTTTTATAAAGACGATACAGTCTGATCGATTGTATAGGGAACGATAGCCACGGTAAAGTAAAGTCACGGTAAAGCTGCTAAGGCCTCCGGGCCGCAGTACTTGTCGTTCAGGAAAAAAATGGCTTATGAAAATTAAGATAAATGAGGCTGACGTAATTCGAGTAATAATCATGTTGAGATTCAGTCCAAAATTGTGGTTAAATGTGGTGTTTTGTGGTTACCACATCCCAACCACTGACTTCTTGTCTTTCACCCATGAGAAAAGTTATTTAAAATACACTTAGATATTTATACACATGAGTGTGTGTGTAATAATTCAATATTATGACTTTTCGTAATAATTCAAAATTAAACCGAGTCATCAAAAATGTAAGAAAAAAACAATTTGGTTAAATCAAAATTTTACACTTAATTATAGGTACTTAAAAACATTTCATGATATTAAAAAAACTCATTCAACGTAAAATAAACTCAGTATCTTCATTGAAGACTATAAGCAAGAACCTTTTTTTCTACAGCAATTTATAAAAAAAATAAAATTAAGGCTGTTTAAATGTTCTCTAAAACCTTAGAGCTGTATTTCAGAACGCAGCCAGTAAAGCTCATCCTTTGAAGTCGAGTCGAGTGAAAAAAAACCCCCGTCATACAACGACTTTAAGGAAAGAACCGGTCTCACACAGTCGCATTTTATACCGAAGGTCAAAATATTCAAGCTACGGTCCTGCTTACTTAACCACATCACCTACCATGGCGCTAGCTGTGATGAAAACCTTAAAAAGATAAAGGTGCTGAGTAGTTCTGAAAACTGCCGCAATAGTTGTTAAGTTGGTAGCGCTGTATAACCAAGTTTTCTCGCAGAGCCATATCAAATGCGTCGAGGCAACCGCCGCGTGCTGACGCGTCGATGAATTTCCACTAAAATCGCCAAAAACCTACGAAACACAAGCTGTTTTTACGCGAAATCAGTAAAAAGAGAACCGTTGTGATTTCCGAAAAAGTTTACCGCCTCGCGGCCGGAGTTTGAAGTGGCAAAGTAGCTTTTTGAACTGGTCTACCTAGCAGTGTTTGCATGTGATCTGATTTGTGATAGAATGTGATTTTACTGTCTTCTCGAAATTAAACCCGGCTCAAGTATCGGGTAAGTGACTTAGTTCAGTACTCTCAAACTTGACTCAGCCCCAATCGAAACTACTAAGTGTTAAGATGTTATTTTTTTTGTTCGAAGCAACTTTCTTGTTTATAAAAATAATTTCTCGACCTCGTTTTTGACGTAGCTGATTTCCTATTATGGTAACAAGACAACCATTATAAGAAAGTACGAAGTTTGGACCGCTTCAATCAACACTCACGAAGGAAGATTCTAAGTGAATGTTGTTTTTTAAATCAGAGATCATGCTTTGGTATTCAGATGATTAGAAATTGCATACAGGTTAAAAATACCGATTTGTGTAGAAATGTTCACCAGTCAATTATTTTGACAAAAATGCCTAAACATCTTAAAATTGTATCTTCAAAAAAATGTTCAAAAGTAATTTCCTTTTGTCTCGTTTTTTTATACGTAAAATCTAGACGATAGTAAGGGAGAAAAACTAGTTAGTTTATAAGAAGTAAAATACATATTTATTAGTTAGGTGGTAGAAATATAAGGTACTGAATAGTTATGCTAAAACCAGTAGTAGCTTGCTCATTCGAGGTTCAGTTGAACTAACCACAGGCTGTACTATCAAAGAAATTAATACTAGGCTTAGGTAGAGGTACAGTAAAACCTGACTCAGTAATACCAAGCTTAGGTAGGTGTAGTAGAACTTGACTCAGTTGTACTTTTAATGATTTTTACTGAATCTTTTTAAAGACATTTGCATAGATTTGGAGTCTTTTTTATAGAAAAAAAAGATGTCTTAATAAAAATAGCACATGTTTTAGGATTATTTTAACATGTTTAATTCTTCAGAATAATTTTTAAGACATTAGTTCGACAATTTAGACGTAGAAATAAAAAAAGATTTCACATTTTCAATATTAGTAAGAGTCACAGATGAATACACAAATGTATTTATTAATTCCTTAATTCATTTCACTAAATCGATCGCACCAGGCATCGAACTTGCGACCGCTGAAGTGTAATTAAACTCGGTAAAACAGCATTTAAGTAACCTAACACCTAATTAGGAAACCGGATATAACTTCTTTTTTATGTAACTGCAATAGGTTTTGTGTCAGAAATCTCTTTTTAATTGGGTATTTTATATATATTTATATTACTGCGGTGGCAAACAAGCATACTGATGGTAAGCAGTCACCGTAGCCTATGGACGTTTGCCCTTTTACAAATGACATTTCCTCGCGCTCGTGTTACGTCATTGCAATGTCATGTCCGTAATTTTTTTCTGTTGGCGTTAACGCTTGCAGAAAGTTATATTTCTCTATAGGGGCAAGCCTGTTTAACTAGCTTCACACCGCGATTTCTACCGGGTACAATTTGTATTTTTTTTACAAAATCTAGTCTTGAACATGTGAAATTTTAATTATTTGTTTCTATTAACTCCTACATATATATTTTAACTGTTTTTATTATTATAGATAAGCAAAAGGTCAGTCATTTTTATAGCTATTGACTAAACATGTGGGTAATTTTAAATGAGTAATCAAGAAATCTAAAAAATTTAGTCCTTGACTTTTAAAATTGAATTTTGCAAGTTTTTGTGTATAGGCTAGGAAAAGCCAGTTAAGACATAGTTTTAATTTTATTCCCCATTCAGAAGAAATTGTAACCACTTGTTTTTAAAGCTTATATTTTATTTACACAAATTGTAAACGAAACACGTGGAGGACGCGGTAGCTCAGTTTGTTACGTGCCTTGGTTAACCGACCGATCCGACCCGAAAGGTCGAGGGTTCGAGTCTCGGGTTGCCGTAAGTTGTAGCTGCCATGTTTCTCAATGTGCCCGGACAGTGACGACAGATTCGCAACCTGTCACTCTGGAACTAAACATAAACATGCGAAATGTTTTTAAAACCCCTGCCAACCCCTCTACAGGGATTACGGCGTGAGTTTATGTTATGTTATGTGTGTAAACGAAAGAAGTAAGTACCGGGCAATAGCTAGAGTTTTTACATTTATTTTATATAATTAAAAAATCCAGCAACTTACTAATAAGATAGTATAGAGTAACCTGTAACGCCCATAGAGCAGGAAACATCATAAATTAATTAAAGATAGCTGTAAAACCGTAAGATTAATTAATTTAGATCAAATCTCTAATAAATCATGTTAGTTCAAATTGATCACACTTGAAACATTCGTACGTTTATAGTTTTAGCTTATGGTTTTTATTTCTGAAGTGTCTCGTTTTTTAACATCGCTTAGACAATCTAGGAAGTCTAAACAATACCTAGTCTGTCTTGCTGTTGCAATTAATTTGCTTTAAACCGCTCGACCGATTTTGTAAAAATTTGCTACAAATGCGGGTGAAATGTTGACTCTACTATTTATCTGAAATTATTTGTTTTATGATATTTCTTTGATCTGCTTTAAGTAGATATATATTTTCAAAAAACCTGGTTAGATGTCTAACTGTAGTAAAATAAAATATAGTTACAAAAAATCATGAATCCTACAAAAACAGACAGGTTAAAATTAGTAACTGTAATAAAGTTCACTGTACTTGATAATTAATATTTTCAAATTTAAATCACTTTGCACTTTGATCAAGTGTACAATTTACATAGTTTGCTGCTTAATTATAAAGCCGAAAAACATATTCCGAAAAAAAAAAATATAAATAAACAAAATACGTTAAAGTCAAGTATAAAGACTAACTCATTATCTCTAACAAAAGATGACCTAAATAAATAAACTAACAATAAACAAGAAAGAAGAGAAAAAGAACAAATAACAACCGTATGAAGATTTATTTAAATACGAGGAAGTCGAAAATAACTGGGTCATGGATTTTTGTAAGTTATATTTTTTAAATACTACACATATATTATGAAGTTGTAATTTTGTTAGTTTGGTTGAAGGAGGACCGTTTTTAAATATATATATTTTAAATAAGCGTTCTTATCCAACAAAAAAATCGGTTAATAATTGGTTCCATACCATCTTATATACCTTAGTCTGAAATCGGTTTCTTATTACCTCCTTTTTCTTCTAATTAAGTTCGTTGCGGGTCCAAGACAGCCTGTGCGTCATTGCACAGCTGCATTATTAGTTGATTATTCGATCATAGGACGCCACTGTTGATCCTGGTGAACAGGCGTTGCAGTGGTGGGACAGGGCGGCGGGTGTGCCGCGAAGAAGATACCTCAGCTTTTTATACCTTTACAAGAGATAATTTTAAATATGAAGTAAAACCAAGCAGAACAAAACGAAAAAATCTTGTTCCTAGTTTCAGAGCCCCCTTTCTTTTTTAGTTTTTGTTGTATTTTAGTATATGTTGTTGTAGTGACAACAGAAATAGACATTCTCTGAAATAATTATTATTAGTCTACCTACTATGGTTCATGAGATACAGCCCGCTTACACTTCAAACGAACGGACGGAAATCCTATAAAAATGACTTTCAGGAAGGTCATAAAAGGTCTATATTTTTGAGTCAAAAAGTACGTAAAAATAATTATTTTTGCGCTTACTAAAAAAAATACAAATTTTTGTATGAAACAAATATAGTAAAATGTACCAAACCATCCCATACATATCTATAAGAGATACATACCGAATACCATTTGAATATTTCGTTTTTTTTTACAAACATACATACTTAACTTTAACAAAAAAAAAAAAAAAATGAGAACTGATCAAAAGCTGCTTCACAAAAACACATTTCTTCCAAGCAACACAACCACATGTATAACAAAACATGTACACAACGTGTCTGTGTGTCACATATTTCTACATAGCTATATATAATTCTGAGTTTAGAACCATGTCTTTGTTACAATAAATCACAGCCGCAAACTAACCGTGAAACTCAGTCCGAATGTTACCATTTCATTGAATGCGTCTATATTATATACATGCATATAATATAAGTATGTTTGTTATATTGTAACGGAGTGTGTGAGATAATAGCCGGTTTTGAGGTGACGTGACGGACTTGCAGGCGACCGGGCGGGCTCACATGGAGAAATGTAGTCATGTTTCGAAACCGACTTCAAAAAAAGGTGAAGGTTATCAATTCGAATGTGTAATTTTTTTAAATCTCTTTTGTACACCTTATCAAATTAATTATGGCAAAATCCTAATCTGTAGGTAATTATACAAAAATATTGTATGTAAAATATATGGATTTTATATTAGCTCGAAAAACTTTGAGCTAGTATTACTAAAAACATTTTTATGAACAACTAATGCAAGATCTAATGACGATAACTTTTTTACTTATCTTTAAAAGGGTGTAATTATTATTATAATTTTAATTACTTTAATTAATATAAGGTATATGTGCCCTATTTAAAAAAATTAAAAATAAAGATAGAACTATAAAGTATTGATGGAAGAATAAATAATAGTAATAGCATTGGGTACAAACATCTATGGTTTTTCAATGCCAAAATTATCTGCTTTTAATAACTACAAAGTTAACTAAAAAAAAAAACTGACAATACCTCCTTTATAAAGTTTTTATTAATTACAATTAAATTTCGTCCCAGCATGTAGACCCGCCCAAAGCGGCATGTTCATCATTACCCCGTTAAATCTTACTTCGTAACTGACTAATAGAATAATAATCACATGTTCTAGGCCAAAACAATTTGATAAAATTATTTATACGAATAAAGAATACCTAATTCGAGTTCTTGTCGATTAATTCTGAGGAATTTTAATCTACAAATTGCATAAATCCTATTAATTTGATTGTATTAAATTGATTTGTTCGCTTATAAGAAACTTTGGTATTAACGTAGGTAGCTGAATGTATCCGGGTTTTTTTTTCAAGCTAAGTATAAAGTAAGGTACCGTAGGTTTTGGATGCTTGCAACGACTGAAGTATAACGCGTGCGTTGCGGCCTTAAAGTGCAAGTGATTTTTAAATGTGAAATACAAGTTAATGGTTTTGTTTTAATTGTTTGGTGATTTTTGATTCAATATATTGCAAAGGACCTAATCTTATATCGTAAAATAGGTAGGTAGTAGTTGAATTTTTCACGTATGGTTAGAATCAGTGAAGTGTCCAGGATTATGATTTGGGGGCTTTTAAGAGGGAGGGCGACTTCACTTGCAAACGTTTAAACGAAGTAAGGACTAGTATTCCGAATAACTCAGATTCTTTTGAGGGGTTTCCAGCCCCCACCTTGATTCGCTACTGGTTAGAATAAAGAATATACATGACTTTTTATTTATTTATAATATATAATTAATAATAAATTCGATACCACATAAACAAATCCGTTAGATTTTCTCAAATTTCTCTCATATTAACTAAGTTATAAAGCTTCAAAGTTGTTGGTTAGACAGAAAGATCCGATATGTACAATGACGTCAAAGTACACGGGCGCCATACAACTTCCATAGTATAAGAGGTTCTGATGAGCGAGATAGATATATTTACTTTTAGTGTTTTATCTCCCTGGTTTGTCGTTCAATTCTAATTATGTTTCCAATGTGAATATGGTCTTTCCATATACATTACGATACATTTATTGAATAATCAAATTAAATTTAATGCATATGCACTATTGACTTTTGGGCGGCTACCTTTGGCTTAAGACGACTTAAGAAGAAATCCACGAGAAGTCACAGACAAAAGCTAGTCTAAAAAATTTGGTAAATCTCGAACAGAACTCGATAATTCTTATAAAATCCGTGACGAGAATGCATTATGAATCCTTCTTAGAAAAATGATTTCAATATTTTAAAATGAGTGAGATGAATCATCAAATGATCTAGGATAAAAAATCAATAACCGATTAATGTATTCAACCGCAAATGGAAGACTGGTTTTCATTGTATAATTATAATGAAAAATATTTGTATGAATTTCATAGGATTTACCGAATAGAAACATTTTGTATTTATATTAAAACAAATTGACTCAGCTTTGTTCTTGGTCTAAGGTTTATGGAAACTGTGACTAGATTTACCTGTCGGTGGTTGTCAAAGTTTTTATTGAAACGCCCTTTCGACTATGAATAAATTTTACAAAGCCTCTTTTAAATTTTTTTTCATTGCTAAAAGAAATAGTGAGTGATATGATAAAGTGGTTATTGGTATGAATAACAATGATAAATAGTGATGAAACGACCCTAAACGTCATGCTAGTGGCTTCTAATCAAATTCTTTTTATTCTTCTATATATTAATCGTTCTAATTTTTTGGTATTATTATTATTAATTAAATTTGACATTTTGTTATTTCATAACAATCTAATCTAGAAATGTTTAATTTAATTGTTGATAGGCTAAATAATAATTAATCTTGTAAGCGCTTTGGATGTTTTTATCTGTTAGCTTGTAAGATCAAATTAATAATGATAAATGAAATACCTTGCTTGAATTGCTTGAGAATTTTCCCTTAGACGTTTTTTTGCCCAAGGAGAGGGCTTGCGGAACCAACGAGGAACTGTGCACAGCACAGTTTGATAAAGGCTGAGCTAAAAATTAATATTAAGTATTTGGATCACTTTAGTTTTGAATGATTTCAACTTTGAAATGATAGATTAATTATTGAGCTCCGGAGCGATTACCAATAATTAATCTATAATTGAAATATTAATTTCAAGTTTGAAGATTTAGTTTTTATCTGTACTTTTAAAAACGTGATATCTCCTTTGAATGTCAAACGATATGTATGTTTTTATTTCAAAGAGATTTTAATTATTTTTAGTTTAAATTAATTATATTCGTTAAATTTTCATTTTAAGTCATTTTAGTAACAGAAAGATTTAATGGAAGTCGACATATTATGCAATTTAGTTTTAATTAAATGTTATTTCTTTTCTCGCTTAAATAGTTATAAACTTGACGTGACGTTGACGGAAGACGTTTGAGGACGTGGTAGCTCAGTTTGTTACGTGCCTTGGTTATCCGAGCGACTCGACCCGACAGGTCGAGGGTCCGAGTCTCGGGTTGCCGTAAATTGTAGCTGCCATGTTCCTCATTGTCCCCGGATAGTAGGGAGTTTCGCAACCTTCCACACTGGGACTCATAAACATGCGAAATGCGGTGTTTAACACCTCTGCCAACCCCTCTTGAGGGATTACAGCGTGGGTTTATGTATGATAATGTTTAGTATACTATTTTGCCAATTCTTTATTCATGTCAAGTACGCCAAATGGGACTTTCTCTAATGAGAAATATAAATAAAGATAAAAACTATCGAACTGATACGATACGTTCTGATAACAAAATTTTTAGGTTATCATTCGACACACTTTTCCTAGTAAAATACGCAATTTTTATTTTTATCTTATAATACCTCACTATCGCATAGCGAAACACTTACTTTAGTACAGTTTAACTATATCCATTATTATTACATTTCATAATATATATTTTTTTTTAAATTAAACCTTCATAAATTCATATAACCACTTTTGTCAACAGTTATTTTTGAAAAGTCCTTTTAAATATTTTATTTGAAATAATAGTAACCTTGAAAAATGTTTATTAAATATAGGATACTTTTTCTCGAAAAATGCGCCTGTGAGCTTACAAAAGAACAAATTAAAAATACTCTTCCTTTTGGCTTCGCCGTGGTTGGGTCGCGTCTTATTTTGTTTCATCGCACTGATCAAATTTTAAAATTAACGCCGGCAAATATACTTGTACAAGCTAATAAAATATTTTAAATAGAAATATTTATCAAAATTGTATGTAATGCAAATTGTACTATTTATTTAGATATTTATTAATTAGTAAATTGTTTTAGTCTTATTAGAGTTTTTTATTTTTTAAAAGGCAAACATTTTCGTTAACATCTCAGAGTTCCCATTTAAACATTCAATATTGCTGGCCTCTTCATCACCTCGTTTCGAATTATGTAACACAAATCAATATCATAATTATCTTTACCGGTTTTTTTTTTAAATTAACAATCACTTATGCAACTCTCGTATTTCTCACACGGTAAGTAACGGTACCGGACCGGTATTTCGGTAACTTTTTAACGTTACGTCTTTCTTTACTAATAAATATTTACATTGCATTTTTATCTTCTGAGATAAGATCAAGTGGAAAGTGTGAAAAAGTTCAAGAGGAAACAGTATTTTCGAATGAAATACCAAAATTATTTACCAAATGGTAGAATTTGAAATCCTCCATAAAACTATTGAAGGCCTTCAAAATCGAAAGGATGTAGAGATCATAGTTTATTGTCAACCCTTTCTTTTTTCCTCCAATGTAAAATCAACTGTAACTCTACATGAATAGGGTTTAAAATCTGTTGCGTCGTTGTACGGAAGACACCGGAAACTTGTATGGCATGGAGGATTTATATCTCTAGGGCTGACACGCAACGGAATCAATAATATCTAGGATTGTATTGACGAAATAAATATTTTTAGCACGGAACCCAGTCTGAGATATACGAATACGACACGTGAGACATATACCATAATATTATTACTTGAAGAAAAAACTTTGTAACCATTTTTACTAAAGTTACGCGAATATAGGAATACCTATAATATTTAAGTTGATTTTTTTTTTCTGGAGAAGTCGTAAAAGTTATATTCTTATTTTTTTTAAAACCTCACAATGCCTACAATTTATACACATATATGACAAACTTATGACACGTGACATTTACAATGACATTTAGTTTTTTGTTAAAGTTGAATCAGCGACAAATAGTTTGCTTAAATACTTTAATTCGAATTTATGTTTAAATTAATGACGCATAGGGCCGTTAAACTCTAATCCTTTATTATTAGCAATTTCTGTAAGAAATTCCATCCCCTATTTAACCTTATTAGGGGTTGAATTAATTAAGAAAAACGTTCTTAGCTGACGGCTCCTACCTATAATATATAACAATATATCTTACTGAATAATGTTTTTTCTAGTACTTTCGGCTGTGATCTATGAGAAACCATTGTTTCTTATAAATACTGTACCACACATCACGAAACACATTGACTTAGTCCTGCACTAAGGAAATCTTGTATCATAGGCACTAAGCAACGGTATAGTATATACTACATAGATAAGAATACAACATTCAAGACCGGTATGATAAACAATGCGTCAAACAACACAAAGTTTCACCCCCGCCGGGATAAGGACCCGGAACCTCTAGCGTAGCATTCGTTTTTACACCACTACTCCACCGAGTTTGTCAAAACACAACACAAATACTGTAAGAACATCGCGATTTAAACATACAAGTTTTATATATATTAAAAATACACAATTCGTGTCATTAACAACCTTTTCCATCACACTCCGATGCATTAATAATTCAAAACAAAATAAACACACATAAAAACTTAAATTAATTATTTGTATAGAATTAAATCTGTTATTCAGAATCTCCAGTCACACACGCAAATACGGAAGATTGGTTTGATCAATCAAAATCATGAAAAAAAAAAAGTGTAGGAGTTATTCAAGATGAAGGATATACATAATGTGTTCAAAATAAACTGATTGATGTATCGGATATATAAAATTAATGCGGCCCAAATGATCTCATTTGGCCTCAACTATTGTTTATTAATGATATTTTTCCGATCGTCTTGATAAGAAACAACGATTAGCTCATCAGGGGTAGCGAACCTTTATGGACCGATGTGGCTTTTTTTTCTGAATAATAGGAAGCAAAACTGCCATGTTGACTCGGGCAGCTCAGCGTAAATTTAAATAGAATAAAATAACGAAATAATTTTTTTACATTTTGGTGGTTTCTTTACGTGAAATGGCAAGTAATGAGCTAGTATTGAAATGACATGACTTTATATCAAATATTTTAACTTACTGTAAACGTTAAAATTCCCAAAATGGTTTTATCTCATTCGACTGATGATAGCATAAACGCGTTTTTTTAAACAAACAGTTTCATTCGGTGGCAGGCGCAAAATTTATTGTTACGTGTCATCAATGACACGCGTGCCATTGGTTTTCTATCCCTGATCTATATTTTACATTGATATTGAAGTCGGTAAAGGTGTGTCATTGTAATGTAGCAAAAACCATCACATATCCAGCGCAGTGCGTTGTCTCGATTCCTACGTCTCGACTGGAAAACAAAAAGGAATCTTTGCAACATTAAAAGCATCACACAGGCGTTGCCATTTTTTGTAGGTTACACTATTGACTACACAAAAAGCAAGGTTTCGTCTTACAATAGATAACTATATAATTTAAGCTAAAATAGTACTGAGACAAAGAACTTAAAAATTTTACTGTTTCATTCGTTTATTTCATCTTTCAATAATGTAGTATTTAAAGCAAGAGTGAATAGGCTTCTCCTGGGTAGGCATGTTCCACCTCAGACTCCATCGCCGCTAAACATCAGGCAGGATTGGAGTCAAATCAATCAGTTTTCAATAAAAAAAGTTATATTAAGTCACAAAACATTTCACCTGCTTTTTTATATTATAAGATTTATAACCTCATTGTAAACACACCTTAACAATATCGACGTCCATCCAATAGTTATTCCACCTCACGAAAAACATTCGACTAAAGTGGTGTTAGTGTCATCAGACGTGTGCATGAATTTTGTTTCAGTGTGTGTAACCTCGAGTTTGCTATATAAAGAAAATACGAACACCAGAACGATTTGTATGGACAAGTCAAATCACAATGATAGCCAAGCCTTCTCCGCTTTGCTGGGAGGGTAGTCTGAAACCTCTTTCTTACTACTTACTATTTACATAACATAAACTCACGCCGTAATCCCTCGAGAGGGGTTGGTTGGTTAAACACCGCATGTTTATGTTTATTCCCAGTGGGACAGGTTGCGAATCTGTCGCCATTGTCCGGGCACATTGAGAAACATGGCAGCTACAACTTACGACAACCGGAGACTCGAACCCTCGACCTGTCGGGTCGGATCGGTTGGTTAACCAAGGCACGTAACAAACAGAGCTACCACGTCCTCCTATTTCTTCTGATTAAGTTCGTTGCGGGTCCAAGACAGCCTGTAGGTTGTCTGGCACAGCCTGTGCGTCTTTGCACAGCTGCACTATTCGTTGATTATTCGATCAAAGGATGCCAATGTTGATCCTGGTGAACGGGAGTTGCAGTGGTGGGATATAGTAGTGTGCCCGAGCCGCTTTCGAGAGATATAACATCTGTACATGTCATAAAAACATTTTATCAGCAACACACATCAAACGTGCTACAAGTAACAATTTATCTCGGAACATAAATAATGTTTCAGCGTGACTATGCTGATTGGGATTGCGTAATGATGTGATTAGTATCGAAAAAAAAAAATGTTAAACAAAATGTTTTTATTGAATTGAATCTACATATTTAATAATCGAAAAATTTTGGAGGTTCTTTTTGTATGGCAACACTTTTTGTTGTTATCCAAGACATCGAGATATAAATGTAAGGCTAGGGCATAGATTAAATATTTTTATGCAAAATCATGATATAAATTTGGCAAAATCTTGGATAAACACCCTTGTTCACCTGATGGAATGTGATACTATTGACCCAGAGATATTTTACTAACCCAAGAGCACCGCCAAAGCGTTGTCCATGTAGAGGTAATGATGTTATACCTCACTTGCCTCAATAACACTGGCTCTCCAATCCTTCGAACCGAAACAGTGAACTGCTTCACGTTGTAAATATAAAGGAGGGTGGTACCGAACCAGACGATCTTGACGAAAAAACTAACTAAGGGGTTTTTTTAATGATCAAGATAGCTTATTCAAAAATCATTACAAACTTTAATTAAAACTCCGTGAACTTTCATGAAGAAAACTAATTAATTGTTACTCTGTCAAATATTGTTTCGTTAAAAACTTCTCATCCCTGTTTATTCTTCGATTTAGTAAGTCGAAATCGTTATGCCTTTAGCGTTGCAAGCTTGTATAATCTACGATATGGTTTGCTATCAAGCGGACTTCCAGCTTGTTTACCACGTCAATACCTACAGTAGTAATAATAATAACCACATCACGACACACACATTGTCTCAGCCCTGTAGTAAGTATCGTAAGAACTTGTGTCACAGGAACTAAGCAACGATATGGTATATACTACGTAGATAAGAATACGACATCCAAGACCGGTAAGCGAAATAATGCGTCTTGCAAATAACACAAAGTCCCACCCCCGCTGGGATTCGAACCCGGAGTTATAGTTAATGATTTAACGAAACATTTTAAAGTGAAACTTAACTATTCATGGTTTTGCTAAGTATAAAGACGTTTCGTCACACCGTTTTCACTTAAAAGTAAAGGCCGGGCTACATGGCGTCTTAAAAATGTTCATAATTTCAAATAAAGTTTACAGAATGACACATTATAGTGGAATAATGCATTGCATATTGCAACAGTCGTAACAAGTTATTGTTTCACTTAGTGCATAACTTGATCCTAAATGAAAAAAATCCAAATAAAAATTAATAGATTAATATTATATATTAATACATAATAGATAGATATATAATGATTAATATCTCAATAGTAAAATCAGCGTGCCGCTGTGCGTGATAATCTTCGAGACCACTTTAAAACCGAAATTAATCAAATGTTTAGCATTTTATGATAGGCTTTAGTTAGAAAAATAGTATTTATAATGTGAGTAGATATGTAAGATCTAAAAATTTATAGATTTCAAGTACATTGAGTTTTATCTAAAACCGTATTTCTTTACTTCTAACGTTTTTCTTGCCGCCATGTGAGCCAAACGTTAGCTCATAATTTGACAATCTTCAAAAGAGTGGGCCGCTTTCTATTTCATTATGTTTGCTTGTTTGTCCGTCCGTCCGTTAGTCTCTGTGACTATGATTAATTACTGTGCCTTTACTGAGAACTGTTGATAATTTTTTGTGTCCATAATTTTGAAATGCTGTGAAATATTTGAGTCGTTCCTTGATACAGTTTTAATGTTTGTAGAGTTTATCACAGCAGGAATTGTGTGTGTGTGTGTGTGTGTGTCTGGGAGAACTGGCTTCTCAAGCAAGGTTTTATTATTGTAGGTGCATTGTTCATCGAATATTTTAGAATAAATCTTAATTTTAAAATTATAGTCTTCGTTTAATATTATTTTGTAATAATTATTTTAAAAAATCTAAAATAACCTTTCAAAGATTAAAAAAACGTAAATATATCTAAAAACAGGTAAATTAATTAAACAAATACATATATAAAACCTAAAACATAAACTTTTATATCCATTTTAATTATTTTAATTTTAGATATAAAATTTGAAAAGAAACATTAAAACTTTATACTTACAATAATGTCTTGACACATCTTTTGCGGTAGAAAAAACATAAAAACGATGATCCGTTTTTAGTGTAATTGGGTAAATCGTATAGTCAGTCTATAAATTATATTATAATGACGATAAACGACTACTTATATATTAACATCTTATTTACTGTTATTATTTTTAAATTACCCTAACCATTTACAAGTAAGGGCTTGGTGGCATTGAGATGATAAATAGGATGAATATTAAGTAAATATATAAAATGAAAATTACAGTAACTTGAGTTTTAATTGTAAATAAGTATCCATTTGTTATTATTTTTCTTTATACGTGATTTTATTAAAATGTATATTGTAACTAGAGAAAGGCGATAACGTCGGCGACACTTTAGTATAATAATACTGCGGACGTTATGAATCAATGTATGTCTTTTATATTTGGGGAATAAATATTATTATTATTATTATTTCTACTTTAATTAAACACCTTACTAATTGATCTTAACTATTTTTACTCGACTACGGCGAAGCGAAAAGAAAGGTTATGATTTTGACCAGTATTTTACATTTACGCTAATGAGTTTAATTATATTGTCTTAAACCTAAAATAGAATGAAAAAAACGTACCAAACCAACAGTTCTTGTGTTATATCAAGAATTACATCAACAAACATCCGACAACTTTATAATGTAATGTTCCTGTATGATTTCCTTTTGCACACTGTATAAAAAAACATAACATTTCCTCAACTTTTTGTATTTTATTAAACAGCTCTGGCAAACTAGGAAACCTGAAGGACAGTTATACCGCAAACTATTGACACGACGACGCCATTTATGTCTGGAATGCCAACAGCACCGCCAATGCGATAGTAAAAATGTTATACCTCTCGTGCCGGTAATTACATTGGCTCTTCAATCCTTCGAACGAAGCTTCACTTTGTAAATAGAAAGGGTGATACCAACCCTGACGGTCTCGCAATTAGATCTACCTGTAAATATGTATGTCTTATCATTTCATTCCATTATGTACGCGTCTCAAATTATAATAAATAATAGAAGTACTCGTGGTTTCAGCCGTGACTCTATTTTAAACATCTTTTTATAGTAAGAATAAGAATTCATCATCTTATGCGGCCTTGAAGCACGTTTTAAAGTTTTGTTTAGTTCTTTTTTGAAGGGACTCTTTGTTATTGTTACCCCTGATGTAAAGGGGTAAGTTGATACGTCTGTCTGCCTTGTTGTTTGTATTTATGTGCCCTATGAGATGATCCGATTTTGATGCAGTTTAAAATAAATAAGGAGAAACGCATTGTCAATGTATCATTTATTTAAATAGGTCTCTAGTTAAATAGATAAAAACTCTTGTAATTGATAATTTTGACCATATTTTTAGTTAGAGAAGATCTATCAATAGAAATTTGTTCGACTGGGGTCCGAACACGCAGCACCACGAAGGCCAAACAAATTACTATCACAAGTTCCTAGTAATGCTAATAGCAACAATTCATTAGTCAAAACCACTGCAAAAAAAAAACTGGACTAAAACCGCTCTCTGGTGAAAGCTTACTCTACCAGTTCTTTAATCCTAAAATAACTTAACTAATACAAAAGGAATTACAACCTTAACAGCAATGAATAGAGTCCAGTTTGCACTGAAGATTTTTGACAGAACTGTTTTGACAGTAGGCTATTCGTCAAGAAATGACTTAACGTGATGATCGCGACCTTCGTTCAGTATTAATAGGTGTCAAGTAATTTCTAAACTATTATTACAAGTTGGGTAATGTCCGAGTGTCCAACTATCGATTTCAAGGTCGTGGGTTCGGATCCCAGTGGTGCAACGTGGATTTTTACTTTTATAGGGTTCAATATACAAAGATAGAAATGGCCGCGATTTTCGTTGTCCGTCCGTCTATCAGTAAGCAGTTTTATCACATGAACCGTACAAGCCGCTACTTTAAAGACAATTGATGGAAAATAAAAAAAATTGATCCCGATATTGAATTTTTCGGCGCTTATGACCTGAACTGAAAACTCAAATGGTAGATCTACGTGTGAGATCGTCTGGGTTGGTACCACCCTCAATTCAATTTCTGCTGTGATGTAGTCCGCTCTGTTTCCGTTCAAAGGATTGGAGAACCAGTGTAATTACCGGCACGAGAGGTATAACATTTTAACCTCTACATGGGCAATGCTGTCTTGGAGCTCTTGGCGTTCCACGACAACAGGGGCATCGTCATGTCAATAGGCGGTAGTATAACTTTCCATAAGGTGAAGCCCATGACATTGTAAAAAAATAATCACTCTATACTAGCGGTCCGACCCGGCTTCGCACGAATATTACCCTCCCCTTGAATCACTTTAAAAAACCGCATCAAAATCCGTTGCGTAGTGTTAAAGATCTAAGCATGCATAGGGACTGACCGCGGGAAGCGATAGTGTGTTATGCTAGTGATTTTACTGTAATCTGTAGAATCTTGTACAATAGTACGGAACCCACAGTTTAGGAGTCCAACTCGCACTGGGCCGGTTTTTTTTTTTTCAAGAAAGTTCTAAAGTTCTTTCTCAAGAAGCTTAAGTATTAAATCTCTCTTTTATCTACTTAAAATTTTGGAAGCTAAAAATCCAATGACACTGAAATATACTATCCAGATGCAAAGAAAAATTTTTCATAAACCACTGTAACTAATGCAGCGCTAGTTTGTATGCAAAATTAGCTTATCTTATACAAAACAACCTAAGTTCTAAATATTAGCACCGATCGTCTAATATGGTATTTAAGTGGCCTTGCTTCAACAATGGCTTTGCTTACCCATGCATCTAACTAACCATGAAATTGTCTGTTAATATTTATTAACCACATAAGGATTTACATTGATAAAAATGGCCAGTCCGTTCGTAAATAATACAAGTGTAATTTTGGTCTTTACGATTGGAAATAAGGTCAGATTCAAAGTCAAGTCAAGAAATGAAGTCATTTTTTTATTTTTCTTTCAACTGTACTTATTTTTGTGTTTACGTACAAAAAAAAAACTTAATATACATCTCTCTAGTGCAGCTTTTATCGTAATCGGTTCAACAGTTTTGATGAAACAGACATTCATTTCTGTCCATGTTCACAGACAAAATTGGTCAACCAACATTTTCTTAGTGAATTGCCTAATTTTATGATCAAAGATTGAGGAATTAAGAAAAAAAACGGGCAACCTTATGCTCATGCAATATTTTATTTATTTTTTCAAATAAATAGTTTATTTATAATAATTTTAAGCAAAGCACTTCATCGCCTTTAACATCAGGCGGGATTGGGGACAAATGATTGTCTAAATAAAAAATTTTAACCTACGAATGTATTATAAATAAATAAACAAGTAAAACCGCGTGTGAACCGCAACGTAAATGGCTCATCCGACATGGATCATCCTACAATGACGTAATGATTATATTGCACGAACTATAGATGATAACAACCTCCTGATGATCTATGGATTCACGCAGAGATTCAGTTAAATGCTCTAAGTACTCATAAACTCACGCCGTAATCCCTCGAGAGGGGTTGGCAGAGGTGTTAAACATCGCATTTCGCATGTCTATGAGCGACAGGTTGAGGAACTGTCGCCACTATCCGGGCACAATGAGGAACATGGCAGCTACAATTTACGGCGTCCCGAGACTCGGACCTGGTCCCTAAGACAAATGCCGTTATTCCGCAAGCGTTAACGCTAACAGAAAATAAAATAGTATGGAAATGACATAACAATAACGTTACTCGAAGGCGAGGAACTGTCATTTTAATACATTTTTATTTTCTTTTGGCGTTAACGTTTGCGGAAAAAATGGCATTTGTCTGAGCTGAGCTACCACGACCACAAACGTCTGCCGTCAACGTCACGTCAAGTTTTAAACAGAAAAATAAGTTCTGAAATCTTTATCTTATTTTTTTTTAAATCACATTTAAATAATTAAAGATCACTGGTACATACCCACATAGGTGAATTTCTAAAATTCTAAAATTTTTTTAAAAAAATATAGAACTGAAAAAAAAAAAACATTTTTTTTCGTATAAAAAAAATATCTATGACAACGATATTTAATCTAGTTTTTTTTAAATAATTCATATTGTTACTGATGTTTTTTTTTTTTTTTTTAATTTCTTGTGTTTGCAACATGAAACATCTTAAGTTAGAAGAAAAATTGTAAAAACTGACCATATCAGGAAGTTGCGTTCTCGGTTTTTTTTGTCTGTTTATAAAACATTGTAATGTTTTCGGGCATGAGGAAATGTTTTATTGTAACGTCTTGATTTTTTATTGTTTAAGGAAATCATTAACCGTAACTAAATGTTATGGCATTGTGTACTTGACCTAATCTTGTTTTGTTTTGCGTTCTTATTTTTAATATCATGACATGTGAACACTACCTTATCATTTCTTTGAATCAAATATGATTTAAAAAACTGCTGATAAAAGATTATTTCCAAAAATGTGACTTTTAAATATATATTTTTTAATCTGAACAAAAAAAAAGTTCCGTCATACAAATTTTATTTGCTCGGGAATCAAACCCATTACCTTGAAGGCAAGGTCACTGAGCCATCGTCTATTTAAAACATCACGGGTACACACGGCCATCTATCAACCTATCTGTTGAGACTTTGTACCGTTAAGTTGTACAGCATAAGGATTGATATTGCACTTGTTATGCGAAGCTTTACGTGTGGCCGTCTATACGTATTAAATATAAATGATGATGTGTGAAGTAGGAAGATATTAATGTCTATAATTGCTCACGATTTTAATAATTTAAATGTAATTTTATAGTTTCACAAGTTATCTAAACGCTATTCAGCAAAAAACATGTTTTTTGCTGTGCGGTAGTATGAATTTAGATTTGAAACACACCTTTTTGGTTTAAAATTACATAAAATTATATATTTTAAGGTCTTGCTCCATTAAGGTTTAATAACAATGAAATAAAAGCTGCTTTGGAAGAATCGTTTTCGGATCACACTATGATTCAGTTGCCGAATCGCAAAATGTCTATGCAATTCATATTACGATCTGATTATGAACTGAACTATCATTGATTCATGTTGAGCAGCCATCTTGGAATAATTTGAAGGACCGTCGATGACCTGTCAACGAATTCATAAAATGAATTGCTTTGCAGTAACTTCATCACTGCTGTGTAAAGGCTTGGGAAATGTTTTTCATAAGACGAGTCGTTGCCAACTAAATTAAAAAAAAAAACACATTCCCTTCACAATGTCTACTTATCTTTTGTCATACACATTGTTAAATGAAGAATGAAATCTCATCAGAATCACTTCATCCTTGAATTAAGTGTTTCGTAACAATATTCAAAATGTATGGGAATAAACTAAACAAATGTAAGTGGAAACAATGAGATTTTGTTAATGTGCGCCTTGTTGAGTGTGAATTTTAATTGGCCCGTGGTTAGAGTTGTCTGTTTACTTCGTTATTGTGTACTGAATAAGTGAACGCTTCGGCTGTGGAATGAACTGCATGGTGTTTCCAGAGACTACAGCAGGGGGTTCTTCAACCGCGCAAATGGTTGGGTCTGCAAGCCTTAAAGGCTGGGAGGCCTCAAAACTTATAGCTTCGATGGGGTTATTTTAATTTTGGTTGAAGCATACATTACTCATAAAATGCAAAGTGAAGATTTGGACAACAGGCTCATCCAAAGGGTACCCACAGTGGGCTCGGACCTCGCTTAGGTGGCGCTGTTCTTCTTCAAACAGAATGTTAATAGGTTTGTATTGGGAATGGGTTGGCAACGTGTGCGAGATGCCCCTGGTACAGCATAGGCTACGGTGGTTGCTTACCGTCATTCGGGCCGTATGCTTGTTCGAAACCTTACTGGTAAAACAAAAAGCCATTCGTTGTTAGGATTAGATATTTCGTTTTGCTCAATCAATATTATTGACGCCAATTACACCGTGTAATCAGTAAACAGTGATTGACGGATTGATGGCTTGGATTTATTAAACTCATGTGTCAGTATACAAAAACGGTGCTTTTCGAAAGCGAGTTGAATGTTCCAAATTAGGGATAATACGTACAGGTTTTAAGGTATCGGGTGTTTTTCAAAAAATTATTTATCGTAAATCGAAATGAAACACCCATAGCACAAAGTTACAGTGAAAATAAGCTCGTGTTTCGTCGGTAAAGTCAAAATCATAATAATTTTTATTCGAATAGACTTAAAGACTTTCAAAACAAGAGGAAAAGTTGGGTGCCTATCATACATACAAAATGTGAACACAGCAATTGAAATGGCCCAAAGGGAGGGAAGAGGGAATGGAGACAAATCTTTCAAATCACCATATTTTTTAAATTTTAAACTAGGCAAGCATTTGACCCCAACCCTGCCTGATGTGAAGTTACGATGAAATCTAAGGTGGAATATGCTTCCAGAAAAAGGGTAGGCATGTTCACTTACCAGGGAATATTTATTCATCGGCAAGCAAAGAGTTCTACTAAAAAAAGGGCAATACTAAATGTTAAACGGATGCTAGTTGGTCAGCTCAGTTTGTTTTGTTGACAAAGACAAAACGAAAAAATCTAAAAATTGAGATAGTCGTAAAGAAAGCATGTTTTATGGTGTGTTATAGTGTGCGTGTGTGTGTATGTATGTCTATTTGTGTTTATAAAATAATTACTTAATGACAAGGTCAAACCCGTTTATATTTCTCTTACAGTCGATTCCTCCTACACATTTTGAGCACGTACCTCTGTAGGTATAGGTAAATAATATTCATAATATCAAGGTATATAGCCAGCAATTAACTATATAAGGAATCTTGCCCTGTGTTTTGTTATGATTATGAATATTCTAGATTATTTATGGCAAAGTTATTTACGTGAAGTAAAAATTGTAATATAGTATTTCTTATGCTTAAACACGAGGTTTTAAAGTGAAATAAACAGGGCTAAAATATTTGTATATTTACTTATCGGCAGCGTTCTTTAAAAACATCGTAAATACAAGATTTGTTTGTACACACCTGTAATATGTTTTTCGATATAAAACTGTGCTACACAGGTCTATATGCTCAACAGAATATTGCAGTTCGTACCTCGCTGGGCATATGATAAATTAAAACAATGAAACATTTCATTAGTCTCCATTGAAAAAGAATTATGTGGGATTTGACGCTCTCTGTCGCTGTGGTATAAACAGCCGACTGTTACGCTAGAGGTTTCGGAATCCCGACGGGGGCGGAACATTGTGTTATTTGCAAGACGCATTGTTTCGCTTACCTGTTTTAGATGTTGTATTCCTATCTATGTAGTTTATACCATATAGTTGATTAGCACCCGAGACACAAGATTATATCTTAGTGCAGGGCTGAGTCAATGCGTGTGTCGTGATGTGGTTGTTATTATTTTTATTCTTCCTTGGTAAAATTTAATTGAACGCTCCTACTTGGTTTTCACAGTACGTCGTTATATATGTAAAAATTCATGTTATATTGTACTGAATTCCGGAGCCAATCGACTGGAATCAATGAAATTTTGTAAATGTATTCAGTTTGTATCAGTCTTTGAATTGTCTCAGTTTTTTGTATACGGTTATTAGTCATAATGACGAGGACGATATTGCACTACATAAAAGCGGATACGCATCTCCGCACGAGTTGGCAATACGAAGAGAGGCGGCTCGCGCCAATTTGTAGAGTACTACTTAATACAAGCAAAATAATAGTTTTCTTTTGTTTTAAAGTGTGTTTTATTTCTAACATTTGTTTAATATAAATTATAATATTTTTATCCAAATTTAATTTATCAAAAAAAATTGACATAGAAATAATTAAATTTAAATATTTGGCCCCCAATTAAACTAAATTACTGATTGGTTCTGAATTACTAACAATAGGGATCATATTTTAATTAATTAAAACTTGTAATTACGCATTAATTATCTCGTATTAATTGAGACATCAAATCAATGTCAAATGACTGTAGTTACGAAACCGATTCTGTTTCAAATCGATATTTAATTATTATAATTAAAAATTGATCTTCTGAAATATCGACCAAGGAAACACTAATTACATAATTTTCTTTGAAATGTCATTATAAAGCACTAGCGGAGCCGACAGACTTCGTCCTGTCGTATAGATTTGTAATGTGGCAGTTTTTTGTTCCTACGTATTTTATAGTCGTGGGCGTGGCTAAAAATTCTCCTGAACAAAACCTTTTTTTATGGGAAAGAGAAAAGGACTGTTTTTATAGTTTTTCCGGCAATTATTCGAATTTTTTCGCCGTCAAAACCATCCTTGAACTTCAACTAGTATTAAAAAAAAAAGAATTGGCCAAATTGTAAATAAAAATATTTTGAAATTGAATAAACTCTTTAGTCGTTTAAAAAGTATAGAGGACGTGGTAGCTCAGTTTGTAACGTGCCTTGGTTAACCGACCGACCTGACCTGACAGGTCGAGGATCGAGTCTCGGGTTGCCGTACATTGTAACTTCCATGTTCCTCATTTATTATTTGGCGACTGTGACTCAAGGACTCAACATAAACACGTGCGTTGTTAAACAACTCCGCCAACCCCTCTCGAGGGATTAATTACGGCGTGAGTGTATGTTATGTTTTAAAAGTATAAATTGCAACACTTAAGTAAAAGTCCCTAAAGTTTCATTGACTAAAATACTTGTAATATAATGTACTATTACATTTTGTAACTAGCTTTAGTCTGTTTACTATCTCCTTACCAAATTTTATCGAAATCGGTTCAGCGGTTTAGATGTGAAAGGCAACTGACAGACTTTTTTTTTTTGGCATCTATAAGATTAGTATAAGACTATTTTACCTACTTATGTATCACTAGGTAAAACAAAAAATATCTTTGTCATGACTAATAACCCAGGTGTTCTTTAATTACAAGTACATAAGTACAAACTGACAAGCCCGCTCCAAATGTATAGCTGAACAGACAAGTGCAGTGATCTACTGAAAAAACTGGATGTGGTATTGACGATGCATCTGTGATAGGCATAACATAACATAACAGCACAATCTTTCTTAATTAAGAAACAATTAAGTTTGATTATGAATCGAAAAATGTTGTGATCATTGCAAGGTGCATTTGATAAATGAGAAACGTGCGTGATTATTGTTAGGTGCATTTGACGTATGTCAACTTTAAAAGTTTTTTTTTTTATATCGTGATTTCTGCTGACATGACAGTGAGATGAATGACACAGTTACTACCTAGCTGTGATTTCTATTGAAAAGTAGATATTTTATGAAACAAATGCGATAAATTAATGATTTAAATATGAATCTGTTATTTGGACTGGGCTCACGCCCACACTACGTACCTATTGTTAGCTCTAGGACTAAAATTAAAAATATAATCGTTTTGAACTCGTCAGGTTCAAAATGGACATTTCAAAATTGGACGAGCGAATCTAAAACATTGCTTTCAATTATTTTTTTACCAACACAGTAAATTTATTTTTAATAATACTCAACTAAATAAATTTAAATCAAATATTTTTTTATTGAAATGGACTTAAAATATGTACTTTTAAATCGTCAAAGTTCTTTTTAAACTACCACCGGTTCGGAATGCCCGTCTACGGGGAAGAATCCGGCAAGAAACCTCCGTATTTGCTCTTCTTTATTTATCTTTATCTTTAATTACAATCTTAGTTATAGTATAAAATGTTACAAAAAAATTGTATGTATAATATCTACAGATGTCAATAAAACATTTCATTTATACAGACGAAATATAACAATAAACAAATACTTATTTATTAATTAATTAAAATTTGAATGAGCTTATTTTAAGTAAAACATAATGACTTTTACTTTAATAACACCACATCCATAATCTTATTAAATCTATTAGAATGAACGCTACATGCATTTTACATGTATCTGCATATGCTAATAATGTCTGATCTGTCAGTCGATACAGAACGTTATCAAGGCAAGATAACATTCACTTTTATGCGTATTATAAACCGACTACCAAAAATTGATGAGGTCTCATTGGAGGATTGATAAAGAAAATATAATCAAATTAAATAAATGGCCAGCATCTTATATACATTTTTGACGGACGAAATTTTTCTACTCTAAAAATTTGGAAACTACATGTTTTTTAATTCATAAAAAAAAAAACGATTACCTACTATTAAGGAAATAACTGCCTTTTTCATTTAAAATGGACAGCCAAATGGTAGGTGGTAGATCTACGTGCGAGATCGTCTGGGTAGGTACCGTCCTTTCTATTTCTGCCGTGAAGTAGTCCGCTGTTTTTCGGTTCGAAGGATTTGAGAGCCAGCGTAATTACTTGCACGAGGTATAACATCTTTACCTCTACATGGGCAACGCAAAGGTGCTCTTGGTGTTTCATGATATAAGAGGAATCGTATCAATAGGCAACGGTATCACTTTCCATTTAATACAAAAAAAGCAAAGGTTAATTTTTGTGGTACAGAAATCACTAGACGTACCTATGACATAATTAACTAATTATAATAATTATTATAATATAATATAATATTATATTATTATTAATTATTTAATTAATTAATTAGATATCTCGGACACGCGGTAATCATGTTTGCGTTCACGAATCGACACGTAACTACTACAGTTCCGGTCATAGTTCATAACTATAACCATACGATCTGTCAAAAATAACTTGGGTTTTTTTTTTAATAACCTTCTCTGGTCTAAGCAGAAACTGTTCAATGCAAGGAATTACATCTAAATTGGTTTAGTCATTTTATCTGATCGAATAGCATTGAAACTTTCAAGTTTTACTATTTGCTTATTTTTTTACTTTTTGAAGACCTGTCTCAATTTAAGACAAAATTATTGTTATATAATAATAAAACAATACATTCGTAATTCGAATTTAACAACTTAATTATTCGTTTGTACAGTTTAGAGATCGTTATTTGAATAAAAACCGAATGTTTTAGAATCGTAACCTCATGTTGAAAATCATTGAGTAGAAAGAAATTACAATTATGACAGTTTTTTTTTAAGTAATGGACCATCACAATAGTGCATAAGGTTAACTTTCTTGTATTATAACCATAAATAAAAATAACTCATAATATATTAAATAAAATATCAAATACATTTTTAAAGTAAAAACCAAAGAGTTTTATTAAAGTATTGTATTTTATAAATAAATAATTACACATCACGACACACGTTGACTCAGCCCTGCAGTAATTATCGTAAGAACTTGTGTCACAGGAACTAAGCAACGATATGGTATATACTGCATAGATAAGAATACTACAAAAAATAATATAATTTTTGTGTTACTCCAACAAAAGAAACCTAAGTTTTTCTTGTCTTCTTTATTCCTATTTTAAAAACATTTTTAACGTACGGAACACAATAGCAATATGAAAGAACCCTCTTAACAAAAAGTATTTTTATATAACTCTAGCAATTTGTTCTGCGTACAGAGAGACGTAGAATTTGCGATGGCTAACTTTTTTTGATGAATCAAAATAAGCATTTAATGCTTTAGAAATAAGATTCAATTTGACATGAATCCGCTGTTTATAGAATCTTCGAAATTATAAAACAATGAATCTCAAAGGTGGAAATAAAAGGAACTAAATTATTTCTTATATTTTTTCGCACTTGCAGAGTTAACTAGCGCCGAATTAGTTGTTTTTTTTTAATGTAATTATTTGAATCGAATTATAATTGTTTTAATAAACATCAGGTACTTATGTTTCTTAAAATGAAGTGTAAATTGGTCATTTTAACAGTTGAGAAATCTACCTTGAAGAATATGTTTTGTTAAGAAATATGATAAAGCCAGATATTTCTGGTACAGGATCTTAATTTTTTTGACGGCCTCTGTGGCGCAGTGGTGTCAGCCGACTGCCACGCTAGAAGTTCCCGATTCTAATCCCGGCGGGGGAATTTCGTGTTATTAGCAAGGCGCATTGTTTCGTTTACCAGTTTTGGATATAGTGTTCTTGTCTATGTAGTTTATACCATATCGTTGCTTAGCACCTGCGACACAAGATTCTACAATCTTGCTGCAGGGCTGAGTTAATGTGTTTGTCGTGTTGTGGTTATTATTATTAATTTAATATTTTTTGTTTCAGATATCAAACACTGCAGAACAAGGTTAGTATTTGAATTCCCTTAAATGTGTTGTTTCAATAATATAAGCTTGTTTAGCATTTCGAGAACTATAATACGAGTAGTTAACAGTAACTTTAACTACGACAGCTTAAAAATTAGAAAATTGTTTTTGAAATGACAACGAATTAAAAAAAAAAAAAAAATTGCTTTGAAAATAATCGCTTGAAGCGGCCTTTGCAGGTCCCTAGAACGAATATTTTTGTTAATCTTACAATCTGATGGAGTCTGTCTTAGAGTAGGTCCCAGGTTCGAATCCCGATTTCTAAGCAGGGCTACCTTTACCATCATCTTAAAATGTTTTAGTAAATAGCATATAATATTTAGTTTCTTTGTTGGCTGTACTATTTACGAAATCACTAGTCATTTAAGATATAACAAGTCAAATTGATGAAGACCATTCAGTTAGTTTCGAGAATGGGGGCCGAAATCATCGTCTTTTGTCCAGCGGATCTCACAAAGCCAGTTAATACCTGATCCGTACAATACTTGATTTACAGGTTTCAAATTTTGCAACTTTGACGCATGCCTATTACGTTATGTAGTGTGGAGGATTGATAGGATAACCTCTACATACCAATTTACTATTCCATAGAGAAGTGTTAGCGTCCGTGCTGGCGCTGCTGTTCTTGGTCAGCACGTAATGCGCGTGACTATCGGCTGATAGATTAATTGTATAAAACTCGTAGTTATAAGCTATGTAAAGGGAATCAATGTACGTGGCTGTTGAGTGCCAGTCGTTTCACTACCACCACCGCGTTACCGTTGCGTCCCCTCTGGGAGTAACCCTGGTGTACATCACGCCGGCGGTCCACCCTCAGACGTCATCCCTTTAGCAGAGTCCCTTAAGATCCGCTAGTTATAGAAATGTGCTTTATAGTTTGGTATCAATGACAGTAAGTAGCAGATTGATAGCCATGTTTGCTACGTTCCTTGGTTAACCGACCGACCTGACAGGTCGAGGGTTCGAGTCTCGGCTTGTTGGAGCTGCCATGTTCCTCATTGCGCCCGGATTGTGGCGACAGATACGCAACCTGTCACACTGGAACTCAACATAAACATGCGAAATGCAGTGTTCAACACTTCTGCCTGCCCCTGTCGAGGGATTAATAACAGCGTCAGTTTATTTTTACGTATGTAATCTAAATAGACAAAATAATCATAATTCAATGAAAAATTGTTTCGCGTAATATTTTTGAGAATATATTATTTTGCAAGGTAAAAAATAAAAGCATCTTCTGCTTGAAAAATGTTCGGTGGGCAAGTTACTTCTAAAAAAAGAACTTTATACAATTTGCTTATAAATTATATAACTTCAAATTAAAACTAAATTTCAGCTATTATCAGAAAACAGTAGGCATTTATAACTGTGGGTATCGGAAATGATTTTGAATTAAAATCTTCTGAAATTCCAACATCATGCCGTCAGATATATACAATAAACATTTATTATCTTAAATAAATAACTGATGTTTTAAATTACACCATTATATAAATGCATGTTACAGTCGAGGTCAATTTTTGTTATTATTGCAAAAAGTCTGGCTAAGTGACATCTCACGACTCACGGTTATTATTTTTTCCAAACTAATTGTCAATTTTAGATGATCGTTATGAAATACAATTTCGACTATCAGTTCGTTTATCACGACTAAAACCGGCTCTAGTGTTAGAGCTTTTGTAGCGGTTTTTTTGTGAAGATTAAAACAATTTTTATATTCAAAGTCGCAAAGTTTTTAATGTCAAGCTTTATTTTAATATTTATTTCAATTTTTCTTTAAGAAGTTGTTTTTGTAATTGTCAGTATTTAAACCAAAAATAATTATCATCAGACCGGCACAATTGGATTCCATGCTTTTGCAGCTTGATTTCGCATATTGAATAGCGTGAATTTCGGCGTTAGATTCCAATCAAATTTTGGTGCTTTTTAATTCTGATGAAAAAGCGTTTTTTAGTAAAGGTTTTCAAGTTCAAACAGGTTTCGTCAAATCAAACATAATTCTCTTGTGATTCCTACTTCGATAAATATGACCAATTGTATTTCTGTTTTACTAACAAAGTAACCAATGTAATATTAAATGCAGCGATAGACAATATTAGGTATAGCAATAGCAATCTATATAAGTTGCTTTCAAAACTGTTGCAAAACATTCTTCTATGAACTTATGATGACTCGACAATGTTTTATAGCTTGAACAGCTTATTTGCATTTTCGCAACGATCAAAATTTTCAATAAAATGTCGTAGATGGATGATTTAGAATGTTCAAAATTGACTAGTTTTGTGACACAAAATGTGACATGAAATGAATGTTTCAAGAAGAAACAATGAATTTTTTGATGACATTATGATCAAAAATTATGTTGGATGTTTTTTTCTACATCAACTTAAATGTAAACCATAAGATTCTGCAATAATGTTGCTAATTATAAAAAATTCTACATCTAAAATACTAGCACAGTTATGCAAGTATTTGTTGTGAAGAAAACTTTAAAAATCTTTTATGAACTAAAAGCCAAATTATTTTTCGTGAATTTTAATATGAAAATTTCTCAAAGACTATTTAAATACAAGCAAAACAAGTTGAGTTGAATTGTCTATAAGAAAAATAATTTGTTGATTGTTACCAAAACCACCAAACACTCTTTCATAATGTTCAAAACTTTATCAATTCGTCTCACGGCGACACGCCCAAGCGCTTTCTCTGACGGCTAGACATTACAATAAGCGGCTGATTTCGCGCTTTAGCTACAACATAACATTTAGTCACCGCATAACAATTATCTATAATGCTATTGTCTCTATGCTAGAGAAAGGGCGAGGTGTAAATTGCTTAAGTGAAAGCTGTTTTTTTTAGTTCAATCAGCTGATAGTAAAAGTGGATACGGCGGTTGGGTTGTATTAAGTTGTTTAGCTAATTTGTTGTCAAGTTTACAAGTTGGTGTTGCCAGCAAAATCAGATTTGATCTGTGGATTTAGTTTCTGTTTGAGTTCTTGCCTCTAATTTTATTTCTAGGAGTTTTTATTTTGGTTATAAAACTCACAGCACAAAATAGTATGGTATAGAACGTAACTTTAAATGAATACATACTTAACGACCTCGGTGGCGCAGTGGTGTAAAAAGCTGACTGCTACGCTAGAGGTTCCGGGTTCGAATCCCGGCGGGGGCGGGACTTTGTATTATTTGCAAGACGCATTGTCTCGCTACCGGTCTTGGATGTTGTATTCTTATTTGTTTAGTATATACCATATCGTTGCTTAGCACCTGCGATACAAGTTCTTACGATACTTACTGCAGGGCTGAGTCAATGTGCGTGATGTGATTATTTAGTATTATTTATTTATGTATTATATGCCACTGTAGGGTTTTCAATGTCATAATAGAAGAGTGTATAATTAAGGGTTAAAGCAAGAACCAAGTAACTGCGTGTGTATATGTGTGTATAAGGTATTTTTATCCATTTCTGTTTAAATCAGCGTAAAGATTGTCTTAATATACTATTTGAAAAGACAAATCTAAGATGCTTGTCGTGTCACATAAATTATTACTATGACATGAAGGAAAAAAAAAACGTAAATTTTAAGACGTGATCCTGTTTTTTGTCCATCCATATCTCGCTTCAGATGACATCTTCAACTGTCAATGTGATGTCAAATTTGACATATTATTAATTTGAATAATTAAAAAAATGTGTACGTACGTACGTACTTACATACAATCGGCAGGTAATTATTGAGTTCGATGACTTCAAAAAAGGGGCGTGACAAGACTTTTTGATGTGACTAATTTATTTGATATAGTTGAAATAATCATTTTTAACCGACTACAAAATAGATGTTCTGTACTAAGTTAATATTTTATCACAGGCTCTAAGCAACGATATGGTATATCCTACGTATAAAAGAATAATACAAAAGAAGAATACAATATCCAATAAAATAATGCGTCTTGCAAATAACACATAATTCCGCCCCCGCCGGGATTCGAACCAGGAATCTCAAGCATTCTCGGTTGTTTACTACACTGCGCCTCCGAGGTCGTCAATATATTATGATTATGAGGTGATTATGCATAGGTTACTTTTTAAACGGTTTTATTTTGCTAGACCAGTTTCTTTGGGTCAAATTTAGGGATAAAAATTTTACCCCCTTCCTGTTGACGGATCGACCTAATTTTTGGCACACACCTTTAGTTCTGATGACAATACAATATAATATATTCAGTATCATTGTACATCTAAGATGGCCGCCGCTACAAAATGGCGGACTACATGTTTTTTCACAACCCCCCGCAATATGGGTATCAAATGAAAGGGCTTGACTAGATGAATATAGTAAGTACACCACAGAAAAAAAATGTAATATAGGCACCAAATAAAAAACAAATAATTACGTTAATTTCAATAAAACCGAATTTATTAAAGTATAAAGCGAAATCTATTACTTTTTTGTTAATTTTTTATCACTACTTTAAAGTAAGGTTTTGTTATAAATTCTTCATTGGTCATTGTTTGTTTATTCATATTTTCAATTTATATTCGACTTACATATATATTTATTACAATAAGAACCTTGGAGCCAGGGGAACGTAACATAAATGTTTGATATCTAATGAACACGAACCTAAGAAAATGAAGACATTTAATATATTTCATCTGAACAAAGCTTTGACCAAGAGGCAGTTTGTACGAATCTGTTAAACTGTCCAATGTATTCAAGTGTATCTTAAATCTGTCATATTTCAACGGATAAGGCTGCCTTCAGATGAAAGCGGATAGTTCCTTGCTTTTAAATAATGTTTTCATGAGATATATAGATAGCAAAATTTCGAAAAATACTTATTTTTAAATTATTTTGGTAAATTTACATGAAAAACAATAATCCTGATTTGATTTAATGAACAAATCAAGTTATTTCCTGATAGCTCCTTGATTTAAAATAATGTTTTCATGAAATATAGATATCAAAATTTCGAAAAATACTTGTTTTAAATGATTTTGAAATAAATTTACATGAAAAACAGAAGCAATAATCTTGATTTGATTTAATGAACAAAAATTTCTTTTAATCCTTAATCATTAGGCTTAATTACCATCGTTGTTTTACTTTAGGTCAATAGAATACTGATTGCGGAATAAAGTTTAATTTTGTATACATTATATACCTATAAAATCGTTTGACAGTTTATAATTAGAAACTTTAGCTAAAATAAAGTTAATTAAAACTCAGCCTTTGAACAGGGAAAACAGGTGAATAAGGTTTCTGTTCAGTTTTATTATTTTCAGTCTTTAACTTAAACTTTTTTAGTTCAACACGACTCTGTAGAGCGGGTATCAGCGTGGATGTAGCAGTGCCCTAAGACAAACAAAGGCTTAGGTCTAGTTGGCTTAGATTCGCCCTTTTCACTAGAAAAAGATCTATAATGCATCTGATAATCTAGCTCACAATACCCCCTATTGTTAACGATGGTTGTGGGCATAGCAATTCCTAATATCGATTGGATCTTTACTCTTTTATTAACTATGCAATTCGCTTAACAGAAGCCAGGAGTTCTTCTGTCTTGAGAGAAGCGAGTTGATCCCGAGCTCATCGGTCTTTCTATGCTACATTTGACACGAATTTCACTTTGGAATACGATGAAAAAAGATTTGTAATTACGAGTTTGCCTGGATCTTTTTTGTTCTAACCTAAAAATATTCAGAATGGTACAAATGTGTATTTTTATGCTTAAAAGTAGAAATTAATAGAAGTTCTGTTCAGCTGTTTGCTTTATGTAAAGCTTTTGCTTTGATGATATAGGGTGGCAAATGGTAGTTTGGCAAATTAGTTACGTGTTGCTTAATAATGAGATCAAAGTATGTAAATATATTTTTGCTTAAAAACTCATTTAAACAAAAAATGATAGTGGCCGGTGCTATTTATTTAGATCTTACGTGACACTTAATATTTAAACCAAACTTTACACAAAAACCTTACATACATTATAAACTTGAAAGTTATGCGCCACACGCCACGCCATGTTCAACAGATGTCGCTAGTATTTTTCAAATGTTGTTAGCACGGAATGAAACTCGCCGCTCTTTAAAACGATAGACTAATAAGGGTGCCGGTGCCGGGTAGACAACCGGTCGTTAGGGACCCGGTTTATATTTACAATTCATTAATTATACCGACGCGTTATCGAGTTCTAGGCACGGCTTCTCATCTTTTTTTTTTCGTCCTGGCAACTTTTTTGTAGCTATCTACTTTGTAATATGAAGGCTGCGTAATTACGATGCCTTTGCTTCGCTTGTGATTAGTAAGGATAGTCTAGCTTGTTGTGCAGATGAATATATTTCTACACCACAAATATCCTGAGACTCTACTCCGCAACGACGAAAAACGAAGTATCGGCCGAATGTTCAATATATTTTTGACAATATTATGTATGTAAGGAAACATGTAAATGAGTTTGATAGACTAGGTCACGGCATAAATACCAAAAATAAAGATAAATTACGTATCCCTACAGTTAGATTAGCAAAAACTAGTAAGTCATTTATTGGAAATTGTGTCCGTTTTATAAAAAATACCAAGAAATGTAACAGAAATGTCAGATTAATAATTTAAGCAATATGTTAAACAAATTTTAATTAAGAAGGCTTACTATGAAATTCAAAATTATGTAGATGATAAAGATATATGGAAGTAATCTAATTAGCTGCACAGGTTTATCTTATTGACAGTTATAATGTTGAAAAATTGTAAGTTGTAGTAGAAAATATTGTATTTGAATATTGAAAAAAAAGCAATTACGGAGTTTTCTTACCACATTCTTCCCCGTAGAAATAGCATTACGAACCGGTGGTAGTTAAAAAAAGACGATTTGAAAGCTCTTATTTTAAGTCTATTCGAATAAACCATTTTGACTTTGACTTTGCTCGAAAGTGTTTCGCTCGGGTCAGTCAGGCTCGCAGGACCATTAATTCCGATCGAACTTTGTTTGACAGATATTGCATTAAAAACCTTACTCTGAAAACACCGACATATTGATTTCGGAAGCATGTGTTATCGTGGATTTTAAATATGGCCGATGTATCGGTCGGCTCGATGTTTCGGTGGCAGCATTTCACAGTAAAGCCCCAGGTCTCTCGGCTGGGTATGCAGACAAAAATCTATACTTAGGAATGTATAATTCATATTATGAACAAAGGTCTAATATTTATTGTTATATGTTTGTTTTTATACCTAAATCGCTCTAAGGATTAAAAAAGAGTTAACTAGCCTATTCGCTGAATTTTATACTTTTATCGTTAGTTAAAAAATCATGTTTCGAAGGAAATTTTTTTTTGAATAAAGCCTAGCCGAAGATGATAATTCCATTCAAAATACGGTTGAAAAGTTTTTTGAAATTTGATGAAAAATTCTACGATATACAAACTGACTTTTAATTCTTTCCAGATACATACCTACATTCAAGACTTCGAAATATCACCTCTTTGTAATATTAGTATTGGAAACGCTAAAAAGATATAAAGTAAAAGCACACCTCGCCATTTGAAAACAAGGATGAAGTTGCAACATAAGTAGTTCAACGTTTATCGCTTAACTTAAAACAAGTTACGAATAGTATTTTGTGCTTTTACTTTATACTTCTTGATATTTTTTGATACAACGCCATGCTCAAACAAGCAGACGGTTCACCTAATGGAAAGTAACGCCTATTGAAGTATTGACACGACAATACTCCTTGGTTTAATTCTTCCCTTTCGTCCGGAAAGGCAAAGAGCTTTAGCCCATACAGTACAAGTCTTCCGTGTTATATTTTTATTCTTTGTTAATTGATTCTACAGTAACATGCTAGTAATGTTACTGTAGGCTTTATTGAGTTACTTGGGAGATGACGAAAAAACCTGCTGATACACAGTAAAAGACAATAAAATAAAAAAAATCATCCATCACCGCCAAGAAACTCCACGACAATGCCCTTTTTTTTCATTGATTTACCAAAAACTTCAGCCCTAAGAAATAAAAAGTTACAGGAAAAATAAGCTTGGCTTATGCCAATAAAGGTTTTTCATGATATAAAAAATTAAATTAATGTATGATATAAACCTTATCTTAATTCAGTATAATTAGTTACGGCCTCTGTGGAGCAACAGAAAACTGGCTGCGACACAAGAGTTTCCAGATTCGAGTCCCGATTTGAGCAGGGATATGATGAAGAGTATTTTCTCTGGGATGATTGATATTTAAATCAATTAGTTTATAAATTATATCAAATGTATGTAAAAAACTCACATTCATATTCATACACACACATAACTTGATGAAGTAACCAATAATTCTTAGTGGATCTCGTCACGTAATTCCTGTCTAAGCTCACTTTTTTCTCGTAATAACTGACAATTTTCGCGTAACTCTGGCATTAATTATGTACTTGTCCCCTCAAGGCGTGTTTATGTTAAGCATAACATTATGTATGTTATTATAAAAAAGGTCCACCAGCATTAAAAACTTTTCTCACTGGCAACTTTTTCATATTTATTTTTCCGTAGCTATATAATGGAATATGCATGACTTTTTAAATGGTTTTTTTAACTTGACCGGTTTGTTGGAGTTAAATTTAGTGATTGAAATGTTACTCCCTTCGTGTTGACAGATCAACCTGATTTTTGGCGCCCACCTTTAGTTTTGATGACAATACAATATAATAAATTCAGTATCATTGTATGTTCAAGATGGCCGCCGCTACAAAATGGCGGAATACATGTTTTTTTACAACCCCCTCAATACAGATATCAAATGAAAGAGCTTGACTAGAAGAATATAGTTCACCATGAAAAAAAATGCAATATGGCCGCCAAAAAACAAAAAAAGGGAGAATGACGTTAATTTCAATAAAACTATTAATTTATTCATTTATTTGTTATAATTCGATACCATATATACAAAAATCCGTTAGATTTTCTCAAATAATCTGACTTTTTAACTAAGTTATAAAGCTTCAAAGTCATTGGTTAAAGTTCAGTAATTATTAAGTTTACAGAGCTGTCCGCGTAAAGCACTAGTTATGTGCAGAAGCCTTCCTACCTTACTGATGTATGTGGATTGTTATAAAAATACATTACACCCAGCAACCTGGTATTATTCAGCACCCCAAAGTCTTCCATAGTCACCCCTACAATATATTATTGAAAACAGCTGTAAATTTACTAGAAAAACCTGTACCTCAAATCGGTACACACGGCCCTGCATGAATCTACATAAGACCTAACCTACCTGTAACGTTCTTAAGCTATACAGCATAAGGATTTATATTGATTGCACTTGTTTTGTATGGTCTTCTGTAGGTACCGCTAAATGAAGCCGGTGACAAGAAACTGCACTGACTTAAGCATTCCCCAAAACAATCTTATATGTAAATGGATTTTAATGAATTTTCACAACTTTATAGCTTATACATCAGAATAACATATGGGCTGCAATTTATAAAGATATTTTGTGAATTGTCCGAAATCTTATATAAAATTCTCGTTTCACAATGTTCGTTCCCGTAATCGGCCAACATCTATTTTTCATACCCTTTAGTGATAAGGGTTGTCCACCCTTAACATTTTTTCTTAAAAATTATTAATATGGCAAAACAACGTTTGCCGGGTCAGCTAGTATAACGATAAAAGTCAAGAATTTAAAAATCCTATACTTTATAACCATTTTCGACTTTACGAGGACGAAGTTCCGGGCGAAAGCAAGTTATTTATACTTGTACAATATCAACAGATTGTCAGCTGTTTGTGTTGAAGAATCCAGTATGACGGCATTTCAGCTGATTCATAATCAAGATATTTTATTGTTTGCCTTAATAATAATAGATGATTTATTCGCCATTTCAGTTGTTTTAACTATGCTATTGAAGTTTTAGAACAGTAATTATAATTTATGGAAGGAACTAGACGACCTGCCTCAACATTGCTCGAGGAAATACTTTTCAACCATAATTTACCTTCGTAACACGAATCTGTCGCCACTATCCGGGCACAGTGAGGAAAATGGCAGCTACAACGGCAACCCGAGACTTGAAATTTTCGGGTTGTGTCGGTCGGTAAAGATAAAGATAAATTTATTTGTAACACATGAGTAGAATTAAATACAGATGATAAGTTTAAAAAATAAATAGGTACTTCATGTCTGCCTAACGGCGTACAAATATTAATACTTAAAGTAAATTCATGCGAAAAAGGTGGAAAAAAAGAACGTAAATTTTGTAAACTAGATTATAAATGTTTAAATCTTGTAACCTAATCTTAATTTCATTTTACAATATTACGAAAAACAAATCAACAACAGTCTTAATAACAATGTAATGTATAAAAATAAAAATAAATGAAACTAAAAGCATTAACATTACAATTTATTACATAGAAATTCATTAATTTATTAATGTGAAAAACTGAGCTACCACGTCCCCCAACAAACACAGCAAAACAAATAATAATTAATTAAATTATTACTACGAATCAGTTGACTTTATAAAATAAGGTTTTATTCTTTAAAATGCCTATATACTTGTATAATAATATACACTGATTCCGTGTATTCAAAAGAGCTAAAATCTATCAAACATAGTAACATTATTATCAGTTACCCCGGTGGCGCAGTGGTGTAAACAGCCGACTGCTACGCTAGAGGTTCCGGGTTCGAATCCCGGCGGGGGCGGGACTTTGTGTTATTTGCAGGACGCATTGTTTCGCTTACCGGTCTTGGATGTTGTATTCTTATTTATTTAGTATATACCATATCGTTGCTTAGCACCTGCGATACAAGTTCTTACGATACTTAGTGCAGGGCTGAGTCAATGTGTGTGTCGTGATGTGGTTATTTATTTACTTATTTATTAGTTATTACTTGAATCGGTTAGATAAAAATCGTAATACAATAGTCTTAACTTGAAATAGTAGTTAATACGTCAAACTTTACATAACACAGTACTTGAACTGAATCCATAAAATGCAAATGTTAGAAATAGACTAGACCTCAAGGTCGTATATGGATAGAACATCTAGCGATCCATATCTTTGACGTCACTGGTTGACGATTTTGACGATATCTCAGGGAGCTTACTACTAATAAATATAAACTGACTTAATTAATCTCTCGAGAGGGGTATTCAGTGGTGTTAAACACCGTATTTTGCATGTTTATGTAGAGTCCCAGTGTTACAGGTTGCGAATCTGTCACCACAATCCGAGCACAATAATGAACAGGGCAACTACAACTTACGCCAACCCCAGACTGGATCCCTCGACCTGTCGGGTTGGGTCGGCCAACCAAGGCACGTAACAAACTGAGCTACCACGTATTCACATCAACGGAGGAACACACAAACATACATAGACTAATGAAATAACCCACCATCAAGGAAAATAGGGGATAATAGACGACCAAAGGAGGCGGGTCAAATAGTTCGATATCAATATTCAACTTGTTTGCATGTCAGGGTTTTGACCTCAAAAAATAGAAGAAAACAAATATTAAAATTCATTCACAAATCTATTATAAAACAATGACCTTTAAATTTATTAAAATCGAACAGTACGTAAGGCATCGTTCGCAAGAATGACTTTTCGACGCTCGTTACAAAACGTTCAAATGGAACAAATTGATACCCATTTATTTGTATACATTTTTTTGACGAACTCCGTGGCGCAGTGGTGTAAACAGCCGATTACTACAATAGAGATTTCGGGTTCGAATCCTGGCGCGGGCGGGACTTGTTATTTGCAAGATGCATTGTTTCGCTTACCGGTCTTGGATGTTGTATTCTTATTTATTTAGTATATACCATATCGTTGCTTAGCACCTGCGATACAAGTTCTTACGATACTCAGTGCAGGACTGAGTCAATGTGTGTATCGTGATTTGGTTATTATTATTTGTATATACCAGAGCTTAAAAAACGCGGCGCTTTTTAACTGTTGGATTTCTGACGTTGTGCATTGGACTTCTGGATTGAAATCTCATTCGTAACAAAACTTTTTCAACGTCGCGTTTTAATTCGCGTTTAAAACCGTTCTTGCGTATGGTGACTTAGATTTATTAAAATCGATAATTACGATCTATTTTGCTTACAAAACACTTTTGGCACAAGTTTGTAGTCAAGTTTATTAGCATAATCCAAAGATTTAATATCTGTTTTACGATAAGAGAAAATTCATAAACATTTAAGTAGTTGGTATATTTCATTCGATATTATTTAATAAAAACTTAATTCAAAAACTTTTTATTTGTTTATTAAAATGTATTCCTCGAAAAAAGCAACTTGGAACTTTCTAAAAGGCATGTTCATTAAATAATCAGGCAGGTAAGCCAGGGCAAATGCTTGTTTTTTTTCGGGGCCACTCTGTCCCACCACTGCAACTCCTGTTCACCAGGATCAACAGTGGCGTCCTTTGATCGAATAATCAACGAATAATGCAGCTGTGCTATGACGCACAGGCTGTGCCCGGACAGCCTAACGTCTGTCTTGGGACCCGCAACGAACTTAATCAGAAGAAAAATGCTTGTATTGCAATAAAACATGATTGCTCACAGAAAAACAAACATATGCACAATAAATTCACACAAACGTACATACAATGAAAGTCATCTAACACATAGCATAGTTTCGCTTCGATCTAGAATAAAAGACGGAAGTTTATTGTACAATATCTGAGCGAAGCCGCGGGTCAAGGCTAGTGTCACCGGCGTGTCGACATCGACTCTTGGCGAATGACAGTTACTTGACAGTTACGGCATAAGCGATAGCGATTTTCGAGTTTTTCTAGTTCACGTGGCATAGGGTGAGATGACGTCCAAATCAGTGGCGGTACTGTCATAGAAGCCCAAAAACCTTGCCCTATCAAACTAAAATAATTTCGCGCTGTTATTCATTCATTCAAACGACTTTTTTATATCCAACGAAATTGTGTTTTTGCTGACATGTTCGCAAACTTCTGAGTGTTTTGCTGAGCTCGTCCACGCCAGCAAGTCCACAACGGAAGTATGAAGTATATCTCTCGGCTTGCCCTGTAAAACTCTAGCACGCCACTGACCAAAATCAAAAAAAAACATGATCCCATAAAGATTATATTATTTAAACACTTGCTGTCTCTTTCAGCTAGCAACTGAAGTTACAAAATGTGGATTTTATATAATTACTGAATAGGCTTTAATTTTTTAAATTGTTTGTATACTAGTAAATAGAAAAATAAACTCTGTTCAGAGATTTAAATAGGTAGGCCTGAGATGTGTCAAAATAGTACTTGTGTGTGTTGCTAAGATTCGCTGACTTGAAATTTAATTCGATCTTTTTTACATCATACTCCTTTAAACTTATAGCTTATTCCTACATAAACATTGGAAATCCTCAAAGATACTGCTGTAAAAGTTAAATCTAAGTAATCTACAAGCTACATCTTTAAGAGTTGTGTTTTACAAATTGTTAGTTGTAATAGAAAATATTGTATTTGAATATTGAAAAAAGCAACTACGGAGGTTTCTTGCCGGATTCATCCCCTTAGAAACAGCATTCCGAACCGGTGGTAGTAAAAAAATGACGATTTGAAAGTGCTTATTTCATGTTTATTCTAATAAAACATTTTGACTTTGACTTTATCTCTTAAGTCTTACACCGCATTCGATAATTTCTTGCGCAATCTATGACTAAGGTAAATTGTTCCTACCATTCCTTAGGTAAAGATTTTATCATTTAATTACACTGAGATTAGAAGAGTGTTGACCTGGTGGTTATATAATTACAATTCTATTAAGCTAGTTTTGCCAATAAAAAAACTTAGGCTAGTACTTATAGAAAGTTAAGTACATTCTATAAGTACTCGCCTATGTTTTTTTAACTTAACTTGAATTCTGAATAACATGGTGAGTAGTGTAATGTGCATTTTAAAGCCATATAAGGCTTTTTGTAAATCAAAAAACATAGTTTTGATGTATGCATAATCATAAATAACTCGTTAATGAGGTCTTCATTATAAACCTCTATAATCAATCGTCAACATCCTATAAGCGTTAGGTGCTTGCAACACCACATCCATCACATTCAATGCCAACATCCCAACCCTTCACGATCAAAACGATCACGAGCCAAAAGACGTCCACAAATATTTGCTTTTAGATTATATATCTCAAAAGACCTCTGTGGCGCAGTGGTGTAAACAGCCAACTGCTACGCTAGAGGTTCTGGGTTCGAATCACCCGAGGCCAGATCATTGTGTTATTTGCAAGACGCATTGTTTCGCTTACCGGTCTTGGATGTAGTATTCTTATGTAATTAGTATACACCATATCGTTGCTTAGCACCTGCGATACAAGTTCTTACGATACTTACTGCAGGGCTGAGTCAATGTGTGTGTCGTGATGTGGTAAATAAATCTTTAATTAAGCAACCTAAGTTTCGCATACACACTTGTCACTGGCCTATTGTAGTCATTACTTAAAAATCCCAGCGGAATTACATACAAGGGAAATTAGATCAAAAAAAACCGGTTTTGAAACCGCATAATTATTTTAACAGTGAGAAACTTACAGTATATCAGATTTCACTGGTCCGTTTGAACATTAGATATTGAACCATATAAGAAAGGGGTAAGAGTTAAAATTGTTCGTGACAAAAAAAAACGTTTTCCATTTCTGTCGCGCCGTTTTTCATTTAGAAACAATTGTTTGGAAAGTGGTTGTTTTCTTTGGCCTGAATTAGGATGAATGTGAACGCGGAAGCTGTGCGAGATGAGCTCTTACTCATCTCTCTTATATACAAAAAAAAACTCATTTATCTATGTATTTATTTGCTGGAACTTAATGTTATTTGCGAGGCGCATTGTTTCGCTTACCGGTCGTGGATTTCATCTCCGAGTCGACGAAAAAGTATAGGCCGAATGTTCGTGTTTTTCCTACTTAAGATTGGATCAGTCTGGCTCGCAGATCCATTAATCAAATTTTGTTTAACATATGCTGCATCAAAAACCTGACTCCGAAGACACCGACACCGTTATCGTTGATTTTATGTTCGGTCGGTTTATCGGTCGACCTGAAGTTTCGATGGCGGCATTTCAGAGTAGGACCCCTGCATATATAGTGTATACCATATCGCTGCTTAGTCCCTGCGATACTAGATTGCATGTTAGTGCAAGGCTGAGTCAATGTGCGTGTTGTGATGTATTATATGGACCGCTTGATAATGTACTGATTGCAAATGGAAAATATCACTAATTTCAAAGCCAAACTTTAGTTGTCCTTAGTTTTGGATGCTTGCAACATCAGAAGTGTCATGGAACGTTGTACGCAATTTTATACTTGTTTGTTTTTAGAACGTCAACAGCACTGAGTACTATATATAAAATATCTAAACATAGCACGCCTACAGAAAAATAGTAGATAGAAATATAATTTTGTCTTTATGTTTGTTATGGATTTTTCTTGCATCCACTTCGGATGATTATTTGAATTAGAAAATTTTAAAAATAACCTCTAATATTTCTCCTTCATACAACATCATCTTACTTCATACAAAGCTGACGAACATAAATAAAAATGTCCATGCTAATCCAAGCATTAGTCATATGACAATGTATGACAGTTATACCTGTCATATTGAATGGAACTGGGTCGAGGGGCGCACGCGACGGCATTTGCTTAATTTTTATGAACGTTTGTAAGTAATGTTGGTGGGTTGGCAACACTATTAACTGGCATTGCCAACGCGTAAAGCCATCGTTGAGCCATAAGGGGTGTTTTAGATTCCTTCCTCTACAAAGATAGAAAAGGTTTAATTTAATTTTTATCTTGCCACGCTTTATAAGGACTATGGAATCATCTTAATGATTTTTTATAGAGGCGCAACTATTAATAAGCGCTAGCTTTTTCTCAAGACTTAATTTTATTATTTTCGTTTATTTTTAATTAAGCCCTTTGACCATCCTAAAGATTTTTAAATTTCTTGTAACATTATCTATTACATAATAAAGTCAGTTGCGTAACCATATACCGAACAGTTTTTTTATTTACATAGAATTAGGGACTTTTCATGGTGTCTATACCTTTTTTTAATTAAAGTCAGGCAAGCATTTAACCCCAATCCCCCATGTTAAGCGGTGAAGGCTAAGGTGGGACATGCTTACCCAGACCTTCTATGCCCCACCACTGCAACTCCTGTCCACTAGAATCAATCATTTTAAAATAAATAATTGTACAGTTCATACTGGATCCGGACCGGATAGATTGTATATACACATATACATAAGAGAAACACATTTCGTATAGAAAAGTATGAAGGTAAAGTGACTTTTAATGTATAAACGTGTTTGACAAATGAAACAAAGACAATATAAACGCTACTTGAATTCAAAATCAAAGGTTTGACCAAAAAAAAGGTTAATTTAAATTTTTCAAAACACGTTCCAGTATCTTTATACATAAAGTCAATATGTACTCGACAAAAGTAGTTTGTACATAATAATTGTTGAAAGTTTATATTAAACTAGCGTTAGCACGTGTAGAGTTATTGTTTACAACGTGTACTCTGAAAGTCTCCTTTTCTAAATAGCAAAATAATATTTATATGTAATAATTATTTTGCCCGGTTAGTGGCGACAGTTTCGCAACCTGTCACACTGGGACTCAACATAGACATGCGAAATGCGGTGTGTAACACCCCTGCCTACCCCTCTCGAGGGATTAATTACAACGTGAGTGTAATAATTATTTTATTAATGAGTAGTTTCGATTATTACTTCTTATCCTACGTACAAATCATTATTTAATTTTTCGCGATAAGTGGTCAAATTAAAAAAAAAGAATTGCGAGCAAAAAAAAACTACCTCCCAAATTTTTCATTACATCACCATAGAGCAATCTCCGAAGGGACTTTTAACTCACTCCAACAATTTTCTGTCTCTGTTTATTATTTTAACATTCAAATTATAAATTATAATCAACTGAAGAAATCCCACACTGCAAAATACACTTCCAAAGAAATCAATGCTTACGACATTAATACCAAAACCAAAAAAGGCAAGAAAGTTAAAAACATCTTACAAGGAAACTAAAACAAATAAACAACAGGATTTAATACCTATAAACTTTTACTTTTACCAAAACACCTGGAATTCGCTTATTTCCGTGACGTGTCAAAAAAGCATCTGCGTAAACCCTGCAAAAGGTTATCGACACCTGACTCATAGGGAAATCAACCTTATTCCGTAAGTATTAAGGTCCATTCAAACTGAAATGGTAAGTTTGACAGTATCAGGGTCGAAAGCGGACAATGTCACATGACGCGAAGTCAGATTTTTGAAAACTTTGGAAATTGGACTTTCGTCGTCAAAGTCTAAGGTCGAATTTCCTTTGAAAGAGTTGTGGTAGTAAAATAAAATTTTAGTACTGCGAGTAAAATAGTAGATAAAATCAATTTCACCACACATGTATAGGAAATCGATTTGGGAATTTGGAATTCCATTTGTGGATTTCGTGTGGGCGTAACTTTAATAATAAATAATAGTCACAATGACAATAATAACAATAAAATCAAATCATGATTTCAGAGCTTGAAATAATAAAAATAATGGCTAAATAATAATAATTAAAAAAAGGTTTAATCTAAAAAATATAATACTGTTATTAATAATAATAGTAACTATGGTTAAAGTAACAATAAAATCACGTAATGATTTCAGAAATTAAAAGAAAAAAAATAATGATTTGAAAACCACAACAAAATAAATTTATTAAAAAAAAAAAGTTTATTAAAAAATATAACATTAATAATAAAAAACGAAATCAAAACAAAAATTCCAGGTCTTTACAAAAATAGTAACAATGAACTCTAAACCTAATAAAAATATTATTGAAAAAAAATGTTTCTTTAAGCCTTTGTCCCTTTAAGAGTGCCTTAATTTGTCATCATCAAAAACCTATGTAGCTTTAAAAAAGGGCATAAAGAACACTGACAAGATGACTAATATCCCTTGATGATGAAAAAACCGGTCAAGAGCGAGCACTGCAATTAGTTTTGTATTAAAAATTAAATAAAATCTTACATTTTCATGAAACAATGAAGTTTTTCCTATCCCTTGTATTAAAAAATATTGTTTAAAATAAATTAATTATCCATTCTATTGTATTAATTAGGGAATACTTTAAACGTATCTGTGAAATGGTTTTCCGTTAAAACAGAACCCTAAACCTTAATCCATTTGTTGCATACGAACCATGAGTCACTGAGAAGTAAATAATCCAATAAGATGTAAAGCATATAACGTAGCTATGTGGGAAAGGGACAGTGCGATACAAAAATTTCCTGTCTCTTTCATTTGAGGTCCATATATTTGAATATGTATATAACTGTGTAGGTGTTTAACTCAATGAAAGTGTAAATAGTTATTCTATGTCATTAAGAATGTTTGACTAAGGAAGTGTTAGCTTTGTCAAGCGTATACATGCATCTTGTATCAGTGTGTGTAACCAATAGTTTGCTCAGTAACGAGATTACGCACACTAGAACGGTATGCATATACGCGTCAAAACACAACCATAGACGAACCGTCTTCGTGGGATAGAATATCTATATGTTTAGTATAAGTTGTAAGGAAATCTGTGTAGGCGTTTTAGTTCAACGAAAGTTTAGACTATTGAATGTAAATTCACATTGGAATGATAAATAAGGCTTAAAGTTGAGATCGATGAGGATCTATTGATTTTATCGATCTTTGTTAAAACTATCCATTGTGTTCAGATGTTTATCTGTGTTTACAATGTATTGGAGTTGAAATTGTTATTGCAGTTAGATTAACTTGATCGTATCGATTTTTTAACCTCAAAATGTTGCTGTCAAAATTTTACAGGTAATATTTTATCGTATTTAAAATAAAATAAAATAATTATACATATAATTCAAATTCAAAATGTTTTTTTTATTTAAATAGACTTAAAATAAGTGCTTTCAAATAGTCATTTTTTTTATCTACCACCGGCTCGGAGTGCCATCTACGGCGGAGAAGCCGGCGAGAAACCTCCGTTGTTGCTTTTTTCAAAAATTTACAATAGTTTTTTATTACAATTTGGAACATTTAAGTTTTCATAACACATATGTAGCTAATGAATATTATTGAGGACGTGGTAGCTCAGTTTGTTACGTACCTTAGTTAAATTTCCTACCCGACCCGATTTGGCGGGGGTTCGAGTTTCGGGCGGTGTGGAACAAATCTGCTTACCCCTCTCGAGGGATTAATTACGGCGCGAGTTTATTAAAGTCCACCAGTCTTATGTATTTTCAAAATTACTAAACCGATTTAAAAACAAAAAAAAAAACTCGAAACTCTGTTCGATTTTCAGGGAATATAAAGACTTAATTTTGTCAGAAAAAAAAATGTGTCTTAAAAACCGTGAATATAAGACACTGATACATTATTAAAAACCCTACTGGTAATTTTAAATAAAAACAGAAATATAAATACACAAAGAATACAGTCATACTTCAGTATAACCTAAGGCGTATACACATTAGCGGAAGATGGGTATTTTAATTCATCACTCCGCAGCAGTATATCACTTTAAGTCACTGTCAGGGATAGGCGACTGAGCCTAAGGGTACGGCTGTCTGAAAGCGGGAATGAAAAGCGTATTATAAAAATAAGAGCAAGTATAAACCTACTTCAAATGGGAGCATCAACAGTTTTTGTGATTTGAAATTTAAAAAAAAAACTTATCAGATTTTATAAAATAAAATATTTCTTTTAAAAACCAAAAAGTAACTGACATAATGGCTGCAGTAGTTGAAAACTGTGTCTGACTGACTGTGAAAAAAAAAACTATATACTTTATATTACTTTATTTAACTATAATGTGTAGTAGTGTATTTAAAATAGATAAAGCAAACAAATACTCTAAAAACCACCTTCTTACTTTAATTCCAGCAAAGTTTTTTTTTTTCAAACGAACCCTAGAACTAACAAACCCTAGAATTCGTCTTTGTATTTTTTTTTTACAACATATGATAAAAGAAGCAACCGGCGACTGTTACAACCGGATATAGCAAATACGACTTCCAATGATTGTGTCCCGTATCGGCAATAAAAAAGAGGCTTGTATCTACCACAAGCCACGCGTTAGCGCTGCGCAAACGTCACATATTTCATCGTACGTATACTCAAAACCTTTTTTTTTTCAGGTAACGACCGCTTCCACTCGCACCACGCCTCACTCTCGACGTTCACATGGCCGCATGCGTAAACTTAGTATAATGTTTGCAATTTGCATCGCAAGGATTACGGACTTAGTCTTAACAGATACAGGGTGTTCTAAATAATTAAAAAAATATATATGTAAAAATTGATTCTAAATTGGAATTAAGTGAGCGAGTAGCGAATACACAATATTTAAAAAAACAACAATTGAGGTGATAGCAAAAATTAAAAAAAACCGTAAATATCGTAAGAACTTGTATCGCAGGCACTAAGAAACGATATTGTAGAAACTACATAGATAAGAATACTACATCCAAGACCAGTAAGCGTACAGTGCGTCTTCATAGTATGAGATATGACAAATCTCAACTTGTAGACTGTAGGGTTACAATATTCTTGCAGGTATACAAGCGTACAGCATCAATGTCTGCAAGCGCTTAGAACATGAAATGCATTACGGAGACGTTGCTTACGAACCTAATCCAATCCCTCCCGAAAGTTCTTTCTCAAGTTCTCTCTTCCCCTTCGAACAGGTTATTGACGAACTTTGAGGAGTTCTTCAGTATATTGAGATATTAACTATAACAATAAGCACATCACGACACATTCATTGACTAAGTCCAGCAGTAAGTTTAAAGGATCTTGTAACGCAGGCGCTAAGCAACGATAAGGTATTAACTACATAGATAAGAATACGACATCCAAGTCCGGTATGCAAAACAATGAGTCTTACAAATAAGACAAAGTTCCGCCCCCGCTGGGAACACGGAACCTCTAGCATAGCAGTCAACTGTTTACACCACTGCGTTACCGAAATCTTAAAAAATGGGTGTTAATTAAATTTAGTTTATCATTATACTCAGAATACAAGCCTGTCGCTAAGATTGGGACGAAGAAAATTTGTAAGCATGGCCCCACATGTTTTATTAAAGACTCAAACAGCCTGTATATCTAGTCTGTTCCATCCCTAATGGTACAGGTTATGAGCTAATTCGTTATGTACACCTGATCCACCTCATGAAGGCATTTACTTAATATACCTTAGCATATATTTACTGGAAATTTTCTTTACATTTCGTAGCTTTTATACTAAGGTCTTATTTTTTATGTTGGCTAGTCCTGCTCTCGTGATGGCAAGCGGTTACCGTAGACTATGAACGTTTGCTATACCAACAAACAAGCGTTGCTGACCCTGGCAAACCGATAAAAGAATGTGACTCCATCTAGGTTTTATATAAACAGTCAGTAGTCAAGATTGATAAATCAATTACTGTAGATATACTTACTTTCAACCATTATTTATATCGTCATGGTTTTACCTAAACATGACATAAACTCACGCCGTAATCCCGAGAGGGGTTGGCAGAAGTGTTACACACCGAATTTCGCATGTTTACGTTGAGTCCCAGTGTGATAGGTTAAAAATCTGTCGACACTATTTAGGCACAATGAACATGGCAGCTACAATGTACGGCAACCGGAGACTCGAACCCTCGACTTGACGGATCGGGTCGGTCGGTTAACCGAAGCACGTAACAAACTGAGCTACCACGTCAAGTTTTTAGAACGATATTTTTATATCCAGTAACACACTACGCTGTTTTTATACAATGCATACCGTACTGTTTATTTTAAAAGTAATACTTTAAGTCACAGTATTTAATATTATTGTTGTTGTAAAAATACAAATATTACATTCAGTGGCGTGCCTAGAGTTTAAAAATAGGGCAAGCTGAGAGATACGTTATTATAGTTTTTATAATTCATTTCGATAAATGTCTTATTGCCTCGTTACTCTTAAATCTACACTTCATACTTTTGAACCATGCTATGCAAAGCATATTGTCATTTGATTTGAACAGTAATGAATGAACGAGAGCGCGAACTTACCTTGGTTCGATAGGGCAAGCCGGGCTTTTGGGCTTGTATGACAGTACCGCCGCTGATTACATTTCTTTTACTTTGGTAAACTTAAAAAACAAAAAATAATAGTTTCATTAAATTCCAGAATTTTCGAAAATTCTCCCCTCCGTGTGCCATAGTAAAATAAAACAGTGCGACGGTCAATGCGATCAACCATTTAAATAGAAGTGGGTTCAAATTCCAGCTGTAATTACAGGGTGCCGGGGAATCAACGATTGATTGCGTATATTAATTAAAACTGTTTGTTTGTCTGTTTGAAATAGGAATTAAGATGCGAAAGAGCAGGAACATTAGTACGAAAGCCTAGTAAATGTGTTTTGAGCCTGTTCAGTTGCCTAGCAACTAATTGTACTTTCTGCTGAAGATGATTTGTATTTATTGTAGCTAAGCCGTTTTCAGAGGCGTATTTTTTCTTTGGTTAGTGAATGGGTTAAATAAAAAAAGGGAAAATTACAAAATTGATCGATTAATATCCACGAAAAATGATAACTAAATTAAAATAAATGTTCTGTCTTCACTATGAGATGTTTGCAAATCAGCATTTTTACTATTTTTGTATTGATATATAATGTGCTGGTACATGCTACCTACGTTTTTTCTGCCTAAAAAAATTCCTTCCAAAAAAATTTTTTTTAAACAGTTTACGGTTCAATATAAATTAAACATTTTCAAAATATTTTTAAAAGGTTCATAAGATTTTTACCATTTAATTTAAGTGCCTCCGGCATGGAAAACACCTAATTGTTTATCACAGCATCCCGAGCGTCTTATCATGTTTAATCTTACTGTTATTGCCAATTACATCGCATTCGAAACACCTTTTCTCCGGAGAACAATTTTTAAAAATTTCACGCATCCTCCACACTCCACCACCCGTAAAATTACGATATCGTTTTAATAAGATTAACAAAAAAACGGTCAAGTGCGAGTCGGGCTCGAATACGACGGGTACCGTACCAATGTACACACGGTCATTGATCAACCTTACCTGATTGGACTTTGTAACTTTAATTTGTACAGCATAGGGATTGATATCGCTATTGTGATGTGAAGCCGTCTGTACGATTACATACATAAAATTTTAATATAGCGATCGGACAAACAACGCCAAAAAACATTTTTTATAATTTGTTCTTAAAGCTGCACATTTAATGCACATTATGCGAAAATTTCACCTGTCTACTTAATACGGTTCATTAGTGATACCCACTGATGGACGGACAGTCAACGGAGGCTTAGTAATATGCTCCGCACATTTGGGATCTAAAAATTCCTCACAGAATTCTCAAATTGCCAACGGCTGATTTGCATACCGTCGCCTGATTGGTTCTCGGAAAAAATAACGGAAAAACATCAAACTAAAATTTCTGTATAATAATAATGCGAATTGCTTATCAGCTAGCGCCAATCGTGGCTTTTGAAGTGAATATTATAATTCCAGTTGCGTACCAATAGATGGCGGTTTCAATGCATGCACGCGCATCTTAATGCCATAACTATTGTTGTATGGTCTGCCTTGAATTTTAATTAGGTGATAGTCGAAAGAAAGGGCCCGAGATGTGTCATAGTCATAGGATATGAGTACGCAATTCCTGTGAAGTGAATCAGGAATAAATATGCATGCTCTGTAATTTGCATTATTATGGACGATACCTAACTGCTAAGAACTGTAGTAAATAATAGGGCCGCTATGTTTTGTCTATGTTTAAAGTCAGTACGTAATGTTATTTCAGACATTTAAAACGAATTTTTTTCATTAATGTTTTCAATTATTACTTTAAAAGATTTTAAATTTAATGTAACTAAATTATAATTTATCTTGCATTCAATCGTACTGTGCCCAATAATTTATTTGATAAGAAATTCAACAAGTAAATTTAATTCTCGCTTCAAACAGACTAAAGGTGCTAACACACAGGCCCTTTACCGTCCGAAGAGGTTCTAAACAAATCTTACACTTTTGTTAACAATGTTTGTGGTGCGTCAAACTTAGCACTTTTACGTTGTGTTACATAATCAAGTGTTGGAAATAAGTAACCTGTGTTTGTCTTTCTCTCATTCTCTTTTTCTTTTTATATTTCACTTGTGGATCCGTGAATACTAAAATGGATGGATGGAAATTTGACGGGTTTTATTCAACGTCTGATTAAACAAGCGTTGCCAATATAGAGGTAAAAATGTCCTAGCTCTCGTACCAGTAATTGCAGCGGTTTCTTCAATCCTTGAAACCAACAGCGAACTGTTTCCAACCAGGTACCAACCCAGACGATCTCGCACGTAGATGTACCACCTATAAAATTCTTTCATCCTTCCTTCCATGGTGCAGCTATTTTAATAGCTGGAGATTCTTTTTCAAATGTGGAGTCGTCGTACGGTTCCAGGCCATGCGATTTGGCTGAGTAAAGCAAAATGTGTATTTAGATAGCTTTACATATTGCTACTCGATTTCATGTGTTGATAAAACAAGATGCACGTGAAAAGGGTAGTTAAAATGATGAAGCTGAAAGGTGTAGGTGCAGAAATCTTTGTGTCTATGAACTAGCTTTTGTTGTGCTATTGCGTGATTGGATAACAACCATTTATTGTTAGTATTATGTATTTATCGTCACTTCGACTACGTATACTACAAGTACATGGTTAACAAAAATAATAAATAATGTTACTGAAACAATTAGTGAGATTCTTTTATATTGGCTGCTGAGAAGACCTGTGTATTTTATAAAATGGAGTATTCATTCAATTCACCTTTTTAAGATTTTGAAAAATACCCTTCCAACAAACAACTCATTATGTTTTTAATGAGATCAACCAAAGTAATTTTTACTTACGATTGCTGGTTAAAACCTTTTTTTTATAGAAAAAGCTTTGGTTTAAATAAATGCCTAGGAATTTTGAAAGATCAAAGGACGTTCAACTGAAAATCTCATACTACTATGGCGAAAATTAAGCGAAATTGCCCTTTATGTCAACGTCGTAAAGTCCTGGACTGATGGACGTAGCTTTGTGACTATAAACTATGTCTGCCCACGTATGTAAGGGGTATCACTCACAGATTTATAGCTCAGACTTGACGCTTCCTCCCGAGACTGAATTCCTATCTATTGAATACAGAGGGCGAAGAATTCGAACTTTATTGGTTGTCTGTGTAAATAAAAATCAATTGCTTCTTGATCAGAGCACTTATAGGGAATGGTTAGACTGATTAATTTAAATCATTGAATAATATTTTTCTTCGGTTTTATCGTAATTCGATATTTTACGGATTTTTTTAAGTTACTAAGTTTTGTTGGATTTTTTTCATAACTGCCGATCTTATTAAGGGAACTTTAGTTTAATTTTAAATCTCTAACTTATTTATTTAATACTGTAATTAAAGCAAATTTCAACTTTTTGCCAAACATTTCAATACCCATTGATAACTTTACTCTTTTATTTCTAGACAAAATTCTGCCAAAAAAAAAACTTTTTTTTATTCTAAATTAAAGCTTAGAAGTGGCAACCCTGTGCCGGCGCACTGTCCTCACGTATACTGCTACTTGTTATACGTCGATCCATCCGATAGTCTTCCAATAAGGTGATTAATATGTGTGACTCGCGACGGACGTCCGCGCAGTGTGCGATGCCCTTTACAGGCAGTACAGCTGGCAAGTCAATACACCCTTATGGGGTCAAGCTCTTATTGGATTTTTAAGTTGGATTATTAATTAATCAATTACTTATTTATACAGAAGTTATATATTACAATAATTATTACAGGGCTAAGACAATGTTTGTGTCATGATGTGGTTATTATTAAAAAGGATACATTATTTACTTAATGTCTTTAATTTGCCACAATTATACCGTAAAACGGTTAGCAGATGTGGGCTATAATATATTTTAAGATATCACACACACATTGGGAAATGCGTTCACAGACGGCCTCTACACATACATGTATTCAATGGCATTTAGTGGCATTCCGTGGTGTTTTTATGGTCAGTTGTCTCCTGACTGTCTACCCCTTAGTATTTTTGGCCTCTTATCCATTTCAATTGCTGTCTCCGCTTTGCTGGGAGGGAAGTCTGAAATCGGTTTCTTACTACCTCCTATTTCTTCTGATTAAGTTCGTTGCGGCTCCCGCGACAGCCGGTAGGGTGTCCGGGCACGGCCTGTGCGTCATTGCATAGCTGCATTATTCGTTGATTATTCGATCAAAGGACGACACTGTTGATCCTGGTGAACAGGAGTTGCAGTGGTGGGACAGAGAGGCGGGTGTGTCCCGATAAATACATGTATTCAGTGGCTATACATAGCAACCATTAGTGAACCGCTTTTTATTATATTATAGCGGAAGCCTGGGAATTCCTTAATATACTATATGTGAAAGTATATTTTGAGTACTGGATTTAATTTTAATTTCTACAAAATTTGTCAAGAACATGAATCGTTTTCTATGAAACTTACCTCGAGCGAAGCTGAGTTGGGTTAAGTTATTAATTCTTTAAACAAATCTAATGACACAAGCCTACTTTTCACGCCGAAAACCTATTCATTTTAACGCCATTTAATTTTAATAATGTAATATATAATAGTAACACACACACACACATTGACTTAGCCCTGCAGTAAGATTAAATAATCTTGCATCGCAGGCATTAAGCAACGATATGGTATAAACTACATTATAAGAATACAACATCCAAGACCTGTAAGCGAAACAATGCGTCTTTCAAATAACACAAAGTACCGCCCCGCTGGGATTCGAACCCGGGACCTCTAGCGTAGCAGTCCGCTGTTTACACCACTGCGCAACCGAGGTCGTCGAATTCAATCGATATTCATACAAAACAACCTTAATTTCTGACATATATTTTGGCATAAACAGCTCAACAATAAATAAATAAATAACCACAACACGACACACACATTGACTCAGCCCTGCACTTAGTATCGTAAGAACTTGTATCGCAGGTTAGCAACGATATGGTATATACTTAATAAATAAGAATGAAACATGTTTAATTTATATTAGCATGAATTTTGCCTTAACTTTCCACATGCATACAATTTCTAAAGCCACTTTCACACTGTACGTGCATATCGCGCGTGCGAAGTAAGAGGTGTTTACACATGTCAGAACTCATGTATCATTAAATTAAAACTATTATTTTAATTCTCTGCTACGCTCTACTGAGAGACTACTCTAAGTGTAGAGTTGTGACTTTATCATATCACAAAATTAAAAAACATAAACTCACGCCGGAATTAACGGTTTATAATTTATTAATAATTAGTCAGAAAGAGAGCTCTAACATGTAACATGACGTCAAAGTGCACTATCACCATAAAACTTCCAGAGAAAAAGTTGTTCTTATGCTGTCATAATAAACACACATCTATATGAGTGTTTTTATTGACGGTTGCATCTCCCTGGGTTATCTTTCAATTCTAATATTGTTGTACTGTTAAAAAATACAATTTTTCTCATTTTTTACGATAAATTGATTGAATAACCTATTTTTTTTTGTAAGACGCATTGTTTCGCTTACAGGTCTTGGAGGTAGTATTCCTATCTGTGTTGTTTATATATCGTTGCTTAGTGAATGCGATACAATATCATATCTTAGTGCTGGGCTGAGTCAATGTGTGTTGTGATGTGATTATTATTTTTCATCCCTATTGGCATGTGGCAAAAAGTGGCCTCGCAACTTGAGAAGAGGTTCAAATTGTAACCCTTAGAGAATACACCTACTGGGAGAGATCCATTATCCAATGTATGGATAGCATTTGTCCAAAAAAAAGGACCATATGTTTAATAATATCAGTAGTCCAATATAATAACTTAATAAATAAAAACAACAGAAACACACACACACAACACAATTCACTCAAAAAGTTGAAAGTGAATTGTGGGCACACTCCATTGTTCACATGATTTTTATTAGGTTTTTAAATGTATTAATTAAGTTATATATTATTTTCCATATAATTGAATAAACAAATAAATATATGTGTATATAATATTGTTGGTATATTTCTCCACCAACTCTCCGTTATACGTTGTTTACTGTTCGCTATGATTTGCATGAAATACTAACACTTTCTAATCAAGCTTATTGACACTGACATACGTACAGGAAGAATTGGCATTTTGAAAGCATTTCTCTGTACTCTTAACTACAAAAGGAAGATAAAATAATATATTGGTACGGTAAAACAGATTGCCTTCACACAGGATTAGGTAAATACATATTTAAATTGACAGGAAACATTTATGAACACGAAGCAAATCGCATTGATCACAAAAATATCTACTCGAACCGGGACTCGAACGTGTAACAAGCAATGAAGGCCGCTGTGCCACGGACGGCGTCAATAAAATAAACAGCTAAATATTTTATAATTTTGTACATAAAAATACGTATATACAAATTAATATTTTTGAGTAAACAGCTTCAATGGTTGTTACGAAAAATCGCAAAGTTTATTTCCATTGAATAGCCAAAAGAAGAGCTTTCCGCGTTGGAAGCGTTAACATTATCAGGCTGTGTACTTAGTAAAAAAACAGAAAGCACCAAGAAAGTGGAATGTGGAGGACGTGGTAGCTCAGTTTGTTACGTGCCTTGGATAACCGAGCGACCCGACCCGACAGTCGAGGGTTCGAGTTGTAGCTGCCATGTTTCTCAATGTGCCCGGATAGTGGCGTCAGATTCGTAACCTGTCACACTGGTACTAAACATGCGAAAAGTTGTGTAGCAAGCACCTCTGCCAACCCCTCTCGAGGGTCTACGGCGTGAGTTTATGTGTGTATGAGTATGTATACCAGGGTTTCACCATCACGATAACCTAGCTATATCGGAAGAAGAAACCACTTGAAAAAGCGGTCTTACCCATAAATGTCGCCAGGATTAGAAACCGATATTCCAGTCTAAGCTATTTTTACAATAATTAATACGATGATGCATCTTATCATATCATATATCATCTTAGCCACCGCTAAGTCGACTTTGACTGACATTTCCTAAGCCACTTAGAAGTGGTATTCAATAAATAGTATCAAGCAATTAATCTCTTCAAAGTTAATAGCATTATAATGTTATTTTATACATGAAGTTATTTTTTTTTATCTCATTTGGTCATCAGAAAACATTTTAAAAACTTTGTGAAAGATCACTCAAATGCTGTATAATTTTTATCCAAATATGTCTAGCCGATGTGTAACACCTCTGCTAACCCCTCTCGGCTTGAGTTTATGGAATATGTTATGTTTAACTGGATTGACTTGGACTAATAAGTGTTAAATTATTTTTTTATTCATAAAATATAGAAAGCTTTGTTTGTAACCTAATCTCTAAAAAAGAAGGCTAGATAATTTGCCTTTTTTTTTTTCTGTGAAGAAATTAACAAATTAAAAAAAAAATAAAAAAAACATTTTTATATACGAAATCCACTGGTGATTCCTAAACAAATGTATTTAATTAGTATCCCAAAAATACTCGTCGCAATCTCATTTCTAACTGGTTTATTAATTTAACACAATATCTGAAAATGTCCATCATTCCATATAAGCAGTTTTCCATATTCACAAGCATGCAAATGTCACATAAAAACACAAAGGTTCCGGTCACCTAAACAATAAACTTGAATTATTCTGCAAACCCTATTTTAAGGTAGTAAAGTAAAAAATACACTTTGATGACCATGAAAGCTTGGAGTAATTTTTTCATTGAAAAATCTACCTTATACCTCTATCTACAGAGTGGGGATTCTTTTGATGTATTTTAATTTGCGTAGGGTCTCCAACGAAGCGAAACGTCTTTATATCTTGTTTTATGCCACATATGAATATTGTCTATTATTATAACTGTCGCAGAGTACGTTAAACTCAATATTACGTTGTTACGCGAAACGACGGCAATAGTAAACTATAGTATTATTAATAACAGTAATAAAATAAAGCATTTCTCATACTTAATGGGACCGCTTGAACTTGAATAACAATAGGTTTTAAAAAAGTATGAAATTGAAGAAAATTGTATTTTTAATCCTACATGACATTTAATACGAATTGAGAACGCCTCTTCTGAATTCAGTAAAAAACAAGTGTTCATTGCACAACCATCTGCCCTAATCGGGATTCAAACCCTGGATACCCATCAAAGAATGCAGGCGAACTCACCTCATTCTACTAGCTGTCATCAAATACATTTAACTCACTTAAATATTTTTTATTTATTAAGGTTTTTATTAATACAGCATTAATTTTTTGTTCACAGATATCATTTGTAGCTCAGAACTAAAGGTATGTTTACAAGTTGTAATCGTGAATAATGTCATTAGAAAAATAAGCCAGCCCAACCTCTGAATGCGCCAGTTCTGCCAAGAATTGATACCGTCTCTCATCCATAAGAAGTATTTTGAAACGATTTCATGGGCAAACAAGCAATCGGTTTACCTGATCGTAAGTGAAACACGATGATGCCCCCGATGTCGGGAAACACCAGGAGCACCCCATTAGAGTTGCCCATGAAGAGGTAAAGATGTTATCCCTCTTCCTATCATCTGGGTTGGTATCATCCTCCTTTCTATTTATGACGTGAAGCAGTTCGCTGTTATCAGTCCGAAGGATTGGAGAGCCAGTGTATATAGTAATTACCAACACGAGGGATCTAGCACCTTTACCTCTAAATTGGCAATGCATTTGCGGTGCTCTTGGCGTCGTCATGTCATTAGGCGGTATCACTTGCCGTTAGATGGACCGTCTCCTTGTTTACTCATGATATTATATAAAACATACACAAAAAAAAATGGAAATAATTTATCAATACATTACATCTGCTGTGAAATTGAACAACAAAATTAAAAAGTTTTACTAAAAGCTGAAATTATTATTATCTAAGATATAACAATAGCATTAAAACAAATAAATAAAGGATAGCTATCTATCATTAATCTCTAATCCTTATTGAAAACTGCCTCGAGTGATTCCTCCAATAATTAATTACACTATGAGTTATGTCGTTTCGCGTCGTTGTGTTTCATATTTTATTATTAAACATAAAGTGTGCATGTAATCTTTAATGAACCTTCCTAGAAATTGATCATTAAAACAAACCCTTAGGGATATGTTATAATTTGAGCAAACGTTCTGAAATTATTTTTTAATTGTCTTGCAAAAAGACTTGGCCATTGTATCATTATTACTTTTTTTAAATTATAAATTAATGGGTTTTTTAATTTCCTCATAATATAATAAATTCAACATTTCCACGCCTCTGGAAGTAAGACAGAAATAACTCGAAAATATATAATAACTAACTTGTACACGCGACTGGGCTCGCGTTTCCATTTTTAAAGCCATTTATATATCTAATTGTGTCACAAAATAACATCTTAGTAAAATTAATCACCTCTCACAATAGTTTTCATCCTAGGCATAATAATAATAGAACAAACTATAAGTGTAAATAAACAATAAACATTATAAGAATGTAACTCATAGATAAATGAATACTTATTCTCATCACCATGACCATCACCCGGTAGACGTCTTCTGCTGGATATAGGCCTCCCCCTAATATTAACAACTGCAGCGATTCTCGGCCTCTTGCATCCACGATTATAACAATCATAACGGAAAGATACACCCAATATTCTTATCTATGTAGTTTATACCATATCGTTGCTTAGCGCAAGCGATACAAGATTATATCTTAGTGAAGGGAAGGGCTGTGTCAATGTGTGTGTCGTGATGTTTATGGGATTCGAATATGGGACTGAAAGCCTTTTAGTCAAATCACTATCACGCTTATTTTAAATATCTCACCTCTCTTTCCGGTAACTACACCGGGCGTCTCCTCCGAAAAGACGAAAAACGAAGTATCGGCCGAATGAATAATTTCCTACAACAAAAGTATCCATTCCGAACGAACTTTGTTTGAAATATATAGCATCAAAAACCTTATTCCGAAGACACCGACACATTGATTTTATTTTCAGTCTACTTTTATGTAAGTTTCGGTGTCTTGTCTTTCTTTTTCTTTAAACCAAAACAAGGTGAAACGCTTCATTCGAGAGCAGGATGGATATATAGGTAAACTTAATATAAATAGATAATATGTAGGTATATTGCTTCGTAGACACATACCTGGAGAATGACATCTGCGTATGTAATGCAACAAACAATTCCTAATATATTCAGGTCACATAATCAAGGTTACACAGATTACGAACTAGGATTCTCAGTGGGTGTTTCATGCCTAGCAATTTTACCTTTAACACTTGAACCTTATTTAGAATGGACAAAGGTTGAAAATCGATCGTTTGGACGCTAATGTGACAAGAATAGTGCCGTGTGAATCTTCTGTTATCGATGAAATTGAAAGTGTGACGTCGATTTAGAGTGAACATCGCATTAGTGTCAGTGGAAATCTATGTTGGCTATTTAGTTGTCGGTATCATGTGAGGATAACTAGGATATTAGATACACGTTGTCGTAAGTCATTGAATTGACTTTATCCACTGTGACTGTCAACACTTTTAAGACACTTTAATTATTCTCTTCGATTAGTCAAGATAAATTTTTCTAGGCTGTTTATGTGATGCCATACAAAGACCCAATGCGTTGGACTAAGATAATTTTAAGGTGCTCGTTTCAAAAAATTCCACAAGGGAAGTTTTTAACAAACATTCGTTTAGTCTGATGGTAAAATTTACGCTGCAGCTAGTGGTATTAACAACACCATAATTTTAAAGGCCACATAAAAAATCATATGCAACTTGCCATTACTTGGCTGAAGTCTACCAAAAAATAAAATAGTAATTTTGTCCTTTATAAGCCCCGTGAAATAGTAAAGCGCGTGGCGGCCATTTTGATGACGTAAAATCATTGAACTCATATTAGCATACAATATATGTACTTTTTATTATTCGATCAAGTCTTTTGAACGTTAATTTAACAAGGTTCCACCTAGTTTGCAAAGATTTATTTAATATTTTTTTTATTATAAACGATTCGTCTTAGTTAAAAAGCTGCATCTTACATTATAACATCTCAATTGCATTTACAGCCCAGCTCAAATCTAGTACCCTATAAATGTCGTACGGCAATTTACGGAGCACCGTTAAACATAATACTTCCTTAATAAATCATTTACAAGCAATTTAATTATCTGCTTGTAAGGTTTAATTTTTATGGAAAAATCGTAAATTTCAAATTTACGGGGCAGAATAATTTATCTATAGGGATTTATCGACTGTTGCACAGCACTATAACACGCAAGCGCGTAGTAAATCGTAATTGCACTTACAATAAAATGCTAAAAATCATAGTGGGATTCAATCATACGCGGCATAGTTACGATTATCGCGAATTATTATTTTAATCTCGTACTTTAAGTACTACATCTTATTTCATTGTTCCTCTCTATTTCGCCCGGTGATTTTCCTATTTAATATTTGATTGAATACATGTGTTATTGGGGTACAAACTAATATCTTAGTTTATAGTTTTTTTGCATTTAATGTATAAAGTACCGTCCATTGTTCGTATTAATTTTATTATTATTTATTTTACAAAAGAGGTTTATCAATAGCTACATTGTCTTATTAAAGGCAACAAATACAACGTCTCTTACCGGTCTTGGATATTGTATTCTTACCTATGTAGTTTATACCATATCGTTGCTAAGCAGCTGCGACTCAAGATGATATGTCAGTGCAGGGCTGAGTCAATGTGTGTACTGTGATGTGGTTATTTCACCTTAATCCACATCGTCAGTGTCACCATAGGATAAAATAAGCCAAATGATTGCCTAACAAAAAAAAGGTAAATAATGATTCAATCTTGTTTTAAATCTTTAATTTATTGTTTGAATGTTTGTACGTGTGTAGGTATGTCTATTGAGTTAAATAAACCGTCTATTTGTATGTCATTGATTCAATTAGATGTAATTCTAATAATACAATTTTAACCTAATTAATTCTTAAATACCTAATAAACATTAGTAGACGGGGGCCATTAAAATCATCAAAATTAATTTAACATCGGAACTTAAAAGGCGATCAGGTTAAATTACATCCATTCTCACGAGAAGCGACATATTGGTAACCGGTTTTTAAAAAGGATATCTTTTAGGGTTCCGTCAAAAACGTAAATCAACAAATTTTTTATGAATTAAGATTAGTAACGTTAGTATTTGCCGTAAATAAACATTTATTATTAATTAATTTATTTTTAGACTCTGTTGAAAAGCGAGCCCGAAGAATCATCGGGATAGACGGTGATATTGCTAACTTTCATGACCTCAGCCAACCGTGAAGTGCGTGTCTATTGGTATTTTATAGGATACATTTCGGAGAGTGTGGGCAGGATTTATTTTAATTCCACCGGCCCCCTTTTATAATCGGAATACAAGACGTAGGCTGAAGTTGCATCCTTTTGTGGTAGATATTCCGACCATACCGGACTAAACGCTTCGATAGCTCCTTCATCATGTGTAGGTACTGCAAGGGTGTGGAATTCTTTGCCTGCCGATGTGTTCCCTGACCAATATAACTTGGGCCTCTTTAAGGCAAGAGTGAGTAGATTTCTCCTAGGCAGGCATGATCCACCTTAGACCTCATCGCCGCTTAGCATCAGGCGGGTTTGGAGTCAAATGCCTGCCTGGTCTTGAATGAAAAAAAAAAATCTTTTCGAAGGTATGATTATTTTAACATATTCTTTATTTTACAGCATGATTTTGATTCTAACACAACACAGCCTCGCAATTATAAGTAATATTTTGTGATATGGGTTATATGTTCTTATATCTGTACCAACGTGTTCGTGTCTTTCAGGATATTTCTTTTCTTTTATCGTCAATAGATTTGTGTTAGGATCTTTTCTATATACATTTCTAATCATTAATAATGTATTAATCAATTAATAAGACGCCCACACGTAAAGCTTCACGTAACAAGTGCATTATCAATCCTTATGCTGTAAAACTTAAGAACTGTGCAAAGTCCAAACAGGTTAGGTTAATCAATGGCCGTGTATTCGTGAAGTCTGAAACCGCTTACTACCTCCTATCTTTTCTGATTAAGTTCGTTGCGGGTCCCAAGACAGCCGGGTGTCCGGGCACAGTCTGTGCGTCATAGCACAGCTGCATTATTAATTGATTTCTCTTTCTTCTTACTAATAACCACATCCCGATGCACATTGAGTCCTGCAGTAAGTTTGTAGAATCTTGTGTCGCAGGCGCTAAGCAACGATATGGTATAAACTACATATATAAGAATACAACATCCAAGACCGGCGAGCGAAACAGTGCGTCTTGCAAATAACACAAAGTTCCGACCCTGCCGGGATTTGAACGCGAAACCTCTAGCGTAGCAGTCACAATCGATGCATACAAAATTACAAACACTTTCGAATATTACGATTAAATTTGGATTATTATAAGACAATTAAGTAACTAATTTTTATGTTTTATTTAATATATTGATATAAAGAAAGACTAGTAACTTAAATTAGGGACGAAGGACTCGAAGATTTTATGAAAATTGTCTGTAGATATAGACATATTTAAAATTAAAACATTTTTAATGAATATTTTAATTCACCAGCTTATTATAAAACCGCCTCTAATACTACTACTCATTTTAATCTAAGCTATGACGTGTTTTTAATGTTCTCTCAGTGAACTTACAAAATTAATGCTATTAAAATTAATAATTTTAATTTATTAATCATATTATTTGTGTATGTATTTTTTTTATTCAACGTCATGAGAAAACAAGAAGACGGCTTAGCTGATGGAAAGTGATACCGCCGCCTATTAACACGACGATGCCCTTGATGTCCAGAACGTCAAGAGCACAGCCGATGCGTTACCCAAGAGGTAAAGATGTCATAAGTCTCGTGCCGGTAATTACACTGGCTCTACAATCCTTCGAACCGAAACACAGTGAACTGCTTCACGTTGTAAATAGAAAGGAGGGTGGTACCAAGCCAGACGATCTCGCATATAGATCAAACACTTTTATATATGTGTAAAGATGGCACACACACATACTCGTTTTCTTTGTCGGATTTGTCTATTTTAAGTGCAAAGTGGATGATAAATTTACTATAATTTAATCAAATATAAAGTTCTCACAAAATCCTCGATAACGTAATGAATGTTTTAGTTAACGAATTAAAATGCAGATATTTATCAGAATACCGTTTTTAATTAGATAAGCATTCGTTTGGAATTGCCTTAAAATTGCTAATTAATTTCAAATTAACGGTTCGCTTTTCAGAGACTTATAGAATTTCTTTAATTAATTACTACGGCGGATATAGCTAAGTTTCTCAATTAATTATTTGAATACTTTAATTCGTTTGTTTATTTAATTTAATTATTTTCTGCAGTTTATTTGATACTATTTTAATGTTTTTTCATCTTATGACTCGATACTTTCGTGGCTCGTGAGGTCTCGGGTTCGAGTCCCGGCTGAGGTATTTGTGTGATGAACAAGAATATTTCCTCTGATATATTATTATTCTTCAAGTATAAAACCTGTACGTATTTTTTAATTTTAAATAATAAAATAAAACAGAGGGGGAACGAAAACTTTGTAATAAGCTCTTCCTAACCTCAAACGGTGATTTTCGGTAAAGAAATTCGCTTTAAATTTTCAAAGCACACTTTACTCCATTCCACAAACCTAAAATTCCACTATGCCTTCAAAGCGTAAATTTCCAACATCAGTGGCTAGTATATAGTTATTAATGCGTACATATTAACAATACACATAACTATTTCTATCGTAGTTAGGTAATGTGTAAGGCCGCTCATACACTTGTCGCAGTAGGCCACTTTTATTAGCGAGTGAAAACACAGCGCAGCAAAATACAGCTTTGAAAACGGAGCTTTTTTTCGTTTTTCAACCAAATTGATGTAATATAAAGATGTTAAACATTCTATTGTTAATTAAAATTCATTTTGAAATAAATAATAATATAAAAAAACGACATTTTTGATAGCATTCGAAAGTATTTGAATTAAAACCTGAGACAAAAAGAAATAGTGAATGTGAGAGTGAATGTGATGTTATTTTCTGATTATATTTACCCTTTGACAATATTATGTATGTAAGGAAACACCTAAATGAGTTTGATAGACTAGGTCACGGTATAAATACCAGAAATAGTGATAAATTACGTATCTCTACAGTTAGATTAGCAAAAACTAGTAAGTCATTTATTGGAAATTGTGTTCGCTTTTATAATAAAATTCCAAGAAATGTAATAGAAATGTCAGATATGAAATTTAAGCAATATGTTAAACAAATTTTAATTAAGAAGGCTTACTATAAAACTTAAAATTATGTAGAGGATAAAGATATATGGAAGTAATTGCACAGGTTTATCTTATTGACAGTTTAGCTAGATTTATTATGTTGAAAAATTGTAATTTGTAGTAGAAAATATTGTAATTGAATATTGAAAAAAGCAACTACGGAGGTTTCTTGCCGGATTCTTCCCCGTAGAAATAGCATTCCGAACCGGTGGTTGTAAAAAAAAATGACGATTTGAAAGTGCTTATTTTAAGTTTAATCGAATAAAAAACATTTTGACTTTGACTTTAAAGTATTCTATCCAAAAGTTACGCTTGCTAAAGCAACAAAATCCCGTCGATGAGCGATCGCCCTAATAAACATGAGTAACGGTGCATGTCATTACACGTTCGGTCCAATATTCGATTCCGGGAAGATCGATCGTTAAACTTCATCGATTATTCGATCCTAACATGGTAACATGAATTACGTGATACAATTTAAATTAGTCATTTAAAACGGTTCAGTGTTAGAGAGAACAAAGGAAATTAAAATTTTACTCATCTTATTTTGAGCTATTTGTTATATACTTGTATGTAATTACATGTTTCCGTACATGTATCTTTTCCCACATGAATTATAGTAAAAATGTATTCTATTGCAACAGCTTAAGAAGTAATGTAACAGAAATTGATGATTGCTCTGTTTGCTCTATTAAAAAATCTGTCAAAAGCTATAATTTCGACATAAATAAATTCAAACCACAATATTTTGTTGTTTTATTCGTCTAGCTGCTTACGAAAAGTATTATTTTTGTAACGTGAAAAGTGTATTTTTTTTTTCACTTTGAATATTTTGACTATTTCACTGTTTTGCAATCTATCTGGCAGCTTTAAAAAAAAGGAAATTGTTTTGTCTCATATTTTTGCGTCAACCGGCGATCGAACCTACGGCCTCGGGCGTCTCAAGTAACAGTGTCAACACGCCACTTACGACTATATCAAATAACGTTACTTCCTTATTATTTAGGGTTCCTTAAAACAAAAGAAACCTGAACACAAAGAACTTTTACATTATAAATGTTAATGTAACTCTTATACATAAATGTAAATAACAATATAAAAATTAAGAGAACTTATTTTAAGTATCATGAAATAAAAACTGACCTTGACTTCGACTATTAATTAATTACTAAGAAAAACATATTTCTAAAAACCATATACTATTAATAATTTTTTACATCTTCTCTATTGTATTTCTGGTTTTTATGATTTAAGTTAATCCAAAGCAATTACTATTTAGAAAAATTATTGTCAGAATTGTCGTGATGGCGGATTTTTTTTTAAATTAAATCAAAAAAAGAAAATTTCTATCCATTGTCGCTTTAATTTTAACTTTATTTGCATTTAGGGCATTAATTTACTCCCCCAATTTTTTTAATGGGATGGGTTTTAATGGTTTTTTTTAAATTTGTTAAAATAAAAGACTCACGGAACCCATTTCAAGCTCTCCGCTCTTATCCTTTTTTGTGACAATAAATCGCTGACCGTGACATCTGTTCACGCCAGCTTTTATAGCGTGACCCTAGGTCACGTACACTTTCTGACGTCATACAATTAACAATTTCCTAAACCTAGACTTGAAGTTCGAAACTGAAATAAACAAACAAAACGTACTGTTCATCCTATTATGATCCGTTAACTAGCTGACTTTAAACCAATCTAAATCCTACCTTATTCCATTGCATTAAAGTCAAATATCTAATGGTGATAAAACTACAAAATTCGTTAAGGAATAGCTACAGAAAATGGTATTCAAGTGGTTCTTATTGCTAATGTGTTAAGGTTGGATTTTGATTTAACTATTTCATAGGGTCATGGCAGGTCTTATTGAAAAGCCTAAGGGCTTAATAGTTTCTGCAAAGATTTTCTGTGACCCGACTCGCGAAGTCGCGGGCGCGGGATTGAACCTTGAGGGACTCCAAAACTTTTACCCTCAAATCTAAGCCTTATTACTTAAAACTTAAGGTAGATTTTCCAATTGTATTCAAAGCTAAATCCTATATGTTTTGATTTGGCATACTTAAATGGATGACAGGAATATTCAAAGGTTAAGTGTCATTGTGGAGTATTGACGATCTGTTATTTAGAAAGGTCGCGCGGTCAAACGCACTGCAAGGCTGCATTGACATTATAATATGCATACAATACAGCTTGTAATGGGAGAGGACACAACGAAAACACTTCTCGCTCAAAAAATATTTTTAGCGAGTTTTCCGGCACGATTTTGAAGTGCCTCTGAATAATACAATAGTATGACTTTCATTTATTTATTTTAATTCGATACCACATGTATACACAAACCCGTTAGATTTTTTCAAATATATGACTTATTAAATAAGTTATAAAGGTTCAAAGTTGTTGGTTAGAAAGAGAGATCTGATATGTACAATGACGTCAAAGTACTCGGGTATACGTCCTCCATAGAAAAGGTTGTTCTGATGAGCAAGATAGATATATTTACTTTCAATGGTTATATCTCCCTGGTTTATCGTACGATTCTAATTCTGTTTTCACTGTAAATATACTATTTTGACATACTTTACGAGAAGTCAAATTTCATGCAAATTTCAAAACAGTCACGCTCAACTAAGTTTTTTTTTTATGTATTTGACCACAATATCACCTGCTGCGATGGTAAGTGATGATGCAGGATGCTTGACTTATAAATACCTAACGCTCGACTTTAAGACGAAATATCACTATTGTGCATTTTATATTTAAACTCAAATCCACAGCATCTTTACTAGTTCAAAATTAAATTATCAAAACAAGTACAGTCATAATTTTAATCCAATTTATCGCTACACTATCCCTATTGCCTTATACTAGCCTGTTTTCGATGGAACTTTACGATTGATCGTAAAACTGAGCTCTTTTTTCTGCCTTCGATTTCTCGGAACACTTAGTACTTTATACGAGGTACCCATTTTATTGTACATTTATTACCCGTCAAATAAAATTGACACCTGTTAAATGAGGAATGCGAATGGTCTGTGCAGGAATACTAGTTCAATGTTTAGTCAGACATCGGATTGTTCAAGCATTTCATACTACGTTACGGGCAAAGGCGGTTCCTCATGGAAAGTGATACCGCCGTCTATTGATACGACGTTGCCCTGTTGTAGATGCCAGTAGCACCAATTCGTTGTTCATGTGGAGTTAAAAGTTGTACGTAAAAGAAAACTATTTAATATGAACATGTGTATGTAAATCTTACTGCATTTTACGAAAACTACATAATCTGTAATTATTTTAAATAAATATTATTATATTTTTCTTTACTCAATAGTCTAAAATAAATTAAGAATATTGTTTTTTCCTACGACGTAGCAAAATAAGTGAAATAAGAGTTGAAACATAATGAAATTAATAAACAACCGCATAAAATTCATACTAAAGACGTTAGTACCATCTCAGTTTATATTTAATCGAAATTAATTTGATGATGTAGCTATTGAAATTTTAATTACAATTCTGTGAACTATTAAAAAAGATTAACAATTAAAAAGTCCATTTGCATTCCGTCTTTATGGTTTTAAGATATATTTTCAATTAACCAATTTTAATTGTCTATTGAAACATCGTTTCAAATTAGATTAACAATTTCTTTTTATAATTCTTGCTTCATAAAAAGCAAACTATTTGCTAAGCAAACTTCATGACGATCGGTTCAACTGTTCACCTGAGAAAAATTAAATATAAACCACTCAGACATACTGAACTGGCAGATGGACGCATTTTTGTATTAACACACATTAAATAACTTCTAGAACTTGTTGAAAGTAGACTTTTCACTTCAAATTGATGATTCAAACTCAAATGATAATCAGAAATTTCATATCGCCCTTGGAGGAATTAGAACAATGTGCATTTACACACCTGGGGGCTTAGACAAATGCCCATTCTCCGCAGCGTTAAACGCTCGGTGACCACCAAGGAGTCCATTTCGGGCATTACACTCTAGTTTTGTTGATGGATAGTATTTGACAGCTGTCAAAAAGTTTATGAGCGCGAAAGATTTAACCATGAACTAATGTGTATGGCATGCTAGAATAGACATTTTACTAAGTATTCGTCCCAAATATCGTTCCTAGACATAGGCGTATCATGAATCCGCTATATTTAACGTAAAATGTCTTACGGTAGTGAGCATGAGGTTCGGAGGTGATGCTCCCGAAGCCAGTGTTTAAATTGTCAATCGTGGCAGTTGCTTAGCAATTGTATATTATTTGTCCTAGCTGGGTGTTTGACGCCATTTTAATTTATGGTTTATTTCAGCGAGAAGGATTTTGAACAGCATCATCTCTCAAGTTAATGTCATTTCAGTACATTTCATATTTCTTAAGCGTTAACGTTTTGCGTAAAACGGCACTTGTCTAAGCCCCCTGAAACCAACAACCTTAGTAAACCAGACTTCATGAGGTAGAAATTATGCAGTATCGTTGCTCCATATAAAGTGTGTGTTTGTACAAAGTTCGACATAACGTGGGTGCCTTAGTTTACTAGGAATAGAACACGCACTACCCACTCCGTGATTTACCACTACACCAACGGGGTACAGTCTAATAAAACTTTACACTGTACTATGTTTTGCCCGCGGCTTCTGCGAAGAATTAATTTTTTACAAAATTAGTTTTTCTACGGGATTCAGTTTATCACCTGACCAAATTAAAACGAAATCAGTTCAACGGTTCAAGTGTGAAAAGGTTACTTAACACTGCTTTAATTATGACATTCCTATTTCTGTATCTTGCGAAGTATATTCGGAAAATGATAATAAGATATTGTTTTCGCAGCTTTGAAAGATATATTTGAATATTTTAACAACAAAAAAAATACAAAAAAAAAATCAACGTTTCTTTCATTTCTCAATTAAATTTATCTGCAAAAATTTTGGTTTAAATATCATGTAACATAATTATGCAAAAAACCATATAATGAATTTATTAACTTTAAATTCCAAAAACGAAAAAAAAAACATTAATTAAATGTTCTAAACAAGGTAACATAAAACCACTTTTTATTTAATTTTTTAAAATAACCACTGAACAGCATTAGACTGTGCGCAAACTAACTCCAGTATATAAATCTAAGCTTTATCAATACTGATAAGTAGATTTCTCTAGTCTTCCGTAACATGGTAATACATTATATATTTCTATAAATATATAACGCAAACTTCAAGTCTGCATAAATAAAAAAGATTTACAGCCATTTCCTATAACTTATCATAGATTTGGAAAAGTTCTCTATTATATATATCCATATATACATACCTATATACATTTAGAAAATAAAATAATATTAATCAAATCTTATTATTTGTTTTATTCACTTGACACTGGATAATGTATAATAATTTAAAATTAATTTTTGTAGGAGACATTGTAAATGATTTATTGCATTTTGTTTTTTTTTAATTGTAGGTATTTTTTTTTTGTTCTATTATCTATCTAATTTGTTTGTTATTTGATTAATTGTATTATTATTGACTTTATGTCAGATTTTTACTTTAACTAAGTAATTCTATATGTATTACATATTTATTACGAAAAATCAGACAAATTACATAAAACAAAACAAGCTAACGGTTCACCTAATGGTAAGTGATACTCGTCGTGGAAAAGCATCGCCAATGCGTTGTACATATAGAGGTAAAGATTTTATACCTCTAATACCGGTAATTACAGCGGCTCTCCTATCCTTTGAACCGAAAGACACCGAACTGCTTCTCGGCAGAAATAGAAAGGAGAGTGGTACCAATGCAGACGATCTCACACTATAACCTACCTCGTACTTTGAAAATCTTAAAATGTTTCAAATTGAAATGAAAAAAGTTTTTTTTTTTTAATTTTTAATAATTTCTTGAAAAAGCAACTTCTGTGGTTTCTTGCCGGTTTCCTCCCCGTAGAAAGCATTCCGAGCCGGTAGCATATTCAAAGAAAATGACGATTTGAAACGCTTAATTTTAGGTTAATTCGAATATGAAAAAAAATGAACAAATTAAAATTTAAAAAGTGTAATTGTAAAGATTCTCACCCCTTAGTCCGAATTGAGACATATAGGGTGGACATACACCCTATAAAATAAGTCGTAAAATCCTCTTACAATGTCTAATACTACAAGGTTCGATAGCTATAAAATCCTGTATTTACTCAATACAAAAAAAAGACAAAAAAAGACAAAAAAAAAAGGATTTCATTTTTTTTAATTTTATTTTATTTTAAACACAAGATATCAATTTAAAAAAAAAAACTATTTTTAAGCGGAAAAATGGCATTAAGTTTTTATTTCTAGTTATGTGTTAATTTACACAAATATTATAAAATAATAAATATTATTACAGGTACGTAAAAAATCAATTACCCTTGACTTGTAGCGGTGTAAAAAGTCAAATATCATAAGCAAATCACAATGAAGGGACAATAATAATGTATTATTCAAAATCACAAAAGCCTATTCTAATACTGACCTTAGCCAGCGGTGAAAACAAAAAGTGCAAACACTGCATACAATGTGACAACTTCAAACGAGACATGGTCTAACATGCATTATCTAAAATTAAATTAAAATAAATTAAACTTAAATTAATTTAATATTTCAGCCGTGACTACACACACGCTCACATTTTAATTTGTTTTATAAACCAAATATAGACTCCACCTTGATATCCCCTTATAAATATTGGTAAAAGAAGTTTTGGAAGTTTTTTTGAAGACTATTTACACAAACTTTGCCTTTATAAAAATCATCCATACAAAATGAAAATGAGGTGATACATATGATCTTATACCTGATTGATACAAAACCAGTATACTATGTAATATTGTTTAATTGTTCTACGCGTTTTTATTATGCTAATACCTTTGTTAATTTGAAGGGTAATTTTATTGTAGGAAAAAATGTAATAATCGGGTTACATAACATATAAAACACCGCGCTGTATGTATGTAATTATATACTAAGTATATTTATTGTTCACACATAAATGTATTTGGACTTGTGATACATTTGAAGCGTAAATATCAAAATCAAAATTTAAGTGAATGAAAATAGCTTTAGTTTGACTATCAAATCCGTCAATAGATCGCGAGTTTACAGTTCTAAAAAAACCGCTAGTTAAATCACTTCCATGTTTGAATTTTTGAATCATTAAAAATTCCAGGTTCAACAATCGAGTAGTCCAGTAATACCAACTATGCATTGCGAAAGCTGTCAATTGTCACTTTCGTCATTTTGCCGCTGATTGTTTCTGTTTCGTCATATTGAACGCTCAGAGGACACGTTTGTTCTACACCCACACAGACACACAGACAACCTTTAATTACCAGTCTGCTAATATAAAGATTTACCAACACTATGGTAATTACCATGTGACAAATAACGATATGTCCAATACATTACATAAGGACATTATAAGAAGTAGCAATAAATAATAAATTTGATAATAATTATATAAATAAGTAGCAAATAATTAATTATATCGAAAAATAAATGTTTTAATGCTTTTAAAGACATCACATGTCACAATATTTTGCTTAAATCAAAAAAATCTGCGTGTTCATACTAAAGACATCGACGCGAAACCGCAATTCAAGTTCTACTTATGATTTATTATTTTACAAGATAAAAATTTATTGTTATACAAGATACAATTTTATTGTAAAACTGTGAGTATTAATTTCGTTTCTATTTTAAGGGTTAGTGTATTAAAGGTTTTTGAACCATCGCGTTATGCACATAGTGTTGCAAGTATATGTTACGATGAGTTATACCTTCCAAGCTTTTCTTCCCCAGCCTTGCGAAAAACTTGAGCAGTCTTAAATGACTTTAAATACAAGTCATTAATTAAGATTTAATTGGGTATAACTTAATTGGCTCAGATATATCATGTTAACCGTGTACTGATTAAAAGGACCCTTTCAAAATCGATATAAACATTGCCCCTAACGGAAATCGAACCAGTGTCCGCAATTTCAAGGGTCAAAGAGTTCACGTCAAATAACTTAATAGAACACAAACTCAATTCACTTGATTCCGCACAAAACTGTATCGAACCCGCGACCCTTACGTTCAAAACACTAACTTATTACCGACCTAACAATATACGTTATATAAAATAATTACATTATCATACATTATTTACCCCTGCACTCTATTCCACCTAGCATAGAGTTGAAATTCCAATAGAAAATATCGTTTTAAAATTATCCTCTGTATCATTTAAAGTGAACCTTACGATATGAGAAATAAGGTAGATATAAGAATGTGTTTATTTTGTTTAACCTCTCACCTACATATCGGTCAGTATCTCATTAACGGAACGACCAGATTGGATTTGGTTGGTTCAAGTTATAAGCTATATATTTTGGTCCTTTCTATTTTGCTGTGAAGCAGTTCACTATGCTTTAGTTTGAAGGATTGGGGAGCTTCCTTAGTTATAATAAACCACATCACGACACACACATTGACTCAGCCCTGCAGTAAGTATCGTAAGAACTTGTGTCACAGGAACTAAGCAACGATATGGTATATACTACATAGATAAGAATACGACATCCAAGACCGGTAAGCGAAACAATGCGTCTTAGTCTTAGTGGTCTTAGTTACCGGCACTAGAGGTATAATATATTTTCCTCTGCATGGGCAACGCATTGGCAGTGCATTTGGCTTTCCAACATATCAAGGACATCGTCGTTTCATTAGGCGGCGGCATCACTTTCACATTTTTACATTATAAATTCATAATTAATTCAATTACGAGTTCATGATGGAGTTAACCATTTTGTTTTAAACAGCGACTCAACAGTAATTTTAAACTAATTTCAATGAAACCCTGTAACTTTGTCACAACCATTTATGTTGCATATCCAATGTATCTCCAAACAAATAAAGTGGCGTAAACAGCCGAGTGCTACGCTAGAGGTCCCGGGTTCAAATCCCGGCGGAATTTGGTGTCATTCCGCTTACCGGTCTTGGATGTAGTATTTATATCTAAGTAGTATAAAATATGAGTATATAGTAATGAGTATATTATTATTATTAAATAACCTTTTTTCCTGCAAACTTTAACTTTGCCACTAACTTTTAATATTTTACATAAAATATAATTTGCATACCAAAAGTTGTGACATAAAGTTGCACTATATAAACTAGAAACTTTTAAGTGAAAAAATACAAGTTAAAACATTGAAAACTAAAAAAAAACATCATCCATTTGCCCTACGAAATTTAAAGCCCTTACAAATAACTTTAAACTTGCTTCAAATTAATTTTTGTGTAAAACATTTAATTTTATGAAATCGCTACCTCGTATAACACGAACCTAATAAGGTTAGGTCAGAAGCCTTGTCAATATGTACGGCGAATATAAAATAAGACATAAACATTATCGACCTTATCCCTTTACAAATAAGATTCAAAATTATCCAGCGATAAAAGTATGAACTGATTCTTCTTTTATCATGTTTGTTTAAAAAACGTGTGAAATTTTCTTTTTTCTGTTCACTTTTATCGAATTTATAAATCAAACAGTACTTTTTCTAGTTGTACTAGCTTTTGCCCGCGTCTTTGTCCGCTAAGAACTCGTATTTTGTATTTTCTGATAAAAAAGGCAAATTCCTATTCGAATGTAGACAAGATAATTTAAATTTCATTCAAATCTATCTAGTCTTGTTAAACAAAGGCGATCACTTTCCATCAGGCGAATCGTCCGAAGGAAAGAAAACCTTAATTTCATAAGGACATGACACGTTACAAAATCCTTAATATTTTTGTAAATAATGACGTTTACAAAATTACTAACCACAATCAGCTAAATACTCTCAAAGATAACTTAATAATTAAAATATAAGTACAAAATTAAATGTAATACTAAAATTAAATCAGTCAGAATTAAATGGCAAACAAGCAAGCTACATACAATACATGGCAACAGTTTAAAACGCTTGTTAAACCATTATTTTACATCATGCTTAGGAAAGTTTACACCATTCTTTTATTTATATTTAGGAAACAGTTATAACTAAGAAAAAAAAAGACCTGATATGAATAGAAAAAATCTCAGAAAAATTGAGCAAGAAATATCACTAACTCACTCTACCTACACAAATACATAAACAAACATACACATTTTCAATATTTTATATATAAAATTGTAAATTCTCTCAACCCTGTGAAGCCCTTGACACTTTAACTGCTTCATAAATAAGGCGTTTAATAACATCCAGGCATTTCACAAAATGACCGAAGATCATAAAACGTGAATAAATCCAGCTTTATACGATAAATAGCACTCTTATTGTCAGTTTATGTTCCGTTTTGTTATGAATTTGGTCAAGTGAAGCTTGACATTGTTGCTGGGTTCCGTTTACGAAGTTTAATTTTTCTTAAAATTATAATCCAAAATCAAAATGTTTTAAATTTTAATCGACTTAAAATAAGTACTTTCAAATCGTCCTTTTTTGTTTATTTATATTTTTAGTTGGAGTTTTCAATTTTAATCTTGTATTTATTACAATTCATAGTTTTTAATTTATAGTCATTTCATCAGACAATTAGTTATAGTGGCAAACAAAAAAGTGTTCGCGACTTTTTAACTCTCTCGTATTTAGAATGGATTTTTAGGGTGGGAAACTAATTTTTTTTCCTGAATACACATTCATACGAATTTTACATTCACTTAGTCACTGGCAAAAACTATTATATAAAAGAGAGAAACTAAGGTATTCCAGAATTATTAATTTTATAATACATAAACTGTATTAAGTTTTTAAATGAACGGTTAGCTATCCATAATACTAAAATAAATTTAAAAAAATTCTTCTCAGAAGGATTTCTTTTACCGGACTTTAAGATCCGCAATAACGTCATTCAAATAAAATGGTTTCCTAAATCCACGGAACTCTAATCAAATAAAACGCCATCTCTGCTGGTGGCCGCCATGAATAGTTTTAAATTGCAACTTAGTCCAAAGATATGGTTTTCTTTCAAGTTTACGGAGTATAAATGATTCTTACTCTCCTATAATTAAGACACATTATCGTTAAAATTAAAAGTTAATTAGGAAGAAAATAAAAGTTAGTTACCTTAATATTTATCCTTCTTCTGTGAGTGTGTTTATCATCTTATTCGTCCTTAATGGCTGGACCGATTTGGATGAAATTTTGTGTATAATTCAATGGGTTCCTGGATGGTTTGAAAACACGATCGGACAAGGTATGTGGCGCTGCTGTATTCAACCAATAATTAAAGGCGGTACCAAGTTCGGCGGTCAGCTAGTATCTTATTCTTATAAGAATAGTATTATATGTAAACTTATTATATACCTACATAAAATATCACCACCATCATCAATATATCTAACATCTACCTTTTAAGACCGTTGTCATGACCCCAAACACGCTTTATTTGCTGTAGGTTATTGAGGAGTTGGGTATCCCACAGACTGCTTGGTGCTACAGCATCAGGTAAATGTAAACATACCAAGGAAATACCTAAATAACATCAGCTACACCAAATTTCAAATCAATCGGACCTTTGAAAGTTAGCGAATTATCTTAATCACCTGGTAATCGAACCTGGTAATTTAAAAACGGCTGATCAAATCTGTTCAAATTATATTTAAGAACCATCTCGATCACGCAAGTTTTCAAAAAAAAAACCGCATCGAAATCGGTGCATCCGTTTGGACGCTACGATGCCACAGGCAGACATACAGATACACACGTAAAACTTTTAACACTCCTCTTTTTCGATCGGGGGTTAAAAGGCTTGAAACGCTAAAAGCGTCACAATATCGCCACTTTTAATAAACCCCTTAAATGACAGTCTCACTCACAAGAACAAAGCTTTTGCCCGAAGCTTCGCTCGAGTTGAATTTTAAAAAAAAACATATCTGTAATTTTCATGACTTCAGTGTACGGTCTTCCAGACTTAGTTTATTGCGAGTTGTAGTTTATACTGAGGTAGCCCATCTTCTCTCTTATATACTGTTATTATTATGTAAATACAGACAAACGTTGTTTTATTTGCAAAGTTATTGTTGCAAATTTTTTCATTCATACAAACTTTGAACCCCTGTTCAACCCCTTCAGCTTCATATTTACTATCCGAAAATGACCAGCTTTAAAACAAACTTTATTCATACCCACTTTGTTGTAATTTGAGAATTACTTTATTACACCTAGTCAGGTCATAAATTCTGTCACATGTTTAATATAAAATAATTGATACAAGTTTATTCATTATGTAACCATTTATATACCAAAATTAACGTAACAAAACATAGATTTTTATGACACTAAAGTTGATTCAAAATGACCTCCGTGATTTTGAATACAGGCCTTCAATCTGCGCGGCCAGTCGTCTATCGCAGCACGAACGAGGTCCATGTCAATATCGGCGGCTGCCTTAATCAAGGATGTCTTGAGTGACTCCAAATTGGGATGAGGCTTTGAGCACGCCTTTTCCTCCAAGTGTTGCCATTTCTTGTAATCGAACGGATTCAAATCTGGACTGGAGGAGCCAGTCTTCGTGCCGAATGAAGTCGATTTCACGCGCCGCCAGCCAGTCTTGTGTGCTCTTCGCTCTATGAGCTGGCGCCGAATCTTGTTGGAATACCCAGTGCCTGTTGAGATGAACAACTCGAAATTCGAATTCAATAAACTTTTTTGTGGCCAGCATTCTAAACGAAAAGTTTTAACTGTGGGACAATACTTATGACCTGACTGTGTAAATACAGATACACATTGTTTTATTAGAAAAGTTATTGTTGCAAATTTTTCATTAATACAAACTTTGAACCCCAATTCAACCCCTTCAGCTTCATATTAATTATCCAAAAATGACCAGCTTTAAAACAAACTTTTTTCATATCCACTTGGTTGTAATTCGAGAAATACTTATTTCTCCAAACACTCGAAACTAAGCAACAGGCTTTTCTTATGGGTAAAAGCGATATAAAATTAAAATTAAACATCCTGATGACCCAAGAGCAAATGCGCATCAAACAATTATTCCAGTCGGGACTCGAATCCGACCATTTAGTCTGGTACCACAAAGACCGTATAAAATTGATTGCATAATATTGCATTACAAAGATATTTTCAACAAATTTTAAATTAAATACCCCTGAAAATTAATGAATGTGACTATAGCAAGGGTTCTTCAAAAAGGTTAGGCAACGCATGCGTGATACCCCTGGTATTGCAAGCGTCCATAGGCTACGGTGACTGCTTACCATCAGGCGGGCCGTGCACTTGTTTGCCGCCTTAGTGACGCCTTAGCAGAGTAGTGTAATAAGATGACGGCTACTAGAGGTTTCGGGTTCGAATCCCGCCGGGGACGGAACATTGTGTTATTTGCAACTGTTTCGCTTACCGGTCTTAACTAAATCTTGGGAGATATTGTTCTTCAAGAACACAAATAACCACATCATGACACACAAATTGACTCAGCCCTGCACTAAGTATCGTAAGAACTTGTATCGCATGTGCTAAGCAACGATATGGTATATACTAAATAAATAAGAATACAACATCCAAGACCGGTAAGCGAAACAATGGATCTTGCAAATAACACAAAGTCCCGACCCCGCCGGGATTCGAACCCGGAACCTCTAGCGTAGCAGTCGGCTGTTTACACCACTGCGCCACCGAGGTCGTCAAAAAGTTAAGTTTGCAAAATTTCGGATGAAATTATAATTTTTTGGTCTTGGATGCAGTATTGTTATTTATGTAGTTCATACCATATCGTTGCTTAGCGAAACAAGATTCTTTAATCTTACTGAGTGGCAATGTGTGTGTCGTGATGCATTATAAAGAAACACATACTCGGTGTTCCACATATTTACTCGTATTTTGATGAGCAGTTCAATAAATGCATTGTTTCATGTTAATGATTTCTACTAATCACTATTTATTTGGCCGATATACTTATCATGCAATTGCGTGAACGAAAAAATGCAACATTGTTATGGTAACTGATTTTTAACAAGTTATTTTAGACTTTACCGGTTTTATTATAAGACTCAATTTGAATATTCAAATGCTATTGTTTTGTAATTTTACTCATTATAAAGTATGTTACGGTTTATAGAAGTACTGGATACCTTGATTGATGTATTTAAATACGAGTATAACATAACTTATGTAACGAAATTGGCAAGCAAGCTTGCAACACTAGAAGTATAACGAAGTTGTTCCTTTTCGAATCAAAGTCTCGATGTTTCAGCGGTGTATCTCTAAAGTTGAAGTTAGTTCCAAATATAATGTTTTAACGTTATAAAAATACAATCGAATTAAGGACCTCCTCCTTTTTTTGAGTCGGTTAAAATAAGTCGGTTAATTTCTAATTTGTATTTTTCTATTGTTTCAGAAAATTAACGTCGATCGGATAGGAAAAATTTTCAACTACTGTTAATAAGGTTGGTTTTTTTAAATAAGAATTTACTTTGATGTGAAATGCGTTGCATATTTTTATTATCATTAGAAATAAAAGATAAAATTTTATATGAGCTATTATTTATTTATCTTATATCTCTATAGAATTCTTATAAGAATTAGAATTTATAGTAACGTTTCATAAATATAACTACGATTTCTTTAAAAATAGGGAAAAAATATATTTATCTTTAAATCGCCATTTGTAACCCCTAAATAACTGCGCACCATACAACTTCAAATGCACCACCATGTATGCATTTCAGGTTGTAAATGTATGTAATAGAGAGCGGTATCACTTTCCATCAGGTTAACCGTCTGCTTTCCACATGGCTTTGTATAAAACACCGGTTTGGTATAAAATAATTTAACCTACAAGAAACAATATGGAAGTAATTGTTTATAGTTAAATTAGAGATAAAAACTGTAGTGTTATTAAGGTAGGGACCGTTACGGTAAGGTGAATTAACTCTAAATTAGTCTCTCATCTCAATCAATTCTTGGTAGTACGTTCAATGTGTGGTACAAGTTATAAGAAACGAGCGTATTTTATGTTTGTGTGCGTAAATACATATTAACCGGCAAGAATTATCTTATTTCTAACAGGAAAGTATTTGAGCTATATAATTAGAAACCCAAAACAACTTAATAGAAAATTTTAAAAATCTTCATTTATAAAAAATGCAAATGACTGCTTAACTCCAGTGGTGTTTCTTATTAGAGTACAAAAGCTTTCGCTTCTGATGACAACCTTCACCAATGTTGGCGACGGCTCCTTTTAAATATAAAACCTTTAAAGAATTTTGGGTATAGACATCACGACGGACAATAGTCGTCATGAGTGTCAGAAAAAAGATATTATTTTGTTTTGAGTCTGTTTCATTTTTGCTTTTCTTTCTAAATAAATGAACTAGATCCCTAAAGTTTACAAAGCTTAAAGTTATTTTTTTAATCGTTTTTTTTTAATATTATTTTGATGTACTCGTATGTTACCAACACGATATTTTTGGTAGTTTACTTAAACTCATCATCATAATTAGACCTCAGCCACAGCTTAGTAATTTCTTTAAACGACAATTCAAAATATCCTCAACTCTTTGTCTTCCATAAGTTTGGATGACTTTCCCATACGACATGACGTATACCAATTTATTCCTATTAAAAACAATAATAATAAACACATCACGACACACTCATTGACTCAGCCCTGCACTAAGATATTATCTTAGATTGCAAGCACTTGGCAACAATATGGTAGATTAGAATACTAAATCCAAGATTGGTAGACGAAATAATGGTTCTTGCAAATAACACAAACTTCCTACCCCGCTGCGATTCGAACCCAAAACTACCACTGATTACACCACCACGACACCAAGGCCGTCAAAACAATATACAGAATGGTGAATAGATCAGTGATAAATACTAGCAATCTGTATTGTTCATCTATGTGGTAGCATCACAAAGATTCAAAGATACAAAGTAACTGCAGTCAGTATAGTACTGATAAAACTTTAATTCACGCTTGCGCTTGTGGCTCATACCAATTAATCCAATCGCTTGCGCTGACGCTAGTGACTCAAACCAATCAAAGATGCCGGACGGCGCGAGGAAAATTACCTATAAAGAGAACTAAAGGTACAAGCAGTGTGCTAAACGGTTTATACTTTACTTTTAAATAGTATTATCTGACGTAACATCTTAATTTAAGTACTATATAAAAGTTATAAATAGTATATATGTAGTATTTATTGAACTACAAAGCTTTGCATGCCGCTTTAAGTTGTACAAGATTATAAAAAAAAAAAAAAAAAGCTTTTGATAGTTCTTCGCTTAGTAATTTTTTCATGATACAGGGTTGTCATATCAGAGTTGTACATGTTAACGGGATAACTGAAATAAATAAAGTTTTAGTACTCATGTATAAATCTATTGAATATTTTAAAGAAATTGAATGAATATAGATTTTTAGACAAAATTGAATTTATTTACTTTCTTAATATTGATGAACGATTATTTAATCGAGTAATTATATACAAAAGTTATCTCCGATATGCGATATTTACATTTTTATGATATTTTAGCATCTATTTAATTTTTTAATATGAAAATTTAAACAAATACTGTTGCCAAGTAAAATTACAACTGCATAGTGTATTTTTTTAAATTAAAACACAACTTTGTTCATTTTTCTCGTGTTTGTAACTGCAAAGTAGACTCTCGGCCGACACTCTACATCAATTATAAATTTCATACAGACCGGCTCAGTAGAAAACAAGTTTTATTACGGAAAAAATGGACAAGGACGAACTGGCGCAGCTGATGGGTTCCTTCTAAAGATTATTTAGTTTTTTGTGAAAAGTTTTTGTAAGAATGAAAGAATGGCCTCTCAGATGGTTAAATGCCTTTTTATTATTTTAAAACTATAGAAATATTCTACTCCTATGGCTAAGAACGCTAGAGGTTCCGGGTTCGAATCCCGGCGGGGGCGGGGCTTTGTGTTATTTTCAAGACACATTGTTTCGCTTACCGGTCTTGGATGTTGTATTCATATCTATGTAGTACATACCATATCGTTGCTTAGTTCCTGTGACACAAGTTCTTACGATACTTACTGCAGGTCTGAGTCAATGTGTGTGTCGTGATGTGGTTATTATTATTATTATTAAGTTGGATATCATATCTTTTTGTTTCAAAGCAAATCGTTTAAAATTAAAAAAAATATATTTATTTTTATGTATGTTTTAACAGCATCTTCAAAAACTTTGCAGACTGAATTCTGAATACACTTCACTACTCGTATATTTATTATTATACAGGGATTGTATATTTACACCTAACATTTCTATTTTCATGTAAGTGTACCGTTGTATGGTACGTATAATACGAGCCAACCTCTAAGTTTGAAAGTAAGCCAAATTGTTTTAAAAGTCCCAATACTATTATAATAAATAAAATTATAAACCACATCACGACACACACAGCCCTGCAGTCACATTGAAGAATCTTGTATCGCAGGTGCTAAGCAACGATATGGTATACACTTATTAGATAAGAATACTACATTTAAGACCGGTAAGTAAGTCGAACCCAGAACCTCTACACCACGACTCGACTGTTTACACCACTGTGCCACAGAGGTCGTCAAATTAATGCATCGTTTGTCTCTAAGTATATATACAACTAGCATCTTCCCGCAACTTCGTTCGCATAGAAGAAAAAAACAACATAGCGCTTATTCATCGTGAAAGTCCATATTAAATATCAGTAAAATGATTTTAATTAATCGTTTGAAATGTTTTAAAGTCAACCTTCTTTATACAAACTTACAACCTCTTTGTAATATTAGTATGGATCAATTTAAATAATTTCCTTTTGTTCTCTATTCTTGCCAAGAGTTAAGCAAGTATTCCTTCCTAGCTACGTGGTTTGTTAACTTGAAATAGCAATGTTTATTGTAGCGGTAACACCATCGAAATAGCAATATATATAATAGCAATGACAATTTTTTGAAAAAAAAGTACCTTTACTTTATACTCCTATCAACATATTAAGAGTCAAAACTTTTTGAAATGAAGTTGTTTAATATTTTCTCTGAAAGTGTACACCGAAACGAACAATACAGTTCTGTAATGGTTCGCCCGATTTGATATGTCACCAAAGCCGTGATATCGACGATGGAGCTACAACCAATTTAATGTAAAAATAAGACTAATGAAAACCGCGCTCTAAAATGTATGAAACAAGAAAATAAACTCATCTGAAATTGTGAAGTTAAATATTCAATTTAACCGTGGTCAAATGCCAGCTACAGTACAAGCAAACTTACTCACTTGTATTATTTTGTTATATGAAAATAATACCTTAAACGTAATCACATTAAAATACAGAACTAAACTAATAAACCAGTGTTCCGATCAATAAATTCCGTAAATAAATTAATTTTATCCAGGTGATGATACTATTATGTGTTAATATGTTTTTGCTGTGTTATTATTGATACGTAATTTCTCTTAATAATTTCTGTTTCGATTTTTGATTTATTTACGTTATTGCTGATTTTCGTTGTAAATGTTGTGCTTGCCTTTAATTGGTATGCGTATATGCCCTGTGAAAAGTAAATGTATTTATATAATTGTGATGCACGTACTGTTGGCTTGCCTTAATAAAATAAAATAAATCAATCAATCAATGAGTAATAAATTATTGAAGTTTACGTATTTTAATTCGGAACGACTAGCCTTTTGACTAGCGTGTGACGTCACACGACTGAGATAAGGATGGAAATACAAATAAAAAGGATTAATGTTTAATTTTAGAACAAATTAGCAACGGGTTTCATTGTAAATTCGTCACATTTAAGATTCGTCACAGAAAGTAGCATGTGTAACTACGTTAGATAAGAAAGTATGACAAATTAACTAATGGTGTTATTTAACAGTTTTTTTCCTAAGTATTGGTTTTGGATTTATAAGTATTGGTATTTGGGGTTGGCAGAGGTGTTAAACACCGCGTTTGGCATGTATATATAGTCCCAAAGCGACAGGTTGCGAAACTGTAGCCACCATACCGGCATAATAAGTAACATGGCAGCTACAACTTACGGCAACCCGGACCGAAACCACGACCTGTCGGGTCGGGTCGGTCGGTTAACCAAGGCACGTAACAAACTGAGCTACCACGTCCTCCAACAGATCAAACCTAATAAGGAACATTATGCAAAGCTCAAGCAGAGTGACATAACGTTACGAAACTGCCAACATGCAAAATGTCAAATGATGTTACTTTTTTGTTACAATAAAAATAAAAATTGCTGCTATCTGATGCGAGAACATGGACACATCCTTTCAGCGGGGTTAAAAAGTTAGTCATAAGTGCATAAGTCAAAGTTATTGTGATTTGAAGTGTTTGATGTCAATAGTAATGAACGGCCATCTTTAAAAAAATAGATGACACACGATAACACGCTTAATTTAGGCTTTTAGGTCCACTGGAATTTCGAAACACGACTTTATGAATAGCAAAATGGTTTTTTATCTTTGCGGGATCCTAAACCCGAGATCTTGCATCCCGGAAATTAGCCTGCCTTACAACATGGATCTTCTTAACCAATGATCGACATGCGTCTTAGACGGGTCTATAAATAAATATGGCCCCTGATTGGTCGGTTTATAATACGCTATAAAACATGGCGGACTGATATAAATGCAGAGAAGCATATTAATGAGACATACCTACACTATTTTCTGCATTGAAAGTGTTTTGGCTAAATATAATACAATACATAATCATATTATACAGATACTTGGTGTATTTATTGAGTAAATACATAAAGAAGTACATCAAGATGGAATAATTCTTCTGAAAACATTCACTTTTTAAATTTCTTCTATAAATATTTTTTCACGTAAAATTTATTTCAAGTTTTGATGAATATTAAAAGGATGAAAAAGATAGATGGATTCGTGAATCTGCCTACAGTAACAAGCTGGTACGGTTACTGTAGCCGGAAGAGCAGCCGAATCGTCTTATTTCACTTTCTCCGATTCACATCACAAATAGTCACAGGATAAAACACTAGAATTTTACATATTAAAACCTTTGATATTGGTAACGCCAAGTAACTCTCTTTTTTATGGAGAAAAACGTATTTGACGACAACTGAGCCAATGTTGCGTGATGAGAACAAACGTTGTTATTTATTAAAATTATCGGATCTTTAACCAGTGATCAGTTCTTGAATCTGGAAGAAAATTATACAACACATACATAATTTGAAGACAGCACAAGGACATCACATAAACATTTCAAAACCTTTGGATTTTATAAATTGAATAAGGACATTCTCAATCTTGGTATGTGACATGGATTACAAATAGTTAACTCTTTTCTTCACTCACCATCATGTTAGGTTACAGGTTCCAAAAACATTGTAGCCATATCGATTTTTTTTAAAGGCAAATGATTCTTTCCCATTAAGCCACCAAACTAAAACTTGATATTCTATAAAAACGAGTCTAAAGCCCGTTGAACTTTATCTCGGCCCACCTCGGACGGGAAGCGAACCTGTGCTTTTTAAACAGGATGACGTATAAGGCAACACCGGTCGGTCCGTTACTATTACCGGTACAGCGACATCTATTGGTTGAGTTTTACAACTTTCGGGCTGTTTCCACGATTGATGAAATAGGTTGGATCGAAGAAGGATTGTATCTAAATCGTATTGAAGTTATTTTAGTTTTTCTTAGTTAGACTTGGCAAAGAAAACATTTCGCAAAGCAGGAAGCAGACGGCGTACTAGCTCATACATAGAATATGTCTAAAATTGTTATTTCACACAACGACGATGCCACCGCAGCGTGATAGCTCAGTTTGTTACTTGCCTTGGTTAACCGACCGACCGGATAGTACGAGGGTTCGAGTCTCATGTTGCCGTACGTTGTAGCTGCCATGTTCCTCATTGTGCCCGGATAGTGAAAGATTCGCAACCTGTCACACTGGGACTCAACATAAACATGCGAAATGCGGTATGTTACACCTCTTCCTACCCCTGTCGAGGGATTAATTACGGCGTGAGTTTATATGAGTTTTGTTACTGTTATTTCATTTCAAAAATTACAATTTACTAGTGCTGCTCTCTTACTCGAGAACTTCGCAGTATTACTACATATTGGAACCAACTTACTGCTAAAAATTGGAGGAAAACATAACAACACCATGAGACAATTCTCTTATATAATGCCCGGGCATATTCCTAAAACTAAGCCACTTCGAACTTCGTTGCATCGGATTTGTATGTCTTTTTTTTTACCAATTTTAATCTACATGTTACGTTCATTTTGGAATTCTTTCAGTATAACATTCTTTCAGACATTGGCATGAATAAAAAATCGGTCAAGTGCGTTTCTTTCTCGTACACGAATTGTTCCGTACCATCGCACAAGAATAAACAACATGTAATAGTAATTCTTTGGAAATTTCAAGAGTAACTGCTATAGTTCATGCGGACTGCGAGCGGAGGCTTAGTAATTTGGTCCCGTTTTTTCCCCCTTTGGCTACGGAATCTTAAAAAACAGAGGAGATACAGATGAACAGTTTCAACAACAATTGAATATGCTTACTTATTTTAACAGTTTTTTTAATTACCATTGAAATTGGGACACCTTTGTTGATTATCTTCGGTTTTGTTCAACAATTTGTTCGAAATTTTGATATAAATTCAAACAGAACTGATTCTTATCTATTGGTCATAAAGTTCAAAATCATTTTGGTATATAATTAAATTTCTTCAATTAAAACATAAGGAAATGATAGAGAGTGATTCTAACAATGTTATTTTTTTCATAGAATTTCCTCTTTTTTTGTCAAAAAATACAACAAAGTTTATTAATTATTTTTCTGTCTAGGATAGAATTTTAAGATACTCAAATCCATTTTTGTAATAAAGACTATATGCTCATGCATGCTGTTTATAAAGACATAACGTATTTATCAATCAATGTATTAATGTTTTATTTTTGGGAATAAAAATTATTATTATTAAATTTTCTGAAAAACCTGCAAAATACCTCTCAACCCGCCGCCCCTGACCATTGTATCCTTGGTCGTACGATTAGTACGCACCTGGAACCACCCAAACATAATAAGTGGTATGGTGAGAACACGTGGCCCTGGACTACTTTAAGATTCCCAGTCTAACAGCTTCCATGGCGCAACCGTTTACAAATAATTTTCTTGGGTTCGAATCCCGGTTTGGACAGTAATTTTTGAGGCGCATTTTAACTACAGGCTATATACCTTTATTGAGAAGTTTCTTTTTATTTTGTTGTAATCTGCAACGAAATAAAAGCCTTTTTTATTTATATATACCATTATTTTTAGTATCGTTAGTTATTCCCCATAATACAGCCCCTTGGCTTAGTTTGGAACTGAGGATGTTGTGACTTGATAATGCTTTTATGTTCGTAAATAAAGATGTAAACCCCATGTGACAGCGGGTGGTCTCTGAATAACATGCTTGTTGCAATTAAAGTTTTTCCTCTTAGATGTTTCTTAATTACAACAGAATCCTGTTAAATGCATCTCCATTCCTCAAACGTTTGCAAACGAGAAGCTCAGTCTTGGTTTTTATGTAATATACATTTTATTCTAATTTCAGGTATGCCATTTCATTTGAACAGCGGCATGTACTGCATGACTTTTACTGTTTACTTAAATCTATAATTAGACGCTCGTAATACTAGAATAGAAAAACAAAGTTATTTTTACTGGAATTTTTTAAATAAAAACTTACAAAAAAAAACTTTAACAGCCTAAAGAAAGTCTTTATATTTCTTTTAGGAAACCTCAAAAATCATAAATAAGACCGTGACGGGGTAATTATTAAAACATTCCAAATTAGGGTTCCCTAGGACGAATGCAATCGCAATAAATCAGTTGGATTCATGAGAACCATCCGTAGCGGTCCGTCAGAGGGCTCTAGTTGGGTGCGGCCAGGAAAATAGTGGGTTTAAAATACTATATTTCTGAGAAAACTAGTTGCAGAAAACCGTGGCAAAAGTACATTTCCTTGTCATTATTAATTTCTCAAAAGATTTAAGTCAGAAGCGTATTCAAAGATTTGGGTCATTTAACTTTGCCGCCCCATTTATTGACGTATTGGCCTTTATAGTTTTTTATTTAAGAAATAAAGTTCAAAATGCCGCCCTTCTCAGCCTACCGTCCCGGGCCATGGCCTCTTTTCCCTTAAGTAAAGGCGTATTTACGCCCTTGACGAAATTTCTACTACGTCACCAGTGTGATGGACTATATTAAATTGACTGAGCGTATAACTTGTCACCATTTACCATATATATATGTGAAAAATATATATATATGGTAAATGGTGACAAGTTAAAAAAAGGTTAAAAAGGTGGTATATGGTATATACATATACATATATATTTTATTATATACATGTATGTATTTATATATATATAATATATTTACTATAAGTCATTGTAAAATGTATGATTCGTATATGGAAGTTTATCAAAATATCTATTGTTTTTTTTTATTCATGACCAGGTCATGACCTGTCAGGCATTTGACCCCAAACCCGCCTGATGTTAAGCGGCGATGAGGTCTAAGGTGGATCATGCCTGCCTAGGAGAAACCTATTCACTCTTGCCTTTTCTTTTTCTTGCGGCCTGGAGGCCTTGCAGCTTTACCGTGACTTTACTTTACCGTGGCTATCGTTCCCTATTCAATCGATCTGACTGTATCGTCTTTATAAAGACAACACAACAAGACGGAAATCATAAGCACGACAACAAAGTAAATCAAAGTCAAAGTCGAAATGTTTTTTATTCGAATGTACTTAAAATAAATACTTTCAAATCGTCGTATTTTTTTTACTACCACCAGTTCGGAATGCTATTTCTACGGGGAAGAATCCGGCAAGAAACCTCCGTAGTTGCTTTTTAAAATATTTTCTACTACAACTTACAAATGAATCGACTACCGACCGACCGATTGGCAAAATTTGATTGGGCATACCGGCTAGAAATCTCTAGAAGTCTGTGTGTTCGTCTGTATGCGTCTGTGTGTTCCCCGCGTATTCCCTGGCCCTATCGGAGTCTCCCTATTTGTCTACCTCCGATCAAGTACAGTTAACCGCATTATTACAATAGAATTAATCGTGCGATGTTGTCGTGAGTGAGATACAACCGGCAAAGTTCATATTACCAGAAGAGTTTCAACCTTATGTTTACAGTGTTAAGGCACATAATGTTTATAGAGGAACAAACAAAAGTTTTGATATTGAAAAATATTCTTGTAAACAAGATTTGTCGTGATCATAAAAGATTTTTGTGATATAAACAAGACCGTCTGGGTTTGATCTGATAAAATTAAGAGATTTTTTTGTGTTTTTTTTTTCTGTAGACAGTACCGATACCGTTGTTTTTTTAGAAGATTTGATTGATGTTATATATTTACCAAATTAATCAGAGGCTTTGGGGGCTTCGGTATACAATAGGGTTATTTTAATTCTATAACACATATATACACAAATCCGTTAGATTGTCTAAAATAGCCGACCTATTAGCTAAGGTATGAAGCTTCAAAGTCGTTGGTTAGACAGAGAAATCCAACATGTACAGTGACGTCAAAGTACACAGGCGCCATACAACTTCCATAAAACAGGTTGTTCTGCTGAGTGAGATAGATGTATTTACTCTCAATGGTTATATCTCCCTGGTTTATCGTACAATTCTAATTCTGTTTTCACTGTAAATATACAATTTCCACAAACTTTACGACAAATTGATTGAAAAATAATGTTTCATGAAAATTCCATATTGAATGCTTGAGGCAGCGTGTTGACGCTTGCAACATTATACAAACACGTCCCACACTTTAAGTAACTCTATTCAAACACTCGAACATGACGTAATTTTCCTCAAAGTAGATTATTTTATCCCTACATAACCTACAGCGTTTTTAAATAATCTAATATAACAGCTGACTTATATGCAACAGGCCTTGGGATCGAATCCCGGCGAGGGCGCAACTTTGTGCATTTACAAGAACATTTGCAAGACGCATGATTTCGCTTACCGGTCTTGAATGTTGTATTCTTATTTATTTAGTTTATACCATATCGTTGCTTAGCACCTGCGATACAAGTTCTTACGATACTTAATGCAGGGCTGAGTCAAAATGTGTGTCGTGATGTGGTTATTTATTTTATTTAACTTAACTGTCCCTACATGCCCGCAATCAATAAACACTTTTAAATAAATCCACTTATCATAAAAGAAAGCTATTGATATTTCTGTATCTCTTAATACAAATCCAATAGAATACGACCTTCGCAGCACCCGAAAACCTGTGCAAGACAATGTTAAGGTCAACGTACACCGACAATGGCGGATTGTTGATGTAACGCCAAATACACCACACAATGTTACGCGTCGCTGCGGCCGCGACCGTAGGCTCCAGGCACACTGAGCTAAGAAAAAAACCTGTTTTATAGTAAAACTAGCTGACCCAGCAAACGTTGTTTTGCCATATAAATTAAAACAATAAAAAAAGACCTATTTTATATAGAGAATTTTATAAGAAAAGTATTATAAGAAAAATAAGTAATGAAAGAAAAGTAAGCAAAACTAATGAATAAAAATTAAATCGTTCGTTAAATGAATTCGTTTTTTTTAATTTTATGGGAGGCTGTTGTTGCTAGCATCCATAGATTACATTGCATGTCATTAGACATATATTTAAATACTTCAAGCCTCAAAAGCTTGCTTCTTTTGTTTCCTATAAAGTCTCCGTTTTGGATTATATTCACAAAAACAACGACATAAACTCACTCCATAATTAATCCCTCGAGAGGGGGTGGCTGAGTTATGTTAAGTCTCAGTGTGACAGGTTGTGAATCTGCCACCCCTATCCGGGCACAATGAGGGACATGGCAGCTACAACTTACGGCAACCCTCGACCTGTCGGGTCAGGTCGGTCGGATAACCAAATCACGTAAAAAACCGAACTACCACGTCCTCCAAAACATTCGTCCTAATTTACTTGCATTAAAGATAAAAATTAAAACTAAGACTTTATTTTGTATAAAAATTAAATTACCTTTGTATAAAGCTCCCAATGTACACGAGCCCTAAGCCCCCAACTCTTTAGTTTTTAGCACGAAATTACAACACGTCCATATAACGGTTGTTTTCTCAATTCCGGTAGTCGATGATAAGCGATGGATGAAATAATGTACTCCTATGCCATTTACCGACAGTCGGGAAAAAATAATTTTGTTATTTATCATTTCAAGTGTTACGTCTCACCTATGATATGTACATAATGAATATGGAATACGCATGAAATTTAATTTGATTATTCCGTCAAATCATAGTAAATTATGTAGAAATAGTATATGTACAGTGAAAACGAAATTAGAATTGAATAAACCAGGGGAGATATAACCATTGAAAGGAAATACATCTATCTCACTCAGCAGAACAACCTGTTTTATGGAAGTTGTATGGCGTCTGTGTACTTTAATAATAATAATAATAATAATCACATCACGACACACACATTGACTCAGCCCTGCACTAAGTGTCGTAAGAACTTGTATCGCAGGTGCTAAGCAACCATATGGTATATACTAAATAAATAAGAATACAACATCCAAGACCGGTAAGCGAAACTGCGTCTAAACTTACTTTGACGTCATTGTTTCGAGTAAAGACTACAAGATCATCGATGGAGGAGTAAATTAATTGGGTAAAACTAAATTAAGGAAAATATTGTGGGGACACCATCTATTTTAGAATTAATGCAACGCGTGCGTGATAATCCAGCCCCCTTAGACAAAAGCTAGTATTCCGCAAGCGCAAACGCCAACAGAAAAACAAAATGTATTGAAATGACATTTCCTCGCGCTCGCATTACGTAATTGTATCGTTTGCGGAATACTTTGTCTAACGGGCGTGTCTACCATGAGTTTTACCTTCGATTGTCGCTTGCGACTGCAGTTACAAATTTGTATGAATCTTTGTAAAGCGCCTCTAACGGATTGATGAGGAATCAAGATTGCTTCCTTCTGTAGAAAAACTATGCGAATTCATGGTAGACACACTGGTATTGCAAATGTCCATAGGCTACGGTAACTGCTTACTCAGGCGGAGATAGGGCTCCAAAACACTTTTATATGGCCTTCGTGTTATGTTAACGGCAACAGCTAGTTACAATATATAACTATGTTAATAATTTTGGCTTTATAACGACTATAGCTTGTTCGTAGCTCTTATCATATGGAATTATTCTTGGAACTAAAAGGTTTTTTATTGCTTCCTGCATTTGTTATGCTTTATGGTTTCTACAAATATTTTAGTGTGAGCTCTTTATATGGCTATTAGGACAAGACTTTGTATTTAAGTTTATTAGGACGATAAAATACAGTTAGGTTACTGAATATACTCCTCGCTTTATAATAGTAATGTAAAGTGCAAAATACAATAGAATACAAGAAAACAAGAGAAATACAAGAGATGTGTTAACAAGGCTTTATCTCAATTAAAGAATAATCATGAAAACAAGTGGTTTTCTTGTCTCGTTGAAGTCAAATTTGATTGGAAAGGTACCGATCCTCGGAATTATTTCTTTGCAAATAAGAAAATAATAATTAAGAATTTAAAAAAATATTAATAACAAACAATAACTAATAAATTAAATTAAGAAAGGTTCACTTCTGGACATAAATCTACCCATAAGCTTAACTCACTTAAGGTAAATTTAATTAATTTATATATTTCTTTAATTCCAGATGTGACACAAGAACAATGGCAGCCACGGATGGCCAGGTCGTTGTCGCAGCTTCTCGCTGGTCGGAGGAAGGGCAGTACCTTCGGGAGTTCGCGGTCAAAAACCGCCTTCCAACCGTCGCCAAAATCATCAAGGGCCAGTATGGGGGTCTCGGAGTGCCGACCTTACCTAGTCCTGGCCTCCAGAGCACCGCGCTATTCGTATCTGCGGGGAAGAGAAAGAAGATCATCGCCCAAGCGATCAAGCTCAAAGAGGGAAGGCGAATGGTCAGTGTAGGCCCAAGAATTGCGATACCAGATACTTATAAAGGCTTCTTCGAACTGCTCAGTGAAGAAGGACGTGCTGTTAGGAGTATGGAGACTGTATCAGAAGTAGCTCGGCGAAGGCTTGATGATGGATGCTTAGTTAGAGAGCCTATAAGAGTAATCTGCGCTAAAATAGACTTAGAAGGCAGTATAACCGCTGATGGGACTAGAAATCTACCAGCTGGAGAAGTCATAATGCCAAGAGGTGAAACTTTATTAGGGAAAAACAAATACTTGAAGTGCACAGATAGTAAAGGAGATACGGTTTTACTGAGCCTAGAGCAACGAGGCAAATTTTCGGCTGTGGCTAAAGAAGAAAACATTAGCGGGGTCCATACAGCTAAGACGTTGCTTACTAAACGCCTACCTATTACTGTTAGACTGGTCCATGGCACCCCACCAAGAGGCCTTAAAAGCACAAGCCATTTTGTTCCAGAGCTTAGGCTACTGTCAATGTTTGAAGAAGACCATGTCTTTGCGTTGCCATTGCAGAAAGAAGGTAACTTACTAGTTGCTCTTCCTTTAGCAGCTCCATTAAAAATGCAGAAATGCAAAAACGAAGACCACATTAAAAACTTCATGGAGTTTTCGAGGCTTGTGGAAAAGTGCAATCGTTTACTCGTTGACGTTGTTGATAGGATACACGTGCTAGATGGGAAACTTGGGGATCCTAAACGACTTTTAAATACTCCTATACATGCTCCTCCGTTGGTCAAAACTGGATATTTCCTTAGGAGGAGTGCATCTTCAGACACAGCTAATCAACACAAGCACCTGTCACGCCATAGTCACGTTTACAGTAGTCATAGAGACGAGGCTAGCATCCCTGACGAATACGACGAGATAGATCAAATATACGACTATGTGAGAGGCTTTGCTCCCCTTCCTAAGAACATTAAAGCTTCTTATACAAATGAACCAAGTCCCAAACATGAGTCTGCTCCTTCTTCACCAGCAGCCACTCCGATCCACATGCCCCTAATAACAGAAATCAAACCTGAACCGCCACCAATTGAAACAATACCCTCAAAGAAACCTCCAAACATCCAGAAAGCTGAGAAAAGAACACGGAAAACCGCCGTCACAGCAAAAGAAACGCCAATAACTGTATACAAAGAGAAATGCTCGATCGCGCCAGCCCCGGCAAATCTACCCAAACTCTTTGTCAAGAATAGCGTGAGCAGCAAAAGCAGGATGGTTTTCCGGCAGAAGAGTCATTCCCCAACGAAGGAAACCCCTAGTCCCATTACTAGTCCAGTTAGACCGAGCAAAGACGATTCGCCTATCTTCAATATAAGGTACAAGAGCCTGTCGAATATCCACCAGGCGATGGAGCTAGATGGGACCTTGGACTCAAGTCATTCCGGTGGAAGAACTTCCGGAGACTCAGGGAATGGGCCGAAGCTTCCAGAAAAGCGCTCGAGACGGTTAAGCAGACCAAAATCCTTAACAAATTTGGTCTGGGAGCTAAAAGGGTGTCCTGTTGAGGCGAATGAGAAGCCAAAATCAAAGACCAAGAACGAGAGCTACAAGAAGATGGGCAATAAACTGTCGCTGGGCTCAAAGCGGATGCCCACATTGTACCTTTAAATTTGGTAAGTGGAAGCTTTACTAATTCCTTGCCTTTGAATTAACCTCAAAGCAAATAATATCAAGATCATAAAATTGCTCTTAATTTATATCTAAATATTGATTTCTTTTTGTCAAGTACCTGCATGGTACAATATATTCATATTTCTTCAGGACAAAGTGATGGGAGGGATGGGAACTGTCTTAATTTACTGTATTTTTAATAAATACGCTAAAGTGAAGAAATTTCACACTGAATTTCTTATCCATCTCAGTGTACAAATTAAAATATGTCGGCATTAAGCTTCACTAGGGTAGTGCGCCGAAAGGTCGCAGGTTCAAATGCCTATGCAACTGACTATAAACGAACAGAGTATTCATTATTAGATGAAGATTCACCTTATGTGCTGACATATCACGACTGCTTCACGACAAATTGTGAAATTTCCAGCAGTTGCAATCGGATTTTATGTTAATATAATTATTACTTACACCTTTTACTATGTGCTAGAAATGCTATACAATATTGCGTTATAGTATGGTTGCCTTTTTATATGCTAAAAGGATTAGAAGATTCCTTGCTCAGCAACCAGCGTTATGCCTTTAATGTTGCTAAAATTCATAAGCCGGCTATTTGGTACCCAAACCAAATACAAATCAGTGGGGTTAAAATTTTATACAACTTTATAGGCAAACAACGCTTCACCTGATGGAAAGTGATACCGCCAATTAACACGATGATACCCCTGATGTCGTGAAACACCAGGAGCACCAAGCGTTACCTTCGTAGATGTAAAGATGTTATACCTCTCGTACCGGTAAAATTACACTGGCCTTCCTATCCTTCAAACCGAAACACAGCGAACTGCTTCACGGCAGAAATAGAAAGGAGGGTGATACCTACCTAGACGATCTCGCACGTAGATCTACCACCTGTAAAACATTTTTTTTTTCATTTATACCGTTTAATTCTGATATTTTATGTAAAAGCAATTCGTCTTTTAGGGACCATTTCACGAATCTACATAGAAAAGTGTCAAATACGCGAATTGCAAATATTGGTTGGTTGGTTATTAATTGCTTTACGTTTTGACGTAAGGAGAAAATAATGATAATCTGCACAAAGCGACGTTTTTAACCAGACAATGATCAATATTGTTACATTACAATACAAACCTATAAAGAAATAAATTTAAAAAAAACCCGCCCAGAACATCAATTCTAAACATTAAAAAAATTTTGCTCTTCATATACATACATATGTATATAGAAAAAATAATTGTACATTATTTACAAACTACTTGACCAGCAACAATGATAAAGTCAATTATAATTTTTTTTTAACTTTATAATTCTCATTAATTAAGGTGAGAGAATGTTTCATAATTAAAACAATGCAAATTATTTATATTCGCGAAAACAGTTATTTTTGCTACACGAATAAAAGGTAATGTTCCATGAATATTATGACATTATAATAATACAAAAGTCAACGAACTCAAATCAGAAATTTTAGCGGAAATTCAACTAATTCAATGTTAAATTAACCCACAATATAATTGATTTTAAATTGAAATTTCAATTAACCTTTAAAATCAATCAAATTCGAGCCAAATCAATGAAAACTACATAAAACATAGCATACATAAATAAGATAAACTCACGCTGTAATCCCTCGAGAGGGGTTGGCAGAGGTGATACTCACCGCATTTCGCAAGTTTACGTTGTGTGTAATTAAAAAACATGTTAATTTAGTAAACACCTAATTAAAGATTTACAAAACAATAAACAGTGGGCAGTGGTGTGAACAACCGACTGCTACGCTAGAGGTTCCGGGTTCGAATCCCAGCGGAACTTTGTGTTATATGCAAGACGCATTGTTTCGCTTACCGGTCTTGGATGTAGTATTCTTATCTACGTAGTTTATACCATCATATCGTTGCTTAGCACCTGCGACACAAGTTCTTTTAGTCTAGGGCTGAGTCAATGTGTGTGTCGTGATGTGGTTTATTATTATCATTATTAATAGTAGACTTGATGACCTTTTGAATTAAATACGGATGCCTTATAATAGTCCTGTCGACATTTATAAATCAACTTATTCATCTCGATATAAAAAGTGCAATAAATACCTGATGATATTTTGTAAACCACTTCCTTAAAAACTCATTGAATCTTACTCACAACATGTTAATTATGTATTGAACAATTAAAATAACCTTAAAAACACTTAAGCAATTTTAAAGAGAAAAAGAAATCATGTCAAAAACATTCAACGAATGGAAAATATGTTATCAATGGGCGTAATGTTGAATAGATACACGATGAAATTCAAAATGGTTGCTTGAATGTAGGGCAAAACCAATAACAATAACTAATTTGATTAAGTTATTTCATCCATATTTAAAATAAAGAGATACTCAAAGTACTTATTCAAAGTTTATAATCATTTAATTATTTTACACAAGTTAATGGCAATAAGACACAAACAGGTGCACAGGATTTTTAGGTGATGCTGTCGGTAGATCTGTGTGCAAGACCGTCTAGGTTGGTACCACCCTCCTATCTACTTCTGCCGTGGATCACTTCGCTGTTTCGGTTCGAAGAATTAGAGAGCCAGTGTAGGCACGAGAGGTAAAACTTCTTTACCTCTACGGGCAACACATTGCCGGTGCTCTTAGCTGCTTGTTTGCCCATAATGTTTGTATAAACAGGTTCTATTTCTATCATTAATGTTGGAAAATAACCTTTTGAATTCCACTGGTAATGTTTACACGAAGACAACGAAATATTTAAATGCTTAGTTCAGATGCAAGTACCTACGGACAACAATAAAATACTTAAAACAACATTACAACAAATAAACAAAAAAATCCAAAACATAAAAATTAAAAAAATATACTTACTGTATCCTCTAAAACCCCTGTCCATATAGTCCATAAAACTGCGCAAAAACATGTCAATTAAGCTAATTCGGTGGTGTAATTTAAAAACGGTATAAAAGAAAGGAGCGGCGGTAACCACGTGTATCACGCAACGGTCACACCTTCATAACAACCTTTTAAATGTGACCTTTGATCATTATGTCTAGTTAATTAAGCGAACCTTCGCTTTAGGTCTTTAGGTACTAGTTTGTCCTTGTAGGGCTTCATATCCAAAGGGCAGGGCGACCCGGTGTTGCCAACTGTTCCAAGTAAACAAACCTCCTAAACCAAAGGCTGAACTCCTAAAATGATGTAAAACTCCCGAACTCCTTAAAAAATGGCGAGCTTTCTTAACCCCCGTCACAAAAACAGGGGTTTTATAAGTTTGACGTGTCTGTCTGTGTGTCTATTTGTGGCATCATAACTTTCGAACGAATGAAGCGATTTTATGTAGTTTTTTATGTTTGAAAGGTAATTTAATCGAGCGTGTTCTTAGCTATGTTTGATCGATATCGTTTCCCCAAACAGAAGTTAAAGGGGGTGAAAGTGGGGATGAACAATCGAATGTACGCAAATATGTCCAAGTGTGGTATCAAATGAAAGGGCTACACACACACGACACAGCACATACACGTAACATTCAAAACTGTACGTTTAATGAAAAACAAATAAACAGTTTCAATTTAATTGGGGTGAAAGTGGGGATGAACAATCGAATGTACGCAAATCAACCAATCGTGGTATTTTAAAGTTTGTAATTTAATTCGTTATTTATTTATGTTGTTAAATTTGGAAAGTTATTATTAAGTTATTCGGAGTAATGTCAGCCTAAAATTATAAAAACATTAAAGGAAGACATAAAAAAAGAGTTGCCAGTCACTGAAAGGCAGTGGAACATGTTCTCGCTAAGCCCTGGTCACCTAGAGCCGGCATTGCTAAAGGGTGCTTACGGAACCCTATTACTCAGCCACCGCTTTCCGCCTGTCTATCAGCGGGCAGTATTGGTTTAATCTATTGCTTTGTTTATCTAACTTTTTCTTAGCACGATGTACAGTTATTTATCTAAAAGATAGTTCTTCCCTCCCTTCCCTTCCTTGGGTTAACTTTGATCTTTTTGGGATGAAAAACAGTAACGTAAACTTTAGCTTTGCAAATGTCCACGAGCTTACTTTATATCATGCGTGCTGTATAGTTGTTGCTTAGTTATTATAGGTTTATGAATAAAAAATAGGCAAATGTACCCGTACAAATAAACTAAATTATTTATATATTAATCACCTTTATATAATTACCTAAGAATGTATTTACACTTGGTATAAAAATAAGACAGTTCAAGCTTTAAAAGTTTGTCAAAAAAATTCAACCTTCAACAATAAAAATTGATTTAATTTCATCAAAATCTTCACAAAAGTCAAACAAAAAGTAATAAAAATTATTTGATTAATTTATTTATTAACATTTTTACAACAAGCTAATACCAATAAATATTTCATATCTCATCCCATAAAAAATAATGAACCAAACAAAACAAGACATTCCTATAAACTAAAAGCAAATAGTCCTATACCCGAGTTAATAATTCCCAATACGGGAATCGAACGAAGGATAACAACCCAAGAGCATTGGAAGATTCCGTGCTAACACGCGATATTATTTATACCGACTTCGAAAGTAATATACAAGTTGCATTAATTGCAGGATTAACGTCGCATAGCGCGAATTTTTAAAGATACGTTTGCATGAGTGATTTTTGCCGGACATTTCAATTTACAAGTGCTATTTAAATATTTAAAAAAATAACTACAGATGTTTCTTGCCGGATTCTTCCCCGTAAAAATAGCATTCCGAACCGGTAGTAGTTTAAAAAGTGATAATTTGAAAGTGCTTTTTTTAAGTCTATTCGAATAAAAACATTGTGACTTTGACTTTTATTGTATATTTTTAAGGGCTATTTGTGATATTAATATAAATTTGATTCATGTTATTGGCTTAGTCAATAGTTGTATTAAAATAATTAAATGTAAACATTAAAAGATTAATATTTTTTTAAACATCCTGACTTTTGCTGACATGACGGTGGAATGACCGTTTGGAGGAGGTGTTATTTATGTTAAAAAGTATATGAATTAAAGGGCGATACATGAAAATTTTTAATATGAATCTGTTATTTGGGCTGGGCTTACGCCTATACTATATAGTTTAGTATTTAGCAACTATTAAAACTTTGGATAAATTATTTTATATCATAGACAGCCTTTACGAGGAAGGCGAGTTATTAGTCAAGCCTTTGTACGAATAATATTGCAATTAATGTTAAGACACAAAATACCAAGTAGGCTATGGTGCAACAAAAGCTGCCCTAACTGCTAAACAAATGTTACAAAAATAACAATTCAAAAAATCTTCTGAAATGAGAAAAAAAAAACATCGATATTTTTACGAATCATCATTGTCCATCTCTCATTATTTTTGTGTGTTCTTTAGCTTTTGTTACAAAATCGCGTGACAAAGCCGCCTCGTGTGAACCGCTCCTAAAAAAGTTACACGTGCAAATGTCAGCAGACGAGCATTACTTGAACTTTGTAGTTAATTTTATGAAAAAATAACCCTAAAGGCTGTGAAGCGGAACAGAATAATTATTGTTATGTTGCCCTTTTACCGAGCGGTTAAATAAATTTAATTAAAACATAACAAACATGAACTCACGCCGTAATTAATCCCTCTCGAGGGATAGGAAGCGGTGTTATTCACCGTATTTCGCATGTTTATGTTGAGTCCCAGTGCGACAGGTTGCGAATCTGTCGCCACTATCAAGGCACAATGAGTAGCATGGTAGCCACAAAGTACGGCAACCCGAGACTCGAACCCTCGACCTATCAGGTCGGGTCGGTCGGTTAACCAAGGCACGTAACAAACTGACTATGTAACTTTAATTAAGAATGGTATTTAAGGAGTAAATCTATATACACTTTTATAATATTTGTACCTAAATATATACTGCCTACATAAATATTTCTCAACTACAACAACCAACCACAACCTTATCACGACACACACATTGACTCAGCCCTGCACTAAGTATCGTAAGAACTTGTGTCACAGGAACTAAGCAACGATATGGTATATACTACATAGATACAACATCCAAGACCGGTAAGCGAAACAATGCGTCTTGCAAATAACACAAAGCCCCGCCCCCGCCGGGAACCGAACCGGGAACCTCTAGCGTAGCAGTCGGCTGGTCATACCACTGCGCCACCAAGGTCGTCGAGGTCTCAGTAGTAGGTAAATTAAATACAAAGAAAGTAAATAACTGTATCATTAGGTGTAATTAGGTTTCGTTATGTCGGAGAAATGATTAAATAATTCAAATAGCTTTCACTGCAGACGTTCTGTATACATTATTCAATACCATTTAAACAAAATTGTTAATGCTATTTAATTGTATCACGGGACAATCACACAAATTGCATTCGTTTAGTTTATTTTCTTCTGTCATTTTTATTTACCTTATAAATTTACATAAACCTAATATTTTTTTTTGAATTTAGAGAATAAACATTTTACTAGTTGATTTATTTTCAATCCAAACTTTTTTTTACATGAACGATCATGTAATATCTTAACTTGTGAATAATTTCTTTACTAAATCAACTTTTTTTTTTTTTAATAAATAAATAGGTTCGTTATCCATGTCTTTTACTACAAGTATATATAAGTCGAATTTTTAGGGAATAAATACTCGCTCATTGGTCAATTCGCGAGGCTATAACACACACGATAATACGCTATGTCAGTTTAAAAGAAAGGATTTCATTGGCGATGACTTATGAAGGTCACGCATTAACCAATAGGCGCATACCGATTGTAGCTCGTTTCGTTGAATGGGCTATACGAATTGTTTTTCAATTTATATTTTTTTCTTGTTTATATCAAAAACTTAGAAAAATTCATCATTATCTTTTACAAATTGTAAGTTTTATACTTATTGTATTTGAATAGTAAAAAAGCAACTATGGATGCTTCTTGCCGGATGATGAGAGATTAACTGTAGAAATAGCATTCCGAACCGGTGGTTGTAAAAAAATACTATTTGACAGAGCAGAGATTGTAAATATATATATATTTTTTAATGTATTTCTTTAACGGCATTGGTTTTAGTAACATAATGCCTTATCATTAGTAATTATAATTTCTTCATTCTTGAAGATGATGAGATGATAAATGAGATGAAGATGAAAACAATGGAAATGATGAAACTGCCTACAGTAACATGCTAGTACGGTTACTGAAGGCTCAAAGGAGTTACTTGGGAGATGAAGAAAAGCGCAGCCAAATCGTCGTATTTCACTTTCTCCACGCTTGTACATCACTACAGATATTTACTGGTTAAAACACTAGCGTTTTACACATTAAATTCTGCTGATATATGAGAAAAGACAATAAAATAAGAAAATTGCAACTGACACTTCCCGTTCCCGCCAAGTGACTCCCAGATTGTAAATAAAAAATTGACATTGACTTTCTCTTTTTTCAGATGTCACAGCAAGAACAGGAATGACAATTCGAAGATCATCAGAAACAGAAAAAACAACGATATAGTTAATTAATTTCGTTTTAAAAAACATGTATTGAAGAGTCAAAAAATTATTTTTAAAATAAATAAACTTAATTATACGTTCCGCGGTCTATTTGGTAAATATTTTTAAATCGAAATAATTTCCCAATAAAGTAAAAAATGTATCGCTTTCATATTGTCGAACCGGCCATTTTGAAAACGGTCACTTATAGTTGTTGACTAGTAAATTATTGAAAACTAAAAAAAAACAGTCATTGATCAAAAAATTTTGAAACAGATTTACCGAATAGTTTGTAGGATAAACTAAACTAACATACGAACCTACATCTTAATTTTGATCTCTTATTAGATAATTGTAATCGTTATTTATGATTTAAATGCCATATTACGGTATAATTTCTGATTAAGTTTCGTTAAGATAGGATTATTAACCTTTTTTTTAATTTTCGTAAATATTCCAATCAATATAACTAAGATTGAACAGTTAAATTTTTTTCTCGGAATCATTCTAAATACACACATGAATTAGAATAAAAATTTTAAAGGTTAAAAATTAATGAAAATATTTTGTTTTTTCGTTGAAAATTTCTACTTTAAATCTTTAGAAAAGATAAAGAGAAAATGATGAATCTTTAAAATATTTGAGGTTTCTACTTCTAGGTTTTTTACCTTTTTTATAACGTTCAAATATTTTACAAAAAAAATACGAACCAAAAAAATGAAGTGCCTTATAAAAATGGTTTTTAGCTTGAGAAGTAAATTTAGTGAAATATCATTCAATTATCTTGTAATTGTAAGAAATAAGTCACAAAATAAATAAATAATCAGTTTAGTATTAAATAAAAATATACGTTAATTACTGCATTTATGTTCTTTTATATTTTGTGTTAAGTTTTCCGACGATATTTTTTTTTTGTATTAATTTGATAATTTTCTTGGAGAATCAAAACAAAAATTTTGATCCTTCGACAATGTTATCAAAAAGAAGTCTTTAAGACATTTTTAAAATCCAGTAAGAAATACAATAGATAAGAATAATTATAATTATGTATACCTACATACATTTGATGTAAAACTTTTCTTATTTAAATTTTAATCATTAAAAAATCTAAGCTTTTTTTTATTTTAAGTTGTCATTAGATTTTAAGGGTTAAAATAGAATTCTTGATGAACATTATAATTTTATGAATAAATAAATTGAATTTATAACAGTATTTTTTTTCGATGATCAGTCTCTTGCCGCCTTATTACAAGAGAAGACTACTTAAACTCTAAATCAATATGTCTACCACGAGTTTAGATTATGTTTCTAACGTCAGATCACAGAGCTTTGGGCCTGTCCATTAATCATGTGATGTTTTTTTTTAACATTTTTCAACCCCTCCCTCCCCCATGGTGATACGTGGTGAGGTTTTAGACTACCCCCCCCACCGCCCACCAAAACTCACGTGTATTTTTTAGCACCTACAAAGAATCTTAAATTTTATAATATTATTTTTAAGAACCGGTATAAAGTATAATCTATTCTAGAAAATTAAGGACCATGATAAAAATGTGTAGACAGAAAGGTTGCAGGTTGTTTTTGACTTGCATAAAAATAATATTAAAGGAATGGTGTAATCATGCGAAAATCACTATCATGTACTAACATGAACATATTTAATGTATATTGTCATCTGACCACGGATTAGCAAGACTTTCTTCAACACTAACAACTGGTTCACAACATCTTTCAGTTTAGAAATCATGCATTTGACGAAAAAATAAGTATACGTGATATCTTGCTATACCCCCTCCCCCCTGTGATATTTCGTGATTTTTGCCGAACCACTCCCCCCCTTTCGAACCTCACGTGATTAATGGACAGCCCGTTTTGTGATTTTGTACTAAAAATCTTAATTCCTCATCAATCCGTTAGAGGCGCTTTGCCAAGATTCATACAAATTTGAAAGTCGCAAACGGCAATCGATGGTAAAACACATGGTGGACACACACAACTTAGGTTCGGGACTATTTCGAACTTAGTTCCACTACAAAATGCATACTTTTTGGCGGGAAACTACCAATGTTAATGACATTTAATTTTGAGCATGGTTCCAACCTATTTCTCTTTAAGTCCACGTCCGATGGATCGTGTATATTTTCGCTAAAGCAAGATGTATTTTAATTAACTATTTTTTATAATTCATGCTCACAATTTCGCTTGCGATTTTATTACAGAAAATGTGTAATAATGCCTGAGAGTCCATTCTAAAAACCTACTGGTGATTTTTTTTAAAGAACCTCCTTACAACAAACAAAATTATAAACTTTAATTTTATACATTTATTTGTCCATCAGCAGTCAGTAGGTACTAAACGGTTGGACGCATTTTTTCTTCCTACAAAGTACACAGAATCAAAATAAAAATTCATATCTTAGCTTGAAATATAATATCATGTCAGAATGTACCTACAATTTGCAAAGTAAATCAAGGCCCTGAGCAAAAAGGTTAACAATGTAATTAGTTTGTTAATAATTGTTTTGGTTCATGTTAATTGTAAAGATAACGGAATCTGAAAAAGGTAAAGGGATCTCAATTGAATCTTTTTGTAAATTTTTAATCATCAGGATCATCAACCGAAAAACTGGAGGTCTCCCTTAAATATTCTCAACCGGAGAGCTCCTGCTTGCTTGCATCCAGCGGCTCCTTGCAGCACTAGCAACGTCGTTCGTCCACCTTGTGGGATCCGTCCAACTTACTCTACGCATCAATAAATATTATTATAGAAATTGTATTATTTAAACTCTAAAGTGATGATATTGAAAGATGATAATTTTCAAACTGAAAACCACTCTGAATGACAATATTAGACACTACCTACCGTCTGAGTAGTAACTCAAAGTAAGCCAAGTATGGCGCCAAGTATGGCGGGAACGGAAAGTGTTATTTTATTGTCTTTTCTTATATATCAGCAGAATTTAATATACAAAATGCTAGTGCTTTAACCAGTAAATATCTGTAGTGCTGTGCAAGTGTGGAGAAAGTGAAATACGACGATTTGGCTGCACTTTTCGTCATCTCCCAAGTAATTCCTTTAGAGCCTACAGTAACCGTACTAGCATGTTACTGTGGCAAGATTCATCATTTTCATTGTTCATCTTATCAACTTCATCTCATTTATCATCTTCAAGGTCAATGATAATTTATAACGATAAGTCTCAAAAGGACTCGTGTCCAGAGCCGTAAAACATTTACAAAAAAAAATGTTAGCATGTCGCATTTTAGGTTAGGTTTAAACTAAAATGTACACATTTAGAACTATTTCGGTTTGAAAATGCATATTTTTAGCGATAAACTGTATCTTGTAATGACATTTCACATGTGAGCATGCTTTGAACTTGATTTTGATCTAAGTACTTTTTTAGTTCATGTGTTTTAGTAAGACGAAAAAAGATTAGAAGCGCCTGCACAAAAACGAAATCAAAGTTAATAACAATCAAATTGATTGTTGCTTTTGCTTAAGGAATAAATTTAGTGAATTCTTTAGCCTATGGAGGGTAGAAGTGAGGAGCAGCGAATCTGTTTATGAAAAGTTCTGTAAAAATATGTTAAAAAAGGGTAGCATTATTATAACAATAGGTTAAATTTTTATATTTACACAATATTTTCGGCTACCCTTATTGTGTAAATGTTGAGGTTTAGTTTATTCCCATATTCTTACATACCCTTTGCCGCTGCTAGCATAGGTAAAGGCCATTTTATTAGCTTTTTGAACGATAAACTGGACACTCAACTTGTTTAGCATATAATCCCCGTAAAATGGTAAGACACCTGAAAGCTATGTCGATGACGTAGAATTTGCGTTATTTTCTGCCATTGAACTCTAAGCATCGCTAGCAATGCTAGTCAGCGCGTTACGTCGGAATTTTATAATTTTTACGTGTTTATCAAATTTTGTTGTTCTCTTGTTTTGTTTGTTGCTAGCCGTACTAAGAGTTTAGTTTCAGGAAGTAACGCAAATTTGACGTTTTTTACCATTTTACGGGGATTATAAGAGGCTCTAACTAGACTTGGACCAGTTGACAATTCGGCTTTCCAAAAGCAAAACATTGTATGTATTTGTCATTTTCTATTTTTTTCTTCATTCCTTTAATAAAGGTAGGTATATAATTGTGATGGGTGATAAAATTTTTTAGTCTTTAAATATTTGTTCGAATTATTTTTAAAATTTCATAAACGAACCATTGATGAGGGTACATTTTTTTCTGAACAGTGTTTTCATATGAATCGCAAAATAATCAAGTGTTTTAATTTGAGATTAATCAATGACAATGTAATCAAAAGAATGTTAGGTCTGATATATTTCATGCTGAATAATTAACGAAATGATGGTTATTATGTTATGTATTTCAATGATTGCAGATAATATTAGGTATGTTAAATGCATTATCTTTGTGTTTCTTTCGCTTAAGTGGTTTGAGCAAAAATTTTGAATAGAACTGAAATTTAGGCTAATCCACCTGAATGTGATTTTTAATGAGAGGAGACATAACTACTTGCTAGGCAAAATAACTATTTTTAATTTTGAAACTAAATACAATTAAACAAAGCGTAAAAAACATAATTTTATTGAATTAACTATATATAACATTAACTTAAGTCTTAATAAATTTCACTATTAATCTTGCCACCTTCAGAGCTCACGGTAAAAAATAATTCAAACCTCCTAAATGCCCTTCATCTCTCGCCCTTTGCTTTTCTAACCTTTCTTCTTCATAACCATCTATACCTAAACCAAGTCTTTCAATCAACTTGTCTCCTTTGTCCCCGTGCAAGGAAATAAACTGCTTTCGTCTCCGTAAAGAAATGTCCGGGTCAAAATTCCAGGATTGCTTCGTTCTTACAACGGGCAACCCCACGAAATTGGTCTCGATGAAAGATCGGAACGGTCCGGAACCATTCGCTGACACTAGTCGATAAAGCAGCACACAGCAACAGGTGAACTGAAATTTGAAAATGGAATATAGGAATACAGATTTTTTTGGTTCAACCTCGCTAGTGAAATCAAATGGAATAGAAGTGATATTTCACTTGCTTGACTTTTTATTTAAAAAGCTCCAATCCAATCAAGTTTGGAGTCAAGTTTACATTTATTTTTAAACAGAATGAGGAATAACGTTTGACAGGTTTGAGATTTATTTTGGAACACAACTTTTGTGCAACATTAAAACGTGAAAATTTTATAAAAGTATACTTTCCCCATTGACTGGAATCTTAAAGGGCGTTTTCGAGCGCAAACTCGATGAATAGGTAAAAAAAATATTTCGATGATAAATTTTTACATTTGAAAATATAATTATTTTTCAGACTTTAAACCGGTTTTCTAAGTTTAGTGGAAAAGTATTTTTTTGAAGCAAAAACGAACGGTACAGTGTCAAGATTAAAAAAAAGCTACTATATTTTAAGATTGGTCTTAAATCTGAATTCAAACGCAAAGATCTAATGTAAATATAGTGTTAAATTCAGGCATCTAAATTTTAATATTTATTTTACTAAAATTGTATCACAATGTACTCTTAGAACTACTTAAGCAATCCAATTCAAACGTTACTCCAAATAAATTAATTTGACAAAAATGCCCACTTTATATTGCAACACAATAAAACCACACGTCACACTTTTTTTTTCGTAATTAGAACACAAAAAACTCACGATAAACTTATTCATTGTTTGATATTTGCAAGCCCGGTTGGCGTGACGCCTGCAGCTAGTGTGGCGTTCTTGGGAAGCAGTTTCTTGTAACTCGTATAATTTACCAGTTCGTTACTTAATCTCAAGCTATTATGGTCTTATAACGTTCGTATTGCCTTAATGCTGAGCGTTACGCCACTTGCTGCACGGCTATGCCTTACAGAGTCGTTCTAGCTCACGAAGACGGTTCGACTAACGTTGAAGTCGCCTGGTGTACACGCATTGCCTCAGTGTGCGTACCTCGGGTTCTCTTAGTAAAGGCAATACACACTAGAACATTGTTCATGTACATGTCTTATCACAACTGTAGCCAAACGGACTTCATGACATGGAATGAATGTATCTATTTAATTATACAAGGGCATTACTGTATCTTTTTTCGTTCTGGGGTTTATTAGCCGACTACGGCGAAGCCAAAAATGGATTTTTTTTTTCAAGTTCGACAAAATGAGGTTTAACCAAAACGTTTTGCTTACTGAGAGCACTTATTTTGTTCTGATGACTCATTGCAAATTCAAAAGAATCTTTTAGAAAGTTATTTAAATGAGTGTCGTTTAAGCTTGAATAATGCAAATTACTTTGTAAATCGCACCATATGCCAAAGTATTTTGCAATACTCGTGAGACGTATTTTAACGAACCTAATTATTAAACTAATATTTCAACTTGGCTTAAATTTGGGATGTATCAATGGTGTGTTTTTTTTTAATATTTTTATATAAATAAATAAAATAAGATAACCTGAAAATATACAACAAATAAATATATAATAGGTCTACAATTAACGGAATATCAGTGAAAATAAATACAATCGAATATTGAACAATTGAATACAATACAATTGAATATTTCTTGAAATTGGTTAAATATTCGTGTCAACTGGCTTTTGTAATATTAAAACTTTGAATAGGTTTTTATTCATTTCTTTTTACCTTGACTTAAGTTGCCTCAGCTCATTTAAGTTAATGGCATCTTGAATAGATATTATTTCCTAAGAAAAAAACATTATTGAGTATTAAGATTTCTATTGTTTTGTCAAATTGGACATTCTAAAAAGAAACAGCACATTTTTTTACAGCTAAGCAGTTAAGGATAACTGCTTAGCTTTAAATGAAAAAAAAACACATTTTATGTCTTTTACGTTAGTTAAAATGGTACTAACACTTAATTATATTAATTAATCAATCTAAATTACAAATTATTATTATTATTTACATTAATAAATAATAATAAACCACATCACGACACACATTGACTCCGCCCTGCAGTAAGTATCGAAAGAACTTGTATCACAGGAACTACGCAACGATATGGTATAACCTACATAGATAAGAATACAACATCCATGACCGGCAAGCGAAGCAATGCGTCTAGCAAATAACACAAAGTTCCGCCCTCCGCTGGGATTCGAACCCAGAACCCTAGAGTAGCAGTCGGCTGTTTACACCACTACGCCACAGAGGCCGTCACTAGACAAATATGTAACTATCAATCATGTACCAGGTACCAATACCAAAAGAAACCGATTGGATATGTTGTTTGAAAATGTATAGGTACATTACCTAGGCAGAAACCTTTTATTTTTGTCTTTTCTTTGTATACAATCAAATTTTACCAACTGAGACAGAAAAAATGAAAAATATATAAAAATAAATATAAAACATGAGAAAATATTACTTACTTCATTTAATCGCATTCAGCGACATTTTATACTGTAAATAAATGATCATATATATGGATTTTTTTCATAAAATTCTTTAAATAAAATAACTTATACATTACAAATACAGTTGACTTTCAGCTTCTGAAAGTAAGTTTAAATTAATAAACATGCTAACAAAGATGGCAGCCGCTGCTTTACCGACCAAGCAAACAGCCGCGAAAAATCAATACTTTTGACAATCAAAACGTCTTGTCCGTTATGTTTTGCTGAAGATATTTCCCGTTTTTGATTGCAATTTAAAATGATGCAGGAATACGATGATGACTTCTTTTTTGAAGAAGATAAAATGTGAGTGTTCAGACCGGTTTTTTACAAATTTAACGTAAAGCTTGAACGAAACTTGTGTATTTTATCATCAATTTATGCGGTGTTTTATCAGCACTTCCCACGTATGTTTCAGCCTGATATCTATCATTTGAACTCTTGTTTGGACTGTGTTGTGTTTAAAAGAAGTGAAAGAAAAATGTGGCAACCTTATAACACGTACCCATTCAACGATCCCAATTTAATACCTCCTCTGTACGCTGTGGTGAAATATTACGAAGATAAAATGTAATTTCCTCTTTATTAAATTTCTGATTTATTTTGAGTTAGATAGGAGTATAAATGTGTGTAGTTCAGGTAATAGAATAAATATTTTTATTTAATTAAGTAGCTCACCTTTTTGGTACCGTGGTTTGTAAGTAAGTATTAAATACATCAATAATAAAGAAATAACATCATAGGCAAACAAGCAGACGGTTCTTCTAATAAAAAGGTATACCTACGCATATTGATACCACGATGCCATTGATGTCTGAAACGCCAAAGGCACCTCCAATCCGTTGCCCATGTAGAAGTAAGTATGTTATACCTCTCGTGCCGTTAATTACACTGGCTCTCCAATCCTTCGAACCAAAACACATCGAAATGCTTCACGTCGATAATAGAAAGGAATGGTACCAACGTAGGAGATCTCGCACGTAGAACCTGTTAAGTACCTATATATAGAGTTATAATCTAGTAAATAAATTTTGAAAAAAATATTAATTACGTAAATTAGTAATCATAATGAATGATGTTTGTAAGTATCGATACAGTAATAGGTAAGTACATCTGAGCACTAGCTACCACAATGCGAACGAATCATTCGCCATACAAATTTTCAATATTGAATGATGAAGGAATCATGAAGTTCATGGTCGTGTTAACCATCGGTATCGCTTTCGGTGAACCGTCTGCTTGTTTACTCATGAAAAAAATATCCTAAAGAATCAATAGATTGTTCAGTCAGTACAGTGCGTTCATATTTTCATTTTTTAAACAAAAAACCCTCAGCGAACGTCCTTTACGTCGATTGTATTTTGTATATTTGTTTTTTTGTATTTAGGAATTCCGAAACGAAAATTTCCAAAACCACATTTTTGGTGTCCCTCGATGAGAGGTAAGTTTTGGTTGAAATTTGAATACATTTTTTTTCAATTTTGTATAAATTCTAATCAAAATTGTACTCAGGGCCACTGTTACTGAAGAAAATTCGAAGGAAGACGAAGAAAATGTTGTGGAAGAGTGAGTATTCTATATTTTCTATTACTATTCTGAAATTCTTTAATAGTAACTATGCTTATATGAGTGTTGAGGACGTGGTAGCTCAGTTTTAAACTTGCCTCGGTTAACCGACAGAACCGAGCCGACAGGTTGAGGGTTCTAGTCACGAGCCGTAAATGGTAGCTGCCATGTTCCTCATTGTGCCCGGATAGTGGCGACAGATTCGCAACCTGTCACACTGGGACTCGATATAAACATGCGGAATGCGGTGTGTAGCACTTCTGCTATCCCCTCTCGAGGGTTTACTGCTTGAGTCTATGTTTCAATCCAACCTTAAACCGGATCAACACCGCATCAACTCCAGCCTTTCTGTGTTCTGAGTATGAAATTCCATACTGCAACGCACACACCCTCATCAACATAGTAAAGATATCGTATAGCTTTGAGTTGACAGCGTATATATTAGTAACTAATCCATATTTTGCGTTAGAAATAAGGTATACAGCAAATTTTCGTTAAAGCAAATAAAATTTATTATTGGATCCTTGAATAATGTAATATTAGGCGCATTTTTATCTATTTTTTTGTGAAATACCTTGTAAGAAAATATCTAATATTTTTTAAAATTTCAGATACTCGAGTGAAGAAACAGACTTAACGAAAAATTCTGAATGTATTTTCAATGATTTGCGTCAGAAAAGATACATGATTTACCATCAGGATCTGATGTAAGAACAGAGAATCTTCAATAGTCGAGCTAGAAATGTATTTTTTAAAACTAAAATGCTAAAATACTGGTAGTAAAGCCACGTAAAATGGTAATGCGCTTAGAAGCCATTTTGATGACAAATTGACGTCACAGCGTTAAACTCATTTTTCCATACAATATCTGTACTTTTTGGTTTCTGATGACGTCATTTGATATTTTTTTTGATAAGGTTCCAACGCATTACCATTACACGGGGCTTAAAAGTCCAGCACGTAACCTGGGCTTCATTGTGCAGCTGCATTATACGTTACAAAGGACGCAACTCTTGATCCTGGTTAACAGGAGTTGCAGTGGTTCCCACCACTGCAGAGGCAAATGTAAGCTGTAATTTAATCTCCAATTTGTAGTATAAACTTAGTCCCTATATTAAGCAAGGCTAAACTAAGCCCCATTTATCAATTGCTAAATTATTGATTGTCAAAAAAGATAGGTGTTAAAGGTAATGGTTTTTGTGTGTTTGCTATGCTATTATTTGTTTTGTATTTGCTAGAAATTAAATTGTATTAAAAGTAAACAATTTTGTGTGGTTTTATTTATACTGAAAATAATAAAAGTATGGAGTTTAATTACTACAAATTTTCAGAAAAAAAAATGGTGGCAGGTTTTTATCTTTAAAGGTAAGCAGATGGCCACAGTCTCAGCTGATGGTAAGTGACAATGTGTTCAATTTAAAGAAATAGAAAAGAAAATATATCCCACCGAGAGAAAATACCTATAAGATCCGAATATTTATCTTTTGCTACGTATGTATATCATGAAATTCAATCATAATAAATCTTAACTCGGAACAATGTTTTTAGTGGAGCGTCCACACATTGCCTTCTAGAAGCAGTAATTGCTGACAGCTTCTAGCGGTCACTGTTGTGCGATCTGTAGCTCCAATAATAAATTGGTATCTGCAATTTAATATACGAACCTAAGCTGCAGTCGGCGTGCGGTCGACCGCTTGAATCTGTCGGCACTGACCCACTGACTGCTTCAAACCTTCCATGTGATGAGCCTCCACTTAAAAGAAAAAAAAAATCTATGTTGTCCCTTAAATTGCGAAAGCAAACCTTTCAAAATTTTTATCTTCAGGGGAATGACGGTGACTTCCGGTAGCGTAGTGCTGAGCAAGGATGAGAAGAATCTGATAGGCATCAGCATAGGCGGGGGGGCGCCACTGTGCCCGTGCCTTTATATAGTGCAGGTTTGACCATTTCTTAAACTGAACAATATTTTAAAAGTTACCCTCAAGAGCGTTCGGGAATTGTGGAACATCAAAGATGATCGTAAAGTTCTTTCGTTCATTATTAAACTTATAGAGCACCTACTTAACTCTCAATAAGTTACAATAGAATTTGCCAGCGATTTTCTATGTGAACAATGAAAATTGTGTAGGTACCTATTTATTGGACCGACTAGTATCATCCTATGTGTTCATCCAAAATATGGTCTATTCAAATTCCCATTCAAATCCGCTCAACTTTTTACGCAATATAACGTATAAACATAGACACACACGTACATAAACATTTATAAATTCGAAATCACTTTTATAGAAAAACCTTTTCAGATATTTGATAACACCCCCGCTTCCAACGAAGGCACCCTCCAAAGCGGGGATGAATTGGTAGGGGTGAATGGACAATCGGTGAAAGGGAAGACTAAAGTTGAAGTAGCGAAGATGATACAATCAGCTAAGGTAAAATTAATAGTAAAGTTTCTTATTCTACTGCGATCAAAGATCAAGATGCGCCAGTCCGTGGAGGTTTTTGTGGAATTAAATGTTTTATATGTAAGACTCATATATGTAGAACACAAAACTGGACTTAATTAAGCCCTATCATCATATTCCCTTACTTATTAACGTGTCTTACTTTTCTGTACCTATTGCTAAGTTTTTCTCGCGATTTCTTTTGCGTTAAATGTTTTCAATCAGCATATAAAAGTTACTTAATCTTAGTCATTTTTTCTTTGACTATTTAAAATTTATAACACAGGCCATCAGAATTCTGACCCATAAGGCGGGAAAGCTCCATATTTTTAGTAACGTAAGTGTTCTTTCGTTAAAGGACCAAGTGACGGTGAATTACAACAAACTGCATGCAGACCCGAAGCAGGGGAAGTCGTTGGATATCATCATGAAGAAAATGAAACACAGGCTCGTGGAGAATATGTCCTCAGGTACCTGTCCCGTTTATCCGAATTTTGGTCGGAAAAGAAAGATAGAGCTATATTTGGTGTTCTTTTCCATTAACGAATGTTTTAATTTCTGTCATTTACCATTATTCTTTATTGTAACCCAATTTTCAGGTGCGGCTGACGCTCTAGGTCTGTCAAGAGCTATACTGTGTAACGATACTCTAGTGGCCAAACTAGATGAACTACGAGACACGGAAGGGACATACAAACGTCTTGTGGAACACGCTAAAAGGTTTGACAAGTTACTTTTATTATAGACAGGAATTGGTTTCAGCCTCCGATTTTGTACGCGTTGACTTTGCTGTTTGGTCCAGAGAGCAATAAATAATGATACAGCGTAATCTAGTTTATTTATCATTCGTTTTTCCTAATCTTATAGGAATCGTAACATTTTTCAGGCATTAAAATTATTTATGTATAAATCCAGGTAATAAACTATGACTGTCCTTAATTTCATACCAATCCTTTTAACAATTATTGCGTGATTAAATCAACAAACATCGCTAGGCAAATCTTACCAAATTTAATGATATCGCTGTATTTTGTTAGCCAAATCAAAACGCTTGCGTTTCATTATATATCTAGGAATTGTGTATTAAACAAACGGCCTAGAACATAAAATAATAATAAAATATCATTCCAGGATGCTGAAATCCTATTTCGATTTGCTACAAACATACAAAACTATGGGTGATATTTTCTCGGCTATAGGAGTAAGGGAACCTCAAGCAAGGGCTTCAGAGGCATTTAGTAAATTCGGACAATACCATCGGATGCTGGAAAGAGATGGGATTAAAATGCTTAAAGCATTGAAACCGGTGAGTTTATTTTATTGTTTAAAGAAAATGCTCAGCTCTTAAAAGATATTAATTATCTTTTTATAAAATATCTGGATACAGTAAAAACCCCCTAATACGATCACGTTGAATACGCCTTTTTCTATCAGTCCCTAAAACTTGAGGTTTATTTTCAAACACTTTTATCACGCTGAATATAATTCGTCATTCCGTTTAATGCGCCATTCTTGGATGAAGAACTCGTGATTCTGCATCTTGGATATTCTTGAATTTTTTTTAGACAGTATGAGTCCCAAAAATGGACTGTGATGACGAAAAATATGAAATTTAAAAACTTTTTTTTTTCGTAAATATTTTTGTTTCTACATTTTATGTTTTTTAATTTCCCTTTCCGTTTAATACGCTTTCCCGCATAAAACAACTTTTTGGCTTCACTCCAAAATCGTCTGAAGCGGATTTTACTGTATTTCAAAAGTCCCAGTAATAAGTAACCCTGTTTTAATTTTTAACTCCCGATTTTGTTATGCTTTCTAATATATTTCTTATAACGATTTTTACTTTACTTACAATAAGAATGTTAGTTCTTTTTTCTTTTGTTGTTTTGTCTATCTACTAGTACTCACATAACATAACGTAAACTCACGCCGTAATTAATTCCTCGAGTCTCGAGGTTTACTAGTTGGAATCCTTTTATGGAATTTTGAAATATTTTTCTTTGTTACTGTTTCTTTTCATTGATCTATAATTGTTCACTCCAAAAAATTTTTCATTTAATTTGGAAAATAGTTTGGAAACAAGGGGCCTCCGCTCCTTTGTTGCCCCGGGGCCTTCGGACCTCTAAATCTGGCCCTGCCTCGAGAGGGGTGGGCAGAGGTGTTACACACCGCATTCTGCATATTTATGTCGAGTCCCAGAGTGACATGTTGCGAATCCGTCGCCACTATCCGGGCACAATGTATCAGTAGATAGTTCCATAATTTTATATTACATATACGAGTACATTTTTTTCAGATTCTATCAGACATGGGCACATACCTGACCAAAGCGATACCAGATACAAAACTAACTATACGTAAATATGCCGATACAAAGTTTGAATATCTGTCATATTGCTTGAAAGTAAAAGAAATGGATGACGAAGAGTATGGCTACAATGCTTTGCAAGAACCTTTGTATAGAGTGGAAACTGGGAATTATGAGTATAGGTAAGTTGTGACCAATAATAACAATGCAAATCACACCTAAGCCCAAGCTCACATTGCACCGTACCATTTTCCTAGCTCAAGTTATGATGAATTTCTAAGAAGAAACATGAACAACCATTATAATAAGATCCTAGTGAAAACTTTTTAAATTTTCGTACGTCGTTCAAGTTACGCTGGACTTTCGTTTGTGTTGTTGATAAATTAATTATAACTTGACCGACTCCGTGTGTAGTAATGAGAAGTATGTCGATTTTTTTACACGACTGAACCGAAAAACAGATTTCAGTAAAAAGTGCGGTCATTAAAAGTTAGATTTTGAGCTCCTCTACTAAAGCCACATGGTACACTGACAAAAGCCACATTTTCTCATAACATCTCTAAAAACCATGAAGTATTATGTACCACCTACTAGAACAGCCATCTTGAACATAAAGTGTGCGCCAAAACTTATACGAGCCACAGACTACTCAAAACAGCTGAACAGAGAGAACTGGGTTTAGGTTAGGTACAGAATACAAACTTCTTCAATATACATGAAGGGCATAATAGTTCTCTATAGCTATAAAGCGAATAAATATATCTAGCGTAACAAACATACCAGTGAAAGTTGCTAACAACCTTTGCTGTACAAAAAGTTCAGAGGCGAACTCTGAACTTTTGAAGCCGACTGCTACGCTAGAGGTTCTGGGTTCGAATCCCAACGGGGTCGGAACTTTGTGTTATTTGCAAGACGCATTGTTTATTCCTATCTGTGTAGTTTATACCATATCATTGTTTAGTGCCTGCGATAAAAGATTATATCTTAGTGCAGGGCTAAGTCAATGTGTATGTCGTGATGTGATGATGTTATTATATTTATCTCAATGCTAAGAACACCAATTAAATGATATTTTTAACCGGCAAATGCTGGTATACTATCAGTGAACAAATAATAAAATCTGACCTATGTTGCAAAGAGTAAATAATCTAATACAATAATTACTTATAAAATTTTATCTTTGGTAATTTTTGTCTTTGTTCTCTGTTTTCAGATTAATTCTAAGATGTAGACAGGATGCGAGACATAGATTCGCTCGTTTAAGATCAGATGTGTTGATAAAACTAGAGTTATTAGATAATAAGAAAACACAAGATGTCGCTTTGCAACTGAGACGGTTTATACAAGGATTGGCCGTGTATCATAAGTAAGTTTTTTTTTTGTATGAGGATCGACAAACACTTATAACATACATATTTAACACACACACACACATATATAACATGTAATATATTTGCAACAAACAACGTCAACCACAGATTTTTGGTAGAGTGTAAAAGAGTGAAGGCAGTACTCCAGAGCTGACAATTAACAGTAGTTATCAATTTTGCCATGACCGGCAAAGTTGTTGATAACATTAACAAAGGAAAGGGAATGAAACAAAGATAAGAAAAAAAAATCCACATATACGGTGATAGCAATCCCGATCCCTTCTCCCAAGTAATCTCTGTCTTAAAATAAGTTTGTTGATGGTTGAGTTTTTGAGTGTAGATTAAATAATAATAATAATAAACATTTACTAATAATATACAAGGTTTTACCTTAGTGATGACCTCGGTGCCGTAATGGTGTGAACAGCCGATTGTTATGCTAGTGGTTTTGGGTTCGAATCCCCACGGGGACAGAACGCGTTATTTGCAAAACGCATTGTTTCGGTTACCGATCTGTGATGTAGTATTCTTATTCATGCAACACACACAAGTTTGTGTCTTAGTGCAGGGCTTTGACAATGTGTGTGTCGTGATGGGGTTATTATTATTAGTGCGGTTATTATTATATTTTGCAATTAAAAGTTATTTTTCTGGCGATTTTCAGTGAAACTCTGGAACATTTAAAAGAGAACGCCACCCTCTTCCCGGTAGAAGTGGATCTGTCACAGAATGCTTTTCAATATAAATCTACTGGACAAATTATCCAGGTAGGCATGTTTATTAATTTCATTTAAACTTGAATTAGTAATTTGTATTAAGTCTGTTTAAGTCAAAAATCCAGTTTTAAGTCAAAAATTACTAACTTTGTCTTTCAAGATGTGATGGGAATCTTGCTTTCCAATTATAAAATAAATTATAAAAGAATAAAAACGCATAAACGAATATAAAGCTTAGATAACTTGACACTCCTTTTTATTTTATCTTTTTTTATATCCTAGGATGATGAAGAAGAAATTGAATACGCAAGGGAGATACAGGAATACCATGACATATCTGAAGATACCAATGAGGGTAAAGTAACAAACCGTAGACAAAACAAAGACAAAGAAGACACGGATTCCTCAGAACAACTCCTACCTGGCTTCGACACTTCCAATGACTTTGACAGTTCTGTCAAAACAGAAAACATTGACAATCTGACACTCTTGACAGAACTGGGACTTGCAGATACAACAGTAACTATGGACAGTGAATTCGGTGATTTCCAAGATGGACTTTTAGGAGGGTTTCTATCAAATAACAGTGGCATGAATAATGACGATGTTTTCGATAGATTGGTAAACGATTTAGACATGAAGTAATACGGTGTTTATTTATTATATTTAAATGATAAAGTAATTTTTATATACTACATTATGGCTATGAAATATACAGTTTGTGTTGTTTAATGTGTTTTTTTTTATGTAGATGACTTGGCAATGTACTACAAACGAATTTCAGATCTTTGTATTTAAGATCTGCGCAGCACCTAATTCAAAAATAGTATCATACAAATAATATAATATATATACAAATATTATATGAAATTTATAAAAAAACTATGTAAATTTAAGGTTATGGTATGGTTAAATATTAAAAATAGAGTCAGAGTCAAATATTAAGAATAGGTACTATTACATTAAAAACTCCACAGCATAACTTTCAATCAATAGCAGATTCAGGGGTAGGGGCTCAGGACCCTCAGAGCATCTGAGTCTGAGATCTCGTCTGAGTGCATGGTGAGTGAGTGACATCTGATGTGTAAGTGAGGACTTGTAGCTTTTACTTCGTTAAAAAGCTACCACAAAAGCGTTTCAAAACCAAAACGTCGTCAGTTCTGAGGGTCTACAGCCTCTCAAAATGCCAATACTGAATCCGCCAGTGCTTTTTATTTTCTTTGACATTTTTACAATTTCACATTTTTTAGATCTCTTTACAAACAGCACATATACTAGACTAAACCGAATTAATAATAATTAATGACCGATTCTGTGAACAACGTCATATCTTATCTGATTGGCTTGAAATCCATTTTGCAAAGAGGTTCGGGGTGTTACTACAAATGCACTATCAGCTTGCATTGGTATGGCTCCTTGGAGGATTTGCGTTCCATCTGGAATGTTATATCTTAACTGATTCGTTTTATATATATTTTTCAAAGAGGCTCTGGGTGTTACTACAAATGCATTGTCAGCTTGTATTGGGAACATTACGTTAAGGTTTTGCGTTTCATATGGAAAGTTATATCTTAACTGATTCGGTTGATATCCAGTATTCAAAGCGGTCCGGGGAGATACTACAAACGCTTTATAATCAACATGAGCTTTTCTTGGGAGGACTCCTTGAAGATTATGCGATTCATCTGGTAAACTTCTAAAGGAAAGGTTTGTTGGTATCTTACTCTCGTTCACAATACCTGCTACGTTTTGAAGCTCGTCTTTCAATACTCTGTTTCCTTGTGATAGAAGCATTAGTACTGGAGATATCTCTATTGTTGCTAATGATACGTGTGCAAGGATGGTTATCTGAAAAGATAAATCTTTCTTTTATTTTCCTTAAAATGGTACTTTGTAAATCACGGTCAGTATGGTTTTTACAGCAAAAGTATCTTCGAAGTCTATTTCTAATATTGGTGAAGTAATTACAATGGGATGAAGTTTTAAAATTAGCGTCTTTATGGTTAGGATAAGTATAAGGACACACGTTTTTTTTCTTAACCAAAAAACTATTAATTTTTCTTATATTCTGTAAATAGATGTTAACTAGATTTAAAGACAAATTATTTCAATTTGTAACCTACCTCAGACATTTTTGTCGGTAAAATTTTTGATAAATGTCATAAAATAGGACCAAATAATGGTTCGGGAAAATATTTTTGTAGTTGAAATGTCTAAAGTTGTGCTGAAATATGTTTGGCTGTATTGTTAGAGATTTTGATTCCGCCAAAAGAGTGACATTTCAAAAAAGGAATAATAAAGTTAAGACAGTTTTCTTTTGTCTTATGAGGAAATTTGATACATTTTGAAGATTTGCTACAAAAAAAGGGAAAAATGTAACACAAGCCGAGATTTTTCTTTGACATTTATGGATCTATTGCAGATTCAGAAAAAATTGCACAAAGTTGGATCAAGTGTTTTCAGTCAGAAAATATTACATCCTTTAACATCATTGTCCTTAGTCTTGCATCATTATGCAGGTTTGCCTTGTTACCTATAAAGTCGGAGGCATTTTTGAAATAGACGAGCTTAATCTGGGATTAGAAGTACGAGATCACGAAAAGCTTGAAATTTAGGTGCCACACGAGCATATTGAACGGTGCCTCATTGCCTCATTTGCATGAAAAGGTTGACTTCAAAATAGGACCGTTAAAACTACTACCAGTTTTCGACAGGAAGTCCCAACGTTTCAACAACAACGGGATAATGTCACTACCCGAAAGAAGGCGACAGGTAGTCGAACAAGATGCTTTAAAAATAAATGTCTCGACCTTTGTGCTAAAAATATGACAAATCTTTTACCCAACCTAACATTTTGATTTTAGCGGTTAAATTGTCAGTTAACTTATCTATCCTATTTAACATTACTATGTTTTTTCTGTTCAGAAAACTTACCAAAAAAATGGTCTTCATATTGGTGCGAACTGTCCACTGTTTCACACGAGACTGCAAATAATTAAACTGTGGACCTGCAACTAATATAACGTCATACTGCGTTATTGCAAATCCTTTATGTAATTCACGAAGGCTTATTCTGATTCGCTAATTAGTGGCTCTATTTTACTAACATTTATATTGGTTTTTAAATCTCTAAGGGATCATTTCGAGATCTTAAGGATGATTTGTCTTTGTGCCCGGTTTGATGGGCGTCTCCTAAAAAGTTAAGTGTAATGTGTGTGTGTATAGTGTAGTGTAGGTATCTAGCGTACACAAAATGTCAGCCAAACAGGGAGCCCTGGCCATACTTGAGGTACAAGACGCGGAAGATTCCTAAATAAGAGCTAAAAACGTCGCGAAAGCTTTGACCGTTGTTGGAAAAAATCATTGATTCGAGGCTGCAGCCAAATTATATTTAAATAACACCGGTTCGTATGATGGCAGACCGCTGACATGATTGTTTTGATATTTGATTATATATATAATAAGTCTGCAAAATCAAAGGATGCACTCGGATCACAGCGGATTAATTAAAATTCAATTCGTCTTTGAAAGATTGACTGACAAGTGCTAATCATTGCTAAGGATTTTATTCCATAACCTGTGTTGCAATTGCTCGATGTGTAAAATTAATGGGATATGAAACATTTGGTCGTATTAATCTAAGTGTGAATGAGTAGGTAAGCTTACCAAAACTCCTTTCTATTTTTGCTATGAAGCAGTTCGCTGTGTTTCAGTTCAAAGGATTGAATAGCTAGTGTAACTATCTGCACGAGAAAAATAACATATTTTACCTCTACATAGGCTTGGAGGCGATCTTGGCGTTCTTAGAATTTAAGGGTATGTACTGATAGCCGTCTCGAGGCAATGACCACTTCCATCAATCATCTACAGGTTGACCAATGACGGTAAATTAAAAAAAAAATGCAAAAGAAAAAAAAATGCACATTTTCACAACACAGCCAAAATAATAAAACATACTTCCAAATCGGTGCGTAGCAATTTTCATAATTAGTCACATTAATTAAATTCTAAACTGAAACAGTTTGTTAACAATGTTCATCAAAGCATTTCGTAAAACACATAAACAAGTTTCAAATCCCTTCTATTAAAAATCTAATCTAATCAAATTTTTAATTATAACCAAATAGTTTCTCGTACGGTCGTAGGAGAAACTATTTTTGATATGAAATAAAAACAAGAGAATTCATAAAATCGCTTTATTGAATCGTTACAGTACTTACAGCTTAAAAATGTACGTTTTTAATTAACTTGAAGTTACAAATAGGCACTAACCCTAAATTAGAATTGCCAATTAGCCATTTCGACATAACGAATAAATTAGGACTGTCAACAAATCTATTCTTATTAAATACAGTGAAACCTAGTTAATTGGGATCTCAAGGGACCAAGGATTTTGTACCATTTAAAGAGGTTTTCATTTATCCAGTTTACCATTTAGACAGGTTTAAAAATTTGTTGTCTCATTTACAGAGGCCGAAAATAAAACACGTGCAAAAGAAATTCGAATGTTTGTAAACAATCGTGTCGAAACCTGTCCCAACCTGATACATTATCTCACTTATAAAGGGAACTGAGCTCCAGAGTCCCAATTATAGAGGTGAACATGAAAAAAATCCTAGAAATCAAATCTCATTTAATCAGGTTCGAAAAGTCCCATTAACAGAGGTAATTCGATGAAAAAGTGCCGGGACCTCATTGTAGTTCTCAATACTAGAGGTTTCTCACTTATCCAGGTTCCACTTAACCAGGTTTCACTGTATATTGTAATGAATTCAGAAATAAAATAATTCTGTAAAAGAGACCTTACGATAAGTCAAAACCTCAATTTATAAAACTTTTATTGTACCGCATAAATCTATTCGACAACTCTAAATTTAGATTCGATACAAACAGCTATTAAAAATTCGAAACTTAATCCAAAAAGCTTTTTAGTCTAAATATTTAAGAAATATCTGCAATTGTGGAGTAGGAAATGTTTTGAAGCCCTATCGACAACATTAAACTTATTAAATAGTCAGCATTACGCAGAGCTTGAAGCATGGGCGCCGTGAGTGGGGTGCAAGGGGGTGAACTTGTACGCAGAAAAATACAAAAAAAAAAAAAAAACTTTACCCGACTGCACCAGCATGAGGGTAACGTAATTTTAAATTGGTTAGTAACATGTGTAAAACTGCCAACATGCAGTGTCAAATATTTTAATAACAACATCACGACACACACATTGACTCAGCCCTGCAGTAAGTATCGTGAGAACTTTTATTCTTGTGTTTGTGTTTGTATATTATTGTTACTTTATTGCAACAATTACAATTTACGTTTCTCTCTGACGCTAGAACGTTGCAATATTTCTTCCTATTATAATAGAATTACACTAGTGCTGCCTCTAGCGGATACTTTTTGAACGTTCAGAGGAAAAACATGTAATTTTATTTAAATCTATACTATTTTCCTTCGTGTCGACAGCCCTATTTTAATCAATCAATAATTACAATCCATCATCATCATTTTATATTGGCGACCTCGGTGGCGCAGTGGTGTAAACAGCCGACTGCTACGCTAGAGGTTCCGGGTTCGATTCCCGGCGGGGGCGGGACTGTTATTTGCAAGACGCATTGTTTCGCTTACCGGTCTTGGATGTTGTATTCTTATCTATGTAGTTTATACCATATCGTTGCTTAGTTCCTGTGACACAAGTTCTTTCGATACTTACTGCAGGGCTGAGTCAATGTGTGTGTCGTGATGTGGTTATTATTATTGTTATTATTATATATAAAACCGCACCTCGCATCCTAAATGAAAAAATAAATCTTTCAACAAAATTAACAAATTAAATTTATATAGCACATTAGGGAAATTAAGTTTTAGCTTTAGAATTGAATTGTTGATCTTTTATATTAGATATGTAATGTACAATGATTTTAATGAATGATTAAAAGGCATACAATTATAAGCATTGTATACGAGATTGATCTGGTAAAAATGATAATGATAATGAAAACGGTCTGCCACAGGTTGATTTTTACTAGCCTTAATTCCTTATCCATCCAGTAGGGGCGCCTTGTAAATATTCATGCTTTGTAACTGCAGTAGCTACCGTCACCAGAAAGTAAACCTACTGGGTACTCATGATAAAACACTTTGAAGGCTGTAAAATTATTTGAGATGTTCTGGTAACAAAAAGGTAAAATTGTTAATTGTTTGTTAACTATTTAATTTGTGATGTTAATATTTATTTGTAATTAAATTTTTCTGCTTCGATTGTGAATATCAATCAGTGGAAACTTCATTGGTAAATGAATGATTCAAATAATCATTTAATCTAAATTGAAAAATAAAACTTTGGTTGGTTTCCCAAATAAATAAAAAATAAAAATAGAATTGGAAAAGCAGTGGCAACGTAAAATTAATTTATTTTTTAATTTAATTTTTTTCCCTTCGTAAAAAAACCTAACTACCTTTTTTTTAGATCTTCATTTCCATGAAAGTCGTTTTTAGGGGGCCCCAAATGTACATAAACTCACGCTGTTATCCTACGAGAGGGGTAGGCAGAGGTGCTAAACACCGCTTTTCGCATGCTTATGTTGAGTCCCAGTGTGACAGGTTGCGAATCTGTCGCCACTATCCGAGCCTTAAATGTTCTGTGCCATTATGGTTAACACGGAATTACTAGCGGCATTCTCGGGCCGGGCCCCTTTTAACTGGGGTCCAATAGCATCTTGCCTTCCACCCTATATAGTTACGGCACTGTCGAATTGGGAAATGCCCACCCATTTTAATTATTTTTTCCCAACGAAACACAACCAATGTATCAATTTATTCATAGATACACAATACCATACAAAGCTTCACTTTAAAAGTCACTAGGAGCTTTCTTTGCTTTTTTTGTTAGTTTGTTTTTAAACACATTAAAGCAAATTCAAAACTAAAAGCTGAACTGACAGATGCATCAACTGATCTTATTTAAAAAAAAATAGTGACAAATATAAATACAATATGTCCACCAAAAGTTTGATGAGAACATTATGGAGAGGACATATCCTGTCACTTGATTGTGTATCTATAAAATAAAAGATATATGGTTGCTCCGTATGAAATAGATATAAGATCAATGTAGGCAGTGTTTTTTTTTTTTAATATAAATGAGAAGAGGAAACAAATTTTACTCAGGCTCTTCAAATGCGAACTAACTATATAAAAGTGTGTTCATGAAAAAAAAACTCTTTTGTACCGTTATATCGAATGGACTTGTATTAAAATTTAAAAAAATACATAAATTATATATATACAACACTCTTCATCTGACATCACGCGGTCCAATTATTATCTCCATCAATATTTGAACTAAGTAACAAATTTTCGTATTTATTTATCATATAAGGCGTACATAATACAATTTGCCTACATTAATTAGTGTATGCGAATCGATGAAAGTATGTGTGATGAAAAATATATATACATAGGTAGGTAATTATTGTTTTTGTGTAGAGATTTTTGTAGCCTTATTTAAGAAGTTTTGAGCTTTTTATTTTTTATTTTGCGTAATTTGTTTCGTTTGAGCAACGTTTATTCCATACATTTGAATAGACTTCTTCTCAGAATGAAGTGTTTTTGTCACCGTCAGATTGTGAATTGCCTTTAATGCATTATTTCTCGATAGTCTATTATAGTAGGTCAGGAAACATGCGCGAGCCGAGCGAGCCCACCGAACCAATCGAGCCCAGCGAGCGTGCCGTAGCGGCCGGCGAACGCCATTGCTCATAATTCTCTGCAAGTTTACAATCTGACGATGTTATTAATCTGATAGGGACATTTTCATACCACAAATCATTTTGCAAGACTCGTAACCATAAAGTTGATTCTATAACAGTAGATCGTCCAATCGTTGTCAAAAGACATTCATTGGTCTGTTTACACACACATTCAAAATACTGTTTTCATTCAAATCCAGTTAGAATCTTTCAACAAAACAAAAGATCTCCACACAAAAACCTATAAGCTAAATGAATTTATCACATACGAACGAAATAAAGGTCAGCTTATGATGGGTATGATTATAAAATTCACTTATAACCACAACAGTCTGCTCCCGCCTATGTCGCCCAAGCTTGCAGTTGCGCCAATTCATCATCCTCTTCTGTAATAAAAAAAATATCACATTACAACCCACATATTCCGTCTTGTTTGTCTTGTTGACCTTGAACTGCAAACTCATATAATAAATAATAATTTAACTAATTCTAATTTCTAAGACATTTGTAATTTCGTTTTCCAATATGGTAGAACATGCCACACTTAACATTGCCATAACTGCATTTTTTTAATTAATATTCATTTCAGAGATTATGTAATTTTAATTTTGATAAGCCATGGTTTTTTTTATTCAAGACCAGGCAGGCATTTGACCCCAAACCCGCCTGATGTTAACCGGCGATGAGGTCTAAGGTGGATCATGCCTGCCCAGGAGAAACCTATTCTGTAACTATTTTAGTTGGGTTTAAATCAGACTTTACTTATAAATCAACGACTATTTCGGTTTCTAAGTTAATAACATAAAGAGGCACACTTTTCAGGGATACACTAAGCCTTGTAATAACTTTTTCGCTGCGCCACACATACATACATACATGCAGTCTACGTATATACATACGTATGTTCCATGTTTTCTGTTAAATCCCAACAAAAGCGAGGTCACGCCCCGCCAAAAGTGTTTTCAAATTAAAAAGTCATCAGTTTTGTAACGTCAATTCTGAAGAAGGGTATACTGCTCCCAAATGACAATTCCGGTTCGACGTGCTGACGCATCGTCGGTTGAGTGTAAAAGATTGAATGTTTCATTATATATTTATCTGTTCTAGTCCAGTAGCGGCGTAGTGTAGGTTTTGTGTTATTTTTTGTGTCGCTTACCGGTCATAGATGTTGTATTCTTATCTATGTAGTATATAGTTGCTTAGTTCCTGTGACACAAGTTCTTACGATACTTACTGCAGGGCTGAGACAATGCGTGTGTCGTGATGTGGTTATTAATATTATTATTAATTCCCTGATACACTTACCCTGTTTAGATTTGCTGGGCTTCGGTTTGTCGTGCACGAGCTCCGCGTTGGGAACGTCCGGCAGTTTGTCCGTGGGCACGTTGATCCCGAGCATCTCTTTGTCCAGATCCTCCTGTCAATCAACAATAGGTACATTAAGACATCAATTTATACAAATTAAACAAGAGCTTTTGGTACTATTTAGTATTGTTCATGTTCAGTTTTGCCACAGGTGAGAAAAGTATGATTGCATTTGGATTACTTCCGTTTGGGTACAGGCATAAAGGTGTTTTGATAGTCAAGCTTATCTTTACTGTAGTCCTTTCTAGTTTTGCCCATTTCAATTGCTCTCTGCTTTTGCATGTAGGGAAGTGAAAATTGATTTTATTATAGAAAATACTTCAGCCCAGACATACTACTATATACTATTATATATTATTTTATTTACTTTCTTTACAAATTTCTCTTTACTTGTGCTATAAGATTACCAAATGTGATATCTCTTAACCACTTTGGCTACGTCAGAAAAACATAAAAACATCTTTTTCCTGAACTTCAGAACCTCAAAAATACATTCAAATATTTGGTCATAAAAAGTACCTGTTCCAGCTCTTCCAGCTCTTTTTCAAGCTCATCCTCATCGATATCATTCGGAAAGGCAACATTGTTGCTGATAGCATCCGTGATCTCCCGGGATATGTCATGCTGTTCAGCAATATCATCCATAATATCATGGACTTTGTCTACATCACTGTAAATAAGTAAATATTTCATTGAATGACTGTGCGAAGATCTCAGAGTCTACTGGAGCAATTCGGCATTTGTATGTATGTGTGTATAAATGTTTGTTCAAATATAACGAGGGTATTGTTGATTAGATCATTGTGAAATTTGGTAGGTAAAAGAAATTTCGAAAATGATTTGTCCAGGGGTTCCCAGAATATATGGGGTTGTGAGTTTGATGCAACAACTAGATCATAAAGTATCACAATTTCTTAATAGTACAAATAAATCAATTTACAGAAGACTATGTCTGTATCTACAAAACAAAAAGTCTATCATTATTTGTACTGAGTTTAAAAACTGTACATCTTTGATATGGAAATGATATTTCCATTTTAAAATTGTTTGCTTTAATGGTTTGGATGGATTCGCTACATCATTTTAGCTCTAAAAAATAATGAAATTAACAATTATTTGCTGTCCAGCAGTTTAAGCATGCGAGGTAACAGACACAGTAATTATTACATTTATAATTTTAGTACAGAAGTAAGAATACATACATATCCTTGTGTGCCAATTTCATTGCATTGGCTGCTTCACGCATAGTGTTCAATACTTGTGCGTTAGTGTTAGCACCCTCTAATGCCTCTCTCTGGGCTTCAATCTGTGTTAACGTTCCATCTATTTGGGTGAGCTGTTTCTCATACCGCTTCTTACGTTTGAGCGCTGCAATTGCGGCTGGAATAAAACAGAAATATTATTGAATGGTATTAAAGTTTTTATGGTAATTTCTTACTGGCATGCATTAATGCGTTGATTGTGAAAGGGTGTAGGGAAGACATGAAACATCTTACAAAGTTAAGGGAGGAAACATAAAATATAAAGGATTTGAGAGACAAGATGACAAGTGATGAAGAGTCATGGAAGAAATAGATTTTATGTGTGAATAAGCTAAAAAAAACGAAAATAATGATAAAGGGTTTGCCCATATAAGTTTTGGCGACTCAACATTTTATGAAATTAGAAATTATAAAATTAGAAATTATAAATTAGATTATTAATTTATAAAGAGGTATAGATTGAATTAATATGAAATTGTATTCCCTTCTTTAACTTTGTTTAGGAAACAAAGTGTAGATTAATTGGCTTAATGAGATCATTCTGCTAACACAGTGACAAATATTATAGCTTGGAGATAATTGTTTAGTATCTGTAAACTTTTTCTTTTGACCTTCTTTTGATTTTTTTTTAATACTTTGTTAAGTGAGTTAATACAATGTTGTGAATAAGACAATACAGTGAAATTATAAAAAACACTGAATGTTTTCTAAAGATAATCAAACACTTGCTTACATCAAATACATTAATATTTTTAGTACAATTTAAAATGTATTCTACTTCTGATAAACTTATATTCATTGCCAGAAGTGCATTATAGTAAATTACACAAGCAATAAGTCTATCTTTTAAGGCAGGTGGACATTTAAAAACAATCAAAGATAATACAGAAACAAACTACAAAAATGTCTTCTAATGTAAACAGTTAACGAAAATTAGTAACTCCTCGACTAATCTAAAGCAAGGTCATGATTAATCAACAAAAGAAATACGTAGGCAATCAAATAACAATGTCTTGTTAGAATATAGAATAGCACCATATGAGTTGTGATTTAGAAAATACACCTCTCTTGTTTTTGGTTCCATGTTTCCTAGCAGTCTGGATCTCTCCATCGATCTTTCTCTCCAAGAACTCCTGCTTTTTGAGTAATAATTCTTCAGTTTCACGTAATTTCTGTATCGCTTCATGCGTAGTGGGGCCTTTTTCCTCCTTTTTCCCACCGAATATTTTGCCAAGGAAACTCATCCTTAGTCCTTAAATACTCTCTAATTACTAGTTAAAATAGGGTTTCCCGACAATAATAACCGTATTTGCTCAAAAACAGTAAATTACAAAATCACTCTTCTTTTTAGAAATATGCGTCATCGACGAAACATTCAGAAACATTCGATTTGACGTTTCCAGCTGATTCATGTCGAGATTTCAAACCTTATCTCGCGTATCATATTATGAAAATGAAATTGTTCTTAGTTTATATTAATAAGATCTTGACAGTTTGTACCAAAGTTCTTGTCCTCAAAACTCAAATTTTAGAACATCATTTGAAATATTTTTAATGAAATTAGTTTTTAAACGTTCTTCGTAAATTTTAGAGTTTTTGTTCAGAAGTTAAAACGTTCAAATGAAACGTCAATAAATTACCAAACGAAAAGAATGACGTCGAAATTTTAGGGTTAGGTAATATAATAGCGATTGCAGCTTATGTTTTTTTAATTTAATTAAGTTTTTCATAAGATAAATATATTTTTTGAATTGAAATTTATTACTTCAGTCCAAACACTTAGAAAATAGTCAAGCGTAAAACAGTTAAAAACAACGTTTCTGACATACGGAACTCCTTCCATAAAACCGTGTTCATTCTTTTGTCTTAATTTTTGGTTGACTGACATAAAATTTGACATTTCAAATTCGTCACTGTTTCTTCGGAAACCGCATGAAACGGAATTTGAATTTATTTCATGAACTTTACCCTAATTTCTATTGGAAACTTTCGTGAAAGTTTGATAAGTTATTAAAGATGGTGCGTGTGATAACTCAAGAGACCTACGATGAGGTGGTTAATGAGAATATAGAAGAGTTTAACATGTCTCCGCAAGAGGCGATAGAAGATGCTATAGCACAGTTTGAAGCACAGGTAACTGTTTATTACACCCTTAGGTGGTTTCTAGAATGATAATGCCAGTTGAGAAAGTATCAAGTTATTCAAGCAAAGAAAAATTTAAGTAAAATTTTGATACATTTAAATTTTGGTTTTAAATGTTTAATTAAAATAACCGGATGTGTAATATAGGATTGAAGAAAATTAAGCTGTATTATGATACGAAAATTAAGATGTAAATGATCCTTTACATAAATAAAAATTAAACAAAATATAATAAGTACAATTTTTATTAATATGTAAAATAATATAATTGTTTCTCTATTCCAGGGAGTAGATCTAACTAACATAATAAAGGACATGTCACTAGGTTCGGGGGATGTCCACATCATCACAGCCACTATTAACAAACTGAGAGGACTAAGCCCGGATGATGATGGAATTGTCCAGGAATTGGATGTTTTAAAGGTATTTAAGAATAAAGTAAAACTTCAAAACTTTTATAGGAAATTTTGTCTATTGTCTCTGTTGTGTTGAGCGAATTTGGATTGTGTTCACCATAACAACAAATCTTGTCTTGGATATACACTCATTGTATCAGACAGTATCTAAAATACACAATGCTAAAACTGTACTTTATCACCACACTTTACTTACTTACTTACTTGTACTTTATCCACAATTTTAATGTACAAGAAGTAACTATGCCATGTCTCAACCAAAGCAAACTTGTAGTTTCTAACAAAATAATAATAAAAATTGAAATTTTCTCATACAAATTGATGCTGTTTTGACAAATTCAATGTTTTTTACTTGTTTTTGTTGCTTAAAATTTAATATTATCTACAACAAAGAAACAGAAATGTAAGCATCCAATGTAGTAAAACACAGGTGCCTACATTTCTTTTATGCCTGCACTCTAGTTTACATAATTCTTTACATGGGTGTGCCCATGTAAGGAATTGCTGCAGAATGTTTTGTTGTAGCATTGTATTAACAAAAGTGATTTGCAAAGCAACACCAATTCAACTAACAGTCACCACCGTTAAGACAAAACTTTACCGGGTGTCGTATTTAGGCAGGTCGGTCACAATGCATATGTAGCTGCAAGTAAAAGCTACTAATAATATATTTTCTTAGACAGAATGCAATAAAGACTTGGCCCGCAGAGTTATGGCAGGCAAAGAAGGTGCCTACAGCATACTCATCAATGTATTAGAGGAAACCAAAAGAAAATACTCAACGGACAAAAAAATTCAAAAGGTCTTCATTCATGTTTTAGAAACTTTAAACTCCCTGATGGATACTCAACCGGATTTACTTGATGATAAAGGAACATGTTTGATTAAAAGGTATGATTTAATTATCTGTAAATAATTTTAAAACCTAGATAAGAGGAAATAAAAGGATGCATAAGACACTATGGAGAACACTCAGCTGTGTATCCAAATCCATTGACCCCTTTCATACCGCAAGGTGAATGAAACTTAAGCAAATCACGTTCAAATAAGGGTTGGCTGAGGCACTGGTCTCAAAAATCCAATAAATTTCAACCAAACTGATTATAGTCACTACCTTGTGGTTTTTGAGCTTATTAAATTTAAAAAAAAATTAATCCAATTCTGTTCTGACATGTACATTAACATTAAATTTGTAAATTACTAATGTTATTCATACTTCTTTGTGAACCTTTTTTTTAAATATCTAATCTTATGTGACATGTTATTATTATTTCATTATAAATTTCTGTATTATTTTCTGACAATGATGAACGCTCCTGTTATTGGCAGACATGTATAAACGTAAAAAAATTCAACAACTGTAATAATAGTGTATTGCCATGTGTGATGGCGGTGTGCCATAATAAAAAAACTACCAACTGATGGAAAAACAAAGTTATACCTAGATTAAAAGGCAGATCTTAAAATACAAATTCAAATTGTTTATTGCTTGTCACATTACAATAGGTATAAAAGATGTTAATCAAAATAAGGTATACATGGGACACCCTGTAAGGGCATGCCAAAAATATATAGTAAATGTTTATAAGAAGCATAAGAATAATTGTGTAAGCCAATTCAGTCTATCCATTCTCAAATGATCCTGAATCATGTATCTGGCAATTGATTTTTGATAGTATAGATATAATTTGCCAGATAGAATTGCTTAAGACCAGAAACAATGGAAGCTACTGGAGGAGGCTGTTGCCAACAGGCACACTGAGCTTGAGCGGCAGCACTGAGAGACTTCGTATAGCGACAGAACCAATAACCACAAGCCTTAATTCTCTTACTAAATCTAAGGTTTTATATTATTATTTTTAAGATATAATTTAATTTTTAATTTCTTAATTTTCATATTTAATTTCAGTATACTAAATGAAATAGATGACGATAGAATACTGACTGAAACATTAAAATGGACTAGTACATGCTGCATCAAACATGAACTGAACAGGCAAAATATATACGCGAAAAATATTATACACAATTTAAAGTCCATACTGAGTGATAATAAGAAAAACATTCCCGTAAGTTTTTTTATTTTGATTTACCAAAATAGTTGAAAGATTATATGTACAGAAATAAACTGTTAGACATCTAGACATCTGCCTACATGATTGATCATCCCGAGTATCGGATCCCGGCTCAGGTAAATAGTTGTGCGTTGAACAAATAAACGTTTGTACAGAGCTATAAAATTGTTTCTATTTATTTAAGTATTTATTAATAATATACAAATAATAATAATAACCACATCACGACACACACATTGACTCAGCCATGCACAGAGATATAATCTTGTATCACAGGCACTAAGCAACGATATGGTATAGACTACATAGATAAGAATGCAACATCCAAGACCGGTAAGCGAAACAATGAGTCTTGCAAATAACACAAAGTCCCTCCCCCGCTGGGATTCGAACCCGAAACTTCTAGCGTAGCAGTCGGCTGTTTGTTTACACCACTGCGCCACCGAGGTCGTCGAATACATATTTTAGTACGTATGTCGTTGAGTTACTGTACAGTACAAGCCTATTACTTAGTTCAAGGATTGGGCTTTGTCAGTTTAAGGTTTTTTTACCATATCTTTGACAGGATTCCCGAGTGATTATATTATATTATCCCAAAATTAAATATTTCTTATTTAAATGGACTTAAAATAAGTACTTTTAAATGGTCAAAATTCTTTTTAAATTGCCACCGGTTCGGAATGCCTGTCTACGGGGAAGAATCCGGCAAGAAACCACCGTAGTTGCTCTTTTCAATTTCATAATACAATATTTCATTACAGTATCAAATTTACAAAAAAAAAATGTATGTAATATCTACAAATGCACAATTTAAGCATGGGATTATTCAAAAAGGGTTTTAAAAGGTTCTTGCAGGGTCAGTGATAACCCTGTTATTGCAAACGTCCATAGTCTATGGTAACTGCTTACCATCAGGCAGGCTGTATGCTGGTTTACCATCTTTGTGATACGAAAAATCTATGTTGATCTGTTGAGCAGAGTTACTTTTGCATTCATAATATTAGTACTTCTGGATATAATAATTTATCCATTATTTATTTAGCTAGTGTCAGCATCGCTGCAATGTGCGAGGAAGCTCACACTGGACGATGATATCCGCCATGAATTTGGTAAAGCTCATGAACATGCCACAAGTTTGGCGATCAACCTTGTTGAACTATTGATGGATCTGCTGAAAGGTAATCTTTATTGTTAAATTTAAATAGTTATATTTTTTTGAGTATTTTTATGTTTTTTAAAATTTTATGGTTTTTTTTTTACTTTCAATAGTAAACATATTCATTCTTAAGATTCAGTCAAAACAGCTATAATATGCTTAAAGTAATGCTCTTAGCTTGGATTTTTGCCTAACGAAACTGCGTCGTGTCAAATAGGCGGCGGTATCACTCTCCATCAGGTTAACCATTTGCTTGTTTGTTTAAGAAAAAAGTCAGTTGTATTTTTTTTTTCACAGAGAACACCAAACCTCCGTTAGTGGGTGAACTAACTCTGACTATAGCATCAATGCTGGTGAGGAACGAATTTTGCGCAATGGCGGCGGAGAACGGATTGGACGTGTTCTTCACAATACTAGCTGACAACTATGACAACGTTGCTGTCATCACGCAAACTGTCAAACTGTAAGTTTATCCTTTTGTTACATCAATCTGTTATTTTGTAAATACACAATCCCATACAAAACTTCACTTGAAACTTGCCATCAATTTAGGATAGAGACGGAGATATAGTTCTATTAGAAATCAACACATGTTAAAGCGAATTCAACCTTAACAACAGTATAGAAGGGTCATTTGTTGATAGTAACCGGAAAGCGGTTTTGAATATACGTGAATATTAATCTGGCACTCTGACTGACTTGTACACTAATAAAAAAACGCTGTCCCAAAAATAGCAGGTATCTTAGTAATGTTTATTTTAGTGCTTGCATTTCTAAGAAAGAATATGGAATAGAAGTGTAAAAAATATTTTTTATAATTTCTATATTTTATTTCACTCAAGATGTAAGGTGCAATATTTGTTAACAATATGTTGTTCTTATAAAGGGGCCGTTCAAATTTTACGTAACGCAATTTGGGGGGAGGGGGGGACCGAATTAGTGTAACTGCAAAATGGCTCGATATCAAAGTTCCCAATTTTTAAAAAAGGTTACGGCCCGTTACAGTGTGGAGTACGGGGGCAAAAATTTCGTTACGTAGTACTTGGACTGGTCCTTAAAGTAATAAATGTGGATCAATGTTATTTTGCTCTTTTAAAAATCTTCCTACCATAGAATATCAAGTGCCTACGAGTATGTACTATTAGCAATCGTCTACAAATCTTCTAGTTTTTAATACCCGCTCAATTTCTCCGCAGATTGGAAATGAGACCTCACGTACAAACACCTTTCATTGTCGAGATGTAGAGTTTTCTTCTTAATAGTGATCTCGTTCTCTAATCTTCCTCTTTCATGTATCAAATCTGCTCGCAACTTTTCCGTTTCCAACGACCTCCTTTGCAATAAACTTAAACTGTCGTTCAAATCTCTCACTTCCTCAATAAGGCTTATCAGAGAACCTTCTCTGCAATTCTCGACGTTCGGTCTGCGGTTCTTAGTGTTCAATCTCGTTTGCGCCACTTGCATCCTTTGCTGCACTTTCATTATCTCTTCATGAAGCATTTGTAATATGTTCTCCGTTTCGACAATCTTCTGTAAAGTCAGTTTCAACTGGTTTTCAAGTTCGATCCTGACTTGATCAGTTCTCGCTATCCTTTCGCTTAAAGCTTGGTTCACTTTAATGTCTTGGCTGCGTAGATCTCTTGCTGTATTGATTAATACTGCTTCTACTTTAGCTCTCAGTTGCTTAGACCGGTCTAAAGCACTTTTGAACTGTTCTAAAGCGCTAACCGTGTAGTATTCCCAAGATTCAACATTCGATTGTCCTTCAGATAGTCTTGTAGCTCCAGATGAGTCTTTAACATTGACTGATTTCGTTTCCAAATCAGCGTTTTCGCTCTCGTATTTGAAAGCCACACACTTATTGCTCCAATCCCTTTCAAGCGCGTTTTTCGCTGCCACGTTAACATCCAACTGTTTCTCGACATCTCTAAGCATCTCTCTGTGGAGTCGCTTGACGTTCTCAATGAGCGCTGATTCAGCGAAAAGCGCTTCTTGTGGACCGTCATGGACTAAATCCGATTGCATTCTATTCGACCTTATTTCTATACATTCATCGGTGATGTATTCAGGTATCCTCAAAGTGTCCATAGCGTTTTTCAGCTGCTGCCTTTGAGTTTCCAGCACAATAATTTCCGCATCAATATCTTTGATAGCTCTGTCCAGTTCTGATTTCCAGTAATTAATATGCCTTGCCCGATGTTGTAATTGACTGGTGCTGTCGCTGAAATCGTTGCATGAAGTTTGATTGACTTTGATGATGCAGTTTTTGGTGATGGATGTATTGCTGTCAGTTATTCCAATTATGTCTCCTTTTAATACGCGACTGTTGTGATCACGCCATTGCTGCAAAGTTGACAGGCCGTAATTGTTTCTGCCGAAAGACAGTAAATCGCCTTTCTCTATTGAAGACATGTTTTCAACTTTGACCAGATAAGCAAAGAAATTGGTTGCGTAAAGAATTTGGTATTTATCGATTATACAAGTGCTTTGTTGTCAATAGTTACACGGTATTGATTAAACTTGAGATAATAAGAACGGGCAACAAGTAAATAAAGGAAATGCACCTAGTGTTGCTACGTAGCAACTTTTATATAAACAACATATATACAAAAAAAACATATACCTCTTTATTATTTTATATATTTGGCATCAGTTTTTGTCACCTCAGTAAATGCCGAGCCTTTTCAGAAAGAACGTCGTACGCGACAAAAATTATAATTTTTTTTTTTTTTTTTCGTAATCTCTTAATCAGGCAGTTGTACATTTTATTTCAATAAGTTTGAAGCTTAATTTTAATTTACAATACCTTTATTACGGTAAGAAAGTACTATCGTAAATGACAAATATTTCATTTACAAAACTCTCTCCAATAAAGTTTAAACTCTCTCCTGTAAAAAGCAAATTGTCGCTTACGACGTTCTCCCTGAAAAAGCTTGATGTATTTGATTAGTTAAATTAATAAAATATAAATAATTTGCTACTATATAATTCTATAATTTATATTTATATGTAGATGTTATATGTATATGATTGGTTATTTGGACGACGTGGTAGCTCAATTTGTTACGTGCTTTGGTTAACCGACAGATTCGACCCGATAGGTCGAGGGTTCGAGTCTCAAATTGCCGTAAATTGTAGCTGCCATGTTCCTCATTGTGCCCGGATAGTGGCGACAGATTCGCAACCTGTCACCCTGGGACTCAACGTAAACATGCGAAATGTGGTGTGTAACACATCTACAAACCCCTCTCGAGGGATTACGGCGTGAGTTTATGTCTGTCTTTATGTCTTATGTAAATAATTTGCTTTCTTTTTCAGTGTAACAGCTTTAGCAGGCAACGACGATGTCAAGAGATCTCTAGTTAAATGTGGGATCGTACAAATAATTGTATCATTACTTAACAGATATTCGGTAAGTTATATTAGTGTAGTTAAAAAAGTGTGAGCCGGACTCGCAAAAGATGGATTCCGTACCATCTTATAAGATTAAATATCTATATTCTTTTTAGATGATATCGTACGAGATACAAGTGCCAGCAAAAATGTGTATAAAATCACGTTTCTTGTATGGGAGTTCCATTTATTTTTTTACTTATTAATGTTTTTAGTATATGTTGTTATAGCGGCAACAGACATTGATATTCTCTGAAAATTTCATGTGTCTATTATGTTTTAAGAGATATAAATCGTTGGCTGACAGACAGACAAGCGGACAGCGGAGACTTAGTAATAGGGTCCCGTTTTTCACCCATTGAGTACGGAACCCTAAAAATAATATTCGATAAAAATATAGAACTAAATAAAGGCGAGGTTTTTATCGAAAAATTTAAAAGCGTATTTTCATAAATCCAATAGATGGCGCTGCACAATGTTTATTTCATCTCTAGACTAAATTTTGAATACAACGCGGACGATGTCATAACAATAATTATCATCATTTAAACAACAATCTCAAGAACAAAAACAGCATCATAAAAAAAATCAACAGATATCAACAACATTTTATTAAAATGTTCAAATAACAAAAATTCGATGTAATGCGGTAATTAGTGTGTGCGGTAAGAGTTCAATGGCGGGAAGTGACGCAAATCTGACGTCATCAACATGGCTGTCAGGTGTATTACCATTTTCTCATACTGGATGCAGAACGATCCTGGGCAGCTTATATCCAGCGGTAAAAGTAATTCTTGTTACAGGGTATAGCTGCAACCGCTGCGTTAATATTGAAATGCATATCAGCTCTTGCGCTGAGGGAGTCTAAACATGGGAAGGAATTCCTTGAGAATGGTGCCCCGGAAGCCATTGTGGATGTATTAAAACAACATCCTGATAATGCATCTGTACAGGTAAACTATAATTAAAATCATACTTGAAGCAGTTTGCTGTGTTTCGGTTTGAAGGATAGGAGAGCCAGTGTAATCACCGGCATGTGAGGTATATGTTTACCTTTACATGGGCAAAGCATTGGCGGTGATTGGCGTTCTCAGACATCAATGGCATCGACGTGTCCATAGGCGGCGTTATTACTTTCCATCAGGTGAACCGTTGTATAAAATAAAAAACGTGGGAAGAATTAGATTATTTATTTCTTTCTTAATAGTGTATTGTAGATGAAATTTGATGATTAAATTGAAGAAAAATATGAATTTATTCTTAGGATTTATCGCAGATCTGGTTTTTGAAATTAAACATAAAGGTATAAAATTTGAATAGGTAACGGAGAAAGATCTTAATAGCAAACTATTATTTTATAACGTCATATAAATTTGTTTTTATTTAGACCAGATGTATTTGAAGTTATTGAATTACGCTTTTACGTTAGTTAAGTTACTATGAAGAAAAATATTTAGTTCGAAGTTGTAAAAAAATGCTTTATTTCGTACATGTATTAACTAAGATTCACATACGTTTTTGACTTTATCTTAATTCCTTTTCCACTAGAAAAACGGGTGCTGGGCCGTCCGAAACATGGTTGCAAGATGCAGGGACCACAATCAACGGTTCCACCAACTTGGTATTGAAGATATATTGAACAGTTCCTACCGCAAGTTCGAGAAAGACTTTGGCTTCGACATCAAGTCAGCGCTGAGAGATCTAGAATGCGATGTCAAATTAGACGAACAATGGACTGGGAGTGGTAAAGAAATTGAACAATAGGATGTGGCATCTTATGATACATATGGTCACACATTAATAAGTTAATTGTTAATCCTTATGCTTTGCAAACTTAAGAAAAAAAAGTCCGAACCGGTTATAGCCTTTCAACTTGTAAACGGACCAACATGGCATCAACTCGAGTCGTTCGGAATTCTTTGTATGAAATTTCATATTGAAACACACACACACTTATCAACATCGCAACGTTCTAAAGTTCTTAGGTGTGCTACGAACATAAAAATGCATAAAAAGAAATGTTTTTTATATTTAAAAGTAACATTTAGTAACTTGCTTAATTTCGTCTGATTTAAAAAGCAATCTTTGGCTGTAATATCAAATATGTACAAACTATCAGTAAAAGCATTAGAATCATGTTAACTGTTTCAAAGATTAGTAAAGTCTACATGAAGAAAGACAGACAACAAACGAACAAAAATAAAATGAAACTCACTTCCAAATTACCATGTATTATTATTTATATACTTTAAATTCGACATCACACTGCCATTTATTAACATTTTAAGAACTCATTTTCCTTATCGATACTGTACTGTGATAACCTCGTATGAACGTAACAGGAGATTTTTTTTTTTGCCTCATATACTCTTTGTAAGAAAACTTATGAAATACATCAGTATTTTAGTAGTTGATAGAGGTCGAAACTAGAAGTTTCTATTCACCATAGACACCTGCGTTATGAGGCTTTTCCCATCGACAAACACCTAAGACAGGGGCCTTACTCCGAAAGTAGAATTTTCGCGCGTTTCCTACTCCGAAAGTCTTTCGGATCATACATCAAAGTTACGTCTACGATAAGTCACGACCGGTTGACAAATATTCGAATAATGTACAGAGGGAGTTCCTAGTTCCATTGCATATTTGTTCAGTACGGTCACTTTCGAAACTTCTGACATTTTATTTGTCGGCCCGAAGTTTCGGATGCGTTCTTTCGGAGTAGGACCCCAGGTATCACCTAAATTTGTTACGGTATTGATATACGAAATAAAAGATTGTACACAAAAATATTTATTTATTAATATCAATAAAAATATAACATTTAAAATGCTTTTTATTGAAATTGAAATTCTACGATATTTACAATATTTAAAAACAATGACACTTGATTTTGATATACTTCTTGCCTCCACAATTTCGTCGCTTGCAACACCATATCAAAAGCGTGTTGCAATAACATCCAACAACTTAAAGAACAGTGACGAGCCTACTAACTAGTTCCATATGTAATAAACAAATGGTAAAATTAAAAAAAAAAAATGCAAAATGCAACTTAAAAGTAACTATACATTAAAGCAAAATTATGGCTTTGTAAATTTACACTAAAATATATATATAAATGTTAATTTTTGGTTGGGTGGTTCGGTTTATTCCGATCTGTCCCCCTAGGGGAACTAAGGAGAAAAAAAAGTTCGATTTGTCACGCTGTCCACGATCAGGGGACAGTGCGAACAGTTTTTACTCTCACTGCTTCATCTCTCCCCTTATGACCAACTGGGGAACATGGCATTTTGTTTTCCGCCATGTCCCTAGGGGGACAGAGCAAGGTGACAGATCGGAATAAACAGTTTGTTCGAGGTATATTTTTCATGTATCTGTTAATTTGTGAACACTTATATCTGAAGGTTGTTCCTCAATTCAATAGTTCCTCTACCTTTTTGACGTGGCAGATTCAACAAACAAGAGAAAAATCACTTAATTAGTCTCAAGTGAAAGTTACTTAAAAACCTCTTATCAATCAACTAAATAGATAAACCATATAACGACACACACATTGACTCAGACCTGCCGTTGGTAACATAAGAACTTTTGTCGCAGGAACTTAGCAGCGATATTATATAAACTACATTATTAGGAATGCAACATCCAAGACCGGTAAGCGAAGCAATGCGTCTTTCAAATAACAAAGTTTCGTCCCCGCCGGGATTTGAACCCAGAACCTCTTGCATAGCAGTCGGATGTTTACGCAAAATTAATTAATTCCTATACAGAAATATTATTTTTATTAGGTTTATTTTGATTTTTTAAGGCCACACACGTCTCTAACACGAAATATTATGTAAGATTACAACAATGACACTGGTTTAAATAGTAATATTTACATATTTTTACATTTAAAATAAAAATCATAATTAAAAGTAACTGACAGTGTTCAAATACGTATACTTTACCGTTTAAAAATAATACATTTAAGATTCAAGGAGTCAAGGATCGCATACTTATCCGCACTGAAATAATCAACCGAAAATATATACGGTTGGTATATAGTTCATATTTCCTTTATTTTTAACTGTCGTTCTGTAATAGGGAATATGCATTTATTTTAATTCGATACCTCATATTTACATAAATCCGTTAGATTTTCTCAAATATCAGACTTATTAACTAAGTTATACAGCTTCAAAGTCGTTGGTTAGACAGATGGAACCGATATGTACGAGGGGCGGCTGATAAGTTCGCGGCCTAAGGTACTCGGTGAGGACTAATCACCTGATATTACTAATTGTGAGGTTCATTATTAGTATATATACCACATTGTTGTTTTATTTGATTCATTAAAACAAGAAACAACACCATGTCATCGAAAACTGAAAATTATTGCAATTTAGAGCACCGCGCTGTGATTAAATTCCTCATAAAAAAAAGGAAATACGCCGAAAGATCTTTTTGAAGAGATGTCATCGGTTCTTCAGGATTCTGCACCTTCAATACCTTCATACACAATGGTTAAAAATGGGCTCGACTATTTCAACAAGGAAGGGAAAGCTGTGAAGACGACCCCCGCCCGGGCCGCTATGTTAAAAAGTTGATACAATTGTACTGGCTGACCGTAGAGTTAAATTGTGGCAGATATCAGAAGAACTGCAGATAAGCAAAAAACGAGTTGGAGAAATTTTGCATGAACATTTGCACATGAAAAAATGAGTGCGCGTTGGGTACCGCGAATGCTCACGCCGCTCGACAAGCAGCGACGCTTGGAGAGTAGTCAATGCTCACACCGCTCGACAAGCAGCGACGCTTGGAGAGTAGTCAATGCTCACACCGCTCGACAAGCAGCGACGCTTGGAGAGTAGTCAATGCTCACACCGCTCGACAAGCAGCGACGCTTGGAGAGTAGTCAATGCTCACACCGCTCGACAAGCAGCGACGCTTGGAGAGTAGTCAATGCTCACACCGCTCGACAAGCAGCGACGCTTGGAGAGTAGTCAATGCTCACACCGCTCGACAAGCAGCGACGCTTGGAGAGTAGTCAATGCTCACACCGCTCGACAAGCAGCGACGCTTGGAGAGTAGTCAATGCTCACACCGCTCGACAAGCAGCGACGCTTGGAGAGTAGTCAATGCTCACACCGCTCGACAAGCAGCGACGCTTGGAGAGTAGTCAATGCTCACACCGCTCGACAAGCAGCGACGCTTGGAGAGTAGTCAATGCTCACACCGCTCGACAAGCAGCGACGCTTGGAGAGTAGTCAATGCTCACACCGCTCGACAAGCAGCGACGCTTGGAGAGTAGTCAATGCTCACACCGCTCGACAAGCAGCGACGCTTGGAGAGTAGTCAATGCTCACACCGCTCGACAAGCAGCGACGCTTGGAGAGTAGTCAATGCTCACACCGCTCGACAAGCAGCGACGCTTGGAGAGTAGTCAATGCTCACACCGCTCGACAAGCAGCGACGCTTGGAGAGTAGTCAATGCTCACACCGCTCGACAAGCAGCGACGCTTGGAGAGTAGTCAATGCTCACACCGCTCGACAAGCAGCGACGCTTGGAGAGTAGTCAATGCTCACACCGCTCGACAAGCAGCGACGCTTGGAGAGTAGTCAATGCTCACACCGCTCGACAAGAAGCGACGCTTGGAGAGTAGTCAATGCTCACACCGCTCGACAAGCAGCGACGCTTGGAGAGTAGTCAATGCTCACACCGCTCGACAAGCAGCGACGCTTGGAGAGTAGTCAATGCTCACACCGCTCGACAAGCAGCGACGCTTGGAGAGTAGTCAATGCTCACACCGCTCGACAAGCAGCGACGCTTGGAGAGTAGTCAATGCTCACACCGCTCGACAAGCAGCGACGCTTGGAGAGTAGTCAATGCTCACACCGCTCGACAAGAAGCGACGCTTGGAGAGTAGTCAATGCTCACACCGCTCGACAAGCAGCGACGCTTGGAGAGTAGTCAATGCTCACACCGCTCGACAAGCAGCGACGCTTGGAGAGAAGTCAATGCTCACACCGCTCGACAAGCAGCGACGCTTGGAGAGTAGTCAATGCTCACACCGCTCGACAAGCAGCGACGCTTGGAGAGTAGTCAATGCTCACACCGCTCGACAAGCAGCGACGCTTGGAGAGTAGTCAATGCTCACACCGCTCGACAAGCAGCGACGCTTGGAGAGTAGTCAATGCTCACACCGCTCGACAAGCAGCGACGCTTGGAGAGTAGTCAATGCTCACACCGCTCGACAAGCAGCGACGCTTGGAGAGTAGTCAATGCTCACACCGCTCGACAAGCAGCGACGCTTGGAGAGTAGTCAATGCTCACACCGCTCGACAAGCAGCGACGCTTGGAGAGTAGTCAATGCTCACACCGCTCGACAAGCAGCGACGCTTGGAGAGTAGTCAAGATTTTTTACAGCTGTGTCAGGGCGATTTGGACGACATTTGTAATTGCATTGTGAGCGTTGACGAAACATGGATTCGTCAATATGATCCCGAATCCAAACAAGAGTCGATATAGTGGATAAAAAGGGAGAAAGGCCACCAAAGAAGTTTAAAGTGGAAAAGTCGGCATCGAAGATTTGGCTAATACTCGAATTTTCTGGCACAGTTTTACTCATTGATTTCTTGCTTAAAGGGACTACGATGAATGGCCAGTATTATGCAAATTTAATAGGCCAGGCACGTGAAGCAGTCGTACAGAAGAGACGTAGCAAGTTGGTGCGTGGAGTGCTGTTTCTGCAAGAGTTGTCTTGCAGCGCATCGATCGAGTAGACCGCATCATTCGCGCCGAAACTGACGTCATCTGAAATCTTCTAGAAATTCTGTGGTTCTTCCAGATTCACACGAGACGACCGGGCAGGTGTGCAAAGTGTAAAGAATTCTTAAATTATTTTTGTCATCATCGGATAAGAGTCCGTTCCCCTTTACAGTGCATCTACCGTGAAAACTCACGTACACCCACACACACCTATTGCCGCTAGCGACTGTAGAATCGCCGATTGAACCCGTATTTCACATTTAGAAAGCAAATACGAACTCACGGTCAGTTAGAAACCGGCAGTCATTCAAGTGACCTCGTTAAAAATTTGACAACAGAATGGATAAGACCAAATCCATTGTTATGGTTTAGACAAAAAATCCGAAACCATAATTTTCTGGTCTCTACAATATTATAACAAACTAAATAATTCCACTTTCCTCCTTATTAGAGTTACACTGTAACAGATAATTTCAATAAAAACAAAGAATGTGCAAGAAATACACTTTTTGGTAACGCAATACTATTTTTAAAATACACGTGCTCAAGGCCAGACATCAAACTATACTTAAGTGCAATATTAATCCTTATGTCATACGAAATAAGAATGTTACTGTTAAAATGTCTCGATGTGGATGATTTGTTCGTATACCATTTGTATTACTTATAATAATTAAATGCTATGATAGAGAGAACATAATTTTAGTCATTTAAAAAAAAATCATTTTTATATCAGCACCATCTTTGAGAATAGACAGATCAAAAAATAATTTTGGCACATTGTATTTCAAATCAATAAACATCAGAAATGAGTAAATAGAGTAGTTAAAATAGACATTTTTTTCGCAAAATTAAAAAAAATATTTAAAAATAAACTAGCCTACAGAGCTACGTTGTTATTTTTCCCCCTGATTTGAACTTGTGTCTTATATCAAATATACATTTATAAATATGTACAATAAGGTGTTTTAATTTTTATACATAGGTGCTTTATCTAAGAACCTCTGGTGGTTCCATTGCTTATAGTTCATAATGTTTCTCCCGTTCATTATCGTATGGATCATCACTTTAGAATTGTATTCTAGGTTTGGTAACAACTGTGAACAAAAAAAAAAAAAAAGTTACAAATTATCTTCGGTTTTAAAATCATTTGTTATTGTATAACAGACTAACTCACAGCCAAAACAATGAAGTCTGAAACTGAAATTTGGCAATAACAAAGATTGTAGATCATTTATAATCTTATGGATTAGTTTTTTATATGCAAAAAGGAGTCTTAAGTATTGAGATAATATTAAATATTCATAATTTCGATGATAACATTGACAAGACGTCAGACTATCGATAGTTCGTAAATGACAAGTCTACTACTCACTTTAGGTGTCAATAGGAAGTACTGCGCGTTGTCACATTGCGTTGTCACTTTGACAAGCAACTGGAACATCTTGCGCTCGTTGATCGCGTCCATACCTTGGTTGATTTCATCCACGCACCTGTCAACACAAATGACAGTTATAGTATTCATCATTAAACATGTGACATAGGCTTTTTAGTTAGTCTGATAAGATTCTTGACATAAAACAAGAAAGCATACACTAATGGTAGATAAAAAATTACGATTTTAAAGCACTTATTTTAAGTTTATTTAAATAAAACATTTTGAATTTAAAAAATTTAATTTGAATGATATTTGTAGAAAAAAAAATACAAAATAAAAGGATATTGGTCGATTTGTTTTTGCCTTTTAATTAATAAATAACAGAATGAATCGTTACTCAAATATTGCACCAGTGATTTTTTCCCTTCATTTAATTGGCAATCCTATATATAAAACATTTATTTTTTAAACACTAATCATAGTTTTACTGAATGACTACTTTAAAATGTATGTTTTGTGCTATATCGTCTTATTGAGTTGTTAATTCTTAGAGATCATTCAGAGTATGAAATGGGTTTGTTAATCCTAACTCTGATAGTAATTCCATGTTATATACCTGAACGGTACGGAGGTAAGCGTCTGCAACGCCATGAGATACAAAGCCGTTGCAAGCGCCCTCTCGCCACCGGACTGCGCGTGACGCGTCAGTTGTTGAAGCTCTTCATTGTCACGAAATCGAACCAGTATGCTAATGCCGTAAGTATCGAAGTCTTCCTAGAGAACAATATTCATGTAATTAATTATTTTGCGATCATAATCATTTTTTTTAAATTAAAATAAGTTCTTCTTAATCAACATAACTCTTTTATATCATAAACTTATTAAAACGCTGTTAAGCTAAAATTTCGTACCCCTTTTACGAAAATAACGCAGCCTAGTACGAAATTTGGCACGTTATAAGGTATGGAGAAGAAATGCAGAAAACTAATTACAACTACGGAGGTTTCTTGCCGGATTCTTCCCCGTAGAAATAGCATTCCGAACCGGTGGTAGTAAAAATATGACTATTTGAAAGTGCTTATTTTAAGTCTATTCGAAGAAAAATAATTTTGACTTTGACTTTAATATCTTTAGCTCCTATATGCACTAGCAGTTGAACCGCAGGGATGGTTAGACATTTTATTTTGCAACCGCCAACATTTTCAACCTCTAGTCATAGGCGTTTACATATTAAACTGTCAAACTACCCCGTGGTTCGATCTAGTACGTATAGGCGCTTATGTAGTATGCATTAGAAAACATAAAAAAAACAATACACATAGTCATGCGTTTGACATTTGCACATGACACATGACATGTGTGACATTTACAAAAACCATGGTTATGGTTAAAGCATGTGGTCAAACTGTAAATGGATTATACGTTTTCTTCGACCGCTAGTTGTTTTAAAATGATACTTACATCTCCTTTCTTTTCAAGTTTTATTTCCCCCGCACAGCCTAGCTTTGCGAACATATTACCAAACTTGCTGTCGATCACTTTCAGCAGTTCTTTCAGCGGTGGTAACCATTCAGACCTGGATGCAAAAGGAAAAAATCAAGTTTATTTGATAAATGCCGACTGTCCGATTTTGATGAATGAATAAATATTCTTTCACTATTTGCCATCAACTAATCATCCATAAATGATTGAGAAAAAGTTATATTTATTTATATATACACAGTCAGGTCATAAGTATTGTCACACAGTAAAACTTTTCTTTTAGAATGCACAAAAAAGTCTATTGAATTCGAATTGTTCATGAAAATAAAAATGTATACTTTTTAGAATTTTACTCATTTTTTAATATGGAGTGGACGCTTAAAGAAGACCGTGTTGCAGTTATTGCGTTGCATCGTTGCAGTTACGCCAATTCAAATTTTTGACATACTGAAAAATTTTAATAAAACCAAAAGACTCGTTTATCCTACCATCAAACGATACAATGAAGACTCTAGTGTAGATGACAGGTCAAGAAGTGGTCGCCCTCGGTCTGTTAGGACTCCAGCAGTGATAAAAGCTGTGAAGGCGCGAATTCAAAGAAATCCCAAACGTAAGCAGAAACTGTTGGCCCTTCCGATGGTGTTAAATGAAGACAGGGTGTTAGGGCTTCGGGCATATCGAAGAAAAACAGGACATCGTTTGAATGCTCGTCTAATGGACCTGAGACTGAAGAGATGTCTCGCTTTGTTGAAGCGGGAAAAAATATCGGGAAATTCTTTTTTTAGATGAAAAAATTTTTACCGTAGAAGAGAGCTACAACAAACAAAATGATAAGGTGTACGCACACAGTAGTGAAGAAGCGAGTAACCTTATTCCACGTGTCCAACGAGGTCATTTTCCATCCTCGCTCATGGTATGGTTGGGAGTTTCTTATTGGGTTTAACAGAGGTACATTTTTGTGAGAAAGGTGTAAAAACGAATGCAGTTGTGTATCAAAATACAGTCCTGACGAACCTTGTGGAACCTGTTTCTCATACCATGATGAATAACAGGCACTGGGTATTCCAACAAGATTCGGCGCCAGCTCATAGAGCGAAGAGCATACAAGACTGGCCCTCTTCCAGTCCAGATTTGTATCCGTTCGATTACGATTAAGATATGGCAACACTTGGAGGAAAAGGCGTGCTCAAAGCCTCATCCCAATTTGGAGTCACTCAAGACATCCTTGATTAAGGCAGCCGCCGATATTGACATGGACCTCGTTCGTGCTGCGATAGACGACTGGCCGCGCAGATTGTAGGCCTGTATTCAAAATCACGGAGGTCATTTTGAATAAACTTTAGTGTCATAAGAATCTATGTTTTGTTAAGTTCATTTTGGTATATAAATGGTTACATAATGAATAAACTTGTTTCAATTATTTTATTTTAAACATGTGACAGAATTTATGACCTGACTAGGTACAACGTTCACAGGTTTCACAGGTATCAGCATTGCACACGTGCGTAGTCGGGGCGGGTCGCTAGTATTAGTTTTTGATGACCTCGGTGGCGCAGTGGTGTAAGCAGCCGACTGCTACGCTATAGGTTCCTGGTTCGAATCCCGGCGGGGGCGGGACTCTTGTGTTATTTGCAAGACGCATTGTTTCGCTTACCGGTCTTAGATGTTGTATTCTTATCTATGTAGTATACACCATATCCTTGCTTAGTTCCTGTGACACAAGTTCTTACGATACTTACTGCAGGGCTGAGTCAATGTGTGTGTCGTGATGTGGTTATTTAGTATTATTTATTTATGTATTATATGCCACTGTAGGGTTTTCAATGTCATAATAGAAGAGTGTATAATTAAGGGTTAAAGCAAGAACCAAGTAACTGCGTGTGTATATGTGTGTATAAGGTATTTTTATCCATTTCTGTTTAAATCAGCGTAAATATTGTCTTAATATACTATTCGAAAAGACAAATCTAAGATGCTTGTCGTGTCACATAAATTATTACTATGACATGAAGGAAAAAAAAAACGTAAATTTTAAGACGTGATCCTGATTTTTGTCCATCCATATCTCGCTTCAGATGACATCTTCAACTGTCAATGTGATGTCAAATTTGACATATTATTAATTTGAATAATTAAAAAAATGTGTACGTACGTACGTACTTACATACAATCGGCAGGTAATTATTGAGTTCGATGACTTCAAAAAAGGGGCGTGACAAGACTTTTTGATGTGACTAATTTATTTGATATAGTTGAAATAATCATTTTTAACCGACTACAAAATAGATGTTCTGTACTAAGTTAATATTTTATCGCAGGCTCTAAGCAACGATATGGTATATCCTACGTATAAAAGAATAATACAAAAGAAGAATACAATATCCAATAAAATAATGCGTCTTGCAAATAACACATAATTCCGCCCCCGCCGGGATTCGAACCAGGAATCTCAAGCATTCTCGGTTGTTTACTACACTGCGCCTCCGAGGTCGTCAATATATTATGATTATGAGGTGATTATGCATAGGTTACTTTTTAAACGGTTTTATTTTGCTAGACCAGTTTCTTTGGGTCAAATTTAGGGATAAAATTTTTATTATTTATTATTATCATACATTGAACTTACTTGAGTCGGTTCATGGTATCCTCTAGTGTTTTATTTGAATCGCTGGACTTGCTCACTTCTCTTTTCAGATTCGCTATGACTTTCTCTCTTTCCTCGTACTCTCTTACTACCTATGACAACAAAAAACATAAAAAAATATATATTAGACAAAAACAACAAAAAAATTACAACAGTAATACACATCACGTCAAAATTTTTTTGCAATGACTACTTGCCGAGTCGCTATGAGTCCTGCACTAAGCAATGCCAGTCTCGCACGTACAATCACGGGCGCGCACGCGCTACCACCTTGAGGTCGAGTTTTGCTTGCACGTTTTGCGGCTGGGTGCTTTCATACTATATTTGTGAATGATTGAGATTATCATACTTTTAATGAATGGATGAGATTATCATACTTTAAACCGAATGAAAAACTTATGTCACATATAGTGCTTCGTATTGTGTCATCTCCTTTATTTTTTGTGTTCTATCAATATGCTATCTATCTCACCTATCTTTTCTCTATCTACGTTTTTGGTAATTTTATGTTTTTGCAAGAAAGAAAGAGACAGATATATATAAATTTCTTCTATTTTAATACTCACTATTTTTTTGCGGTTGCATATCAATCTAGTGTATGTGTTGCTTTGAAGACTTTACGTTACTTAAAAATAAAAGGAAAGGAATTTAAATTTGGAATTTTGCAGTATTATTTATTAAATAGTTTTTTTACATAATGTGCTTTTATATTTAGATATAGAAATCTAACTTTTTAAGTTATTTTCTTCAGACTTATAAATAAATAACAGTTTCACTAGTTCCAATTTTAAACAGATATCAAATCTAACAATGTTACATGAATAACTAACTATGTAAGAAACCCTGTAATTAATTGACTTATAAAATGTTTTTTTTTTCTTATAAAACAAATTTGTTTTTAATTTCTTTTTTAATCGGGTAAGTTTGATTTTCGGAGAAATTTCGTTTGAATTTCTAAGTTTGCTAACTATGAAGACATGTATGGATAACTATAACTATGAGTTGTAGGAGGACTTATTACCGAGTTTTAAAAAATTCCTCTAAAAACTCGAAAAGTCTAGCGCGTGAGACAAAAGATCGTTCATACAGTAAGGAGCAAATAGCTTATTTCCGAGCGCCGCCGCATGGGTTGACCGAGCATCACCGAACGTTCCCGAAGATGTTGCATCGCGCGCAGTACCAAGTATTTTGAATTAATTAATCAGAGGTTAGATTTTTTTTCGATTTACAAACTCAAATGGCACTGATTTGAAGCGGCAGTTGCATATAGAAGTTTTGGTTAAATTACAAAATGCAAATTGATGCCTATAATATTGAGTACAGCAGTTAACTTTAAAAAAATTGAGGACAGCCTTCGTAGATAGATTTGATTTAATTTCTATTGTAGACATATGATTTGTATAATCTTTACTCAGTTATGAATGTCACAGTAATAAATATAAATCTCAATAACTGTAATTTTGCATATGGTATCAAACGAAAGGGTTTTTTTTTTAAATATGTGTATCTTATTCGAGAAAAAAAATCTTAAAATTTTCCGACCAACAATTTTTTTTGTTCGGATTTTATTGGTCGTTATGTCAAATTGAAGGGCTTCAATCAATATTATCAATTATCAATTTATACTAACTGACAAAAAAAGTTAAAAACTAAACCCCCGACTACTTAAAAAGTTTATGATAAAAACTTAATTGTAATTAAGTGCCTTACATTAAACACATTTTGTGCCTCGGTAAAACTAATTAAATTTTCTTAATTCTTAAAAGAGCGGATCGCCATTAGTTGCAGCTTACGATAACTTTAAAAAGTTTCATTAAAAAGGCTTCAATTTGCACAAACCTAACACAACTGTTTTGACTGAAACAAAATGCAACGTTGCCACATTTATCACTCATTATTAGTTTTAGCAAGCTACTTTTTCAAAAAACTAAGCGGCAACGTCGCAAATTGCTTAATTTTATTTATCGTTGTTGCTCAAACCAAATTAAATCCTATTTAACGCAGACAAGATTCAATTTCGAATAGAAATAACTTTTACGTTTGGATCACACATTCACATGTTTGTATATATTCAATAGCTGTCTATTGACATCGTAAAATATTGCTACTACTCGTGTCTATCTCATTATTAGTTCCGTATAATCTGTCTCATTCGTTTTTAAGCAAAAGCATAAATATTATCAGCAGCGAAACTACCCACAATCCTTTAAGTGGCCGAGTCACACCTATCTACCCTTTTAATATTAGTTTTTTGTTGCAGTATAAGATGAAACCTAGAAACCGAATCTAACTAAAAGCTATTGAGTAGGTATTCTGTGCTAAAAATAGAAACATGCATTCTACCTTGAGCATGAACTATCTTTTGTCTCACGCGCAAAACGTATTTTTTATAGAAGATACAGTAGAGCGTCTATAATCCCAATTAATTGGGTGAAATAGGTGTCCGGGAAACCGATTTTTTCAGATAATCGAACAGTATTGATTCTCTACGCAACACTGCCTACACGTCAAGCTAAGAACATAGACGTTATATTAATTTTCTGATGGTTTCTATGATTTTATCTACTTTTGACTCTTATCTTATTTTAAAAGAACTAAGGACCTTAATGCATTTGTTAAATATTACGTTTTCGTTTTTCTCCCATTTTTGAGGATATTTTTACATAAGTCTTGTGTGTCTCTGAGTGGTCGTTCGCATGATCAACGTTTACACAATCGGCGCTCTACTGTTTTATTTTACACCGTCCGCTTACCTAGCGCACGAGGTATTGTCTATGAAACAATATTAAGTCTTAAAACTTTGGGCCCGAGCTTAAATTGTTTTGTCGAAAATTCTATAATTAAAATTTAATTGTTTTAAAAATTATAAAGTTTATGTAAACATTTATGTTGCCTTCTCAACATATTTTACACGCTAAATTTCTTTAGCCGCCCCTGAGTAGAATCATCAAACAAAAGATCGTCATAATATTATGAGTATTAATGATATTATTTTAATCGCCCCTCTCCATATAAAGCCACTATCCTAATCCTTTTTTCGTGCGAGATGTTTCTCGTAGAAGACATGGTCCAGGTTCACAGCCACAGGTCACAATTTAACAAGCAACTCAGTCCGTATAGAGTAGCAGGAGTCAACATATATAGAATAAGAAACAGTCGAAAAACAGCGCGTAAGGTCAAGTAGGTGTAAGTAAGGGATGAGTAGAGCGTCAGGCGTCAGCAGTTGGCGAAATGCAAAAAGTGACTAATTTTGTAAATTTGTTTCATTTAACGTCATTGGTAATAGAGATTTACTACGGCCTTTAGATTTATTACGATGGCGCTTGCGATCCAACCCCTAAAACGTAGTATGTCGCGTACAGAGGAATTTGGATGGCAAGTGATACACCGTAGCAGCTCTCGACTGTACACATGATTATAGTTTTAATATTTTTTTAACTTACCCCGCGATCTGTAATCTATTTTATCTACATATCATAATTTTTAAAATTAATATTATTATTTATGATACACCACGTGGTAGCTCAGTTTGTTATGTATTTGACAGGTCGAGAATTCGAGTCTCGGGTTGCCGTACATTGTAGCTGACATGTTCCTCATTGTGCCCGTATAGTGGCGACAGATTCGCAACCTGTCACACTGGGACTCAAAATAAACATGCGAAATGCGGTGTGTAACACCTCTGCCTACCGCTCTCGAGGGATTAATTAAGGCTTAAGTTAATGTTTTATGATATTTTTTAAATTAATAATAACCACATCACGACACACACATTGACTCAGCCCTGCAGTAAGTATCATAAGAAATTGTGTCACAGGAACTAAGCAACGATATGGTATAAACTACATAGATAAGAATACAACGTCCAAGACCGGTAAGCGAAATAATGCGTCTTGCAAATAACACAAAGTCCCGCCCCCGTCGGGATTCGAAACTGGAACCTCTAGCGTAGCAGTCGGCTGTTTAAACCACTGCGCCACCGAGGTCGTCAAATAATGAATGACATAAAATTTAATTTATATAGAATCGAATCTGAATCTTAATCTGAAACTAAATAGTGTTAATTAAATACATAGTTCCACCTTTCATAACTTCGCACTCTTCTGCCAAGCTGAAAGTTATGTTAGAAAAAAAACTACTTCTCACCCTTTCATCCCCTTGGTCCATGCAGTCGATCCTGGTCTGCAATTCACAGCAATACTCTTGCAGCCCGTTCGTATCAGACGGTAGCTCGTCGAACTAAAAAAAAAACACAACAATATCTTTAAAAAAAAAAAGAGGCAACTAAAGTACACGCGTTAATTAATTATTTTGTATATACACAATCCTGTACAAAACTTCGCTTGGAATGTGACATAAATTTAGGATAGATACGGAGAGGTAAATAGTTCTATTAAAGAAACTTCATGAGCTGTCAAACGTCAAAACTACCATCATACCTCCCCCAACGTCGTCCACACGGATCGGTCCTGTACTGGCCGCATCTAGTGGCTTCCCATGACCCTCAGCAGGTCGTGTGTCCTCGTTGCAGGAGTGAGCACTGCGTGTCCCGGCTCGCGGTCAGCACAGACACTGCTGCGAGCTGTACCCTGGCCAGTGCCACTCGTTTTGCTATTCTGACTGATACTGGTGACCTTGACTCTTCTCCGGATCTCATCATTCCGGAATCGATCAAGAGACTCCAAGCTTAGCCTTCTCCATTGCTTTTTGAGTAATGTAATAACAATATGAAAGAAATGAATGTATTATATTAACCTGTCGTTTGTATGGGAAGTCCTCTTCTTGTGGTAACTTTCCCCCGCAGCTTCTCTTGGCTTCCGTTAACTTGGATTTTGCATTTGACTTGGAACGGACTAGCACGTGTTCGGATGAATCTAATTCAGCCTAGTGCAATTTCACAAGGGTTAATAGTTGCTATTTCATTTACAAATATAATAAAAAAATTGGTATAAAATTCCATTTAAAAATAAAATATTATGTTATTTGTAGGAAATACCAAAAATGAAAACATAACAAATTGACACTTAAACCTAGGTTTCCACTCAATTAATTTTTTTTTTTGAAAACGATAATATTAAAGATTTCAAATTATAATTGATACCAATAAATTTAGTTAAACAATAAAAATGTATATAAAAAGGGTTAAATTAATTTTAAATACTTACTTTTATAGTCATCAATTCACTTTTGAGCTCTCTCCATTCAGATTCCTGTTGAGCTATGGAGTTTCTACTGAAATCCAATTTTACCTTTAAAACAGAAATAAATAAAATAACAAACAATAATTAAACCACTTTAATTCGAATTAAATCTATTTAAAATAATAAGAAAAATTGTTGACTTTGACATTACAAACCTTAAAATTAAATTTTCAGTTTAATTAAATGACATTTTTCAGAGTCAATTCATAACTTTTAAAATATTTATTTGTAAAATAGGAAAAGATAAGAAAAGATATAAGAAGAAACAAGAGGATCACCTTTAACATCTCTCCATCTAAAATCTTACTGTGCAATGTCTTCATCAACCCGGATAGTTCTCTATGCAATTTGCATTGCTTTTTAACACATTCTATCCTTCTATTTCTGCATTTCTCCCTCTCGCCTTGCACGTCGAGCGATGGTTCGTTTTCTTTGTCTATCACTTTCTTCTTTTGTAAGTTTATCTGTGCTGATATCGTTCGAACCTAAAATGTTATAAGATTAAGGTTAAGGGAAGATTAAGGTTAGGGATTAAGGTTCTTAATCGATTGATCATTTATCAAAATTAGTTGAGGAGCTACGGTGGAACACACATCAATACACTCATCAAACCACAACCCTTGTTTTCGGCTCCGCCAGCCAGACGTAGTCGGATAAAAATGGAAAGAAATTGCATAAGTTGAGAGTAAGGAACTTTTTATGCTAACCTTTTATGCTTCTTAACTAATAAAAGAGTATGTAAGTATGAGCTGATCTTTGAAACTACTTACCTGATCTCTACTGTTCGTTCACAAATATTTTAATTGGACTTTCGGAGTGAACACAGGATATGTTTTTGTATAGAAAAGTTCATACTAAGTGATAAAAGGTTTTATTAAAGAATAGTTTTTTTTTGCCTTACCTTATCAACGCCTAATGTTATTTCCTTCCTGGTTTTATTCAATTCGTTCAAATTCGCCTCAAGGTTTGAAAGCTTGTCGTCAATGTTTTGCATTTTGTCTTTACTAGCTTGTTCCGATACTTGAAGGGACGACAGCCTATAAAATCAGGGTATAAGCTTTAGAATGCGACTGTAACTCTGTCTGCTATCTCTTCACGACAAAACCGATGAACAGATTTCGGTAGAATTTGGCAAGGAAATAATTGGCAAAAAACCTTGAAGGACCAATAAGCAGACCAAGTCTTCTAAAGATATATAATAATAGTAACCACATCACGACACACACATTGACACAGGTCAATAGAAATAATAAATTATCGCGTCACGCAGATACTAAACAACGATATCGTATAAACTACATAGATAAGAATACGACATCCAAGACCGTTAAGCGAAGCAATAAGGCTTGCAAATTACACAAAGTTTCTGCCAAGTCGGGATTCGAACCCGGAAACTCTCGTTACAGTCGGCTAGATGTTTCTGTCGATCAATTTTTCCCAAAAAAAAAAAATCGACCCAAATCGTTAATAAAAGCGTCAATTTTTTTCTTGCTTTTCTTTTAAAGAAATGAACAACTTACTGCTTTGTATAATTGTTCAATTTATCCGAATCTATGGTGTTAGCAAGCAATCTCTCTGGTCGTATCTCTATGATCGAACTTGACTTCACTTTACTGTACGCAGATACTCGGATATTAAATCTATGGTTTTCTGAAGAAAAAAAAAACAAATAAACCACGCGACTCTCAAAAGTTCCTTTCTTTACTAACATAGAATCTTGTATGACAGGTACCGAAAAAAGATATAGTACATATATACTACAAGAAGATTATAATGATATTGAAAAGAGCAACACCGGAGGTCTCATGCTGGATTCTTTCCCGTAGACAGGCATTCCGAACTGGTGGTAATAAAAAAAAAATGACGATTTAAAAGTACTTATTTTCAGTCCAAAAATAAATTATTTTGAATTTTTATTCATACATAGATTAATATTACATGCAAGATCATCGAGTACAGCTACCGCCGGGACTTGAACCCGGAACCCAGACAAGCAAGCTACTACAATGCCGCACTACTAAAGCTGTAACTTTCTTAATTTTGTTTCTCTTTGGAGTACATTCTTGAATCAACACGGACGAAGTCGCGAGCCGGAACTAGTTACTAAATATATACTACAAGTTTCAGCTTTGTAGATAATATTTTAGCTAAATTGACAGTCAGTCACAACAAATTAGAATAGAATGATAAAAATAACTACATCACGACACAGCCCTACAATAATACTGTAGAATCATGTGTCGCAGGTGCTAAGCAACTATATGGTATATACTACATAGATAAAACCACGCTACATATAAGACACACTACATACAACACCAAAAAATATAGTATATAGTATAGTATACAGAATATGTAGTTAATAAAAGTAAGTTATAAAATTAACAAGTTTTTTTTTACTTTATAGAACTAGGTTATGAGGATGTAGTAGCTCAATTTTACGTTTACGTTTTTATGTTACGTGCCTTAGATAACCGACCGACCCGACACGACAGGTCGAGGGTTCGAATCTCGGGTTGCCGTAAGTTATAGCTGCCATGTTTCTCAATGAGCCGGTATAGTGGCGACAGATTCGCAACCTGTCACACTGGGACTCAACATAAACATGCGAAAAGCGGTGTGCAGCAAGCACCTCTGCCAACCCTTCTCGAGGGACTACGGCGTGAGTTTATTTTATGTGTGTGTTATGTTTTAGAACTAACATACGAACATTTCGACTTCATACAATATTTAAAAAAAAACTCACCCGTGAAAAAGAAAGTAATATTCGCTGGGACATTCCCACTGTTTTTGTAAGTGTGATCGTTTCCTATAGGTATCTTGTTGATTTTGTATTGTTTACAGAGATAACTTATTATCGCATCGGGCCCAGACACCGCATCTATGAGATACGTGTGGAATCCCAGGTAACTGGAAAAAGAACAAAAAGTTATTTGAGGGTAACCGTTAAAACCCCTCCGGCGCGAAACTATAGCAGCGGAACCGGACAAGTATCGCCATGATATGTCAGTTGTGTGACAAGCGAAACAGGAGCGAAACTGTCTATTCTTACGTACAGATAACCGACTATAATTGATACTCATTCCTCCGTGATTTTGCTGATCATGCTTGTAGAACATCTCCGCCGCGAAAACATAGCGTTAGTTTCGCGGCGGAGGTGTGCTATAGCTGTCAAGTGGGATGGCGAACCTAGTGCGGTTTTACTGCTACGGTTTCGCGGCGGAAATTTGCAAAAAGCCTAAACTTATTGATGATCTTATTGTATATATGCATTATATACAATCTTATTTACTTTATCTTCTCACCTAAGTTGTCCAATATCGCTTCTTTGCGGTTGAAAACGATCTCCGGAACTGCAAATAGCGTTGACTCTTTTCAGACCCATCTCCAACCTCACTTTACTAAGGAACAAGTTCATGTCTTTACTGGATTCGAAGGTGAAAGCTATCAGATCTCTAGCCGGCACCGTGGACTCGAGGTATTTTGCGAACTTTGGATCGGAGAAGTTTATCTGGAAACAATAAAATACCGCTTAGGAAATATTATGGTTTCAATACAATTTGTCGCATAGTTAAAAAATATTACCATAATTACGAAGGCTAAATGAAAAACACACAAATTTTGAGCGCACAAAACCCAGTATTTACGTTTTTTTATATTTGTTTGACGATGAAGTTGTTGCTGAGCCGAGTTCGTTGCGAGACCGACAGATGGAGGGTTCGAATCTCGGGTTGCCGTACGTTGTAGCTGCCATGTTCCTCACTGTGACAGGATAGTGAGGACAGATTCGCAACCTGTCACACTAGGACTCATGAACATGAACATGCGAAATGCGGTGTTTAACATCTCTGCTTACCCCTCTCGAGGGATTAATTACGGCGTGAGTTTATGTTAAATGTTGTTTTTATTACTTTGATCAGCACTAGGTTGGTTTTATTATACCTCAAGCATCATAGGTTCGTACACTGGATGTTGAAATAAGTTCCGATTATCTCTCAACCACATAACAGCACTGTAACAGTCCTCGTTGTAAGACCGAAGCATTTCTAGACGTTTTTCATCTACGTTCTGTAAGTTGCGTATCCTGAAATATTAATAATAAATAATAATAAAAACCACATCACGACACACACATTGACTCAGCCCTGCACTAAGATATAATCTTGTATCGCAGGCACATAGCAACGATACGGTATATACTACATAGATAAGAATACAACATCCAAGACCAGCAAGCGAAACATTGCGTCTTGCAAATAACATAAAGCTCCGCCGCCGCCGAGATTCGAATCCGGAACCTGTAGCGTAGCAGTCGGCCTTTTCACCACTGCCCCACCGAGGTCGTCAAAAAAATATTAATAAATTGGTTGATTTGCGATAGCTAAAGATTAAACTGAACGGAATCTAAACAGTATTCTAGAGTCTAGAAAAGGTACAAATTTCAGACATATTGAAAATGTGTATGGTCAGTTCCAGCTTTTTTTACAAATAAAAAATGTGTAACACATAGTTTGAACATGATCCACTTAGAATTTTGATTTATATTTAACTCATGCCATTTAATAATATAGTATTCCTTTGTTATTAAATTTTCATGCCTTTCACAATTTAAATCTAAAAAGACTTAAAATATAACTACAATTTACAATTTATTACAATTAAATTAAATACAGCAAACAGATGTGATTTATTTTGATAGGTGGCGCTGTTGTCGAGAAAGATATGCAGGTTATATGTATGCTATTTTTACTATTTAATTTTATAAATACTCACTGGTTCTGGAACATTCTTATTTGCGGTATGACATTGTTTTCCAAATCGTATCTAACTTCAAGCTTGTGTTTTTTTAAACTCTCGATAGCTGCGTTCGTTTTTGCTATCGGCTTGTGTATTTCAGCTATGTCCATTTTCACTTTTTGCTCTAAAATATTTTTTATTTTTGATAAATTTACTTTTTTGGAAAAAACGTGAACTTGAAAAAACGTCCACATCTGTAGACGCTCTAAGTGCAAGCGCAACTTGCAACACTCGACTGCAATCAGCCAATGACATTGCAGAGTTTGACAGTTAACATAGCATTGCCAGGTAAGAAATATGTAGTTCCAGATGTCACCATTTCATACTCTTTTTTTCAAACCTCTATGTTTATATTAGTTTTTTATTGTTGCTTAGCACCTTCGACACAAGATTCTAGAATCTTACTACAGGGCTGAGTCCATGTGTGTCGAGATGTGTGTGTGCGTATGTGTGTGATTATTATGATTGTTTTTGGTAGTTTTGGCAATGTAATATTCAGGTGTATGCAACCAAAAGCAGCAAAAGATACTTACCATCACCAACTTTCTCAACAAGCCTTACTTTATCCATTACTAGCTTTTCCAGCTTGGTTTTAGCTGCATTGAGCTCAAGCTCCCTGTTCCTTTCTCTTTCCAGCTTGTCTTGAAAGCTGGATTCCACATCCTTCAATATATACTCTTGTTCTCTTACTGAATCTAGAGTGCTTTTAACTCTCTCTTTCAAGTTTAACGATTCTCTGTTCTGAAAAAGAAGAAGTATTTAAGTCTAACATTAGAAGCCAACTGCCCAAAATCATTATCACATACAGATTTTTTTATTTTATAAAACGTTGATGATTCAAATTACGTACTTTTAAAAAGCTTATTGAATAAGTTTTTTTTATTTTACCTGTAAGATAAACCTCATTTCATGATTGTTTTTTAATGTGTTTTGTTTCATTTTTAAATCAGATAAGTTATAAAGTATGTTAATATAAACTCCGTACATTTGTTGACACTTAAGGTCACGAGTTCGAATTTATATCATGAAAATTGTCTATCCATATATTTATCATTGTTTATGCCCTTATATTACTATTAAATCAATGTCATTACTCACTGCTGATAATTTCCTTTGCTCTAGCTCACTGATTCCACTCTTAGCCCTATTAAATACAACCTCTACAGAGTCCATCCTTTCTTTATGCGAACGTACAATGGCAAACTTCTCCTTCATGACTTTAGTACATTCTAGAACTTTATCTCGTAGTTCCATGTACTCCATCCACAGTTTCTTCTTTTCGCATATGTCAATCTTCTCCTCTATTTCTTTTCTTTGCTTCATTGCGTCTATGATTGCTTTTAATCTATGGATGAAATTTTATTGTTGTTAGTTAAGTTGTTGCTTCCCATTATCTTAGACTATTGTCTGTGACATTTTCGCGGACGGAATTCGTTTTGTTTTTTTTAACAAAAAGTATCATAGAGCTTGGTTTTTTTTTTTTTGTAATTTGAATAAAATGTTGCCAATTTTCTATGTTACAATTACTTTCCCATGTTACAATATTTCTGCGAAATTTTGGGAAAAAGTTCCTAAAACATCCTTTGTTTTATATACCACTAAGATGGTAAAAAAGCTCTCAGCCAGTCTGTTAGTGAACTGTCACCATAGCCTAAGGATATTTGCAAAACCAGGCCCATTAGATAAAAATAAATTTCCGCATCAATTAACTCCAACAGTAAATAAACATTTATTGAAATGACATTTACTTGTGTTCAAGTCAAGGGATCAGGCATATGTAGCCACCTCAAAAAAAAAACAATAAAATTCAACATACGCTTCATTCAATCGCATCTGCTCCCTAATATTCTCCTCATTGGTCTGCACTTTGGTGGACAGGTTCCGTTGTTCAGTTCTACTCCTGATCAGCTCATCTAGCTGTTCCACACTCTCCTTACCACCTACAGCTGATAACGTACTCCGGAGCAACTGCTGAGGGTCCATCTTTGAGAAGTCTTGTACTCGGTCCTGGGGTAAAAGCTGGCAGAGGTTGTCCACCTGAAATTCAGACGCAAATTTGCCATTTAGCAGCAGTGTAAGATTTTAACAGTAAAAAACTGCCATGATTTCACGGAAATCCTTGATTTCGTATTTGCATAGATCCTGCAACACATATAAATAGAGTCTATTAAAACAACTTCCTTGATTAATGAGTGCTCATTACTGTCTTAGACATATTATAAGAAAATAATGTAGATGAAGAACACAAAAATCAGCCATATACAATACATGTATAAAAATGCAGGTAAAATTAAAGCTGAGATGGTTATGTTGATACCTACATAGTTGGATTACATACGAGGGCGGGTCAATAAGTCCGTGACTTTTTGAATTTCTGACCTCTTTACTGAAAAAGCAACACTACTCCTGTCAACTTTGAACTTGCTGCGTCAGTTAGTTTGTGTTTGGCAGCTATCTTTATCAGAATACCCAGTAATTTGAGGAAAAAATGGAAAAAAGTGAATTTCGTGTGCTTATTAAGCAATATTTTTTTTGCGAAAAAAAAAAACCACTACCGAGACCAAGGCTAAGCTTGATAAATACTATGATGACTCTACACCATCGATTTCAATGGTAAAAAAGTGGTTTACTGAATTTCGTTGTGGCCGTACAAGCACTGAAGATGCCGAACGTCCTGGACGCCCAGTTGAGGTCTCTACCTCCGAAAAAATTCACGATATGGTGTTGGCCGACCGAAGATTGAAAGTGCAAGAGATTGTGGAAGCCGTAGGGATCTCTCATGGCTCAGTGGTTTCAATTTTGAATGATCACTTGGGCATGAGAAAGCTTTCCGCAAGATGGGTGCCGCGTTTGCTTACAGTCGACCACAAACGCAATCGTGTAACAACTTCACAAGGAGGTTTGGCGTTGTTTAATCGCAATATGGAGGAGTTTTTGCGCCGTTTTGTAACCGTGGACGAAACATGGATCCATCACAACACACCAGAGACCAAACAACAGTCAAAACAGTGGGTTTCTAAGGGTGAATCGGCGCCAAAGAAGGCCAAGGTTTTTTGGGATGCACGTGGGATAATCCACATTGACTACCTTCAAAAGGGAAGAACAATCAATGGGGAATATTATGCCACCTTATTGGACCGCTTCAATGACGATTTGAAAAAAAACCGACCTCATTTGGCAAAGAAAAAAGTTCTTTTCCACCAAAACAATGCAAGAGTGCACACATGTGCAGTTGCCATGACTAAAATCCATGAATTGGGCTATGAATTGCTCCCTCATCCGCCCTATTCTCCAGATTTGGCTCCGAGTGACTACTTCTTGTTCCCAAACCTGAAGAAATGGCTTGGTGGAAAAAGATTTGATTCCAATGATGAAGTCATCTCGCAAACAAAGGCCTATTTTGAGGACCTCGACAAATCATATTTTTTGGAAGGGATAAAAAATTGGAGAAGCGTCGGACAAAGTGTATAGAGCTCAATGGAGACTATGTTGAAAAATAAAATGATTTCTTTATCAAAAAAAACTGTGTTTTATTCCAAGTCACGGACTTATTGACCCACCCTCGTACATAAGAGTTGTCACCCACTTCACTTTGTACAACTCAACAAATACAGGCTTCTTACATTGTTTTGTGTTTTATTCCTTAATAAGATCATATGAAAAACAAGGCTATACAGTATACCAGAAATATAAAGTCATAAGGGCTCTTAGAAATTATCAAACAAAGAACACTTAGGATGACAGAAATGTGCACAATTATTTTCTACAATAAACATTCAATATAACCATTGTTTCATTGGAGATATAAATTAATTAATTTTTAGTTTGAAACATTGATTTAAAATGTGTATAATTATTATCTAAGCAACAAAATGGTTGATTAAAAAGCGAGAAATATTTTTTACAAAAATTAAATGCGCTAAAAATATTAAATTACTTATTATCCTTTGAAATTTATATGCTGTTTACAAGGAAATTAGCTAAAAAGCAAGACGGCAAGGTATATGATATTTTGCGTCGGAGCTGATATTTAATTTCAATTGAGAACCTTCTCCTTTTTTTGAAGTTGGTTACACAGCAAAATGATTTTGCATTGATAGCTATAGAGTATTGTAGTGATTGGAACTTGAGATAGCTAGCAGAAATCACTGTCGTAATCTATGTTATCTGACATGTAGAAACGTAATCCGAACTCATGAAAAACTCAATAAGCCATTGTTCATAAGTTACAAATTCCTAATTAATTAAGAATACAAAAACTAAGAAAAGTAAAAAATATAAACCTGTATATTCAAAGACGTAATAAGCTCTTGAACCACTCGCTCTTGGACAACTTTATGATTGATACTCCATTTCGATATGTCAAACAAGTTGAAACAACGGTTGATGACAACATTCTTCATGCCTTTATGTTGGTATAGTTCTATTTCTATTGTTGCATTTTCACAGCCTGTCCGTACATATTCTGATATCTGAGGGTCAAAAAAAATATATCTCAGGAAATTTCACACAAATTTTCTAAGCCACAAACTAAGTACAACTATATACATACATACCTAGATAAATACATACTAAAATAAATAGAAGAAAGCTATGACTTCAGAGCAAATAATTTATGGGCATTTTATTAAAATTTTAATGAAATTAAGGTAGAAAATTAAATTTTATATTTGAGAATAAAAGGTATTTTTATTGCTCATTTTATATCAAATAAGAGCATTTTTTTGGAATTTTAATCATTCAATCTAAAATTCTAACATAAAGAGGAGTTGAACTAAACAAATTTGAAAACTGTGTACATCCAAAATCAATGTGAGAGTAGGTACTACTGTACTTAAGAACTAAGAACAGGAGGAGGCCATTAAAACCTACAATATATAATACATAATATACAAATAACACCCCATAAAATATTTTTATTTTTAAAATAGCTTTTGTCTGCACAGATAATAATAATAACCACTTCACGACACCAGGGGTGGATTTAGGGGAGGGCAACCGGGGCGAAAGCCCAGGGCCTCCATAAACAGGGAAACAATAAAGATTTTGGAAAAAAAAACTATTTCAAATTCCAACTACTAAACAATAGTTGTTTACTAGTTGGAATCCTTTTATGAAATTTTGAAATCTTTTTCTTTGATATTATTTCTTTTCATTGATCTATACTTGTTCACTCCAAAAAATTTTCATTTTATTTGGAAAATAATTTGGACACAAGGGGCCTCCGCTCCTTTGTTGCCCCGGGGCCTCCGGACCTCTAAATCTGGCTCTGCACAACACACACATTGACTTTGATTAGCCCCACATTAAGATAAAAAAATCTTGAGTCACAGTTGCTAAGCAACAATGGTAAAATATGGTATAAACGACTACTAATCTAACATATATAAAATACTACATCCAATACTGGTAAGCGAAACAGTCCGGCTTGCAAATGTTAAACCTCCGCCAGGATTCGAACCCGGAACCTCTAGCGTAGTAGTCGACTGATTACACCACTGCGTCACCGATCTCGTCAGATTGTGTTTTATTCCTGAGGAACTAACATTTTATGAGGAAAAAGTATCCTTTGTTTATAAACAACATATTTGCCTCTTGTAACTGTAATTCGAGATACCTTTTTAGCTCTTGCAATAACACTAGTCTTCCCGCACAAACCAAGTACGATAGCGCAAACAATTGAAGACTTCCCCGTGCCATTTGGACCTATTATCATATTCAACGAAGGCCCAGGGTACAGTTCCACTTGCTCGTACGTCCTAAACAAAAACAGAATGAGCTTATTCGATAAAAAAGTGAAGAACATATTTGCGCGCTAAAATGACTCAACTTACAAGAAATTCTCAAGTGCTATCCTGTATATACTGCCGGGTTTGAAACCCTCGGAATTTATAACTTTCGACATGTTTAGTTCTAGCTTACAAACACATAGCCGGGTTGTTTACAAAAATATCTATGGCATTTTTATTATCCACTCCAAGAAAAGTTCGTTCGTTTTACAAACAATGCAAGTTGAGACGACGAAATTGACAACGATGACAACTCCGTGACAGTGTTGCCATATGAATCCAAAATAGCAACAGTTTGGTTGAAAACAAGTTTTTGCCCGCGACTTCGACTTCGTAGATGTCGTTTTTATTCCTTATAACCATCAATAAAAATCCTCAATAAAAGTATCCTATCTGTTAATGAAGGTGATAAACTAGCTGTGTTCTAAATTTTATCCAAATTCCTTTAGCCGTTTTTGAATAATATTCACTTCTTAGCCATGTCAAAAAAAACAAAATAATCCATTTTTTACAGTTATCTGGGGGTATGTGAATTTATAGTACAAATCTTGTAATTTTATTATTACCATTGTATTTCTCTATCATAATGAAGCAAGTGTGAAACGCGCTTTTGACCAGGGTAGAGCGAGATTGTTTCCGGTAACTGATTTCTTTTCAAAAAGTATTTTTTCTTAACTCTTAACAGTCGGCAATTTTAACAAATCAAAAAAAAAATCGACTTTTCTTTAGGCACTCAAATAATCTAATTTACCAGGCGAGTTCTAGTTTTGGATTGGCATTTAAGCCCTCATTATTAGGTTCATGGTATAGCCGCTCCAATCATTCTAACTTAGGGCCGTCTATTCAAAGAAAAATGCATTTTAATGATTTGGTTGAAATAGATTATGTGATTAAAGACAAATTCATTAATTAACTGTTAATATCATCATTACATGTGTATTTCTAACACCATCATAGTATTATAATCTCACCCATTATCCACCATAAAGAGGCTGTGCTTTTTGTCATCTCCCAAGTAACTCCTTAGAGGCTACAGTAACCATACTAGCATGTTACTGTAGGCAGATTCATCATTTTCATTGTTCATCTTCATCTCATCATCTTCATCTCATTTTTCATCTCAGAATAAATAATACCGACAAGGCTCCAAAGACCTCGTATCCAGAGCCGTAAAAACATTTACAAAAAAAAATCACTTCACAGTGTTACCTATTGAAATTTAAAATAATATTTTTAATTATTTGTGCAAGTTCTCTTGAAAAATAGCTAAATTAAATTAAAATGTAATTGGAAGATATTATTGAATCGAAAGTATTACTGTATTGTTGTATTTGACAAAGGCCAATGATTTTCCATTGGCAACATGTTTTGTGGAATCGAATCGACGAATCGCGTCAATCTGTCTTGATTTCAGCCAGAGTTTTGTCGTTTCGTTGGTCGCGGTGTTCTGTCCGTTTTTTGCCTTCAAATATTACTAAACGCGTACTTTGTGAATGAAAATAAAAAAGGAGCGCAGTTTTTTGTATTACTCTGTAAATAACATTACAGGATACGTGCGCGGATACGATCCCTATCTTATATTCCAGTGTAGAAATGTGATTACACCGTATGCTTCTATTCAAAGTGTTTAGGATCATCGGACCACTCATGTTGATAAATATTGATTTGTTGCATACCTAAAGTTTTCTAGCGTTTCTATTGTGCCTTGAAACGTGAAGTGAGATGTGGGTAACCGTACACCGTGTGTGATAATTAATAATCTAATCGAAAATGCAACAGTTGGCAAATTTCGTAGTTTGGTGCGTTGTAAATCGGTGATTCGAATGGTATTGGCGTCTGTTTTATTAAGTGTGTGAGTTCTTGTGTTTATTTTGACAATGGAAGGGACTAACGAGAAGGATTGCTCCCCGTTGTGGAATCTGTACCAGCAAATCGTGGTGGATATGAAGGTAGGATATTGTTTTTTTACGTCCAAAGTAGCAAAGTCAGCAATTTGCCGCGCGGTCTACTTCTTCAATGCTCATAAGCCGTGCGCAACGAGTGCAATTATCTTTAGGCGCTTTGTATGTAACGGTTAATGGTATCTTTTTGATTAATTAAAAATTACTGTTTCAATGCACAGATATGTGGTACAAACCGCTTCGGAACTCGTAATTTTAACTGTTATAATTACCTGCACCAATTCGCGGGATGTTTTGTATTTACTGAATTACCAATGTATCCATATTTAATATGAAATGCTTATTTATTATAGGAATATATAAAAAATCTGATGTATAGTTAGAACACTAAGAGAGACAAGGGTTTATTCGACAAGTTAGGTAACACCTTAGTTCATTAATGTTAATTATTGCAAAAGTATATTTCCAGATTCATCTGTGTAGGTAAATCATCAAGCATAACTACCTACATGGGATTGTAAATTCAAAATAGTAAGCTTTTAGTGAATAATTAAAAGAAACAAACAAATTAACTCAGATTAGAATTCAGATCAACAAATGGAAAATAAATACATAATTGATTAATAATTAAAAATACACGTACTCAAGTAGATATCAATAGTCAACAAGTGCACTATATAATTTACATTCCTATAAGAATATATAACATAGTTTACATACATAAAGATACATACTTATTAATAAAACATTTAATATCAAATATGCAATGATGTTTGAGCTTCCATTAACTAGGGAATATGACAGTTCTTTAATATAAACCTTTGAATGAAAAAACTATTTTTTAAATTAATTATGCCATGCCTTTCCCTACATAGAAATCTTTTACTTTATGTGTAACCTATGCCATACAAACATCAAACATTCACACATTCAAAAACATATCTCATTGCTTTGAAAGTTATTCAAAAGGTTTAGGAACTATTTTTTCCTAATCCACAAGTGTAGTGGCTGGAGGCCTTGGCAGCTTTACTGTGAATTTAATTTACTGTGGCTCTCATTCCTATTCAATTGATCAGGCTGTATCATATTTATAAAGACAACACAACAAGATGGTAAGCATTAGCATGAATGCCATACCTGCCTGCTTCCCCATTAAACCTAATAAACTCGTTTAGTATTGGGATCAGAAGGCAAAACTACTTGATGACAAGTAATTTGTTTATTACCCCTGTAATATAAAAGCAAAAATATTAAAAAGGGGTTAGATAATATAATTTACCTGCAGAATGAGAGCTGCATAAAAAAGGTTATGAAACTCTGATCTAGAATAATTAATTGAGCATCAAATCTTAAAATGGAATAACATGTTTTATGAATAAAATCAATCTACATTTCTGTAATGATCACCATTTATTTTTATTTATTCTTATTACGATTTTATATCTATTTTTAAAAATATGAGAGGTGGTTGGTATCTTTCAATGTGTGTAATAACAGTGAGGTGTTCTGGTCTCATTGTTTCTGATGTGGGATCTGGGTTTTATCTGTAATATATATTATATTTATAAATTCTGTCCGACTGTTACCTATTTCTTGTTTAAATAGCTGATAAATACTTTTAAATTTGTCAAGGAAATAAATTGTACAATGCAGAAACACAGGCAATATATGGCCTTAAAATAAATAAATAATAATTATTCAACCATCCATTACTGCCATGGCAATCAGTGGTTGCTCAGTTTGTTATGCCACTTGGTTAACCAACCAACACAACCCAACAGGTAAGGGTCAGAATCTCTGGATAACAAGGCTTATAACAGCTTATACACCATTGGTATGACACAGGAGTCTTTTGTGATCTCACCTGCTGTTAACCTCCAATGAAAATGTTACATTCATTTTCTAAATCTATGCTGATTGCCTTAGTCTTTTCAAAGAGCTCCTTATATTTGAAGAAGTAAATTTGAAAAAAAATGTTTTGTCTTTGTCCCTATTGTTACTTACTAAAGTGTGAGATTGCAGCAAAATATTTGGTTACTATATACAAAAAAAAGTCATATAAACCTGGACTGAACACTCAATATTGGTTGATATGCACTTATTATGCTTTATATAGTTTTTCTTAAGTAAACAAACATTCAAGAGTTCTTAATATATTCTCGTCTTCATTTGATGAGATCAGATCACTTCTTGTATTGTCTGCAACTAGAATTACAAGTGTTATTAATTTATGGCTTGAAATTTGAAATTGTAATTACTGGATGTACATTGTATCTTTAATTGTAAAGCCTTGTTTGTGTTTTTCAGAGATTTTGCAAAACTTATTTGAATTTTATAATTTAAATTAGATAAAATATACATAAATGATAATTAAAATGTGGCTTATCAAGAGTTCATAGTTCAACAAAATTTTTAGAAATGTAAGTATAATTATCTTGCAAATAGCTTATCTATAATGGTAAGGAAAAAATAAAAAAACAACTAAATACTAAAATATTTAAAAAAAAATTCCTTGAATTCACGCCTTAGAACTCCTACGACGCGAAACCGTTACAGCGAAAACTCACTAGGCTCAGCATGTTTTGTTGTTTGGATGACAAGCGAAACAGGAGCGAAACTATCTGTTCTCATGCATAGATTTGTCTATTTTTTCCCGATTATACTCTGACGCCGGTCATAATTCGATCCGCTATAACTTGCTGTTCCGCGTGTGTTTCGCATTTGTATTTTCGCAGTCGACAGAATTAAAATTGTTCTACTAGATGAATGCACCAAATAGCTTGTTAGTTTTTGTCTCCCATTGCAATTATCTATCTTATATATGTTATCCTTAGGTTAAATTTAATGCACAGACATACTAGTAATCCTATATAGGGTTCTGCGCAACCCTAAAAACTGTTCTATACATCGTTTTGTTTTAGTTTAAGGTAATAATTTTGAGAGTAATGAACCCATATCTCGTAATATAGCACCGGCTGGCGTAATAACAATTCATAAATGGACAATTAAATCTAAGATTAGTTGGAAATACGGATGGTTTTAAAAGGCGTAGGTTGTCAGTAGGCGGCTTGGTGCATTGTTTTAAAGACATATTATTTTTACTTAACTTCATGGATAGAAATCCAGAGGGTTTACCTGATGGAAAGTAACCAGCGCTGCCTATTGACACGACGACGCTCTTGTTGTTGTGCCAAGAGCACCGCCAGGCGAAAAGGGGATGCCCATAAGGTTAATGTGTTACACATCTTGTGCCGGTAGTTACATTGGCTCTCCAATCCTTCGAACCGAAACAGCGAACTGCTTTAGTGCAGAAACATAAAGACGTACCAAATTTGACGATATCGCGCGTAGGTCTGCATGATTATAGAGTAGGCTTTTATTGATATTATCTGCACCCATGAAAAAAAAAAAAACGATCTCTACGCTACAATCAATCGATTTTTCTCAAAAGTAATTTTTAATGATACGAAACATTTCGTGTGCCAGTCCTAACCGTACTTGGTCGGTTTTTTTAATAACGTCTTGGCAAAGGTCAGGCAGAAGAAAATCCTAGGTCACACGTACGACCTCTGACCTTAGTGACTTTGACCTTTCTTCTTGAAACAGTTTTATTAATAGAAAATATACACGTGATATAATGCGCGGGTGGATATAATTTTAACTCACTACTGATAAAAATTATAAAAGTGTTCTTTCGTCTAGCTGCTTATTACTCAAGTAAGTTTTTTTTTGTAGAGAAACCAAATATTTTAAGACAGTTTTTCAGTAAGAAATGATGTTGTTACCTATCTAGACTACACTATTAGAAAGGGTAGTTCTATTTAATTTAGTAAGATAAGTTGGTTTTCGAGTCATTTAGCATTAAGTTCATATTAAATAAAATAATTATTCAACGTTCACTATCCACATGGGCTGTGATTAAAGTTTTCTAACTAACTTATTAAATTTCTACCTGTGTAATATGCTAATTAATGAGATTAAATGAAATGGCGGGATGACGAATCGTATTAAACGATATAGTTAAAACGAATGAAAAAATGCCTTGAGATGCAGGAATTATAGAAAATGGCGTAATACAAGGGAAATCGTAGTAAGCGGCTTTTCCTTATGAAACCACAATAAAGTAATCGCTTGAAAGATTTAATTCTTTTCTTACCCGGAGTCGGGTGAAAAACAAAGTTCAATGACCTTTTATTGAAACGTGAACGAGTTGATTAAATAACACAAGAAAAGCGGTTAAAGCCATAAACGGTAATATTGTACAACGTTGGTATATCGACTTTACCAAGAAAACACATGGAACGACCTGATTTTTCGCGAATCAGTCGAAAATGATTTATAATTGGCATCATACTGTGTTTGGTGGTGCGTAAAGTTTTTTCTCTTTCTTATGAAATAGACCGTGATAGATGCCGGTGTAATATATTTACTTATGTACCTATTTTACGTTGTGTTTATATTTCCAACTAGTGAATCCTTTATTTGTTTATTGTTCGTTTTGCTTATTCTTACTAACAGCACAATAGACACAATATTTTTAAACAAGACACATTTAACAAAACATTATTCATTAACGGTATATTATACTAATAAATGCCTACTGACTAGTTTGAGAAAACATTTCGTCCAAATTTGTCCCAAGATTTACAAAAGGTGCAGCTGTCTGTCTTTCAAGATGAGTTCCAGTTGTGCCATCAGGCTGTATCTACACACAGCCTGCCTGATGGTAACCAGTCACTGTAACCCAGCCATGTCAAGCTCAAACCCGAGCTGAAAGCATGAAGATTGTAGACTGTAGTTGGGCCGCAAGAATAAAACTGGCGACCTATTTGTTTTTTTTATTATTTGAAACAAAAGCTTGGCTCATTTATTATACCTATGTTTCACATAATCGTGGGCCGGGTTATCTGGCTGTATTAAACCTTTATTCGAACCGCAGGAAAATGCCGAGTGGGCCGCATGCTGCAATACCAGGCCAATTTAGCCCTTTTTTAAAGAAGTCCATGCTGTAGTATCTAGGGAAGATCCCGCCTGGGAGTTCATTCCACAGCCTGAACGTTCGTGAAAGGAAACTTCTTGGATAGCGAACGGTTAACATTTAAATTATGTTTTTAGTAGTTAAATTTATAAATAAACAGACCGCCCGGTAAATAGGTTGTTTCGAGTTTAGAACCATTATTAAATAAGCGGAAATGTATCCAAATCTTGACAGCACGTGTGCCTTATAAAATTTGTTAATGTTCTCAGGATATATTAAAATCATGTAGGTATTTACGAAACAAAAACATGTTTTACATTAAAGTAGATACCTACATTTGTTGTAGATTTTTATGAATTGAAATATGTTATTTTCACGATATCCTTTAAAAAAAAATTGCTGAACTGAGCCTTTTTTAATTTTTAAACTTGATAAACTACTAAATATGTTTTAGGTGTGTGTATCAACCTTTATTCTGATATCCGAACGAAGAACGTACGTTTTTAACTGACTTCAAAAAGGAGGAGGTGATGTTTTCGAATATTCCTATGTTTTTCTTAGTGGGCGTGCCTTGAGTTTTAGAATAGGGCAAGCCGAGAGATACGTTATTGTAGTTTTTATAATTCATTTCGATAAATGTCTTATTGCCTAATTACTCTTAAATCTACACTTCATACTTACACGTTCGAATTAGCGCGAATTTTGAATCATGCTATGCAAAGCATATTGTTATTTGATTTGAAAAGTAATGAATGAAGGAGAGCGCGAACTTACCTTGGTTCGATAGGGCAAGCTGGGCTTTTGGGCTTGTATGACAGTACCGCCACCGGATTTTCTATGTATGTCCACCGATTTCTCCGTTAAATGTAGATCGATTTTTTTTTGTTTTTGCTTTGAAATCGAATGAAAAAGAAGGAAGAAGGAAGTAACGAAATTCAATTCCTAAAATCGTTAAACTCGTATCACAATTTATACATGGTTAAATGTAAAAAACTAAGTACAGTACAGCCATTCTGTAATGGATAAACGGCTAAACCTGTTACGGAGTCCTACTTTAAACTGTATAGAAAAACCTTTTTAATATGATTCTTAATTAAATAAAGATAGGGTCGAAATTCCGTTAATAGTTAGTGATGTCGGTGGTAAGAAAACCGGTGCCGTGGATCTGGGACGCCTTTATGTCTGATTCTTAGTTCCAGACACAAAGGTTATCATTTAGCACAATTAATTGCACTGCGTTGTATGTAATGTAATAATAATAATAAAAAAAACTGTTTATCCCAGTGATTAAGGTGGACATTTGCTCTTCGATAGTTGACATCTGTTTTTAATGGTGTTGGCAACATGGTATTTTAGGTTTTAAATTAATGATTTAATGTCCATAATTTGTAAGATTAAAAAAAAAATTGATAAAATAAAACATGAATGACAATAACACTTTAAGATTTAATATTAAAACACAGAGGAATCGAATGTCCAACATAAAATAAAGGAAATATGTTTTGCTCCATGTCAATTTTTTCGGTCTAGAGACCTCCTAATCCTAGAAACTGCATGGTGAATGAGCCACCTTGGGAACTCTTTCTTGAATACAGTATGCCTTAAAGATCTGATTTCTTTTGGGATTTTATCATAAACACCCTTTTAATACTTTTATTGTTGCCTAGTTCTATGCTATTGTAACATAAACAAACTCACGCCGTAATTAATCCCTCGAGAGGGTTAGGCAGAGGTGTTAAACACCGCATTTCGCATGTTTATGTTGAGTCCCAGAGTGACAGGTTGCGAATCTGTCGAATCTATTTGGGTACAAAACTAACTATCTATTGTAACGTATGTTTGTTATTATTATTTTAATTAAATATATATTTTGAAAAACCCTGTTAAGTTTTTAGCTTTAATTGCACCTTATTTTATGCTGTTCGCCCAAGAGATATTCAGGTGAAAATTTATATGAAGTAATTTTTCTACCAATCCGAAAGCTAGACAGTGTTACAAACGATATTTTACTTAATTTGTATTATTCGCAATTAGGCAACTTCACAGTTAATTACCTGCCTGAAATGTAAGTCAGTTTTTTTTGTGTATCATCCTGTTATTTCGTGCGTTATCGGAGCCGGTTCATTTAATTGCCAATCTTTAGGGTTCCGTGTATCAGTGAAAATAAAACATTGTCTATCTTTCTTTACAAAGTATCATCCTAGAATTCTAATATACGTAGAATATTAAAATTTAGCAAAGAGGTCTTACAGAATTCTTTTCAACATAAACATTCGAATATTGAAATTTGTAACGAATATAAAAACAATTTAGTCGAAAAATTTTGTAATTTGTACGGAGTCCTTAGTTCCCAATTGAGAATCGTACTTGCCCGGTTTTTTTAAGTCGCTCGCATGGGCTAAACTTGTCACTACGTTCGAAGGTATTGGCGTTCCAGTTTTATTTTTACCGTTTTTGAAGTCACGACAGTGTATTTCGTCGGATCCGTCTTGGCCCAGTGGTTTGGTCAAGTACCTCGACATGCGAAGGTCGTCGGTTCGGATCCCGGTCATGCAATGTTTTTATTATTATCGTAGATTAATTTGGCTCTTCTTTTAAGTTAAGGGTTGATTCAAACTTGTCAGCATCGATCAGCGTTAGTAGCTGAAGCGTTGCGGAAAGCTGAATTGATGCGAACACATCTTTATACTAAATAGCAAGTGTGATTCCATCCAGGCCCCTTAGACAAATGCCATTATTCCGCAAGCGTTAACGCAAACAGAAAATGCAAAAAAAATACATTTCCTCGCGCTCGAGTTACGTCATTGTAAGGTCATTTCAGTACATTTTCATTTTCGGTTGGCGTTAGCGCTTGCAGAATTATGTCATTTGTCTATGGGGCCTGAACAAGTATTTGTTTTGCATTTTTTTTGCAGTTTTTTGCATTAATAATTGTTGAGACGCGGAAATGTGTCCGAAGGAGCATCCTTACCAAAAATGCATATTTAATCTTACTGATGACTAATACAATGGGTCTAGGTATTGTTTTTTTTAATGATTCACTAATTAGCCATGAGTATGAGTTTTTATCTGTTTGCAAAACAAAGTCAATTAGTTCTATTTTATGGCTACGGTGACTGCTTAACATCGCGCGGGCCGTAAGATTTTTTTGAAGTCGCATTTTTCTCATACAAACCTTTCTTCCGAGAAACTTGATGACAGAAGCCGAACGTCAGTGTCAAAAGAAAAGCTCGACACCTGGAGTGTTTTTCTGTCCAGAACATCTGCTACAATCTGTTGAAACTCTAAGAAAAAAATCTTAATGGATCTCTTAAAGATTATGTATGTATGGCTTGGCGCCAACATCTGGAACATTTTTTGTCATTACATCTGCCGCATCGTTCCTTGATATTGTCAAGGCTTCAAGGTGGAAAGAGATAGGTCGTTTTTTTTGGTTCCTCTTGTAATTAGATTTTTTTCGGTTTTGGCAGGCACGAGGATAGTTTGTGAATATTTAAATTATATTTTTTTTGTCTATAAATCTGTATTTTTGGTATGTTTCGGATACTTTTTGTTGAAAAATAATTAAGTTTCTTTATTTCAATATTAGTATCTTCTAGTGGATTTGTTAAGCCTGTCTAAAAGTACATAGGTACTCTCGAGGTTTGAACAAAATGGCCGTCTGGTTTTCAGTATACCTTATTTTGCTACCTACCGCTTTTTTTTTTGTGAGAAGGGCTACTTATGGTAGCTACAACATGCTGCTTCCTCCTCGCAGACTTGACTACCCACTAGCTATCACTAAATTCCACTAGGCTTATATAGTGGGCTTCGACAGTAAATGATACCGCAATGTAGAAAAATAAAACTCCATCTATTAACAAAAAATATGAAACAACAGTTGTCAAAAACTTCAAATATTATTGACGTAGCCATTGAAATAAAACTCTTCGAGGTTAGAAAGCTATGTAGGTTGACATGCTTGTCACTCATATGGTGAGATATGTAACATAAGATAAGAAAGAAGAAAGTGGGTAAAGCTTGGTTTTAACTTTGCTTTCAGGGAAACTAACACACGGACATGGCCATGGTACATACGTTACCTTACCTGTTTGGACTTTGTACCGTTCTAGAACAGCATAAGGATTGATATTGCAGTTTTGGGGAAGGTTTAGATTTGGTCGTCTGTACAACCAGATATTGTTTTTTAGAGTAAACTTTTACCCAAAAAAAAAATGGTTGTACAAACGGTGATGTTTTTTCTTTAAACAAATAAATGAGAGAACGGTGATCCCAGTTTGATTAATTATGAATGTGGCGTGAAGCGCTGAACAGTTTGATGTTTGTCACTCAAACACGGGGTAACCGTTGAGCGAATTTGGATCAAAATTGACTCGAGAGTGTTGGTACCTAAATACAAGGACTTTAGTCCTGTTTGCCTCATGAAATGCTGGTTTTTTACCAAATATCTTTATTTTCTTTTCTTTATTTGAGAATCCAACAGAGTACACTTTCGTTATTAAAATGTCTTATAATTCGAGGTTTATCGATATTGAAGCTATATTGAAGCTATATTGAAGCTATATTTGACACGATAATTTAATATAACTTTGTAACCTCTTAGAGTTATTGATTGTAGATAACCAAGTTTAGATGGGTATATTATTTTTAACTAGTTCCCCGGGATACAGGTGTGGCCTAGTGTGGGGGACCTTTGGTAATTACTCCAACTTTTTTTTCCCCGGATATAAACGATTAATATTATTATTCTAATCTATCTCATAACAACAACAAATAAGAATGGTATTCTTTTTAACTCTTTAATTTTTTATATTCCGAACGGATACTATTTTTTAATTAATTTTAATATGCGACCTTTTGGATTTTTTTTTCGAAATTCCAAAAAAAAACACGGCTTTCGAAATACGATAAACCTAACTAATCCATTTCTCAAATAACCAAAAACTTTGCTACACCTAGAATCCACCCGAAGCAATCAATAGGTGATTTTATAACCCCCCGAAAAACTTAACAAACGAACGTTTCCTTGGACAATAAATATTAGGGCCCCCAGTTTTAAGGGTGTGAGGGTGAATATCGATCTTACCCAAGGTTAGGGTTACTCAGCTACCCTTAGTGTGCGACAGTAGATTACGTAATATTACCCTTTTGGATTGATTCCTGTCTCGTTATGATGTTTGTGACGATTGAAATGCTATGAAAAATGACTCCAAAAAAGAACCTCAAGAGACAAACAATGTTAAAGGATTTTTTTTTCGCCTAAACAGCTGATTAGATCTCGGTTAAATTTGTTAAGGAGATGAATTGATATTCGAAAAATACATGTTATACACAAAAACGGTGACGGTCCGATTAATAACAGTAAAATTATTGTGACTATATAATAAATTCTTAGGACATTTAATAACTCGTTTGCTTTGTTTTAATTTTGTTGTGATATTAAATGGTATTGTTTAATTTTATTTAATTTAAAATTTTTATAAGATACTCACTGACTATATATGGATTTTTTGATAATTAATAATAATAATATACACTTTTTACCCTACTTAAATCGGGTTTAGTTGATGGGTTTCATTTTCTTTTTAGGTGGTTTTCTCTTTAGGGTTCCGTTGTTTGTTGTTCGTATGTTTCGGTTGTTCGTCTGTCTGTCGGCCCTTTTCTCAGAGTCTCGTACAGGTATAAAGTTGAAATTAATACCAATTATCAAGTAAAATATACCAGCAGCGGTCTGTCAATGACAGTCCCTCGATGTTTCCTGTGAAAATTAAATAAATGATAAATTTGAAAAAAATTACACATATATCCTTACGACTGTCGTCATAGCGAAAGATCATGTAAATTTATAATGTTTCGGCATGTAGATGTATTCATGATACATTTGCAACGGGTTGTGTTGACACCGCCTTGGTACTGTTCGGTTTTGCTGTCTTTTTGACATTAAATATATTCTTTTATCACGCTATAGAGTAATGATAGATTCCACTAACTTATTTATAGTAAATTTTTGAAGTTAAAATTGAAAACGCTCTGCAGTCGCGGCAACCAGTAGCTTGCAACTACATAGCTGGTTTCACAGATTTAACTCATGTTGCGAGTTTCGGCGACAGGCAACTGCAACTGGCAATCGTTGTATAAAGTTGACAGTTGCAAAAATCTCAAGTTACTAGGTGTGCATAGCGCCTAAAGTTAGGAATGTCTCAATTTGTATTAAACATTTTTTAAATTTTAGTTTAAGTATATGTTAACACGCTGTTAATTCAAACTCTCAATTCAGAAGCTCTGTTAGTTCTGTATTTATTTCATACTTAACATAAATCATGAAGATTCTCAGAGGGATTTTTTGTTTTAAATATACTATTCGTATCAGTAAAAAAGTGCGGAATAATAAGTCTGTTTTTTATATATGATAAATAAAATTGTTACTATTTTAATTTACTTCTGTATGTCTTATGAGTACCTAATCACCGGTTTGCACTTATAAAACCAATATAACACGTGTAGTTTGTTACATAAGGCAAGGTAAGGTTAGATGAAGAAAAAAGTCGTACCGATTTAGTTCAGAAAGCAATTTTCCACGGCACTCGGTCTTGTGAAAGAGGCAGAGATAATTACCGTTTCGGTCTACTTGCCGGGTCATCGCTGTACCGGCTAACAGCTGGTCTAATGGTTTCCAGAACGTCTTCTGACGTGAATACGTCTTTTTTTCTTCCATTCGTGGGAGATTATTCGGAAAACTAATACTATAGGCATAGTATGGTATTGCAGCTATATAACCTACATACTTTATGAGTTATGATACTTAAAAGAACATATGCCACGTATTGACGTGAAACACACGGCTGCGTTCGACATGGCCAAATCCCTTTTTACCCGAATTCGGCGAAGCGAGAAGGAGGGTTATTTTGATATACTAAATTAGTCAAGTTGTGCTCAAAATACTATATTTTAATAGTAGGTCACGTTATGCTGTCTCTTTTGTCCTTAAAAAGTAAACAGATCAGGAACAGATACCATGTATTGTATTTTAATGGAACGTAAATTATTTTCGGGTGAAAGAAAGTGAAACGTAACAGCCATACTACGCCATAATACGCTTTTACCATTTATGTTTATAGCAGGATAAGATTTTGTGGTACACGTTCAAAGACACCCACGATAACAATATAAGGCACGAGACTGCTCCTCATCAATAAATTCCATCACGTACGATACCGGAACGCTGCGAGCTGAATGATAACTCCCCTTCTCTCCCACTTTTATTCATATTTGTTTGTTTGTACCGTACCGACTTCGGTTGGACAGATGTCTTTGTGTATGCCCCGCTTATTTAGGTATGTCATACAGGGATAGGTCCGATTTCGGAGTTGTAGAAGTGATGTAGTTATTGATGTTTTCCTAGTTTTACGTAATATATGTATGCAACGTAATATACAATGCGTCTTGCAAATAACACAAAGTCCCGCTCCCGCCGGGATTCGAACCAGGAACCTCTAGCGTAGCAGTCGGCTGTTTACACCACTGCGCCACCGAGGTCGTCAAATAAAAAATAAATTATAAATACATTACAAAAAAAAAAAAAAATTACTCTTCAATCACTAAAAATCGCATCAAAATCCGTTTCGTAGTTAGATCTAAGCATACATAGGTGCAAACGGTGTGAAGCGATTTTGCCTTATACTATGTAGTGTAGACGATACGTGAAGTGTTAGCTTTGAATATTCGAATAAAATATCGTTAAGGACGAACCCCTGGAAAGTTTTTGACTTGCCAACAGAGCTGTTTTTCTCTTTTAATCTCTTATCGGAAATTCAGAAGAGTTTCATCTTACTCGGAAGGCGTTCACTGCTGAGCAAAGACATCCTCTAAGCAGTTGCAATCACTCGCATCTTGCGGCTGCCCGTAGCATTCACAAGATCATCTGCCCAACGAGGCGGTCGTAACTATGCTTTCCATTGTGTTGTCTTTATAAAGACGATACAGCCTGATAGGGAACGAAGCCACGGCAAACTACAGTCACGGTAAAGCTGCTAAAGCCTCCGGGTCGTAGCACTTGAAAAAAATACCAAGTGGGAGCCCGTCCAACTCTGTTTCTTCCGGCCTTTTGTTTTCTTTCCACTATTTTAATAGTAGTTATTTTAATTGTTAGTCTAAAATTATATTCTACTAGCGGACCGGACAGACTTCGTCCTGTCATATAGAAAACAAAACCTTTTGTATGGGAAAGAGAAAAGGGCTGTTTTATAGTTTTTACGGCAATTATTCGAATTTTTGTCGCCGTAAAAACCATCCTTGAACTTCAACGAATATTAAAGAAAAAGAATTGGCCAAATTGGTCCAGGCGATGTTGAGTTATGCGCTTACCAACACATTTTGCGATTCATTTTTATATTATAAGATGTTATCTCTTCTCGCGGTGTGGTCTACGCTTTAGTTTATACATTAGGCACGCTTTCTGAATCACCAAATGACTATTTATTAATAAAAAACATAATCTTAAGTTGTTAATGTTATTTAAAAGATGTAAGTTCATAATAATAAAATTAAACACTGTTTTAATTAATTAAAATGTACTTGACTTTCACGGTTCTTAGCTGTGGTTTTAGCTTTTAAATCTAAGTTTGTCGGTTTTGTATTTGAAACAACTGCTTTTCTGACATTAAATTCCTGAATTCGTTTTGTTTTTGATTTGTCAGATGTAGCAACGTTGCTTTGAATTTTCAATTGTTTGTTATAAATTCACGATAGAAAAAACTGTAGGGACATAACTCGAGAAAAAGTTAAAACATGGAAATCTCGCATAACATAATCCAATGTATAGGTTTGGCTATTTTTCTTGAGATGTTCAAAAATTAATCCATATTGTAAAAGGTTCTTGTGTTTGTGTTGTAATGTATGTAATTGTGTAATGTATCTACATTATTTCGATTTACTATTCAACGCTACTAAAACAATAGATTACTAAAATAATTTATTTGTTCGAATCAATCTTAATTCCTCATCTATCCTGAAAAAGCGATTTTATTATTATTTTTAATTGCAGTCGCTAGCGGCAGGATATAACTCATGGTAGAGACACTGTTAAGGCTGGAACACACCAAATCCGGTTGCACCGCAACCGGCTATAGCTAAACCTTTAACATTTGTGTTGAATTGCGTTGCCTGAGAAGTTATTAAAGTATATGAAAAAAGTGTCACAGCGAGTGCGTTTCGCAGCTACGGCAGCGTCCCCGCGTTTCAGATTTAACGACTACTCAACGCAACGTATACGCACCGCAACGGGATTTGGTGTGCTCCAGCCTTAATAGTTCTAACAAAACTCCATACCATGACTGGATACCAATAACCTTAGAAAGTGGCGTATGATCTTGTAGTAAAGAAAGTACCGACTGTAATAATGGTAGATGTTAAATTACACGTTTAGATAATGGCAGGGGTAATGAGAGCCATTGTGTTTGATATATCGCATGATAAGTTGTAGCGTGGAGATAGCTTTACATTTGAATGGACTGTTAGGCTTCCCGCTCACGACCGACATTTTGTAGGATAGATATTCGGGTAGACAAGGAGAGACCTGGAGCCCTACTCTGAAATGACGCCAACGACACTTCTTTTTTCGTCGTTTCGGAGTAGACGCCCTGGTCTTACTGACCGATTTTTGACCAACTCCTTGTAGGACGTGGGCGTCCACTTTTTATCAGTACGTTCCGAATTATATTAAGGAGCTGTAGCAGTCGTGGTTAAGGAGCTCTTAGTGTAACCAAAAATTTTAGAAAGGCTTTCAATAAGGTCCCGTAACTCAAAAAAAAAAAGGATTATCGTATTGATTCGCTGTCTGTCTGTCGAGGCCAAGGGAAAACTATAGGGAACTACACTAGCGGATTCAGGGAGGGTGGGTTAGGGGCCTCAATCATATAAGCATCTGAGTTTATCGGACTTTTAGATTTTACGTAGTTAAAAGGGTTTAAAAAAAACCGGAAACAAGCTTGATAGCATCTGTGGCGCAGTGGTGTGAACAACCGACTGCTACGCTTGAAGTTCCGTGTTCAAATCCCGGAGGTGGTGGAACTTAGGCAGATGAATTGTTTCCCTTAACGGTCTTGTAAGTAGTATTTTTATATATGTAGTTTATACTATGTCGTTGCTTAGCAACTCCGACACAAGATTCTTCAATCTTACTGTAGAGCTGAGTCAATGTGTGTGATGTGATATCTGCTCTAGCCCACTCAAATTTAACTCCTGGACCCGTCCCGGGGGTCTACCCAACCTATAGAATACTAGCTTACCATCGATAAATTATCATGATTTCACAATAAGCAATAAATAGCACAAGGGAAGGGGAAAATCCAAAATCCGTAAATTATAGATACCATGACATTTTTTTCCAGCAATTAACGCTGCCCTGCTTCGCTGCATCGTTTATAAACTTTATAAGAATAATAATAATTTATTTGCACGAAATACAGGTGGTGTTAAGTTTTATAAATAGGTAGTTATACATATTTAACTTGTATCAAGCATGCAAAATTTCAAGTCAGAGCATTTTTATTAAAATCAAGAAAGATCCTTATTCGAGGTTTTTGTCGTCAAAATATTCTTGTAACATTGTAATAACGTTTTTCAGTTAGTAGTATATATACATATATATATATTTTTTATATTGTTATGGATACATTTTTATAGTAATGCTTAACCTACATGTTTTTAAGAAATCTTTGACAGGTTTTATGCAATATGAAAGTTAAAAGGGTCAGAGTTCAATAGAATAAACACTTCCTTCGTTCAAAGATATATTACTTACCGGACCACTTTTAAGACAAAAGAAAGACACTGTTATTAAATACGGTATAGTTTAATGGCAGGCAATTCATTTATGTACATACCTAGTCAGGTCATAAATTCCGTCACATGTTTAATATAAAAATAATTGAAACAATTTTATTCATTATGTAACCATTTACCTATACATCAAAATGAACTTAACGAAACATAGATTCTTATGACACTAAAGTTTATTCAAAATGACCTCCTTGATTTTGAATACAGAATTTAACATGGGCACCACACATTATGATTACAGCGGAACGAACACGTAAACTCATATTTATTTTCAGAACATTGTGAACTGTTGCTGATTCAAAATTATTGGAAACAGTTTATTGTGCCTTGGTTCAGTCAATACTAACATATTGCATTAAGGCATGGGGAGGTGCTAGTAAATAACACATGATTCGAATAGAAAGAGCCCAACGGGCACTGCTTAAAGTTGCAACTTTTAAACCATTTAGGTTCTCCACTGTTGACCTTTATGCACTGTGTGATGTACTGTCTGTGAGGCAGTCGTTTGTTTTGAAGACAGTCTTAACACATCACAGTAAACTCCCTCTTGATGTACATCGACTTCAAAAAAGAAGAAAAGACACAGTATTCGCCAGTGTTTCTAGTCGAACCTCATTTGCTCAAAAATTTCAATCTATTCTTGGTCCATATCTTTATAATAAAATAAACGCTTACATTTCAACACACTCGCTCAATACCCACGAATTTAAAGCTAAATCGACAGATTGGCTTAAAACTGAATGTTACAATGAGATTGAAAATTTATTTACAATAGTAAAATGAACTGATGATTTAGAACTGTATGGATGTATCTATGAATATGTACAATGTGTGAACTGTACATGATTTTTAAGCAATTTATCCTAACAACTATACAATCTTAATAAAAAACAATGTAGCAGAATATAGTATAAACAAAAAAAAAAACAAGGAATATCAATTAAACTGTATACTAACTAAATCGCATACCTACATAAGAACTATCACCTTGGAAGAAACTAGAATTCTAAGATACAGGCTAGGCCTAGTTTAGTTACTAGCAATCTTAAACAATAGGTACATGAAATTTATATTCTATTAAATTAAATATAAAATTCCTAAATACTACATGTGTTCATTCTTTTAGTGGTCGAACTTGCATTTTGCTTTGTAAAATGCGTTAGGTATAGCTCTGCCCACAAAAATTGTTTTATAATTATTTATTTTGGTAAACTTGTATGTACCAACATTTTTTATTGAATAAATATATATATATATATATATATATATATATATATTATTTACATATATTACTGCTGGAGTCCTAACAGACCGAGGGCGACCACTTCTTGATCTGTCATCTACACTAGAGTCTTCATTGTATCGTTTGAACGAATGTTTTGGTTGTATTAAAAATTTTCAGTATATCATAAATTTGAATTGGCGCGTAACCGCAACGATGCAACGCAATAACTGCAACACGGTCTTCTTTAAGCGTCCACTCCATATTTAAAAATGAGTAAAATTCTAATAAGTATACATTTTTATTTTCATGAACAATTCGAAATTCTAATTCAATAAACTTTTTTGTGGCCAGCATTCTAAAAGAAAAGTTTTCACTGTGTGACAATACTTATGACCTGACTGTGTATGTAATAGAACATGACCTCTGAATTTTTACCCCTTTAAATAAAATATACTACAAGTTGCCATGACAACCGGTAGATAAAAAATACCGCCACGAAAACAAGTTAATCACCTTGTCGTTATCATTGTTCTTTTGTATGTAAGTCTCTAACGGGCCGGCCGACATCCCACGGGTTACTCTGTTTGTGTACCGAAACAAACAAATGTTTATTTTTGTACGAGTATATTTTGGATTTTTTTTATTCGGTATCTATTTTCGTTATATCTTCGAAATAATTCATACGATTTAAAAAATCAGTTTCAAATATTTCGAATGGACTTTCAGGTTGGACTAAGGCTGCGTTTTGTTTAAAAAAATGATTTCTTCGTCGTGAACGACGTCGCACGCTAATGTTCCAGCAACAGATAATTTATTAATAATAATAATTATAATCTTTAACAAAAATATATTAACTAATAACAAAAAATACTTTATACATTATACTTTGCAAAATTCGTTTCATCCCCATGTTTCATGCAATTAAATAAAATGCATTTAAATAATAGCCGAAGTAGACTTAAAATCATTAATTATTAAAAATATACATATTGTAGTTTGCTTTATACAAAGGTATTCATAGTAGCTTTAAATTGTATAAAATAGAAAACTTTAATGTTCTAAATTGTAATAAAAACTATTGTAAATTTTTGAAAAAAGCAACTACGGAGGTTTCTCGCCGGCTTCTTCCCCGTAGATGGCATTCCTTATTATTCTTGGTTTTTGTGCCTCTACTGTACTCTTTAAGATAACAATTAAATAGTCTATTCCGTATGAAACATCATCCGTTTATACTAATTAGATTATAGACAAGAGACGAGAAGTGCCGTGGGAACTAATTCAATAGCAAACAAGGCGACGACATCAATTAGGGAATCGCAACTGTTTTATGAACTGAGGTTTAAAGCACAATTAACAGTTCAATTAAGTTATTCAAATTCAAAATGTTTTTTATTTAAGTAGACTTAAAATAAGTTCCATATCGTAATTTTTTATACTACCACCGGTTCGAAACGCTATTTCTACGGGGAAGAATCCGGCAAGAAACCTCCGTAGTTGCTTTTTTCAAAATAATTACAACAATTTGTAAATAAAATACAGTTCTCTAATTGTAAACCTAATTTATCTATAACTAAGTTATATAAACCAAACTTTATATAATACTTAAGTCGATGACCAAGTCTATATTATAAAATAAAAATACTAAATTACATGAATTACAAATGATGCAATGAATGTTACTTATGAAATATGCGATCGAAAAATATTACGTGTATATTGTCAATGTATGTAAGTACTTTATTATTAAGTGAAAAATTGTCTCCGACATTAATTAAAATTATTGATAGTATGATCATTTGTTTTTAGATGTATGATCTAAATTTAAATTGATTTAAATCTTAACTTTAATTTTGATTGTCTTTTAGTTTTATGTTACACATGTTGTTAAAGGCAGTAACTTAAACAAACTTTAAATTAACTGGCAACGTAACTTTTCTGCTTAAAAAAATAATTTATTTTTGTGATCGTATCCTTTTCGATTATCTATGTAATTCGCTTAAAGTCAATTAAAAAGAGGGAGGCGTCTTCCCTTAATGTCAAACCGAAACCGCATTAAAGCACGGGGCGTTGTAACCGATTGTTAGCTAACCGTAAACCTGATTGCTATTCTCGGTTCTTAATTCGCAACGAAAACATTGAGTCATTGATTCGTTTACCCTAATGTTAAGGCGATGGTAGTTCCATGGTGATTTACGATATTTATTTACATTTCAAATGGTAAAAGCGTATGATAAAGCAGTTGAAGAAAAAAAAAGCAAATAAACCTTTATGAAATAAAAATCTTTACACTCTTATTTACTCTAATTGATTATACTCGTAATATTTAAAGTCATGTTTTTGTGGCATACCTACAGCGTGGCATGTAATATGAACGTCTCTATATATTTTTTACCCGATTACGGGGAAGCAAGGAAGGTTATTAAATATTAAAACGGCGATAAGTTTAAAGTATTTGAGATTACTTTTACGAATCACTTTATTATTTATAATAATAATATTAAAAATTCGTTCAATATTTGTTGTATTATTTTTAATAATAAATTTGACACAAATTGTTAGTGAACTTAGTAGATTGACATAATAATATTTTATTGCAATCAGAGTAATTAAAATCTTAAAGTCCTATTTCCGTAACCTACTTACGGTTCCACGATACAATCTGTGACATCACCCATTCAAGCCGAGGTGAATCTCTGAATATGAATCAGGTCAGAAATAATAGACCCAGTTCGTCTGCGTTCACATTTTACATTCACTGAGGGTTTTAAAATAACCTCCTTCGGGTTATAAAAAAAAACACTGAGAGGGCGTGGTTGACAAATGTTTTGTATTTTAATTTTAAGTAAAACTGCTTGCTTCCATTTTTCAATTATTTTTAAGCTTTAAATGAAAACGTACACATTTTTAGAGCCACCACCGTTTAATTGTTTGATTCCTTATAAGAAAGAAAAAAGGTACGATCAAGTATTTTTTTTAAATTACTTCTAATTAACTAATTACGCAATCGCGTCAGGATTGTGGAATCGATGATTTATTGGGAATGACGTTTACGATGAAATCAGATTTAATTTGTTCGAATTAATGGTTTGTTTTTCAATTCAGTCATCACCGTTGATCAATACATGTGGGTAGAAAATGTTTAGCATACATAAAGATTTATTTTTATCAAATACATTTAAAAAAAAAAAAAGATTTTAAATGAAACAAAAGTTTTGTGTGAGAGTTGATTTCTATTTGGCGGTCACTAAAAACTTACATACTCGTTTATTTAATTAACAACGTTTAATTAATTCATTTTCGACAACGGTCACAACGAATAATAACAACTGTAATGTGATCTGGATTTTTTTTAAATATCATTATTAAACTATTTCTGTAACTGATGTATAGTAGTATGATATATAATAAGATATATACATTAGTACATTAACGACGATAAAGAAAAAATGGTTTAAAGTCGGCTTTGTCTTTTATGGGTCTTCTTTGATTGTAACAAAATTTCACTAATCCATTCACATTCAATACGTAACGAATATTATTGTTGTTATTTACCTGCAAATGTTTAACTGTTTATTATTGACATGCCTTTTTAATTATAATGAAATTGTACTTTGATCTTTCAAATTTGTTTTTTATTTTTTTTTGTTTTGTATTTTATATACTACTGATTTCTACTCTTGTATAATATTTTGCATACTGTAGTTAGCTGTAAATGTTGCATTTATTGAATAATCCTGTACATTTAAATATTGTAGTGAACGTTGCTGGTCAGGATTACATTCCTGTGTTGTAGGAATGGTTCTATTTTCATTAGACCTTTGACTTCAAAGATGATTAATAAAAAAATGTTTCTGCACAGAGAACAGTTTACTCTCGTTTTTTTTCTTATGACGATGTAGGAACAAGGTTTCCACTATCGTATTATCAGTGTGTGAGCCAGTTCGATACCCGGCCAGGTCACCGTACTTTATGTAGGTCGAGGGGTGGTTACATCAGGATTTAGATACCAGGATCCCAGGATATTGCAGGGGAAAATACGTGTGTGCAATTACCGTACACTATTGTTTTATATGGATTGCATCCGGTTTTAAGGCTGGTTTTATTATAGTGCATCGGAAAATCCGCCCCAGTTTTGCTTTAGATATTTCCATACTTTCATAGTTTTTTAGGGTTCCGTACCCAAAATGTAAAACCAGAACTGTAAAACTATGGAGTGCAATAAAGATTTGATTTGAAGGTTAAAACAACGAGATCCTATTACAAAGCCTCTGCTATCCAGACAGTCGTCTGTCAGTGGGCTGTATCTCATGAACCACAATAACTCTCAAGAGTCTCAAAATATTCAGAGAATATTTTTTTTGTTGCTGCTATGACAAGAAAGTGACTAAAAATTGTATATATAATAAAAAAAATCATAAATAAAATTAATGGAGCTCCAATACAACAAACGTGAAATTTTCAAAAAATTTTGCTTGTTTGTTCTTGTTTCTTGTACGAAATTTTCAAAAAAATACATAATGTATGATACTGTACGATAAAGAACCCTTCATTTACTAATCCGACTTGTCCTTTACCGATTTTAATGGGTTTTAAAAGAAAATTTTCGTAGCTGACGTTTCCAACCTTTACTCGAAATGACAAATATCAACTTTCTAGTGCCTACTCGTAGTATTTTAGTCTGTTGATACACGGTCAGAAAAATGATTATACAAGAATAGATTTAGTTTTTAAAGTGGCCTTTTATCTATCTGCCTTCATGCGCGTCTCTTCAAAAGTGATGGACTGATAGAAGATCCGGTTGTTTTATTGAAAATCACATAAATCTAAACGTTTTTTAAATGATAAATCAGTCCTTTGGTCTGGAGATTTTCTTTTAAATTCAATTTATGTTTTCTCCTTTTTGTTTTTTTTTTTATTAATGAGCTGTAGCAGCTTGTTCGTGTGTTTAAGGCCGGCAACGCATTTTGTAGCTCCTCTAGTGTTGCAAATGTCCATGGGCGGCAGTACTCACTTTCCATCAGGTGATCTGTCAGCTCGTTTGCCCCCTATTCTATATAAAAAAGTGAAACTAATGTTAGTACGTTTTTATTAAAATTCAGTTTTACGATCGTCGTAATCAAATGTTAGAAAAATGTTTAATTTATTTAAATGATTATCTTCGTGATTTGACCAGCATTTATACATTTTTGATGAAAGTAATTTTTTTAAATTTAAATTCGTTGGGATTTTCGACGATAAGTACCTAGTGTTATTCGCAAGACGCATTGTTTCGCTTACCTGTCTTGTCCTGATATAGTTTTCTTATCTATGTAGTTTATCCCATATCATTTCTAAGTACCTGCGACACAAGATTCTACAACATTACTGCAGGACTTAGTCAATGTGTGATGTGGTTAATATTATTTACCATCTTAAAATATTCGTATATTATATTTATTTAGTTAAAACGTTAAATATTCATCAACCAATATACAGTAAAAGCTATCTACTGTAAATGCAGTCTTACGTAGAAACTTGAGGTCGGAGAACGTTATTTAGGTCGTCGTGGGTTACAGGATTTGGGCTTCAGACAGATTATGGTGATTTTAAGGTTATAAGGTATCATTACTAACAGCTTAAAACAGGTGTTGCGGTCTTAAATAAATTACCATTATGTAGGCGTGTAGTTACAAATGCGATTGGTTTTATATATATGGTTTTTTGCAGTGGCGTGCATAGAGTTTTAGTACAGGGCAAGCCGAGAGATATACTTCATACTTCCTTTGTGGACTAGCTAGCGTGGACGAGCTCAGCAAAACACTCAGAAGTTTGCGAACATGTCAGCAAAACCACAATTTCGATGTCTTTAAAAAAGTCGTGGACTTGTTAATGAATGAAAATAAGAGCGCGAACTCATTTTAGTTTGGTAGGGCAAGCCGGGCCTTTGGGCTTCTATGACAGTACTGGTTTTTTGTTTTATCGATTTTATAAAATAGTGTTTTTATGGTTAAGTAAATATAGCGATATCTTATTGGGTATCTTATACTATACCTATGTGATTAAAGTGAAAAATATGTAGTTTTCTACTCGACTGCGACGAAGCCCGAATAGGAGTGTTATTAACGTAATCTTTTAAAATTTGTCTTGATAAAGTAATGATCAATGCACCATCCACATCCACCATCTTATTGAGATTGAAAAGCTCTCGTGCGGAAATAACTGGACCAACTTTTCTTATTATATGGAGCATCCAAGTAAGGTCAGCATAAACTTTTAATGATGTCAGAACTATTAACAGGTTTCTCTAATAAACGGGTTAACAAATAATAAAAAAATAAATATATTAAATAAATACTAAATGATAGGGTGTCATTTTATATCATTGCTTCTTGCTAATCGGTAAGTTGGACTTGTGTCGTCCGTCTGAGTGAGTAAGGTTGCTGTCTATTTGAATATTGACATTGACATTTTTCACTGTCATCTGAGTCTTTAGTACAGAAACATTTTATTTAATGTATCTTTTATTTCCTTAGTTCTAAGGCGTCGTATATATAACAGTAGACAGTAAATAGCAAACATGCGGTCCTTCGACCTAGAAAACTTTTTATTTTATTAAATCTCAGACAAAGAATAGAATAAAATAATATTTCATACATTACTTACAAGTTTTAGGTAATCTGAAAAACTGCTGAGGTATTGTATAGAATTCCGGATTACAGACTGCCGGTTCAGTTTCATCTCGCTGGTTTATCGTTCGATTCTCATTCTGTTTTCATGGTTTATAAACTATTTCCTAATTTTTAATTGAATATCCAAAGTTAATTTCATGATATTCCTTATTAATAAATATTATCTTATCTGAATATAAAACACTAACAATAAACTTCATTTAAATACTAACTCGTGATTATATAATTGAATAAAATTGCAATGGCAATTCCATATTGTATGAGCAATGAACTAGTTGTTCATTGCTCATTAATTTAGGTATAGGAAATGTATTCCCGTAGGATTTGAATTAATAGGAAATGTGGTGCGAACCAATGGAAAGCGATATTGAACTATCACAAATTAAATACTTACTATGAATTATTGTAATGCAAATAATAAATTAAACAAATGATTTCGAAAGTTTTTGTACGGAGAATTTTTAAAATACCTATACTTAGCGTAAGTACTGATAATTAATGATAGCGCGACTCAGGCGAAGACGCGGGTATAAAGCTAGTGGTATAAAATAAGTAAGAAGTAGGTAATTATAACCATATCATAAATGTGACCAGCGTTGTCACACGTCCCGTATTCTGGTGTGGACTGTCGCTTTTTAAAGTAAAAATTAAATGTCCCGCATGGGACGGTCTCTCTCTCTGTCCCCCGAAAAGCCTCGACTGAGACTGTGAGAAGTCGCCATTTACACGATTTGGACTAAGGATAAGACCTAAAAAAAATATCGCCATTTTCCCCCACGTTTCTATACACTCACTATTTTGTTTGTTTGTTTGAGTTTTGAGTGGCCCCTCTTTCAGCCCCGTAGGGTTATTTTCTTATTTTTAGGGCATTTAAAAACGTGGGTTTTTAGATTTTTTAAATCTATTAATTTAGTATATATCAACATGTTTTATTGTGAGTCGCTTTCGACGCAAAAAACCCCCGCTTTACTCGAAAAAAAAAACTTAAATCGATGGTCGTGACAAACATCAATACCCATCTGAGACTGTTTGTAAAAATAAAAGTTAAATAAAACAGAAACAAACTGCTCCGAATCCGTTCGGAAACGACCATGAAGTAAATTCAATTCAGAAACGAGCAATTTTGTAAAATCGTGTCCACGATTCTTTCTAAAGGTGCCCATTACCTTTAATTTAATTTCAAAGACATCTGCCTTCAATCTTATTGTCGACGAACAAAGTTGTAAATCCTTTAAATTTCAAACCACAGTCCCTTCTACAAGATCATCATCTGATTAAATTTTTGATGCGCTTTTATCATATCTTATCTTCGGGACTTAAGGTTGGTTTTTCTTTGATTTTATTGTTGTTTTTCTCTTTGTTGAGCTATTAGAGTAGTTTTAAAATAGAACACTGTATAGCGTTTCCTTTTCACAGATCTATTAGAGATGACTGGAGCTATTTCCTTAAAACGTATAATAGTAGATAGCTAAATATGTACCACTCACTAAATAAATATTGTTTCTTACTTCCTCCCACTTATTCTGATTAAATTCTTTTAGTGTCTCAAGTCGGTAGTATGCCCGGGCACGTAGCCACGTAGCTTCATTGCATGGTTGCATTATTTTTTGCATTATTCGTTCAAAAGGACGCCATTGTTGATCCTGGTTAACAGTAGTTGCATTGGTGGGACAGAGTGGCGGGTTTGTCCCGAATCACTGAATGAATAATAAAGCTGGACATATAGGTGGTAAACAGGTAGCAGAAAAGGCAGGATTTTTACGCAAATTTTATATTTAACATTTTAAACCAAATGTATAATAGTTTTCAGTTATAAATTCAAATTCAAACGCTTTATTTGTAAAGTTTTTTTTTGTTTAATTGTATTGTATCATGTAATGTACCATAAAAAATAGGCCAAAAAATATATACCTACATAATCAGAACTTGGTTGAAAGCCAGTCGGTTAGTTTACCTAGTCGGAAATACAATTAAACTATCCCATCTGTGTTGCTATGAGAAATCCTAAGCAACTGTTACTACATTTTCTACCTAGCCGCTCTTAGAATTGTAGGGTAACAATTCAGCCCTTCTATTGTTATAAAAATACTAAATTATAAATACTGAAAAACAACATTTAAAAATATCTTGGTAAAGCCTACCAATCAACATTATATTAAAGCGTTTTAATTTACTTATTATGTACGTATATAATTATGATTGGAATAGTTTAAATTTAAAATACTGCATAGTGTTATTGAGAACTAACAAAATTTTCCTATAGGTACTTCCAAAACTAAAAAAAAATAAGTAGTTAATATTCTAAACTAGATTTTTTTTTGAATTTTCATGAACATCAAGTTGAAATATCCCACAAAGTTTCAAATTATGGTTCCACTAACCCGACATCGAGCGCATCTAATGCAATAATAAACCAATTCCAGCGGTGTGAACTGACCAAGTCGCCACCTAACAAGGATGAATGATAAACTTACCTATTCCCGTGATGTTATATATATATGTATATAGCGTGTTCTAATGAACTGAGTGTTTGATAAATTGTTTGTTCCCAGTTTAAATCATCACTACATACTTATTATTTTTATTTATTATAACAAAACCAACGGCACAAACAAGAATACAAAATATATAATTTATAACTAACAAATAGGCCAATAACAGATTAAAATTTATAGGTAACAATTTTTGAGCAAACGGGTGAACGACTGATGAATTCTGCTATTATTAATGGTAGTTAAGTGTGTGTGAGGATGTGAGTGTGTGTGAGGATGTGAGTGTGTGAAAAAGTGTGTGTACATGTCAATATTTCGTTTATAGGAGTTGAACGATTTGATGCCTAAAGTGACTCTTAGAGTTAGTGAATATGTCAGTAGGAGCTTCGAAAAAAGTCGCTTACCGCTGTCTGTACCCATGTATGCTTGTATCTTTAAAACTACGCAACAGATTTTGATGCGGTTTTTTTTAATAGATAGAGTGATCCAAGAGGAAGGTTTATATGTATATAATACATGCTTTATATCCGTGCGAAGCTGGGTCGGATCGCTAATAAATGATATTTCGAGTTTCTATGTTGAAGGTTATCATCGTATGTACTCGTACATTCAAAATAGACCGAAAAATATATATATTTTCCATGTATAATGTTAATGAGACATAAGATTTGTTTTAGGCCGTTTTAATAAAAAAAAAAACAACGACATTTTTTTTTTAAAGAGGTGACACATAACATTGAAAACAATATTGTTGCAAATACTACTTGTTGAGTTGCTGAGTCCTGCACTAGGCAAAGCCTGTCTCGCAGGTACACATGTTTTTAGTTTAACTTTTATTTGACTTAACGCGATCTGTCATCTATCATCTATTTTATCAAAAATCAAATAATAAAAAATGTTGAAATATAGCATAAAAAGGATATTTAAGATCATCTATATAGTAGGTATCTTATTATACTTATCCAATACACACAATTATACATATCCGATTGCAATATACCCACACAATTTCTTCTAAATCGATCCAGCCGTTAAGGAAGAGTGAGGTGACAAACACACGTACACAAGAATTATACATGTTAAGATAATAGAAACATTTAAAACTGGCATATACAATGAGATATATATGTATAGAAAGAGGAGGCCTCGTTAACAACGTTTCTGTGACGAAATCCCATTAAAGGCCATACAATAAGATTAAGCATCAATTTTACAGGCATTACGGGAACCCCTAATGGAAAAGGAAATTAGTATGATTTATTTGTCTCGAGCCACTTCCTTGTTCATGGTTTTCAGAATATTTAAAGTACTAAAAAAAAAATCGACCGATTAATCGGCCATTTTTTCCTCCTTGCGTTATTGACTTTTTTAGAATGTGGGCGTTTGACTATTGCAATCAGTACGTTTTATTTTTCACCTACAAAAAATCGCTCATCGACCATCGGTCGTGGTTACAGGTGATACAACCTTCGATCTTAGTAAGGATATGCCTTGTATAAAATTGATATAGTCTGTATGTTTCTTTATGTATTGTATTTTTTGTTATAGTGAAAATTTAAAATAATGTCTTTTTTTTTGTTTCAGGTAACTAATTGACTGCTGTTAGAACTAAATACGTCTATATTGCTACTTAGCGTGAGTACATGTTTCAATTAAAAAATGTTTAATGTAACATGTTGTCTTGTAACATTCGCAATTCAGTTTTAAGTGTAAAGTACCGAACTCTATCCATAGTGATAACTCATCATTTTCATAACACAAGAAAGATCTCAAATATTAAAATCGCGGGGTGATATTTTTTATTGTATGGAGTGGTAGCTCAGGTCGAGGGTTCTAGTCTCGGGTTGCCGTACATTGTTCCTCAATGTGCCCGGATATTGGCTACAGATTCGAAACCTGTCACACTGGGACTCAACATAAACATGCGAAATGCGGTGTGTAACAGTTCTCGAGGGATTAATTACGGCTTGAGTTTTATCAGAATATTTATATGGTCATCATCAACAGTTGTAAGACGTCCATTGCTGGACATTGGCCTCCGACATATATTTCCAACCGGAGCATTTTTGGTTTGCTCTAGTTTCTTTTATGAAAATACATAAAAAGCATATAATGTTTAATTTTACAATGTGCTACGGAACCCACCATGTGTGAGTCCGACTGACATTTTTTTGTCGGAGTGAAAGTGCTTCCCCCTCGGCTAGGGATGCCTTGTAAGGTGGATATGTGAGACGAATCGAGGAAATGACGATACCCACTCAAAACTATCCGGCGTTTCCTGCTTTGCCTTTGGCGAGGGCGCCATGGGGTAGCGCAGATTTCACCATGACTGTCTCCGGCCGCCCTGAAAAGAACGTTATCCCTACCACGGAATACCGTACGAAACGTTGTATATATGCAAGCTCGGGGGCACGCTTGCCTCTATGACATTACTCCAACTATCAATGTCATTGCGCTGCATCAATGCCGCTTGACTTTCCCACGGTTAGATAATTCATATCGGTATGTCACCTTCATTACTTTTATTTATAGCGTCACAATCTCGTCCCGGGTGAATTCACTTTCTAGAATGATATGACACCTAGAATTTTAATATGATATTATTAATGCAATATATTTTTATGAGAAACCATTTTTTGCTTACAATTTGTTTCATGTCTATATTTAAAACAAAAATGTCTATATTAAACTGTATATATGTAGTAGGTAATCTATAATAATATTGTAAATATGTATATGTATGTGAAAGATAACCTTCTTAACTATTTATCTGGTTTAAATAAATTGTTCAGCAATTTAAGAACGGACAAAAATGCAAAAAAAATTGTCAAAGTGTTTTTACTTGAATAGACCTAAAATAAGCACTATCAAATCGTCATTATTTTTACTACCACCGGTTCGGAATGCTATTTCTACGGGGAAGAATCCGGCAAAAGAGAAATCATACCTATTTTTGTTGAACTTGGTATCCGTTCGGAGTAGAAAAAAATAGAGTTGCAACGAATACCAGTGTTAGCAAGTTAGTTACAGGTAGATCGGAATAAATCAGAATTTCTAATTTTTTAGTAACATGACCACTCATTATGCTATGGATAAACTGTCAATGACAGTTCAGTAAAATATATATTCGTATAACAGTAAGTGGCCTGTTGCGATTTACAACATATGTCATAAATACACATAATATATCATATTTAAATCTAAATACATGTACGATATTGGTCAAGCGATTTTGTAAGCAACTCACGGCTTCTCTTAAAAGCTTGCATTGTGAATCTACCCTTAGTCGTTAAAAAAAAAAAATAGCAAATGTGGCTTATAAAAAAAAATTGTTAGCAACTCGCGGCTTCGCTTAAAAGCTCGCATTGTGAATCTACCCTTAGTCGTTTTAAAAAAAAAAAAATTCACATAATCGAGGAAAGTTTTTATTCTTTGTATAAAAGATATAAAAACGTACGTTGTTTGTTTTTTTCCCTATGCCCATGCCTTCGTAATATTTTATCATGTGACTTTTACGGCTCGAGAGGTGTACTACGATCGCGTGAGATGAATTCTCACTTTCCTTACAAAAATTCCCACCATAAAGACTCTAAATCATCCTTACTAAAGCTGCTATAAATTAATTGCATTTTCTTCTCGCACGAGTATGTGAGATGATAAAAAAAATTGGTATGTAAACAGACATTTCAGACTTATTTATTTACATACTTTAAAATTGATTGATATTTCGTTTGTAGGACATCAGTTTTGAAAAAAAAAAAACAATTGGTGCTGTACGTGCGGTTTCGGAAAAGTAAAGTTATTCGAAATGTGGATCTTTGAATAAGATTCGAATTGAAATGAGGAATATTTAAAAGTGATCGACTTACAACAGTGGACATCAGTGACAAACAATAATTTCTTTACGAACGTATTTGCTGCCTTTTTAAATATGTATCCCGGGAAATGGGATAACGTTTCAAGAGAATGTTCTTCGAAGAAAAGGTTTCGACCTAAATTTTTTTTTTGTACTTTTCTGAAGAGCATGTAACAGAAAAGTTGTTGCGAACTTTTTTGATTGAAATAATCCTCCATGAGTAAAATTAAAAAAAAGGTACTATAAGGTATATGAAGGGGTATTTTTTTTTTAAGTTTGTATGTAATTTTCGAAAGAACGCCATCCGATTGTAATAAACTTTCTTTCTTCACGGACGTAGGTTGTATTTTGTGTTAAAAACTGAAACACAAATGTACTAATATACAAAGAACGCCATCCGATTGTAATCAACTTTCTTTCTTCACGGACGTAGGTTGTATTTTGTGTTAAAAACTGAAACACAAATGATAGAATATTCATATTATTATATATATATTTATGTATGTAATGTCTAAAATCTAATACAAAATAATGAAGTGTGTTTTTTTGGTCACATGTATTTAATAATGTATGTCTCTGTTTTTATTTTAAAAAAAAATATCAATAAAACATACTAATGAAGATTAAATTGTGGGTTCAGTGTGAAAATGAGATGAGCCGTCGGATGCTGCATCTTAAAGGCAGGAAGTATCGCAGGGTCATCAACGCAAAAACTAGCACCAACCAGTGGTCGATGACCTTAAGTCACGGTAGTAGTTAGGGATGGGTTTAAGGTTTTGTATTATGTCGATGTTTAAAACGACAATAAAAAGTCCAATACGGTTTTTTTCGCAAAGCTCAAAGCGCAATTGCAAGTTTGTTGTCCAAAACGTCAAAACGCAGTCAATATCGGGTTCGAATCCCGGCGGTGGCGGGACTTTGTGTTATTTGCAAGACGCATTGTTTCGCTTATCGGTATTGGATGTTGTATTCTTATTTATTTAGTATATACCATATCGTTGCTTAGTTCCTGTGACACAAGTTCTTACGATACTTACTACAGGGCTGAGTCAATGTGTGTGTCGTGATGTGGTTATTTATTATTTATTTTATTTATATGAAAAATGTATTACTGTTAATTTATTATCACCCTCGTTCTTCTTTAACGTAATAATAGTACACGATGACTTCCTACGGCCATTTAGAAGTGTTTGTTAGAATAAAAAATTGATTAATGACTTGATTATTTTCATTCAAAAAACGTTGCTAACCACCAACTAACTATGTAAGCAACTAAGTGATAAAATTGCAGCTAAACACCTTATTCTCGGTAATAAAATAAATAAATAATATTTTATTTTATTTGAAATTTAATGTATTTAGTTCCCACGTTAGGACAGTATTGTGTTTGTATCTATTCGGTATGGTGTTTTTTTTTGGAATAGGAAAATAACTTATTGACATAGCAAAAAAATACATACTATTCAATCTTCCCTAAAAAGAAGCTAAGCCTGTACGTGATAGGACATTACCATATTGTACTATTTTTTGTTTATAAGTATGTTTGTTTGTTTGTTGTATGTATGTTTGTGGGTATGTAGGTATAGGTAGGTACATTTGTTTTTAATTTCATTGCAAGTCTTCGGTGAACCGGTAAGATATTAATTTAATCAGTAAAATAAATAGGTAAAGCCCATTCTGAGACGCTTATATACGTGCTGATAGTAAAAAAAAACTTGTATCGACATTTTTGTGTATAAATTCACATCACTACATGGACGCGTGACGAAGTAGATATATAAGAGCTTGCGACTCTATGAGAAAATGTTTCTTTGGTGTACTTATGTTATTTAATATACCGTAAATGTGGTTAGGTTAAGCGGCAACACGATTTTCACCTCTATCCACATAATATGTCCTGGAAAAACACGTCTCCTTCAGATTAGAATCTTATTTTAAATTAAAAAAAAATAATATATTTTTGGCTTGATTACAAACCGTTTTAAATACAATCCTAAATCAGTTTAATTAATACATTATAAGTAAAATAGTTAAATTAAATCCATAAGAAGCCAAACATTATTAAATTTAAAAAAAAAATCAATAATTTGAAAATATCAAATATTTTCTATAATATTTTTTTATAAAAAATTATTTGGTTTTTGTCTTGTCAGCAAAAGCTTGTGATATTTCATATATGAAACAGTTGATATGTATCAAAACCCCAAAACGAATACTACTTGTTTAAATACAATTGATAAAAGCTATTGAATTCAAATTCATACCGAAATATTTTGAATTCGAACTGCATTTTTTTTTTTCAAACAAAAGCCCGTACACAGACCAATGAGTCCGGATAAAAGAGATGCATTGCTATACATTGCGCTTTGTGCGTTAGAACTTAAGATAAACGAGCTCTCGCCTGGCGCATCACTATTTATTCAAAATGTGCATCTATTGGTACTTTAAATTTCATTTAGGCTTAAGTTTTTTTTTTTGTGTTTTAGTACAAAAGGTTTACATCAGTACAAATGTTGTTAGGTTATTTATTTATTAAGACATCTTAGTTTTTACCAAGAAAGTTTGATGTTTTTAAAAACTTAATATAGGTTAATTTTGCTTACCAAATCTCAAATAAAATAATTAATTTGTATATAAATTTCAAAATCTCAAATAAATTTTTGTGACCGTATGTTTTCTTAAACACTTTTTTTCCAAGTAACAGATTACTCTGAAAATTTATTGTAAATCGTGATTTTATAAAATTAAATAACATTATCTCACTAGACATGATATTTGCGTACATTTGAACTCGACGGTCTATGTTTATGATTGTTCATATACTCTCCCTTTGATTTTCATGTTTTAAAGAACGCAGTGGCGCTCCTATATATTTATGTGGTACATATTTTCTTTGTTTGAAGTACTGAATATGGCTTCTATGGATGCGGAATTTTGAAGGTCAACAACCTTCTTCCTCTTTAGAACTGTGTTTTTTTATTTTTATTTTATGTACTTAGTTTTTTTATTTAACTCAAATATAGTTTAAAGAAAAGGCAGTGATTTTGAAAGTTCAGATTAAATGTTGTTATTATGTCTGTTTCTATGTATACGCATAATTTGTTAATGGTTTACAATTTGTCAAAGTTTTTCAACAATACTCTGTTAAGTAGCATTCTGACTGTCCTTCATCTAATGGTTTCCCTGTTTAGTTTTTCATAGAAAAGAAAAGTGAATGATGTAATAATATACACTAATAATGGTAATCTTATATTTTTCGTATGTACAGAAACTGTCTTTTTTAACCTGATTACGAAGCCAAAAGGAAAGGTTATGATTTTACCTAGCTAGTGTTGCCTACCTACATGAAATAGTATTGATTTAATTTTTTTATTAGTTTTCAAGCCGTATTCATACATGAAAACGTTTCCCTCACTAAAAGTTTGAGTTATTTTTTGGCAATATTAGAATTTATTTTGAACTTAAAAAAATTATTTATTTCAGGCTTAATAACCATTCATTTTATACAATTCAAAATCAATTATAATAATACAGTATACACAAAAAAAAAGTAAACTCAAAGTATTTAGCTTTCTTTTTCTTCTGATCCAACTCGTTTTGGGTCTCACTGTCGGTACTATGTCCGGGCTTGTAGTCTGTCCTTCATTATGCAGCTGCATTATTCGTTTCAATGGATTGATGCCATAGTTGATCCTGGTCAACATGAGCTGCAGTTGTGGGATAATTTATACGCAATAATACGCATAACTAGTAACGGTCCCTGGCTTGTATCCAATTATCTGACGAGATTACAATGAAGGTTTGGCTATTAATCTTCGAAGCGGTCACCATAGCTATTGTTTATTAGTCCTCAATGAATACCCCGAACAGACATAACAATACGACAAACTTATTGCAGTTAGTTAATATTGAGATGACGATGGGTATTTGTTGTTTTATAGTTTAGAGAGGTTTCTCTGAAAACCTAGTTATTTTTCTCGCACATATTAATTTAGCGTGATTTAGAAATACATTATGCATATACATTTATTTTCAGCTCGATATCTGTTCTGTAGATTTGATGTTTTACCATAAATTTAGCCATTTTTTAGCTTGACTATTGTCTTGAAAACTTTCGTTTTTCAAACTGTCAAATTTAGTTTTTTCGCCTACCATAATTGGATTTTTTAGTGTTGCGTATTTTTCGAGCATCCAAATAAATGTACGCAATAGTAAATAGAAAATATGAGTTGCATTCTCATGTACTATAGCAAGAGGTGCTCGAACGCCACTTGCTGCAGTGAGGGTACTTTGACTAAAGTCGAAGTCGTTTGTAGTTGAAAAGTGCAAAAGAGCGCGATAAAATTTTTGAAGTCCACTCCTCGCGGTCTGGCTACCTATTTCTGGACTTTGCACGTGCGTTTTTTAACGTTAGACGGAACGTCATTTGGAGGAAACCAAGATTAAAAAGTTGAACTTCGCGTTCGACACGGTATTACTTACACTTATAATAAATCGGGAATCTTACAAATAATGTTATTTGCGGTGAACATGAAAATGGACAAAAGTTGAAATTAATTTTTAAATCGGAAAAATACGTCAGTTTAAGAAAAACATGGAACAACACTTGAGATGGATCCCCACCGACTTATAAAAACAAACACACATTTTATATGTATAAAATTAAAAATGTTATAAATAAATAATAGTAATAATGTGTGTCATAAATTTGAAAATGTCCTGTGCTCTGTTAATTTAACAAGTGTCCCCAAAAACACAGTTTCTTCATTACTAGCGTTAAAAAACGCCAATATGAAAGCTTCCATTTGCATTTGTTACAATACAAGCGGCATTAAACGGGGTTGGCGCGATGTCAAGACGGCCAAGGGTGAACGCTCCATTGAGGATGCTGGAGCGCAGTGTCTCACGAGAGTAGAACTTGTAAAGGATTAGGTTAGGCGTAGATCGTAGATTTTGTAATGTAATTTTTGATAGTTCTTTTTTATAATTATTAAGAATCAATAGCACTCACACCACTGCAGATACAAAAATAAAGAATTGATAGTTAGCCTCAATAGGATACATACTTGATTGCGAAAAGAAATGTTTGATTTATTGGGGTTTTTTATTATGATATGTCAGCCTTTGGCAACGATCTCACTACATGGTAAATAGTTATTTTATGATTCATTTATTATATGAGTTCAGTTTATGATATGATATGGACGAAGGTGGAGCATGCCTGTCTAGATATTGCTCTTTTTCTTTTTAACTTGATTGGGTCCAAAATTTCAAGTTCGATTGCATTTAAGGGAAAATTCTTTGTTTAATGATAACAAGATAAAGAACTATGTTGAGTTTCGTTTATCTTTTTTGCAAAGATCTTAATTTTTGTAGAAATTTGCAAGGAAAAGGTACGCTATTCTTTTGGTATTACTGCACTAGCCTAGTACAAGTTTAGGATTATAATCCACAACGTCTAACAAGGGTGCGAACTTATTAGTCCATTTGTATTTGCCTGCTGTCCTATTCAATGGCGCGTCACAGTATGATTGGTCGTTCCAACCGCCCTATTGTCCCAGAAATGTATTGTTTATTGACCAATTTATACTCGGAGACAAGATGTCTTGGTGGATATTGGTCTAGGTTTATTTCTTTAGCTGTGTCTTTAAGAGGTTTGTATTTTCTTTTCTAATACAAAACGTTTATATGGTGAGCTTCGACAGTAAACGATACCGCGATGTAGAAAGACAAAATTCCATACATTGACAATAAATAGAAACAAGTAGTAGTAAGTTTTGCAATCTATGTGCGAGATCGCGTCTGGGTTGGTGTGGTACCAACATCTATTTCTGCCGTGAAGCAGTTTGCTGTGTTTCGGCTCTCGAAGGATTGGAGAGCCAGTGTAATTACCGGCACGAGAGGTATAACATCTTTACCCTCTACGTTTGACGACATCAGGGGCATCGTCGTGTCAAAAGGCGGCGTTCACTTTCCATTTGGTGAACCGTTTGCTTAATAAAAATAAAACAAAGTTTGAACAATCGATTACGATTGAACAAGTGGATAGGAACAAACTTGTCGAAATGGTTACTGTATTTGATGCTCATTTAGCATAAATTATGTCTTAGGTTTTAGATTCTAGACAGATTGTTGTGACGTTGCTTTTTCCTGAACATTTTAAGTCGCCAAAGCCTAGGTATTTGTTTTTTTAAGATTATCGATTTCTTTGTCCAATCCCAAGTAAGTAAATACCTATTCAAAATCTTCATTACACTCTTAAATTTGAAGGTTCAAAGGTGTAGGATTTGATCTGTCTGTTTATCTAAGTCAGTCACGAGGTTCACAGGCATATATATATTTATTTTCATACTTTTACAAAGCTATGCCTGGACTATAACGGCAGCCAACGTTGCCCGGTCAGCGGAATTAAATAAGCTTTATCATATAAACCCATATTCCAGGCAAATACAATTAAATGTATCTGGCTGTGTGGGACAGCGTTCATTGCCTTTATAGTGTAGAGCCCAGTGCTGGCGCCTCGCTGGCTAGCGTAGCGGTACCATGACCCGTTAGCCGTGGCGCAAGCGAAGCGATATACGATACAGTTTTTCTATCTCACCAAGACCATTCCGCTAGTTGTGATTAGACGTTTCGGCTGTAGTTGTCATTAGACGTTTCGGCTATAGTTGTGATTGCACATTGTTCTAGTGTGCGTATCGTCTTTACTGAGCGAACTCGAGGGTAAGCACGACGGAACAATGTGCACGTAAACGCCTGATGAAACTAACAACTTGATCTCTGACGCTCTCTATTTACTCGTGTGCTTATGTTGTGAAGCGGTGTAACAGCTGGCTGTTACCCAAGAGGTTCCGGGTTCGAATCCCGGCGGCGGTGGAACTTTGTGTTATTTGCAAGGCGCATTGTTTCGCTTTCTGGTCTTGGATGTAGTATTCTTATCTATGTTGTAAATACCAAATCGTTGTTTAGTGCCTGCCATACAAGATTATATCTTAGTGCAGGGCCGAGTCAATGTGTGTATTGTCATGTGGTTATTATTATTATTTAGGCTCAAGTAAATAAAGCAAGTAAATAAGCAATTGACTTGCACCAAACGCTATGCTAATACGCACGCTGGGTATCATAATGGGTAGGAGCCGACGTTTCTGTACTAGCCGAGGGTAACGAACCGGAATACCTTTGTAATATCATTCTTATGACATCCTATTGGTTGTCCTGTTGATACTGTTGCCATGGCAACCTTTTGACACCCGGCGGGGTGGACCTTTTTGTTGTACGCCTTTGGTTCAGACGTAACTATTGTATTGTAAATAGTTTTGGATATAGATTTGATGTTATACATCAAACTACAAGCTAGTCAGTTTGGTGTAACGTTCTTTTAGTAGTATATAGTTTATATAAATGTGGCTGTTTCGTGAGCAAGCAAAAATTACTTAATTTTGAATTAGACGAACGGACCCTTGGGCTGGATGTTGTTGTTAGGATATATTCCATTCTAATATCACTTGGTATTCGTTTGATGTTGTCATATTTCATTTCTATTCCGAACCGACGACATTGTTTAAACCACTATCATAATACCTTTACGACAATACAGTGTAAAATAAAAAAATTGTTATATTGCATTAAATTTGTAGATTTTGCGTTCGTTTTTATAATCTGTTATTGTTTAACATGGCATGAATGAGTTGTAATAGATGATAGTAAAAAAGTTCCAAAAAGATCCATGACCGAAATACTCGAGTAAACCACGTAGGTAAGCCTGGATTCGAACCAGGGATGCCTAGCTTATTTCACCAAGTTTTGAAAGCCTCTGGGCTGTGTAAGTCATGGCTTAGTTGAAATTTAAAAACTCATGGACCAAATTAATTTATTATTTTCATGTAGGAAAGTAGGTAGGAGAACATGACAGCACAAGGTTTAAAATGTTTAATAGTAAATATAACGAATATTGCAATATAATTCCGTTTTGTTACGCTACGGTTCGTTCTGATTGCACAGATGTTATTATTAAAAAAAAAAAAACTAAATAAATTTAACATGCACGAATAGAGTTTGAAACGATTTTTTTATGATTCTTAATTTGCTAATATGTTGATCGAATGTACCAGTAGATGAAGGATTGACTCGACTTGACAAGTCACTATTTGATTGGTTATTTAATTAATGAATTGCTTGAGTTAACTCGACAGAAATTTTCAACCCCTATTTTTCCCGTTGAGGGATTAATTTCAAATGACAATATTTAAAGTGCGCAATCCTTTTAAAAAGGTCGGGAACGCATTTGCTGACATCTCTTGCTTGTCTAAGGGCGTCGGTACCATCAGATGAGCCCCCTTGCAAAAAAATGATAAAAAGTGTACAATCACGGGCGCGTACGCGCTACCACCTTAAGGTCGAGTTTTGCTTGCAGGTTTTGCGGCTGGGGGCTTTCATACTATATTTGTGAATGGATGAGATTATCATACTTTTAAAACAATATCATGATTTCAATGAATGATTTGCTTCCTTTACCGTCATTGATACCGATACTCCGTGGCAGACCTCGACTGTACATGTTTGCAATCATACCCTATAATTATTAAAATAGCTTTTATTTCCATTTTAAACAGTTGAAAGACTTAACCAATGCCTCCAAATATTAAAAAAGCCGCTTACATCCATCGGCTCCGTTCAGCCCCAACATGATCATCTGTGAACAGATTTTTAATTATTACACTTCTTAAATGATAGTTTCACCATTATTAAGTGAAGTTCACCATCTAATGACAGCGTACACAAAACGTTACGCAAAAAACGGGACCAGTTTACTATGTAGCCAATTTTTTTATTTTCTCAAAAAAGTTCCCGGAAGAAACCCCGGGTTCAATTCCCAACCCGGGCAGGTCTTTGTGTGATTAACTTGTTTGCCATTGACATTGTTAAGCTATTAAATTATAGCATATTAAAAATATATATATGTTTTCGTTCTAAGTACTCAAAGTACAAGCATATCCTACTTTGGGATTAAGGCAATATTTCCAAAGATATAACATGTTTGTAGGTAAAAGTATATAGTAATTAGTTTAATCATCAGAATTATTTCCCCATCTGAAGTACATACAAGATTCCAGACGTTGTGTAAACGTTAATATTATACTAGCAGCCAGTTTATCGTGTAGTAACCCTAACCTTGATTGAACAACTGTATCAATATATATATTGACTACACACGTAGCTATATAAAAATATATACAAGTAAGCTAAGTGCAAACATTGTCATACTTTGAATGTTTTCCAGAAACACGTGGACAGAATAATAGTTTTGTAAGTCATTTATTACTTACGATAAGATTTTGTCAATTATTTACTTGCGATACGATTTTATCAATTATGTAGTAGAAATATTTTGTTTACAAAATGACATACTAATTTCTTATGTATTTACAAAAGTATGTGTACTGAATTTCCAAGATTTTAAGAATTTGAATTATAAGATTTGAAGAATTAAATTCATGACTATATTATTATTTAATGTGGATATAGATCTCAGATAATAAAAAAATAATGAAACAATCAGTAATTATGTTTTAAAAACTTTAAATGGATGATAAATATATAATTTTTAAATTAATATTGACTTATATAGAAGCAGAATGTCAAATAGTACGACGACAAAATACCTTGATAAGAAGTTTTAGAAAAAATATTAAGATTTTGTTGTAGACATTCGTGTTCTGATTTCGATAAATAAATTAATCAATCGTTAAACAATCGTTCCGGCGATTAATCGTATCGTGTATTGTAAAAGTTGAATCCTTTAATAACCGCGAGTGCATGTCGTTGCATATTCATACCTTTTGTTTACTTCATTATGAGAAATAGCCTCCTTTGTTACCGAATTACACTTGGATACAACGAGAAATTGTACCTCGTATTGTTTGGCCTTACAGTTACCTATCTGTCTCTTATTTTAGTATCCAAAGTTAGAAATACATATCCATCTCTTTAATTATTTACATTAATTAATGTTTTTGTACGTATCACAAACCTTCCCTAACATGAAGTTCTGTATCATTAAATTACATATTTTAGTCAATAAATTCTCTTACATTTCCCAGGGCGAAAATAACTTATCTATGATATCTTAAAGTAATACCTATTTTTATCGAGTCAATCCTCATCTGCTTCTTGGTTTTTTTATTTTAAAAAGTACATATATAAAATAATAAAAAACAAAATGTCTACTTACACATAAAAAGCTAAATACTCCAGCGGCGAATCTCTTAATGCGAACAAATAAAACGACAAACTACGTGTGAAAGCCCTCAAAGGGCCGGCCCGAGCGATCCAAGAAGATAAGGCCCTTAATCCAGCAAAGTGGAGAGATGTTTTTAACATCTCCACCTTTTCGCTCGACTGGGAGAGAAGAAGTCAAAGAATGCTTGTCATTGTATGTCATTAAAGTTTTACTGTAATATGCTTCATTATATTGGCGATTGGTTGATAATGACAACGTAAATCATATGGGTTTGACGTGATAGCTTAGTTGGTAGCATAATCCGGCTTAATCTGTTATGTTATTTATACATGAGTGTTCAAGTTTTCTATTTATTTGAAGCATGGATAATGGTTGTCATCTAGGATTATTAGTTTTAAAAAAATTACTCAAAACGAAATCACTCCAGTCTGCTCCACTTGATATTCAAAATCAAAATGAAATATTTTTTTATTCAAATGGACTTAAAATAAGTACTTTTAAATCGTCTAAATTCTTTTTAAACTACCACCGGTTCGGAATGCCCGTCTACGGGGAAGAATCCGTCAAGAAACCTCCGTAGTTGCTCTTTTCAATGTCATAATAAAATCTTTCAGTACAATCTTAGTTATAGTTAAAATGTTACAAAAAAAAAATGCTATAATATCTACAAATGTCAATATTCGTATATACATAAAAATATCTTCGTTTTAGTGTATACCGTACCTTATACGCCTTGACGTAGTGAAAGAGAATCCGCTGAAGGAATAATAAAAGCGGGCGTATCCCGCGGGCGTGGTTGTCTCATATCGGAGTCTCGCATGGAATACTTGAGTGGCTGTGTTACAGTGTTACGTATAATGGAGCCGAAATTTTTTATTTACCACGAAGGTGGCAAAAATGCTTATGGACCGCCTGATGGAAAGCGATACCGATAATATTGATGCCCTTGATGTCCAACGCCAAGTGCACCGATATTGCGTTGTCCACGTAGAGATGGAGATGCTGCAACTCTTGTTGCAGTGATGATTAAAGGTGATGTAGTTGGATACCATACCATACCATATCGTTGCTTAGTTCCTGTGACAAAAGATCTTAAGATATTTACTCAAGGGCTGAGACAATGTGTGTGTGGTGATGTGGTTTATTTATTATTATTTGTTAACTCCTGCCAATGGGAATCGACAGTGGTGTTATTGGAACGTGTAATGGAGCTGTGCAATAAAGCACAGGCTACGTTGGCTACCATCTTCATAGATATGTACATCCAATATCTCTTCAATTGCTGCAGCTGCATTATTCGTTGCAAAGGACGCTGTTAATCCTTGTTAACAAGAGTTGTAGATGTTGTACAGGGTGATGAGTGTGCTCCGAAAAAAATACGCCCTAGACCATATCGTCACATTCAACCACGTAAGATTGTGGCCAAATCCAGGTGGTAGATCTACGTGCGAGATCGTCTTGGTTCTTCTCCTCCTTTCCATTTCTGCCATGAAGAAATTCGCTTTGTTTTGGTGGATCAGAGAGCCAGTGCAATTACCGGCAAGAGAGGTAATATCTTAACCTCTACAAGGGCAAAGTATTGGCGTTGGTCTTGGTGTTGCGGCATCATTTTGCGTAAAATGTAGACCTATAGATTTCTACTTAAATATGATTCTATAGTGCGTACTTTTATACTACGGTGGAGTTTTTCCTTGAGCTTCTCGCAAACTATGTTACGCAGAGATTGATTCGATTTGTTGTAAATTCAGTACGTGTGGATGGTCCCTTTTACTTCTCGTAGTTTACTTTGAAAAGGCTTTCAGAAAAAAAAACACAAGTAAAAATTCGTTAGACCTCTAGAATTATTGAGCAATTTTAGATCTCGATAACGGTGCCACCTATCGGGTTAAAACTTATCTTCCAAGCTGCATTTCATAATATTAGACTTTCATTAAATTTTAATTAAAATCGGTTGGATGGTTTTAAAGATAATGTGTCTTCATTTTTAGGGTTCCGTACCCAAAAGCCTCCGCTGTCCGTCTGTGTGTCTGTCAGCGGGCTGTATGTATATATGAATTATAATAGCTAGACTCATGAAATGTTTAGAGAATGCCTCTTTCTGTTTCGGCCATAACAACAAATACTAAAAACCGATAGAAAATAATTAAAAAGGGATAAAAGTAAAGAGTTGTTTTTCGAAATTTTCGGTTGTTTCTTTACGGAAATTTCTAAAAGGAACAAATTATTTAATCTTGTATAATGTACGGAACCGTTCATGTGAGAGTTCGACTCATGCTTTGTCAGTTTTTATAAACATCGTTGAAAGCAAAAACCACGAAGCGGTTACTTAAAAAACTATATTTTATTAACCATTCGTATCTGCGAACGTACCAAACGATCTCGTAATAGTTGATCAAATATCGATCATAAGTCTATTTAGCGGAATTTTTATCATCCAAATAAATAATAAGACCACATAAATAAAATGGTAAACGTCTCGTTTTAATCTATGTTAAAAGTTCTAAGTGTGAAAGAGATATCGATTGCTGCCGTAGATTTACGTTTTTTTCTAATGCTCTCCTGGTTTAGTCTCTGGCGTTCATCCAAATTTCTTTTCATACCAAGGTCTTGTCTCTGGAATATAGAATTGTGACCTGATTTAATGAAAGTTTATTACAAGTTTTAACTGGGCTAGCACCTCGTTTCACCTGATGCTTTGAGGTGTATCACGTTACTTACACTGTAAGATTTATTAGTGTGTAGTACAAAAAAAAACATGTTGATATGTAAATTACAGATTCTGGTGTTTCTTGCGTTCTTCTTCGACAAATTTTAAAAGAAAAATTTAAATTTATTGGAAGATTGTTAGCGGAAAAAGCTTTTTTAAGTAAACGGTATAAAGATTTTTTTAGTTGTATCTCTAGTGTAGATTCAGGGCACACTCGCTACTCCTGTCCCAAAACTGTAACTGCTGTTCATAAGGATTAGGAGTGGCGTCCTTTTATCCAAGTGTCAACTAATACTGCAGCTGTGCTAAGAATGAAGCACAGGCTGTGCTCGGATACCGGGTGTCTTGGGATCCGCAACAAATTTAATCAGACAAAATAAGAGGAAGTAAGAATCTTTCAAACTTCCCTCCCAGCAAAAGTATGAGCTATTGAAACGGCTCAAAGGCAAAAACTAAAGGGAAATGATAATGCGGCTTGTGTCGAAAACGGAAGTGTATTTCGAATGTCTGCAGACACATGTTATTTACAAACCGTGAAACGCTAAACATGCGATCCTAAAACAAAAGCTGTCATGATTTAGTATTACCGTAATACCTTACTATATGCAAGGTTTACGGTGATCAAGTCGTTAGGTAGGTATTTTAAATCAGTTGTCATTCCATTGAATTACACACGAAGTTAGTTCGGCACATTGCTCTAATGTGCGTAACCTGCGTATTGGGCAAACTCAATGTTATGGACACTAAAATAATATGCATATTGTTGTACTTAAATACACGATACACACCTACCATAATACCGTGGTATTTTGACGGTCAGGCGTCTCCTTCTGGTTGTAGTGGCCTTTGTTTTTTTTTGGTCTCTGAGCTATTTCAATTGGGAATATGCATGACTTTTTTATTTATTTATTATAATTCGATACCATATATATACACGAATCCGTTAGATTTACTCAAATATCTGACTTATTAAATAAGTTACAAAGCTTTAAAGTCGTTGGTTAGACAGAAAGGTCCGTAATGTACAATGACGTCAAAGTACACGGGCGCCATACAACTTTCATAGAAAAGATCGTTCTGATGAGCGAGATAGATATATTTACTTTTAATGGTTATATCTCCCTGGTTTATCGTTAAATTCTAATTCTGTTTTCACTATAAATATACTATTTCTACATCCTTTACGATAAATTGATTGAATAATCAAATTAAATTTCATGCATATTCCCTATTGCTATGTCCGCTTTGCTGGACCGATTTTAGACTACCCTAGTAGTCTCAAATCGGTTTCTTACTACCTTTAATATTTTCTGATTAAGGTCGTTGCGGGTCCCAAGACAGCCGGTAGGATGTCGCGGCACAGCCTATGCGTCATTGCGAAGCTGCATTATGATGTCCTTTATGGTGTCCCTGTTGATCTTAAATAGGAGTCGCAGTGGTGGGACAGAGTGGCGGGTGTGCCCTTATACACCCTAAACAAGGTCTCGTAAACTTAGAGAAAAAGGACTGGAACCTAGCTTGAATATTGTGAACCGACCTATAATGTAACAGCTGTCTGCTATTGTTTCGGCAAGGGCGACGGCGTATGAATCGAAATGTCTTAATAATCGTATTGTTTGTAGCTTATAAATAAATGAATTATACCATAATTGATACGTGGGTGTACGTAAACGTTTTTAATTGCACCATGTGTGTGTTGTATATTAATTAATTGCTTTTAGAAAGAAAGATAAATTAAACCGTTATCTTTGGCGCCAGCCACAGCCAGTTTTCCCTTAGGGCAGATTACTTTTTGAATGTTATATGAAAACATAAACTCACGCCGTAGTAAATCCCGCGAGAGGGGTAGGCAGAGGTATTAAACACAAAACGCAAAAAAAAAAAATATTTTGATATACAGGTATATATTATAATATAACTATGGAAATTTTTGTACGGAACTTAAATGAGTCATTAGGTACTTAACATAGATACTTATTATTTAAAAATATAACTTAAATAAAATCGTAGTAAACCAGCATGTTATTATATTTTGCAAACAATTATTTAATCTCACTAGTTTTTTATTCTAATAAATTAATATTATTATATGAATTCAGTCCTAAGTAATAATAAATAATAATAACCACATCACGACACACGCATTGACTCAGCCATGCGCTAAGATATGATCTTGTATCGCAGGCACTAAGCAACGATATGGTATAAAATACATAAATAAGAATATAAATAACATCCAGGACCGATAAGCGAGACAATTCGTCTTGCAAATTACATAAAGTTCCGCCCCCACCGGGATTCGAACTCGGAACCTCTAGCTAGCAGTCGGCTGTTTACACCACTGCGCCACCGAGGAAAGTAATGCGTAAGTATAGGTAAAGCTCAGGAATATTATTATTTTTGTTGATTTTAAACAAGACGCTATCTTTGTTTATAAGGAAGACATATAGTTATCTACGTGTTATCGATATTTGTAAATAATGTATCGGTCTTATCTCGAAAGTCGCTTCCATGTGAGAAATTCTTATCCTCCATACCTCTATCTGTACCTGACAACGGCGGAGTCAAAGAAAAACCGGCCAAATGTGAGTAAGGCTGACACATGACTGGTCCCGTAGTATCGTACATTATATATTTTTTTTCATTATTATTTCGTAAATTAAAATAGTCACGTTTCTTGTATAAGAACTACCTTGAATTTTTCACTCGTTTTTATACACTAACTTTTCTTGTTTGTTTGTCGTTCCGGTTGGATTTTTGCAACTCAATTTTGAGGCTAGCAGGCTGAAATTTTCAGGGTAGCTTCAAACCCGACGACAATGCAATTTACAACTATGAAAACGGCTGGACCGATTTTGATAAAATTTGGCAAACGGACAAACAACAAAGATAAAAATAATAAAATAATTAATAAATTTAAAAAATCTAAAAACCGACATTTTTAAATGTCCTAAAAGAAAATAACCCTACTCTTTCAGTCCCGTAGGGTTATTTTCTTATTTTTAGGACATTTAAAAACGTGGTTTTTAGATTTTTTTAATCTACTAATTTTAATTTCTTGATGTTTTAAGTATTTGTTGTTTTATCGGTAATAAAGATTTGAATAAGAAATGACATTCTTATTTCTTATTTCTTTATTTGGAGATAAAACAGTGGACAGATTGCAAATAATAATACAAAAAAATAAAAAAACATATCACAAACATAAATCTGACAACCATGAACATGTTATGCCGTTGTGGTTCATAGTGTTATGGAGATACTGCCCGCTGACAGACGGAAGGACGGAAGGGCGGCGGAGGCTCTGGGTCCGGTTTTTCACCCTTTTGTGTTTGTGTCAGAGGACGGGTTGACAGAGGTGTTACTCGTACACACTCAATTTCGCATGTTTTATGTTGAGTCGCAGTGTGACAGGTTGCGAATCTGTCGCCATTATCTGGGCACAATGAGGAAAATGGAAGTAATAACTTTAGGGCGACCCGAGACTCGAACCCTCGTCGGTCGGTTAGCCAAGGCAACGTAACAAATTGAGCTACCACGTCCTCCGAATATGATACGTATGTTCAAAAGTAAAAGGGCCACATGCTGCTTGTGAATTGAGCCGTTAGTGATTCATTCTAATGAGTGGCCATCTTGAAAACCTAAGAGAAATTATAATTTGACAATTTACTGGTGGTAGATCATCTGGGTTGATATACCACTTCCTATTTTTTTCTATCGTGAAGCAGTTCGCTGTCATTCGGTTCGAAGGATTGGAGAGCCAGTGCAATTACCAGCACGAGATGTATAACATCTTTACCATACAGGCAACGCATTGGCGGTGTTCTTGGCGTTTCAGACGTCAAGGGCATATTCGTGTCAATCACTTTCCATCAGGTGAACCGTCTGCTTGTTTGTCAATGATGTCGTATAAAAGAAGTTGGTTTATTTTAGAAGCTTGGAAAGTGTTTTTTTTTTCGTGTATTTAAATTAATAAGTGTGAGTTATATCGTATAGTAGTCCGATGCCCTATAGAAGACCCTTTCAGTGTTTGTTGTTGTTTGTGCCTGTAAATATGATCTCAAGTGGTTTATTAATGTAGAATTACTTCTTCCTCGGTTTCATACGTACTATACGACGAGGTCGTATATATTGAAGACAAATGTTTTACTCATTGAATGTACCGTGTGTTTGTACAGCTGTCTTGCATATAATTTTTATATATTGATATTTTCTATGCATTGTACGCCTTCGGCAAAATATTTCATTGGTTTGACTTTTAAATCTCTATGCAATTAAATTAATAAGGTTCCATTTCGAAGGGAACGTTCATTTTGGGAAGACTTGAGAATTAATGTAGGTTTAAAGCTTCACCTTACGAGTGCAATATCAATCCAGCTGTACTATTTAAGAACGGTACAAAGTCTAAACAGGTTAGAATGATGGATGGCCGTGTCTACAAATATATTTTTAGTTGTAGAATATATCGAAGAACAAATACAGTTGTTACTAATATTATTAACGCGAAAGTTTGTAAGGATGTATGGATGAATGGATGGTTGTTACGCAAAAAAACGGAATGGATTTTATTGAAACATTACAATAATATATCTTATGCATTAGAATAATGCATGGGCTATAATTTATAAAGATATTGTGTGTATGGTCAAAAATATAACGATAAATACTATCCGAAAAATAAATGCGGACAAAGTCGCGAACGTAAGCTAGTTGAAATATAATTTCCGGTAACTGTTTTTAATGACCATCATAGATTATGGATAGAAAACTACTAGGATAGGATAAATGTATGAATGTATGAATGGATATAGTTTACTTTGTTATGTAATACAAAGATAAATTCGCCTATGAACGGCCCGTCCAATCCAATCCTTTTGTAAGAAAATTTCTTTAATAATATCAACACTATAACGCACGCAGTATTTTTTTATCTTGAATGTTTCCAATAAAAAGTATAACATCATGCTCACTTCTTTCCATTCTTTATCCTGCGTACGTTTTATTCTTTATTTTTATTATAGGGAACAAAGATGGTGTTTTGTTTGCAGCTAAATTTGCTTGATATGTCGTTTGAAGCTAAATATTCGATTTAGGCAAAGATTTTCTTGTCAGATTTCGACCAATAAATATAGCAGCTTCAATGTCGAATCGTGGATACGTCGGAGGACCTGGTAGCTCGGTTTGTTACGTGCCTTGGTTAACCAACCGACCCAATCCGACAGGTCGAGTGTTCGAGTCTCGGGTTGCCGTAAGTTGTAGCTGCCATGTTTCTCAATGTGCCCGGGTAGTGGCGACAGATTCGCAACCTGTCACACTGGGACTCAACAATATACATGCGAAAAGCGGTGTAGCAATAACCTCTGCCAACCTCACTCGAGGTACTGCGGCGTGAGTTCATGTATTTATGTTTATGTTCAATATTGAAAGCAATAACCCTCCTTGTCTCTTCGCCGTAGTAGGGTAAAAATACTGTAATGCTAGGAAAATACAGGAAAGAACATAATTATGAAAATTAGTCTAAAATTTAGTCTAGGTATTCAGTAACTATGGCTTTCGGATCGTGAGTCTACACGGGATTTTTTTTATATTTTTAAACAAAATGTATTATCTATAACCTTAAGCATTACAAATTTAGTTATGTTAAGGCTCATCCTACTTTTCAGTGCCTGTAGTAGAGATTTAAATATATGAATATTTTAAAAAAATTTTGAATGACTCAAAATCATTTTCATTTTAAATTAATTAAAGACCAAAGGTAGGTTTTGTCTTCGTGTCTTTTCTCCCATTAACTCGAGTGACTAACTGTACAAACAGTATTACCGCTTAAACGGTTAATTTTATAGTGTTATTTTAAATATTAGCTTTTGATGTCCTCATTGAGGAAGTTCAAGAGTTTCGACGCTTTGGTTTTAAATAAACATCAAATAAGAGTACGCTTGTAAAATATGTACTTAAAATAAATTAGTGTGTACTCCAGAAAATCTAGCATGCTAATTAAGAAATAACATATGGCACAAAATGATATAGGTATAAACTCTCTCCTTGTAAAAGAAAGAAAAAGAAGGCCTCAACTAATGAACCTATATTTTCGATTAGAAAAAAATAAACCGAACAAGTGCGAGTCGGCCTCGCGCTCTAAGGGTTCCGTACAAACTTGTAAGTAGATAGTTCTTTCATCAAGAATCTCGATTTTTTTTTTTCGTATTTTTTAATGATGCCACTGTAAATTTACGGTAGTCAGATTTTTTCTTTTACAAGTTCTATATGGTATTGCTTCTTACCAAATTCTTTGACTCTAGGGCGAAGGGAAGTACTTTTAAAATTTGTATCACATTGCGAATGTATGGGAAATGCGACATAAAGGGCCATATATTTCGTAATCTTAGAGGGTTGATTTTTGAGAGCTCCAAATTGGATTATTAGATATCAATTAAAAATTGATACTTCCACGCGTTCCCGAGATAAGGGGCTTATTACGATACCGATAGACAGATGATTTTTTATGAAGCATTACTTACTGTGCATGGTTATAGTTATTAGATACTACTTAAGAAATTGTTGTAATAGGTTGATTTTTGAACTTCTAATTTGAAGATATATCGTTGCTTGGACCTGGTATGAGTGCCTATAAGTTGAGACGACCTCAACTTTTTTGTCTTAGTTCAGTGTCACAAAAAGTCGCACAAACTTTTCATATAAAAAATGACTCAGCTGAGACTCAGCCTGATGTCTATGCCAAGTACGTTTCAGACTCGAGAAACCTTCTTAAGGTGTAGAGTAAAAACTTAAGCTATCTATACATTTGTATGTAGATCGATTGCAATTTGACATTAAGCCCGCCGTTACCAAACAAGGCTGTAGCTATCTGATCGTGCCGAAATTTCACAATCTTTGCCTATTTGCTCTTTGTAGGATGATCAGTGATGGTAAAACATCGATGGATTGATGTATCGATATTTTTTAAATTAACATAAAATGGTGCATGTGTATGACGGAGTACGACTTAAGAACGGCTCAAATGAATTGGCTGATTTCTAGCATCATCGTTTTTTAAAATCCACTAGGAATAATAGCGAATATGATACATACACCTTTTCGAAGTTGTTGCGGGACACAAAAATTGAAATGTTCCATTTACATTTTAGTTTTTTTTAACTTTTCATTTTTATAGTAAAAACATTTAGTATATAAAAACAAGTCATTCCCTAAGCTACTTCTTGTTTGTTCTTTACAAAAATATTCTAAAATTCTAATATACTAAAATGAGACTTTTTGTTTTCACTACTCAGCAATCACAATTTTGTAAAGAAAAAAAATGAAGTAGGTACCTAAATCACCTTGCCAAGTTTATATCCTACTTTTACCGTCACTGACCCACATAAATGTCATTGAATTGTCAACATAGTGACGAGACTCGAATAAAAAAAAACTTTGCACAGAGACATGGTAGTTGTTTGCACGAAAAAAAAAACCCCAAGCTTTCACGGATCACGGATACCGCATACAATCTGATCTCGATTCTACCCACGATATGTCACGGAACTGTCGGGAATTACTAATTGTTTATCGATATTGCTGTCACGTCGCATCTCTAATGATTCGACCTACGTATCTAAACCTGCCGCGTTCGATTTTAAACCTTATTAAAACGGATTAAGGTCGTCCTATTAGTTTTCTGATACTTTCTACTCTCCCACTCGTGGTTTTATTAGGCATCAATAGGAAGTATTCGGAAAGTTTCTGCCTTTAGGGATACTTTTTGATTAGTTTCAGAAATATGTAAAGTTTAAAAGGAAATTAGTTTTGTTTTAACGTTAAAGCGGTGACTTTGCCGTTATCTGTTCTTTTGTAGAAACTTGAGATTTAAATATACGTTGCGTTTATCTTTTTAATTATTTCAAAAGTACTAAAGCTTAACGTATTAAGGTTCAATGTTCCAAACTTATTAAAAAAATGTGAAATTAAAATGGTCAAATGCTACATGATGAAGTCAAAAAAATTCAATAAACAATGAAAATTTAATTAAACAAAATAAATGTAAAAAATAGGAAATATGATTGACATCATAAAGTCTCATTTTAATATTTTACTTAATTTATTATTGAATATATATTTTTTTGTAAATTCTTGACATTATTATTATTATTTTGCGTTTTTGATATTTACTTGATTAATTTAGTTTTCACGCTGATCTTAAAGATAATTGAATAAGGTCGTTTTAAATTTGTTGTATGTCAATTTAAAAAATTCTCAGGCAAATTGTATAACCATTACCGGTGCATTCCTTGAGTAAAAACAAAAGGCGTAGAATAACATTAGCCAGATCACGGCACGTTAATTGACTCTGCCCTGTATTAAGATATAATTTTGTATCGCAGGCACTAAGCATCGATATGGTATAAACTACAAAGAAAAATGGGAACAATGTTTGTTGCATAACGCAAAGTTCCGCCCCCGCCAGTATTCGAACCCGGGAGCTCTAGCATAGCAGGCGGCTGATTACACCACTGTGCCACAGTGCCAATGCTCATATGGTTCATGCAACTTATTTTACACACACATTGACTCAGTCCTGCAGTAAGTATCGTAAGAACTTGTGTCACAGGAACTAAGCAACGATATGGTATATACTACATAGATAAGAATACAACATCCAAGACCGGTAAGCGAAACAGTGCGTCTTGCAAATAACACAAAGTCCCGCTCCCGCTGGGATTCGAACCTGGAACCTCAAGCGTAGCAGTCGGCTATTTACACCACTGCGCCACCGAGGTCGTCAATGTGTATGTTGGCATAGAGTTTTCGGGGCACACCCGCCACTCTGTCCCACCACTGCAACTCCTGTTTATCAGGATCAACAGTGGCGTCCTTTGATCGAATAATCAACGAATAATGCAGCTGTGCAGTGATGCACAGGCTGTGCCCGGACACCCTACCGGCTGTCTTGGGACCCGCAACGAACTTAATCAGAAGAAATAGGAGGTAGTAAGAAAGCGGTTTCAGACTTCCCTCCCAGCAAAGCGGAGACAGCAATTGAAATGGCCCAGAGGCCCAAAAATCTAAAGGGGAGACAGTCAGGAGACGCCTGACCGTCTAAACACCACGGTATGCCACTAACTAACAGAGGATAAATTAGATACTAACCTAAATCTTACACCAGTAATATTGGTGACAAAAATTTTTAAAGGCACGGAAGTTTCCCTTCGTTTTCACAAGATCTAGGTAATAAATAGGACTACACGCAGATACTTGAATCGAATTCAACATGATTAACCGTTCGTCATGCCAGAGACTACACTCCCACAAGATATGATGGGCAGTTTGCACAAATTCTTGATCCGACGTTGAACATTCGCAAAAAGGTGACGGCACCAAGTTAAATGAATAAAGTTTTTGGCATAGAGTTACATACTTTACAATTCCTCAACGAATGCAAACGTACTGGAATCGGATTTTGTTATGCTCCAGCTTGTAATAAGTAAAATTGATCAGCGGTAGTAATGGATATAGAAAGGCCTGTTGTTTGATACTGTTACATTGTGAATAATACTCGTGTTTTATTATGGTTTTATTAGCCTTTGCGGTTGAAGGAATTCTGCATGGGCGATGCTTTCTCTTTTGTTTTACTCATGTATTGGAATAAGAATAAAATTAGTCTAGTGTTTTTTTTTGTATGTACGAGATATTTCATCATCTCCACCCACTTGGTACCGGACTCGCGTGATCAGTTGACGAAGTTGCAGTTTGGTTGTATTGACTCGACCCATTATATAGTCTCGGAGTTAAGAATGCAACTGTCCCCGTTCGATTCAGATAAGCTTAGTCTATGATCGTTTGAAATAAAGGATTATTTATCAGTAGGCAGTCCCTAAAGCAGAAATTTATTATGATATCCGTACCCAGTTTAAGCTGTTCTGATTCAACATGGATTGTATCCAATAACTTATTACAAATTAAAAAAAAAGTAATCTTAAAACTCATATATCATTTGCTCAGTAATAATCTCCCGTAATAAAATTAACAGCTTCTATTTAAATTATATACGTTAATGTAATTTAAAATGATCTATATCCACTCAAGTTTCCGAACGAACGCGCTAGTAACGTTATTAGGAGCGCCACTTACAGCGTTCGCGCTCAGTAAATTGTGTTATATGTCATTCCGTTTCACGAAGACGGTTTTCCTAAGGTTGTTGTTAGTTTTGTCAACTGTTTACGTGCATGTTGCTTCAGTGTGCGTAACTTCCAGGTTCAATGTGCATACCATGAGTTTCACCCTCGATTGTCACTTAAAGATTTGTATGGATCTTTGTAAAGCGGCCCTAGTTGAGGAATTAAGATTGCTCATACAAAATCGCTGTAGTAATGTTACCTGACATATAGGAAAACTATTCGAACTCATGGTAGACACACAGGAAAATAACACACACACAGGTAGAGTAATGCGCATGTAAACGTTTTAACACATACACAGCGGAACGGTCTTTGTGAGACGGATTGACTGCACGTTGAGAAATTAACGGAGGGGCGACTCGCCCCATTTTGCACCCTCGACGTCTATAAGGAAGCTAAAGCCCTGTTGCATTATATTAAAGTACAGGATCCCAATACCTATAGGATTTTTTATTTTTGCGTCTGTATTAATTGTACTTTAGTAACTGTTTTCCAAACTCAATAGTGAGAAGGTGATGATAAAAGAAATAAAAAAATTATAGAAATACCAAAGAAGGATGCCTATATGATACTGATAGAAATAGTAAAAAAATACACATTGTAGATTAAAGGTTTTGATAGAAATATTTGAAATAAACAGAGATATAATAATTATTAACATTTGATTTTCTTTTTTTTTCAGGTTGGTCGTATTCTGATGTTAATGAAATCGGCCTTCGGGACAGGTTTATTGAAGTACAAGTATTTTTATTTTTTTTAAATTTATTTTTAAGGCTCCGAACAGAAAAATGTTTTGAGCGTCCGCTGTCTGTCCGTCCGTATGTGTCGGTGGGATATATCTCTTGAATTGATGTAGAAAGCCTGTCGTGTCCTGTTTTACTTAGAATGTATGTACAGTAGAACCTCGATAAGTTAAAGTCCAAGGGAAACACAAAATATTTTAAGTCATGGAGGTTTTAAGTTATCTATGTTAGGGATAGGTTAATATAGAGGTAGGTATGTACCCTTATTCCTATTTGTACTCGAATGCGTCAGAAGGATTGGTTCAATAAAATACAGAAATTTAAATAATCCTATTTATTTATTCACATTACACACGTTACATAAAAATAAAACAACAATTAAAGGTTAAGTCTAATTAAATAAGTTATTTTCTTTTGTTTTAAACAATACACAGTTTCTAAATCGATTTTATTTTCAATGACAAAGAGAGAATAGAATACATTATCTTTTACGTTGCTACACTGCTCTATAAATGATCTTACAGTTGTCAAAGCTCTTTTTGCTTTCAAAAACGGTCTTTCAATATGACTCATTGACAAACAATTTTATGTTATCAAGGTTGTGGAAACATTTCTTTAAGTTACTGAGGGCCAATTCAGAGATTACTTATTATTTAACTTACAGAGGTTGCGAATTTTAAGTTATGGAGGTTTTGAACTCTGACTGGAAGGGAACATATTATTTTTTGAAGTTAAGTTACCGAGGTTTGAGTTATCGAGGTTCTACTGTATATATGTGTATGGATAGGTATATATATGTATGTATGTGTATTTTTGTTTATTTGTTCTTTAGTTGGTAATATTTTCTTGTATTTTTGTTTTGTTAGTAGTGTACATGAGCCGCTCGTAATAACCATTTACTAGTCACACGAGTTTTTGGACTACGGTACAGTTATAGATAAAGAAATTACTTTGTGTCATTTGTAAATATTAACTGTAATCTGTTTCGTGTGTTATTAAATAAAATAAAATAAAAAGCAGAGTGGTGGGTCGAGTTACCTTCCCTTTTTAAGGGTTTTTGCACCTTCAGAAGAAGAAACGTCACCCTAATCATCTCTAAAGGAAACTTTCGTTTCCATTCCATACGTGGAAAGTGAATTCATCTACGAGTAGATTACTATTATAATCTAGATTCTTAATTCAAACGTCACTATCATGGATAAGTATAAAAACAATAAGAACCGTGGGATAGTGAACCATTGGCATTGATGCAGTATGATGACATTGACACTTGCCGTAATGACATGCGCGCAAGCGCAGGCGATAACGTTTTTTATTATTATGAGCTGTGGAGATTGGACCGTATGAAGATTTTATTTATAACTAGCGGACCCGACAGACTTCGTCCTGTCGTATAGAAAACAAAACCTTTTGTATGGGAAAGAGAAAAGGGCTGTTTTATAGTTTTTCCGGCAATAATTCGAATTTTTGTCGCCGTAAAAACCATCCTTGAACTTCAACGAATATTTAAAAAAAAAAATGGCCAAATTGGTCCAGGCGTTGTTGAGTTATGCGCTTACCAACACATTTTGCGATTCATTTTTATATTAAAGAAGACAATAAGAATAATTTATTTGCACGAAATATGACCACACAGGAGGTGTTAAGTTTTATAAATAGGTAGTTATTCATATTAGGGACGATTCGCACAAATTTTTATATATTGATATATTTCTCACTGAGAAAATGATACAAACTGACTTCTTATAGGTAAACATGTAGACGTACCACCTGATGAAAAGTGATACCGATTGTTGACTCGACGATGTCTTAGAGCTTTAAGAGCACTACCAATGAACTTAAAAGAGTGGTCGTCCCGGTAACACACATAATCTCTAATAGGTAAAACTGAAACCCATTACACAGGTATACAGAAATAGAAAGGAGGGTACATAAACATAGCATAAACTCACGTTGTAATCTCTCGAGAGGTTGGCAGAGGTGTTGAACACCGCATTTCGCATGTTTATGTTAAGTCCCAGTGTGACAGGTTGCGAATCTGTCGCCACTATCCGGGCACAATGAGGAACATGGCAGTTACAACGCATCGCAATCCGAGACTCGAACCCTCGACCTGTCGGGCCGGGTCGGTCGGTTAACCAATGCACGTAACAAACTGAGCTACCACGTCCACCCAAACAAACTAACAATAGCATATAAAAATATCTCAATAAATCAATACGCAATACCGAGACGGTCAAGTGTAATGAAAAATCATTATTCAAACGGAATCCAGCATTCCCGTTACGGCTATAATATTAGACCATGTTTATTGACGTTGTAATGCTCTCGCCTCAAGGGTACCAGATAAGGATTACCGATACCGGTATTTTAAATACTGTTTACATTTCTTTTGTGTTCCGGTATAGAGTGTTTGTGATGGACAACTGCAGTCAAACGTTTAAATTAAATTTGATGAACTTCCGTTCAAGCATGTTGTAAATCTTATTTATCGCGGTTTTTCGATAAATATCATGCTTTGATTAAAATTGATGAATGAATTTCAAAATCATAAGAAAGTAATGATATTTTTTTAATAACTTAATGTTAGATAACTTTATGTTAATTTGTACCAGTAACCTATTGATAAACTTATGTAGAATAAATAAAAAAAAACTACTGGAGGTCTAATGGAGGTAAAAAAAAGGTTATCTACCGAATTAAAGTATTTACAAAAATTAATAAAATTGAAGTATCTACAAAACTATTTTTTATGTTTTGTTAAATAAAAGAACTTAATTTATAAAAAAAAAAACGGTATAATCAGTACGTTCCGGTATACCGGTATCGGGAGCACTACGCGCAATGCTTATTTATTTAATGGCAATGTCGTTGACCGTAATGAAATGTTACCATTGTTGTTGTGTCATTCAATACTCTATGGTAATAAATGAAAGTGTTTTATTTATTATTTTATTACTACATATATATGCACATAAATCTGAAAGATTCGTTGTTCTGTTTTGAGATATCTTTATGAACTATTAATTCGAGTGCGATAAAACTTGAGTTACGTTTTCTCATACACACATTTAAACACACGCACACGCACATATTCTCTTTGTAATTTAATAGAAAAAAAAACATTAATCAAAATAAGAGAACTATATAATTCTGTGGAAACTGTTTTAGTCCGTTTTTGATTTTAACATTGTTTTTAATAATAATATGATAACTGTTTGTTTCACTTAAAAAAATGTGTTAGTCGATTCAAAAAAAAAAGATATTTCCTTTTAAAACCATTAAGGCTTGCGCTATGGGTACGTAAGCAGCGATAAACATACTGACACAGTACTTTGGAAACCTCGTAAATGCAAGATTTGTTTGTCCTACAACTGTTATAGGCTCTTCGATATAAAACTGTGTTACAGGCCAATGCTCAGAAATTTTCAGCAAGGATCTCGATGGAGATAATATAATAAATAAAATCTTTTGTAAACCTCGGTGGCGCAGCGGTGTAAACAGCCGACTGCTACGCCAGAGGTTCCGGTCTCGAATCCCGGCGGGGGCGGGACTTGTGTTATTTGCAAGACTCATTGTTTTGCTTGCCGGTCTTTGATGTTGTATTCTTATCTACGTAGTATTTACCGTATCGTTGCTTAGTTCCTGTGACATAAGTTCTTAAGTTACTTACTGCAGGGCTGAGTCAATGTGTGTGTCGTAATGTGGTTCTTATAATAATAATTATTAAACCAATGAAGTATTTCATTTTGAGACTGATAAATAAATATGAGGGTTTTTTTATTGCTGTTTCGATAAAATTTTATTGAACGCTCATTTCGGTTTTCACATTACTGTATCGATACATAGAAAACATCCAAGGCCTTAATACATAGAGAATATACAACTCAGAGCAAATTGGTACTGACTTATTCTTATGTTTTTATCGATAACCTACCTGTGTGGGAAATTTCATCCAAATCCCTTTAGCTGTTCTTGAGTTACAAACATGCAAACAGCCAAACTTTCATTTTATTTTATATTTAATTAGATATCATCTTAAACGATTCTATTTTAAAAGACCTTAGGCGATCATTTACTTTTATACCTAAGTACTTACCTAGCAGTAAAAAAAACTAGTCCCCAATGATCACCATCGTCGATGGTTCCTAACGGGCGTTCCGGGCGATCGCATCCCGAACTAGTAATCTTGCATCGTTCCATCATCACATTCGCTGTAATCAGTTTCGTTATGGGATATTTACTGTGTATCAACTTTATTAACGCAGGGTTATCACCTGTTTAGTTTATATATTTTTTTTGTCGAAATTTAAGCGTATCGCTTAGAAACTATACGCACTAAAATGTCAAACCGCTAGTGTGTAAATGTGCTTAGGCGCTGCGCTAACGTGTGTTTTGTGTTGTAATAAAGGTAGCCACTTTTTGTTGGCGATACACCTCATCACCTATAGGAAACCGTAGTAGCCGTATCCGGTGGCGGCGCAACTGACCACAGTCGCCGCGGTGACTCTCAGTGTCTGATGACGGATTTATATGAAAATTATGGTAGCGGCTGGTCTCTGACACAAGACACACGTTTGCGCAGCGCTGTATCATAATCATAACGACTTAACCCATTTAAATACATACCTTATATGGTACCTATTTAATTTAAAAATGCTATGAATCCCATATCATGTGTATCAATGAATACAACTCCCGTTTGATGACCCATAGTTATGGGTCATTCAGTTGAATAGACCAGTTATCAGAGACCAGTTTTCAAGATGGAAAAAGTAAAAAAAACTTCGGGTTAATCCAGTCCATAGGTAAAGGTTAGGTTTAGTTAGACCTTTGTAATAGCAAACCGCGTTTGGCTTGCAGACCAGTCCCACCGTCAGTGTCCACGTTTCGGCTCCGTATGTCACCACGGTCAAGACGCACTGGTCAAAAACTGTCGTTTTTAGGCTTTCGGGTATGGGCGACGGGAAATATGATTAAAAAATTCGGAAAAATTGGGGATTTTAAATAATGAACCTTAATATAAATGGTGAAAAAATTAATACCGGCAGGTTGCCAACCCTATCGGTTGTTGATACAAAAGTTCCTTGTCTACATAATTTTTCCGTCTCCCCTACATCTAGCAGGTTAATGAACGTATTTGTTTACTTCCAATGTACAGGATATTTATAAATTCACGTACTTTCTTAGGTGCTTTACATGTTTTTTTCTCTCCTTAAATTTTCACTTTCTTTGTTTTTTCTAAGTTTGTTTGTTTTTTTTTGTATCTTTTTCAGTCGCTCGGCCTGGTCTCCTAGACTATATATATGATTTTTGGTCGCGAGAGACAAAGTATACAGTGAGTAATATATGTATGCTCTTAAGTTAGACTCATTTGCCTATGTTTATGCTCATTTTAAGAAAGATTCATTTGGTTGTATTTGTAGCAGTTGTCCTTTAAGGTTTTGGTCAGTTTTTGGTGACGAAAACTGCCCTGAAGTCAACTAGTATTCCTCTCTCATACTATGGTCGTTTTTACTAAGCACACCGGATGCAATTGAATACTAGTTATGTGCAAGCAATGTGCATAGTTAGTTCAGCTCCAGCATTTTATACAAATTCATGAGTAAACAAGCAGACGGTTGACACGACGACGGTCTTCATGTCTGAGAACGCCATGATCATCCCGATACGTTGCCCATGCAGTGGAGAAGATTTTATACCTCTACTGATACACAGCGAACTGCTTCTCGACAGAAATAAAATGGAGGGTTCCCCAGACGATCTCTCATGTAACCTAAAAGTCTTTGTCAGGGTCTTAAAATTACATACACTTTAATAGCTTAGTTTTTTACCAGAGGTTTTCAGGTCGGACCACTAGTTTCGTATACATTTTCAAATCCGTGCTGCATAGCATCTGGTAAAATTATTTATAGCTTGATGAATAGCTGGCTGGTGTAAACTGACAGAGTTGTGAGTTTTAATTATATACAAATCCGTATACAGATTTAAGTTTCCTTATGTACTTTATGTAAGCAGGTAGGAACAGATAAGTAAATACTCACGTATATATGAATAGCATGTTAGATAAAGCTAAGCTTCATACGATCTTTCATCCCCAAGTTTTTCCTAGAAATGGAATTTTAAAATGTTTGGAATATAGGCTTTTGTTTTTTCTCGTATCTATACACGCAGTGACTCATTGAGTTATTGTTTCGGGAAGAAGTCTTTAGCTATAGTCTGTATTTTTTCATTTTTTCCCACGTTTTTATACACTCGCTTTTCTTGTTTGTCGTTCCGGTTGGATTTTTGCAATTCAATTTTGAGGCACTTCCCGATAAGCTAGCAGGCTGAAATTCTCAGGGTAGCTTCAAACCCGATGACAGTGCAATTTACAACTATAATTAAAAACGTGGGTTTTTAGATTTTTTAAATGTATTAATTTTAATTTATTCTTTATTTAAAGAGCTTAGTCACCACATAACTATGCAGCTCTATAAAGCCACAATACAATACAATTCACAAATCCATTTTTAAAACTATTTTTTTAATTTATCCCTTATTAGTTAGTGGCATACCGTGGTATTTAGAAGGTCAGGCGTCTCCTGACTTTCTCCCCATTAGTTTTTTGGCCTCTGGGCCATTTCAATTGCTCAATTATTATTTTTTATTCAAGTGGACATAAAATAAGCACCGTTAATACCACCAGTCTATACTGTCGGTATTATCACGCCATACGCGATATCGTGAACCAGTATCACTAAAAAGTTTACAGTATCGCGATAATACTATTATAATCACGTTACTAGCATCACGATATGGTATTGATAGTGTAATAGCCCCCTTATGATTTAAAATAGTAGGTAATGAGGTAATCCTTATTTACTAGGTTCAGTACGGACACAGTCTAAACCGATGTTATATAAACAACTTTTGATCTCCCCGCGTAAACTTTAAATTTCATAAGTATAAAGCTCTACTGACGGATTTCGATCTTTGTAATGTTTACGTTTGTTGAGTTATTTTGCGAAATATGTTGATTTTGATTTCTATAGCATGAAGACGATTCTGGAGAATGTTAATCTGTACAACTTCTTCCTACTTTCTTCTTCTTCTTCTTCTTCTAGTTTTTCGTTAATCAGCCGACCTAGATAGCCCGCTTAAAGCTATTCTTCTGCTTTCTTTATTTTTGATTCGTTTACTTATTATAGACTTAGACAATGAATCTAATTTTGCAAGTTGCCCGCTTTTAAGTATGGATCACGTGGATGATAAGCCATTTTAAGATTTGACATAGGTATGCATATTCTCAGACTCAAATACTTTTTTAAAATTCCAATTTGGGGTGAACGGGGATGCGGCTTACCTGATGGCGAGTGATACCGACGGCCTTGGACATTTGCAGGCAGCATGTCAGCAGATGCGTTGTCGACTGTTTTTTGAAGGCTCCTATGTCGTATAGTATATTGCAAAGGTGGCTATTTTAACTCCACTTAAGGTTCTCATGAACGTAGCCTATGCTTCATTGCACAGGTGAATTATTTTTCAAAGGACACCACTGTTGATCTTGGTTAACAGAAGGTCCTAGGACGCAGTAGCGAGTATCCACTGAATTACATGAGTCAGTCAGTCTACATCGTCACCAGGTTTACTTGTACTGTTGAGCTTATCAGCAATTTTTAGCTCCGGTAAAGAAGTGGGTCAAAAATGAGTCAAAACACAGTCGCCAGATTAAAACTGATTGAAATCATTGGTTTAAAAAAACTTTGTTCAGTAAAATGTACTGCTGACTTCATTGACAGACAGTTGAAAAAATGCAGAAAAATAATAAACTTCGATAGATAAAAGATTTCAATGAAAAAAAGATACAAAAATGAATCATTACGACAGGGGTTAAAAACCGTAAAATTAACCTCAAACGGTAGCATTCGTGTATGTACTTATGTACGCATGGGATATATCTAATTCAAATGTAATTACCAGCTTTTCATTTCCTAGGTTTAGTGGGTCAACTGTTTTGAATACTTTTACATTATACGATTCTGTCAACATTTTTACTCGTAGGAACGCTTTCGGTTATATATTAACCTTGAAAAAAGTGTCCGCCACCGCGTTTTTTTTTTTGGTCTTAGCCCATTTTTTTTGTTGCATTATAAACTGTTGTTTTAAATACCAATAAGACAAAATTACACGTTGGTAATAATTCTTTGAACTTTTTTTGTTGATGTAGCAGGTAGCTCAGTTTCTCACGTGCCATGGTAAACCGAATGACCCGACCCGACAGGTCGAGTCTCGGGTTGTCGTAAGTTGTAGCTTCCATGTTCCTCATTGTGCCCGGATAGTGGTGATAGATTCGTAACCTGTGACTCAAAATAAATATTCAAATTGCGATGTTTTATACCTCTGCTTACCCCTCCCGCTCGAGGGATTAATTACGGCGTGAGTTTTATTTTACATAAGATTTTTTTTGCGACAAACAAAAATGTTTTGATGAAATTTTTCAATGAAAAGATTCGATACGAAATTCCAACATGTTTGTCCCCGACGATCGTAAATCGTATTGCCGTGCGTAAAGGCCACCATCTCGTGCCTGTGCCACATTCACATTGGTTTGTCGGCTCGACATGACATCTCCAATTAAGGCTTCGGCGGTTATCGAGTGAGGTCAAAGGTTACGTTTATTTCAGATCCGAGTTCTGCTAGCTGGTTGCCGGTTATAGTCGTTCTTCTCTGTGAAGATGAGTGCTTTATTTTTCCGAGGTGAAGCGTTGATGCCTTGTGCTTAGTTTTTTTTAGAGTTCCAGCTTGGAGCTTTAAAAATTTGACAACTTTAGGGCTTAGCTTAGCTAGATTTAACCTCCGAGAAATATCTTTAAATGTCCCTAATGTAGGTATATGGATATTAACTGGTTTATCATTCGAAATTATATTTTTGTAGGAAATAAATAAAAAATGTGAAATAATTAAGAAAATTTGTAATGTGCCTGATAATTTTTGATATCACGCATATTTCGGTAATTGTAATAAAGCATTGTGTAGTAAAATTTTGAAATTACATCGTGTTTTTTTATAAGCTCACGAACCTTTCTGCTTTAAACGTTTTCAGCCAAATATAGGGCGTTTATTTTAAGGACAGGTGTGGTTTTGAAACCATTATTGTTGAGGGTTGTCGACCCGTTTCAAAGGTTCGAGTTTTGTCAATTTAAACGCTTAAGTAGTACAATGTCCGGTTAACCTGTGTTTTTAATTTCGTATATTTTATGCCTACATGCCAAAAATTTGTTTTTTTTTTTCTTAAGGGTGGGATTTTTTTAAATACAAGACTGTAACAGTATTCTTTAAAGTATACGCTAGAGATTTATTACTTATATGCTGTCAAATGCCTAAAATTTGACAAAAAAAAATGTTTCAGCTTTAGACTCTGATAGATTTTCCAACAACAACAGCCTGTGCGTCAATGCACAGCTGCATTATTCGTTGATTATTCGATCAAAGGATGCCACTGTTGATCCTGGTGAACAGGAGTTGCAGTGGTGGGACAGAGCAGCGGGTGTGCCCCGAAAAAAAAAATGTAGTCCGATACGGAAACACGACTCTTTCATTATGAAATAACTTCTCAATCGGGTAGTTTTTGTCTTTATTAAATGTTGTTTTTTTTATTAATTTCAGAATGGGACGCCGATGTGGGAGGAGTTCATATCGAAGGCGACCAAACTTCATTCGGTGCTGAAGTGAGTGTTTTCGTATACATTTAATTAACTTCTTGTACCCAGCTTCGAACTGGCAAAAGTGATCTTTTGATAAACAATTCAATGTTCAAAAACCATTTTATTAACCTTTCAAAAACTTCTGACGACCTCTGTGGCTTAGTGGTGAAATACTACGCTGGAGGTTCAGGGTTCGAATCCCGGCGGGTTCGGAACGTTGTGTTATTTGCTTTTTGTTTCGCTTGACCGGTCTTGGATGTAGGATTAACATCTGAGACACAAGTTCTTACGATACTAAATGCAGGGCTGAGTCAAAGTGTGTCATGATGTGGTGTATTATTATTAAAAAGATTCAGCACAAAAACAAAATCGCGTCCATTACAAGCTACGGTCACCGCTTACCATCAGGCTGGCGGTACAGCGGTATAGTTGCTTGCCAATAAATAATGGTATAAAAAATACACTCGATACTACAAACAGTCAAGTCGCTTTAAGTGTTCTCAAATGATGTACTGCATACAGGATTAAAATCTTTTTTAGGGTTCCGTACCCAACTGCTGAAAAACGCAACTAAGCCTCCGCGGTCTCCCATAAAAGAAACATTGATCCGTACGACATTTTTGATTATTTTGTTTCTTTTACGAAATCATAAAAAGAAACATATTTGTTTAATCTTGTACATTACTAAGAAACCCTTAATATGAGAGTTCGACTCACACTTGGCCAGTTTTTATTTATAATTTTCAAGCGTGAAAGCTGGTTTTGTGAATATAAAAAAAACCAGTAAAATTTAGTTTCTTTACAAATCAATATGATCGAATGACATCACTCTATTTCTTTAATTTCAATCAGTCGTAATTGCCGTTTCATTTTGATTGATGATAATGATTCGCGAATTTATCGTTCTGTCCCAGTTTTTAGTACAATGAATGCCGTTACTCGTTTGCTAGTTGCTTTCAATTGATATGATATTGACTCGTGTCACCACAATGGGCATCTTTCAATTCGCACACACACACCCAAGTGCATAAATGAATTAATACCAATACCTACCTACCTTTATAATAAAAACAATAATAAAATAATAGGTTAATAGTACCTACTTTAAGCGTTTTAACGCACTTCGTTTTTCACTTTCTAAACTTACCGTGACCTATTGGTGATTCATTTTTGGCTCCAAAATTAGTTTTTGGATATAACTTTCAAGTAACTACACTATTGTAAAAAAATAGATATAACAGCGTGTTTCTCTATTCATCGACACATTTCCGAGTATTCTGTAAAATCATTTTATTTTTTATTTATTTTATTTAATTTTACTTTATTTGGGAAACAAACAGTTATTATAATTAATTAAAATCAATTCAAAAATAAAAACGTAAACCAATCAAGATTCCGGTGAAAATTTACAAACAAATAATATTGAATTTAAAACAAAGAAATTAAAATTAACATAAAACAAAATCAATAATAACTATACAACAAATTAATAAATGAAAAAAAACGGCAAAATATTAAACATAATTACTTTTAACGATTCTCCTCAACGAAGAATGCGTGCAATTAAAAAATATCGACAGAATCACAATGATTTAAATTAAATGACTTACATGCTCTTGTCATAAATGAATTAAAAATAAGAGCTTACCAGCCATTTTATTTCTTCCAGGTCAACTTTGGTGGCGATTGCGGCTTTCCTTGACGCCTTCCAGAAGATAGCTGATGCAGCGACCAACGCAAGAGGTATGTTTTAATTTTTTTCACTTATATTATACTAGCGAACCGCCTCGGCTTCGCACGGATATTATGCATGTATTACATGCATTTAAACCTTCCTATTGGATCACTCTAAAATCTAAAAACAAATCGCATCAAAATCCGTTGCGTAGTTTTAAAGATCTAAGCATACAAAGGGACAGACAGCGGGAAGCTTTTATGCTATGAAGTGATAAGATTCTCTATTTTGGTAGTAGGTATTAAAATAATTGGAGTAAATTAAACTATAAGGTAAGATTTTGGTTTGAAATGTGACCATTTATTACGTAAATCGTTTATGAGGAAGGAAATTTCATTCCATCTCACTCTAGGGGGCAAATAGTACTTTTTTCAAAATAAAAAATACATGCATGCGACCTCGACCACTCTGCCAAGTGTAGCAACAATAAGGAAAAGAAAAAAAAACTTTAAAAATCTCACTTGTGAGTGGAGTAAGAGGGAGGAGAGAAGTCGGGATAGGGGGAAGGTCAACTAGAATGTACTACTTCTATTATATGTTCTTCTTCTAATCTCGCATTAATACTTACAAATGAGGGTTCAAATTAGAGCTTAGACGTCTTTCAGAGATAGTCACAGATAAACCGTATGCTATTACTCCTGCTCCCTTATCTTAAAGATTGGGGACAGAGACTTGAGTAGGTAATTTGATTTGATTAAAAAAAAAAATCTGCTCGTGCTCATTTTTTTTTTAATTATGGTTTTACTCGATGAATCGTCAATCGTCTCATTTAGTGGTGATCACGTACGAAATCAATACAAACTTACCGCATCTCGTATTATATAAAGCGTAAACAAGAACTGTCTACTTTTGGAACTTTTTTTTTGAACGAACTCGACCAAAGATTTTCAGCGAGTATTCAGAAGAAAAAAATTGAGGATTAAAACAAGTTCAGCCAAATCGATCATTTAATCTCATCCTTAATCCAGTCGAGGAATTTGAAGACATTCGTATAGATGGCTGGAGCTCCTTCGGTCCCACATCTAATGGATCCATAGCTGACTATGCCGCTGAGCATTTGGAAACCGTTCATTGATAGTATGAGAGGTCCACCGGAATCTCCCTTGCACGTGTCCTTGCCTGGACAAAAGGGTATTAGTTTCGTCATTAAAATCAAAAATTTGATGAGTGATGATATTGTTTTTGAAAAAATCATAGTAGGTTACTCGTCCATACAAAAACTTAAAATATGGTGCAATATACCTTTAATTATTATGGTAAAGATTTCGATTGATGTATGTCAATAGTTTTGTTCTTAACTACTCCCTATTAGAAGCAACTATGGAACCTGATGTTTAGCAGAAGCTTTGAGAAAAAGCAAGTGACAGGTTGCATCTTTGCTACCCTACAAACTCTATTGACTTTTTCGTTATTCTTAATCTCGGTCTTGGAAATCAACACATGATATTTTGTACAAAGGCTATCTCGTATAAAAAAACAGACCTTCTTCACCGCCAGCACAGAACTGCTTATCGTTCAATGTGTTGGAGTACTTCTCCTGGCAGGTATCATAGTTAATGAACTTGATGGTGACCACTTGACGGACTTCGTTGTAGTGTTCACCATTGCTGCCCCAGCCCACCGCTGAGAAGTTTAAGTTGACCAAGTATCTTGTGACGTCGGTGAACGGCAGGCAAATGGGGCGGATTGATTCTGGAACGAATATATGCATAACAGATATATTTGAAGGAAGTAATTGTAAAAGGAGGTTGAATGGTTTGTTGCAATAAATTGCTAAATCGTCAAAGATTTTACGTAGTTTACGATTCTCTATTTGAAAAACTCTCGTTGACACGGTCATGTATGTCAAACTTTTTGATACTTTTCCTTTCTCTTATATGTATTCATACAAGAATGTAGCTAGCAGCCTAGCAAATTTTATTCGAAAGAATGAATTTAATTATGATAAAAAGTTCCATCGTAAGGGATTTTTTGGGTTGAATATTTTCAATCTTTTCAGAAATTACATTTAAAAAATTGAGGGTTCAATTTGGGCTTTATGCCTCTGGAATAAAGTCGATACTTACGAGAATACGGCGCGTTGTGGGACAGTTTGACGAGTCCTATATCATTGATAGCACTCGATGGCGTACCCACGTAGTTCGGATGTCTGATCTGACGTTCCACTGTTATTATCATTACAGTCACGTAGGTGATCTTTCCTGATTTTAGCCTCATCCTGTCGTATGGGTAGGAAGTTACGTTGTATTCGCTGAGACGAACTTTGGTGCTGTAAGAAAGATGAGTTCTGTTAAAGGATCTTCATATACTAAAAACAAGATTAACAAATGTTTAATTAAAACAGCTCTGTGACAGCATGATTATGAAGGGACACAGTTACAAAAATATTCTTTTTGAAATAGTCTTGCCATGTTTTGCCATCGGTTTGCAATATTGATCTACAGAAAAGAATTGGGCAAGAAAACTCTAATGTATTTTAAAAATTTACAATTATTCATTCATAATAGGCTGGTTTTAGATCCAGTGAACCAATAGTATTGGCTTAAAACCATTATGTTTTCAAATTTCTGGCTGCTTCCCTTAGGTTTAAAAATAAAAAATATTTAAAATCATACTTTGCACTTACTATAAATCGCTTTAGATTTTCAGTACGTGGTGTATGAACTTACACAGGCCCAGATTTGGAGTCTTCTAAGCAATGTGCAGCTGTGATGACGTATCTCGAACTGATGAGGCTACCTGCACAATTCAAACCACCGCTGGCATACTCTAGCAAAGCCAACCAGGGATGGTCAGTCACTGGACTCTCCTTCCCACCTGGAACAGATAAGACATGCGGCTGTTTTTAATTGACATTTTAAGGGTACAACCTCTTTAAATCATCTAAAAGTAGGCGTCAACTTTATTTTTATACACATATATTGGTTATTAAAATGACAGTAAACCTTAAAATATTAAATCTGATGCTAATTGAAGATGTGGCTGATGGTTAGTGTGTTTGCCAAAATACATGGATGAAGAGGACCAAATGGTATCACTCAGAATACATTTGTGGGAGTGAGTATTTATACAGCATATGTACAGTTTATATTATATAGGCATGTTAGAATTGAAATTCCACGAATAATGAACATGTCTTTAGGTAAAAGTATACCAAAAACTATATTGAGAGGATATTTGTAATAAAATTGTAAAAAGTAGAATAAAGTTAACTAAACTAAAGTAGAAAAAAGGAAACTCACCGACGATTTTTAGAATTCCCGAAATATTTCCCGGAAGCCCACAACACTTGGTCAACAACTTAGGTGGTTCCAAAGATAGGGGGCACTTCCCATCGTCTTGAAAGAAAACCTTCCTGAATTCTGCCAAATCCTCAGGAGCTGTTTTCACTGACGCGGTGTTATTCGTATCATCTTCAGATGGCACTACATAGTTGAATTTCAGAATTGTTTCTGGATCTCCGCCGGATTTGGGTTTTGGAAATTGCACTGCTAAAGGGACCTCGAATCTTAACCATTCGGACTCTAGAGGGCAGCATACCTGCAAATTTTGTTTGGTACTATTTCAATTAATGCAGAACCCCATGCCTAGCTAAAATCCCTGTTTAAGGGAAACTATTGATGTATTAATAATGCTCTGTAACAGAGGATGAGGATTTATGGATTTTGTTTTTTGATCTTATTGCTCCACTTTGCAATGGTAGGGACTTAGCCAATATTAACTAGTGCCCTTTGTGGTGCAGGTGTATGAAGACTACGCTACGTGCCCCCCAGACATACCTACTACCGGCTGCATTGGCAAAGGCAAAAAATGTTATTGGAAGAATCAGAAATCATTGAGAAACAGATTTATTTGAGACTGTTTATTTTATATTTATCCCACTGAGGGTAAACAGAGAATGTTTATTTTATATTTATCCCACTGAGGGTAACAAGGACTTGAAGATATACCTTTGGCATGAATTTAGATGTTACGCCGCATGTTGATTGTTTTAAATATAAAATATCGTTCTCCGTCTTCTGCTTATAAATACTCAGCTCGTATAAAGGTAGACATTCTGTTAGAATCATACATATTCCTATTCCACCATCGCCCAACAATCTACATTGGTCTGAAAACGAAAAGGGTGTTAAAAATGGACTCCTGAAATGTATTTGTATGCAAATCCTATATGAATACGTAAGCGCCTTAATTTTTGTTGGAAGCAAATATTAGTCTATTGTAATAGAGGTTTCAAATATCGATTTTTTTTGTTGTTTATTTATTTTATGTAAACTAAAGCTAAATGCATAAGAAAAATCTTTATGGGTAATAGAAAGTTTAAGTCTACTTCTGATTTTTAACTGTTTTGTATGTGAAGTATTAGAAAAATATATTTTATCATGATTCTTCTAGTTTTCGGTTTCGGAACGAATCATTCTAGACTTAAATACATCAAAGGAAAATAGTGTAATATACTTACCATAAATTGAAGTGGTTTCCGTAAAATCCAATAATATAAATACAAAGCTTATAAGTTTGTATACAAGCATTGTTTCACATGCACTACGACCTTACGGCGACTAAACGACAAACTAACTGATGATTATGACGACACAACAAGACGACTTAGAAAACATTTCCTGCTTAATGAATTTATAAAGGTGTTTAATGATTATAAGAGACATGCTTAGACAAACTTGCCTTTAATCATTTGAAGCAGAAAAAATATGTATGTCAAATATTCATTTCATACGTGTATATTAATATTTTGTGAATGTTCCTGACAGATGTTCAATTGAACTTATTAATTCGATCCCAAAGAATATTTCGCCGAACATTCAGTGTACGAAAATCAAAAGTAAAATTTTTGGACTTTTGGAAGACTTTTAATTGATGTCGCTTTTTTTTTGGGTTTTCCAAAAACTGTATCATTTTTAATGTAGACATCTTGAACGGGAAAACGAAATATCGGAAACCAGTTTGGATTTTTCTGAGGTCACACGCGTTTAAAAAACTACAATAATATATGCATTAATTTAAATAGTTTTGAAAAATAAAAAAGACAACGCTGTGGCGACGTCGTTTTTCAAAACAAAAATTGTGTTTATATCTCGAAGTTAGTAGATAGATTAAAAATCATACCCACGAAACCCATTTCACCAAAAATCTCGGTCGAAGAAGGTACAGGTGCGTTTTGATTAATGAAGAATATTTTCAACTAGCACTAGGTACTATAATAAAAATACAATCGAATTATTGACACCACTGTCTTAGTTTTACCTGGGATTTTCCTTGTTCGCGTAATTTTGTAATATAAAATCCGATTTCAAATGTAAAATCGCGTGATGACTAACATGCTAAACTTGTACATATTAATTTGTTTTGCTAGTGATGAGTTTGTATGTTTCATCCGTCCGTATAAATATTAGTATGCAGGTTCTGTTGTTTGTTTGTAAGCAGCAACCTTTTTGCATCTACTAAGCCGAATCTGAAATCTATGTCAGTTTGAGTCCAAAGATTTTAGTCTCATTCATTTTCGGTTCCAACAAACGAATCAAATTATGTAAAAATCTGCATTAGTAGAAAGAAAAAAAAAAACTGAACTAAAATAAAACAAAATTTCATATAAATTCCTTATTTTATTTTTTATAGATCCATTAACTTACATCTAAATTGGACTAAGCTACTAAACTATTTAATGATGCGAGTATATAAACTTATATAGTCTCCTTGTCTATCCAATCGAGGTATTTATACACGTTAGTATAGACGCCTGGTGCATTTTCTGTTCCACAAGCTATGTATCCGTAACTGACTACACCGACTATTGTTGTGACCCCTTTAGATTCATCTTCATAGACCAAAGGACCTCCACTGTCACCATTGCAAGTATCCTTATCTTTCTCTCCACCGGCACAGAATTGGGTTTCAATAAGACGACTGGGGTATGCCTTCTGGCATTTTTCCTTATCAGAAAACGGCACTTTGAGCTGCTGCTTGATAGCGTTGAAGGTGTTCCCGTTGCTGCCCCAACCAGCTACGGTGAAGAGCATGCCTTCCTCAGGGGAGGCTGTAGCGTCGTAAGTTGGAAGGCAGACCGGGCGGATGAAATCTAGAATGAGATCATAATAAAATAATGGTTCTTTAGAATTTTATTGATAGTTTCCATTTTAGACAGAAAAGTGAGAGATTTGTTTCTATAAAATGCATTGCTTTGATTTAAGTGGTATCTGGTGCTTTGGGCCAGACGATATATCTATATATTTTTTTGGTTTATTACAATAAGCTTGATGAATTTAAGATAGTATAGAACCAATTGGTCTAGCAATGCTAACAAGAAAATATTAATTTATTTATGTCTATTGGAAACCAACATTATAAAATAGCCATAAAATGAGTCACTAAACGTTTCATACCATAGTGAAATTGAATATCATCAATTCAGAAAAAAATATGAAGATAAGTCTTACCAGTAAATGGCGCGTTCCTCGACAGCTTGGCCAACCCTATATCGTGGATGGCTGTGCCAGGTGTGGAGGCGTATAGTGGGTGCCGGATCTGCCTTTCCACTGTGATCTCTACCACGGTGACATTGTCGAAGCCACCGCCGTTTGACTCCACGTAGTCTGTAGGATAGCTGGTCATGTTGTACTCTGCTAGACGAACCCGTATACTGTAACGATAGAACGAATTTTAATTAATCCTTAAGCTGCACGACTTAGAATATTTCAAAATGTCCAGATTGATGCGTGTAAAAACATTGTGGAAAACTTGATTTCTTTTTTTGTTAAAATTCGAAAGATAGTTCTTGTCCCGATAAATGATGCAAGTTCTAAAAATTGTTAAAACGCAGCTGAGGCAAAGCCTAAGTTTTACATCTTTTCCTTTTAACTTAATAAATACGTTAACTTTTATTCTATACGGAATGAATGTCAACAGACCTTGGCATTATCCTGAATACGATACCGTGAAAACTTAAAAAATATGCTTTAAAAATATGCAGGCGAAAAATGACGTGCAAGACTCACGAGTAGTCTATGTTCTGGTACTCCATACAAAGATCTTAACTCAAGTTGATTGATTAAATCTATAGCTTAAATCTGAATTCAAGTAACAACTTTATTTTGTGACGTAACTATTTTAGTATCGCGATGTTTTATAAAATTATATAATCCCAGCGACTTGCACCTGTTTGTCTGATTTCTCAATTTTTCCAAAGATTCCTCAAAAAGTACGCATACACAGACACATAGGACATAGAATAGAATCATTTATTTGTCTGGTTTTTGATGCAATTGGTGTTACAGAGAATATGGAGGTCCATAAATAAGAATATATACTTACGCCGGGCCATATCTGGTCTGCTCCACGCAATGAGCGGCGGTCAGTACGTATCTCGAACTGATGAGGGTCCCACCACACCTGATCTCCTTATCAGAATACTCCAGAAGAGCCAGCCATGGGTACTGGTCGACTGCTGCTTCCGTACCCCCTGAAATACGAGCGAAAACTTACCGTTATAAACACAAACAAATTAAAATAATTGATGCCCGCATTGGTTAAATTATTTGTGTATTCGTTATTTATTTTTTTTTTTTTGGACCCTAACTGCGGCCCTATTGGCCTTCGCAGCGTAACCGGACTAACCGCGCGGCGAGTGCTTCCCCGCAAGGGAGCTTCGCCTCCTTGCGTTGATGCCCTCAAAGCCGGGCATTACGTTGGGTCTACAAGCCTTAAGGCTAGGAGGCCTCAAAACTTGTAGCCCCAACGGGGTATTCGTTATTTAGGTGTTCTGTTGTTTAGGTGATAAATTCAAATAGTTTTCTAAATGTTTCTGAATATTTAGGGTTCAACTGAAATTTTTGTGTCCTATGTGGGTGGTTACAAAAGGATTTTTTTATTCAAATGAAAAACACGAAAAAGCTATCAAATTAATATGGTCCCGAGTCGAATGTTCCTTAGCACATACAATATTGCACCACAATGACCTGCATTCATTTTTATGCCCACTTGTCATTGTGTAAAATGAAACTGGGTGTACTTGTATAGTTAGTTAAGAAAGATACCATAGTTTTGGGCCCAGTAGGTGGCGCTGTACTATTTACGTATATTTCAATAAATTTGAAACCTACTTGAATATATAGGTCATCAATTCTTTATTTTTTACTCTACAAGTGTGCACACTATTGATTCGGTTTTGGTGATTGTGATAATTAATATATTTGTTTGTGTGCTTTTTAACGGGGGTAAATTGTACCTTTTTGTGGTCGGTTAAAAATATTTGGGAAGTTCTTTTTTTTAGCTTCCAATTAGTAGTTGTGACATTGATGGTCTTAATATAAAACTTGTGTCTGTATTTTCGCAACCATGTTTTTTTTTTACATTATTATTTCAGCTTGATTATGGGCGCGATAGTTGGCGCCTTTGTAATGGTTGATTATTTTTCTAGCGACACTGAGGAGAGTAAAATTTTATGGATATAAAAAAGTAAAAGGATAAAGGGTAAAGGTCCTTCCTGTAGTCAGTACAATAAGAGGTTATTCCTTGGGTTATTAAAGCGTGCTACCAACTGAAAAAATCCTCAAAAAGATATGGTGATCTTACTCACTCGGAACGGGAAATAACAATGGTAGTTTGCGGTTTTCTCTAAGCAAGAGTACGGGAATTTCCGATTTATACGCTCATAATGTTTCGCAGTAGGTACAAATCTCCAGTATACTTATCTAGACACGCCACTATCATGTCAAGCCAAGTTCAAGCTAAGAGAACTGGCGAGCAGCTCCGTGTCATGTTGTTTACTAATATACAGATTGTAAACACTTGTTGTTTTTCTTTGTGTACTGTTTTTTTTTTAATATATAATTTTTAATCGAGAACGGGCTAGCTTTTAAAAAAAAATGTGTGTCTTTTTAAAGCTATCGGAAAATTCTTGCACCAAAGCGAATCGGGTCGGTAGTATTTAAATAGTTTTTTCATTGTATTACAGCTCACCTACAATCTTATCGGCACTCGACGCATCCACGCCACAGCAATCCGACCCATACTTGGGCGGCTTCAAACTATCAGGGCAGTTGCTCTCAGGGAATATCCGGTAGTCCAAGGGATCTGGGTTGTCTACGTTGGGTATAGTTAGAAGGTTCACGTTCGGGAACTCTTCCTTCTTGATGATTTGGCTCGAGGGTTTTGTGGGGAAGTGGACTGGGACGCCAGGAGCGAACGTCTGCCATTCCGTCTTGTGTGGGCAGCATACCTGGAATTATGATAAATTATTTCTTAATATTAGTAAACAAATTGACTCGACTGATGGGGAATAATGATAAGAATCTTACATGAAAGATTAGTGCGTGAAGAATTTTACTATTATATATTTATTTCTAAAGTCAACGTAATAGGCAAACAAGCTAACGGTTCACCTGATGGAAAGTGATACCGGCTATTTATACGACGATGCCCCTGATGTAGAACGCTAGGAGCACCGCCTATGCAATAGTTAGTAACTTAGATAAATAGATGACATCCAATGTCCTACTTGTTTATCAAATAAATACCCCTCTTCCTCTATTGAGGAACCTATTGGTCTTTATTTGTCATTTCAGTTATTGTGTCATATTAATAACTAATGTGATTTGATTAAACGAGGAAACAATGATGGGCATATTTGTTCCACTAATTACTTATGAATAGATTTAACCTTTAATTGGGGATTGCAAACATGCAAATACATGTTCTCTTATCATCAGGAAACATGTAGAAGGTTAATATAATTTATATTTTTTTTAAAACATATAGTTTATTTATTATTAAACCTTTAATCTAAATACTAATCCAATTTTTTTTCAAAATTTGAGCCGTATACATTGTTTTAAGTTAAGCTATTCTTTAATTTTTTTAAATTGTTTTTTTATTTTTTTTGATTAATTACTCATGTACTATCAATATATTAGTTTTTGTTTGTCTCGCTCTATATGTAAATTTTTAGTATGTGGAAACTGTTTTTGGTTCATGTTTTGTCACAAAATTGTTTTTAATTAAGATCTTGACTGTTTGTTTCCCTCAATAAATAAATAAAATACTAGCGACCCACCCCGGCTTCGCACGGATATTATGCATGTATTATATACATATAAACATTCCTCTTTAATCACTTTCTATCCAAATCCGTTGCGTAGTTCTAAAGATCATAGGGACAGACTGCGGAAGCGACTTTGTATTATACTATGTAGTGATATACAATAGCATTGCTATTCATGCACAATGTTGACGAAAAAAAATGTATCAAGAATTAGGTGATTTTGTATCAAAGAAACGATTTTTTCTAAGAAGAAGTACATTTAAATACATGTTCCAAAGAGTCTTGTTACAGTTCAACGCGTGCTACATGCCCCTGGTATTGCAAACGTCCATAGGCTGCTTTCCATAATGCGGGACGAGGCTCGTTTGGTTTTTCACTTTAGTGATAAATAACTCCTGTTAAGCACCTTAGGTTTGAATCCATATCCACATGATGACTGCTGTAAGAATTGCACGTCTGCATGTGTTTTATCCGGTTTCTTGCTGTAGTTGAGTATCGGTGTGCAGTTCTTTATTGGTACGCAAGTTCCCGCTCCGCCGTTGGGGATTTTGCACTGCTCTGGAATTGGACAAAGTCAAAGTCAAAATGTTTTTTATTCGAATAGACTTAAAATAAGCACTTTCATATCGTAATTTTTTTCTTACTACCACCGGTTTTGAATGCTATTTCTACGGGGAAGAATCCGGCAAAAACCTCCGTAGTTGCTTCAATATTCTAATATTTTGTACTACAACTTGCAATTTGTAAATATAACAAATCTAGCTTTCTTATGCTTATATAGTACAATGTGCTATAAATAAATAAATAAAAATAATATTTACAAAGTTAAGTGGTGTTTAGGAACCGTCCGGGACTTGCAATGTTTTGGATTCAGTGCAACGGTCAGGTTTAGTATTGCGAACGCAGAGGCCTTAACAAAGATTTATCTATTTAAGTAGAGAATATAGATTTGATACTTAGCACCGCTCTGAGGTCAGTGCAAGACTGAAGTTTAAAAACATTTTAGGATTTTTCACTGAAATGTTGAGGTTATGAAAATTTTTGATTTAACACTGTTTTGGATTCAGTGCCAGACTACAAGGGTAAGATTAAAGAGATGAGATTTTGCACTATTCTGGAATTATATTATACAATGACATGAACTCAAAGGTGGAAGACCTTGATATCTTTTTTCTTTCGTTGGCAAGTTTCAGACGCAAAATTTTTCAATATTTTATAAGTCGAATGAGATAGTTCTCATTAGGTTCAGGATCTTTAGATTTCAATTCCTATATATATTTTTTTTCTTTTTTAATTTCTTTTGTATTATGGATTAATCTAAACCAATGTTATTTTTCTTTGTGACCTGTTTTTATTTTAGTATATGTGTGTAACCTTTGTAAATGTTGTGTTCGTCTGTTATAGGCATGTACATCAGAGTCTGTTTATAATATGTGATTTTTTATGTTTGTGTAATGTACTTGCTGTAGACGTCCCTAAATAAATAAAATAAAATAAATAAATTATTGCGTGGTTTACTACTTTACCCTTTTCTAAATTTGGTTTAAATATAATAGATTTAGACAGTATTTTCACTTTCTATTAGGTGAATCGTCTTGCCCATTTTGTTCTGTTTAAAAACAATATGTCAAATTGAATTTAAATCAATTATAGTTGATAGTTTTTTTTAATTATAGACTGCATCATACGTTACGGAAAGTTAAACATATATGAGTTTAATTAAATATAATTTTCTCTACCAGTGCAATGCCGCTAAGAGTCAAATAGTAAACTATATTAATAAAAAAAAATTTTTGTTAACTTACGCCCATTTATTTCACCATTGATCGACACTAAAAACACAGCTGTTATCAATCGTAGTGTATTCATTTTAGCACAAACTATACAATGTATTCTGTCACTACTTAGAATAGAAAATCCATATTTTGTTCCTTCTATTTATTCACTTGTATACTGTCCATAAGTTCATTTGTATGGGTTTGTTGTTTCGTACTTTTATAATAACGTAGATGTTTAATTTATTTTTCCGAACGAACGTCCGTCCGGTGTGAAGACTTCTCTCTTTCTGGTTTGACCAGTTACTTGAACTTGTTATATATATGTATGTGTAGTGACATATCTTCTCGTTATATATAAATACACATGTTAGTACTACATACAAATATTTCACATTATTTTGAAAAGCTCCCATGCGTGTCTCGCGTTCGTTTAGTCATATAGGAGGATTTTTTTTTCGGTTTATCATGCGTGTTTTTGCCTTTTTTTTTAAATCTACAAGCTATTTCAATTTAAGAAGCAAATTTTTCATTTCGAACTCCTCTACGTGGAATGATTTTTACATGAACTAGGTGTTAGTTTTTTTCATATTTATATATTTTGCAAACTGATGGTCACTTGATGGTAAGTAATACCGACGCCATATGTCAGCAGATGCGTTGGCCGACCTTTTAATAATGAGCAATGAGAGTATTATTAATATCATGAAATTTAGTATGTGATACTAGATGAATTTGACTCTACGGAGACTGCTTACCATATCATCAGGTGTAAGGTTTGTCAATCTGGTAGTGTATTTTTTTTTTAATGAAAATGGTAGAATGGTACACAAGAAAAAACGCTTTTTTCTGTCTAATTTTTTTTTTTCGTCAATTTGCTTATATATTTTTTTTATATTATGTAGATTGATTGATTTTATATTAAAGGTAACGTATAATAATTATTTAATGATTATAAAGGTAACGTCGGTTTAAGGATTTATTGTCTTTATTAGGCCTTAAAAATAATAAAACACATAAAATCTAGAAGTCATAATTAAACTAAATCTGTGATAAAATAAATTATGCAACATGCATGTAATAATTAATAATATACTCGTATAAGCTCAATCAAGTGTAGTGGAATGCTTTATTCTCACCTTAACAAAAAAACTCTTTCTGATTTGAAATTGTTTCTCAATAATTTGAAAGTCTTCGTTATATATTCGTAACCTTTTAATATATGATGTGCTTCAAAAATGTATTTGATATGGGGTTTCTCCTCTGTACTTTCCATGTATCCCAAGATTTGTGGTATCGATTTTACTTGGTGAAATTACATTTTAAGGTTTTAGAATGGGCTTTCACACTCGGGTTTTACCTTTGGTGGTTAAAAATTTCGGAGGTTTTGAGTTCGATTTTGATTTTAAGATCCATATTTGACTGGAAACATAACAAAGAGCATCAGCAAAATCCATAACATCGTAAGCGTAATCGTAATGATGTGATGAATTTTGATGATTTATTTCTCGGAAATTTCGAAAGCTATGAGTTCGGTTATGATTTTATGATTCCAATTGGATTGGAATTATACTATAATAATAATAACCACATCACGACACACACATTGACTCAGCCTTGCAGTAATTATCGTAAGAACTTGTGTCACAGGAGCAACGATATGGTATAGACTACATAGATAAGAATACAACATCCAAGACCAGTTAGCGAAACAATGCGTCTTACAAATAACACAAAGTCCCGCCCCCGACGGGATTCGAACCTGGTACTTCTAGCGCAGCGGTTGGCTGTTTACACCACTGCGCCACCGAGGTCGTTAAAAAATTATTCGAAACATAACAGAGAAATCAGCAAAATCCGTTAAGTTTTTTTCATGTGACGTTCCGTAATACATATGCCAATTGATTTTTGTATTATCAAGTTTTGTATGCTAGTTTAGTATTTATAGTGTAATAATTAAAAAAAAAATTGACCAAATGAAATGAAGGTGTCTTCGGCCAACTTTATATACTCGTAAAACAACTTTTAGGAACAATCTTTCTCTATTGATTGCATGGGGTTCTTCTAAAAAGATTCGGCGAACGCGTATGTCATGCCCCTGGCATTGCAAACGTCCATAGGCAACGGTAATTGCTTACCATCAGACAGCTTGTTTGCCACCGTGTTAGTATAAAAATTAAATAATGTTTTACATGAATAAATAATGCTTCGGTACTCGTTTGATGTCAAGTCTCAAGGATAATGATTTCTGTATTTTATGTTTGACGACCTCGGTGGGGAAGTGGTGTAAACAGTTGACTTTAACGCTTGAGGTTCTGGGTTCGAATCTCGGCGGGGGTGGAACTTTGTGTTATTTGCACGACGCATTGTTACCTATATCGGTCTTGGATGTGGTAGTTTTATCCATGTAGTTTATACTTTATCGTTGCTTAGTTCCTGCGACACAAGTTCTTAAGATACTTCCTGCAGGGCTGAGTCAATGTGTGTGTCGTGATGTGGTGGTTTATAAGACATACGGCTGTTTTTAATTGACATATTAAGGGTAAAGGTAACTCATCCAAAGGTAAACGTCAACTCTTATGGTTACGTATAGGTTATTAAAATGAAAGTAAAGCTTAAAAGATTAAATCTGAAGCTAGGTGAAGATGTGACTGATGGTAATCAGTCTCTGCTTCGCTCGAGTAACCCTGATCTTGTAGACAAAGCTTGTTCAAGCTGAACACAAATTTTTGGTTCGGTTTGACTTGCTTTATTAATTTAATTTAATTTAAAATATTTGTATTTGTAATAAGAAGAAACAGATTTACGAGTAGGTACATATGTAACGAAATAATTCAATACTTCTAGTTGATTTCTCTCGGCGAAGGTTTTCCCCTATTAAATCTGTAATCTGCACCTCAATGTAAATTGCAAAGGTTGCTGCTGTCTAGACAGGATCGTGATATATATTGTTATATTTGACGACCTCGGTTGCACAGTAGTGTAAACAGCCGACTGCTGCGCTAGAGGTTCGGGGTTAGAATCCCGGTGGGGGCGGGACTTTGTGTTATTTGCATGAAGCATTGTTACCTATACAGGTCTTGGATGTAGTATTCTTATCTATGTAGTATATCATATCGTTGCTTAGTTCCTGTGACACAAGTTCATGTGATACATACTGCATGGCTAAGTTAATGTGTGTGTCGTGATGTGGTAAATTTAATTGGTGGATACATCGTTTGCTTAATATACATAAAACAGGTAAAAAAAATCTCGGGATGTTAAGGATTGCGTTGGTTTGTGATAATTACTAATAATTTTATATCTGCGGCCTTATTATGTACTTTTACTTTAAATACATTAGTGACTTAACGTTCTGACCCGTCTTATCTATAAATATTTATACATGATATGACCAAACAAGCGGAATTATTTTGTGGAATTATTGATGCTTTTCCTCATCTACTGATAATTTTAAAACCAGTTTCACGGTACTCAAGGAAGATTAGGAAGAGTAAAAACACAAAATTGTTTCAAAGCCTAAATTTTTAAATTAAAATCTTAACACGTATTTACAAAATTACAAAAAAAATTATTTTTATATAATTTAACTTCAGTCCGATGTGGTCTAAGGTTTGATATTGCTCCTTATCCATGAGTTGTAGTTGAAGACTTTGGAGTAAACTCCGGGTACGTTCTTGATTCCGCAAGGGGTGGGCCCGAAGCTGACGATGCCTACCACCTCGAAGATCCTGCCTTTGTCCCTCATCAAGGGACCTCCGGAGTCTCCCTTGCAGGAGTCTTTACCGGCTTCACCACCTGCACAAAGCTGTTTACTCCAAAGTGGAAGGCTGTTGCCGTAAGAAGACTGGCAATTCTGAAATAGAAAATAAGACATTTACAAGCGGCAAATTACAAAGGAACAAAACTAGAAGCAGCCGACGCCCCAGTACGTACCGTAAAAAAGTTGAAAAATGACAAATTTTACTGTATCAAATGACGCTAGAACATTGCAGTTTTTCTTCTTTTTTCAAAATTAAAAATAATGATGAAAAGGAATTGAAGGCAGCAAAACATGCTATATTGTTATATATTCTAGATTAAAATTCAAAGCTAAGGTCACAGGTCTACGTTTTATAATAGCGCGCACAGTAATATCTCGTTGATTGATGAGTTACACTGATATATACAAAGCATTAGTCAATAAGTCATAATAACAAACATCAATAATGTGATTCTTATTTAAATGATGCTTTTGAGAATATTTACTGCGTGCTATGTCACTCGGTCGTCATCATGACGATTTTGGTTGTTGGTTGGACGAGGTTTGTTTGTAGGTTTTTTACGCAGTGAAGAAAAAACTTTTTGCAGAGGCCTAGTTCTAGCAGTATTCACAGACATATAATCTTCTATGATTCGATTTATTTCCAATCTATACATTCAAGATCGATATGGGTAACTTTTTGCCATACCGACTCTGTCACGTATTCAGGTCTAGGCCTATATATAGTTTTAATGAACTTTCTTGCAACCTTACCTGGTAGGAGACATAAGGTAAGTCGACATGCAGTTTTACGTTGCTAGATGACATCGTCTCGTTGACTGCTCCCCAACCTGCAACGTAGAGCCTCAGATTCCCTGGTGGATCGGCCAAGTAGTCCGTCATGGGTAGGCATATGGGCCGGATAAAATCTGAAGGTGATGAGGGATTTACATTATACATAGGTTTCTTAATTGTAGCTTTTACAGTGCGGGAAACATCATAAAAGTCTTTTACAAATGAGTGGAACAAAGTATATTTTTTTGTTTGAATGTCAACTAACTAAAGTCAATGCGTATTTTTTTAAATTGCAAAATTAATGTTTTTAAACTTTAAGTTCTGAAAAATTGTCTTCAAGATATTAACCACACCTTTCAAAATATTCCCAAAATGATTTATAATGACTAAAAGGAAAAATTCTGAGCAACTCTACCTGTATACGGCGCAAATTGCCGCAATCTAAGAAGCGCGATATCGTTTCTTCTCAATTTGTTTGTGGGGTTGTACTGAGGATGAGGGATGATCTCTTCTATTGGCAATATCACCGGGTTCTCGGTGCAGTCTTCGCCTCCGCCTTCGACTGGCACACAGTCACTGCCTTCGTGGGATTTGTCGTATTCTCCAAGACGCACGTTTGTCCTGGAATGTTAAGTTTGAAGTTTATTATCAAATATCATTGTCGATTTAAATATATCTATTACCATTTTCCTATGGGAGAAAATGTTAATTGTTTTATGGAGATATTTTCCCTATAGATATTGCTTTGAACGAGAAATCCCTTAGGCTCCACGGAAAGTCATAACTTTTCCTGATTCTAGATCATTGCAACACACAGTTTTTGAGACTTGGACTATGTTAGTTTTAACCGGTACTTTTAAGTCCAGTACCAGAACTTTTTAGCGATAAAGCGTCTTGTAATAGCATTTGAACTCGGTTTACAGCTGGATTAAACCTATTACTTATTCAGGCCACATCTTATACACCATAGATATATACGCATTTTCAACGCGAGCAAGCTCATATTCGGCCACATCGTCACTTCACCATCTAGTGAGAATGTTGCCAAATACTGCTTTACATTGAAATCTACAGCCATAGCGCTTGGCGTTCACACACAACAAATATGTACTTACGGGGTGCCGTAATTCAGCACGGATCCTGTGACACAGTGTCCTGCTGTCAACACGTATTTGTTACTGATGAGGACACCACCACACAACAGCTTGATCAGATTGTCCTTCTTATACTCTATCAGAGCCAGCCATGGGTATTGATCCACTGCAGTCGCTGTACCACCTGTGGTTACAAAATTGTCGATTACAACTCGAATTCTGACACCTATCCAAGTCTTTCAAAATCGTTAGTAATATTGATTGTTTGTTGTGTATTTTCGTTAGCTTATCTTCAAGCATATTAAACCGTAAAACAAAAGTAGTGTTGATTGATACATGGGTTAATACATTAATGCCGTGATGTGTTATTTTATGTTTATTGTTTTTTATAATCAGAACCATGTCAAGTGATTATTATTTTATTAAAATAAATTCATCTCAACACAACACACATACATATTTTTCTTGCGTTGCCTTCCATGCATTTCCATCGCATTTTTTAAATTTAGTCCACTCTCAAAGTCCTACCTTATGTCGGTAAAAGATTTTGGAAATTGGAGTAGACTTTCATAGACTTCTTCTTGCATGCAAACTTTTGTACCTATTTCAAAAAGTATAATATGGAACAATGAAGATGAAATAATTGGTATCAAATCTCGTCAGATGTTTTGTGAATTAAACGTGTTGTGTTAATTGAAAGTGTCTCTTTAAGTTACGATATATCGAATCAAAAGATTTCTCGTACCTATGATCCTGTTGCCAGCGCTGCTTTCGAGACCGCAGCATTCGGTTGTAGGGTTGGGCGGTATCGCAGTGATTGGACATTCACCATTTGGTACCGGAGTACGTGTATCAGTATCTGGTCCGCAACAGACGCTGTACTGCTCTTTGCCCTGACATCTGAAATTTGAATGATCACGAGCTTGAAGATATTTACTTCCTCCTATTTCTCCTGTTACTATTCGAGACAGACAGGTATTCGTGCTCAATGCAGCTGCATATTTTTTCAAAGTGGTGAGTATGCCCCGAAAGTTAGGAACTTCTACCGCAGTAGCTAAAAAAATATTAATTTTAACCAGTTTTTTGATTTGTCAAACTTTGATGTACATTCAAATATGATTTATGGATTTTTGCTAAATTTCAGGGAACTTAAAAATGTATAGATTAAATCCCAATAATAATAATTACTTTGTAGGATCGGGTCGATTTTTTTCGCTAGTCTTATTTACTGGTTTTGTAAGACGTGGACTTTAACTATAGCAAAAGTATGTTCGATTTTCACCTACAAAAATCGGTCGTGGACGGGTAGTGGCTGTGTGTTATCTATCCTAAGAAACGAATTATAATGAAATTAAATACTCACACAGAATTTTTAACATAATCCAAATCTTCTTTACTGACCGGTTTGTCGGATTTTAGCAAAGCTTCTATGTGGGGGCAGGAAAAGAGGCCGATACATCTACCTTCGAGGCCTTCAGGTGTATAGCAATCCGAACAGCAAACCTGAGTTTAAAAATACTCGAACTTAACTACAGATAACTTACTGGCTCTCAAGAACTACGTATTGATTCCTCCGCCGAAGATTACAACTATGACTTTTTATACAATTAATCTATAAGCACAGATCTATAATCTATAAGAACAGCAGCGCCAGCACGAACGCCAACACTTCTCTATGAAATGGTAGATTGGTATGTGGAAGTCATCTTATCAATCCTCCACAGCGGTTATTCCGTTAGCAAATATTGAGGGGATGCCTTTGTTCTGCAGTGGATGTCTTCCGGCATATCATGATGACATGTTTATTTCTTGCCATATTATTGCGAGTAATATGAGCGGTTAATTTATCATGTTTAATTTAATATCAAATAAAATTTATTACAGGATACAGAACACTGAATAAATTTTTATTAACATAATAGGTATTAAAGTTATATTAGGAAAAATTGCGGATCTAATTAAAACGTTTGTGTCCTCGAACCACTGTGACTAAGGAAAATAAACGTATCATCGAACTTAATCATTACCTACATTTATTGCATTAATTTAATTATAAATAATTTTCATGCCGCATTTAAAACATGTTAAAATTAAACCTTGCTTTAGATTTATTTAACATATTTTATAAAATTGGTGTTATTATTGGTTCTGGCTAGTTGGTCCCTTTTAGTTTTGGTCTTTATGCCATTTCAATTGTTTTCTCTACTTTTGGTCTGGAGTCTAGTAATTAGGCTAATTATTCTACAGCTTCATCCAGCAGTAGGTACGTAGCCTGTGCTTCATTGCACAGCTGCATTATACTTATCCAACTGCGTAATTTGATACGCATCTTTGCTGTTGATCCTGATTGCCAGGATTTAACAGGAACTGAGTGGAGGGTGTAAAAAAGATTACCTTTGGAATTCTCCCCTCGTTTCCACATTGCGAATTCCTCAAGTGTTCCAGATCCGCCGGTGATTTGTTCTTTTTGTTCACCAGTTCCAGTAACGGTTGGCATTGGTAGATGCTCCTGCATTCCCCTCTGCCCCCGATCGGCGTCGTGCAGTCAGTTTCTGTGGATTTAAATTAAGGATTTCATATGTTACAACTTTTAGATTGAGTATGGAGGTTTAACTGTAGTTAGCAAGTTTCATGTTGAAGTTCTTAGCTGGAGTAAGGTCAGAAATTTTGATTCGAAGTTTTAGTTTTAGAAAATTTATGAGATATATTCTTTGTCAACTTTGACTCTGTTAAGTTCTATTATGATTGATATAATGTTGATTTATGCTGATGTGTGAATGTGATTTTTATAAGCAGGTGGTTATGGTGACGAGTGATATTTTCTTTATCTTTATTTACTTAAAAGATAGAAAATAAATTTGCAAATTTTTCATAATTCTTAGTTGTTTAAAATAATTTTCACTTATAACTTTATTTTGACATTTTGCTCCATCTATTGAAACCTTCACTGGTCCATCGTGCATATAGGTAAAGATTTTTTTAACTAATTTAATTTTGATAAAAAATAATAAGGCAACCGAGTGCTTTACGTGTAGACTTATCGCATTACCACTTCTCACCGTGTTGAAAAGCGTGCATTGTTTTATCTCAAACAACATCGGCTAATTAATGTAACTTTTGTGCTAAACCTGTGCATAACTCGTGCGATATCGACATCCGTTTCAACAATACCTTCAATTAGTAACTTTGCCTTGTAATGCGCTCTTTTCATAAGCTGCGTTTTCATTCCGTTTTTCATGTGTTGGATTCTGCAAGCTGAGTTACATATATCTTTAAGAGATTGTTCATTCTGACACCTTAAATCGGGCTGATTGGCGTGCCTTGCGGGAGGCCTACGTTTTGCAGTGGACGATGATTAAGGTGATACCTTACAGCTATACTATTGCTACGTCCATATAACGTTAAGGTTTTGGAATTAAATTCCCGATTTTTATTTTAATAAATTAACGTATACGCACACAATACAGATTGTCTCAGTCCGGATTTATGCCACTATGGTATTGTACTAAGCAATGATCTACACAGTCCTACATACATTTAATATGTGTAGGAATACAGTACATCCTACAAATATGCTTCACAATCAGACAATCGTCGTTTATGTACACATAATCTTTTGCTTTGTTAAAACGCGGATGTATTTATTCAGGATCAGAAATGTGGGTTCCTTCAATATGGAATGAGCATCAATATTTTCATACGTTTTTGAAATATCAATATAGATATGTCGTCTTGGCTGACTCAGGTTGCAAGTGCGTTGAACTCACACGATGTTTTCTCCGTATGATTACTAATCTTTAACTCGACTGCTTCAAGTCTGACTTGCTTAACACTTATGGTGAAGCAACGATCGTTTTCCTTAAAATTTACAATGTCTCGATTCATTCATAATTTTTTACGAACTAAAATACAGTCGCTTTGTAAATTTCACTATACATAGTATCTTGAATCTGGGTGTAATTGAAAAGAAATTTTAATTTTTAATTGAAAAGAATACGAATGCGCCCTCCGTACTTTGTAAATATAAATTTAATATTTGGACAACTTTAGGGCGCGATTTGAACCGCGTAGAATTCTTGAACTATTTGAATACGGATTCAGAAGATTAGCCTTTACAGATTATAAACTTACATAAAACCTCTTTATAATAAATTGTAGTACTATGCCTATTCGTAGATGTCAGAGCGTGTATGAAAATTAATTAACGTCGTTCTCTGTTTTTTTTAAATAATATTCTAATCAAGTCCTTTAATTTGATACCCATACTGAAGGGGTTGTAAAAAACATGTCGTCCGCCATTTTGTAGCGGCTGCCATATTGGATGTACAACGATTCTGAATATGTTATATTGTATTGTCATCAGAACTAAAAGTGTGTGCTTAAAATCAGTTCGATCTGTCAACAGGAAACTGATCAAGCTATATAAAACAGTTTAATAAAAAAGCATAGGCGATATGAACATTGGGCACAGTTTATCTTGGATTGAATTAGGTCATTCTTGTCGTTCGAGATTTTGATATTGTATATAAGGAAAATCTGTGTATACATGAACTTGATCACATTGTTTTAATTTAAATTATTCGCTTATATGTAAGTTAAGGTCATTGGTCTTTAGAATTTCCAGCCGTTTATATATAGTTATGTAATTTCTGGGATTTCAAAAGTTTAAATTACTGGAAATACCATTTTTATCTTTGAAGATGCTTATAGATAAGAGGCGCACTATAAATAAGTATATAAAAGTTGATTTTGATTTCAATAGGGATGATGACACAAGGCATAAATAATTTAAGATATCAATACCGTAATAGAAGACAACAAAGTTAAAGAAAAAATTATTTGTTACAAATTATATCCCAAATGCGATTTTGAGTGAGTTGAAAAACATCTTAGTAGTGCTTTATTGTATTTTTTACATCACGGGTAAGCGAGTAAACGGTTGACCTGATGGAAAGTGATACCGCCGCCTATTAACACGACGATGCCCCTGACATCGTGAAACACCAAGAGCACCCCCTGTGATGGTAATAATACCAATAATTCTAACAAAAACAAACAGCGATTCACGGAAGAAAATCTATGAAGGAATATTGTTTTGACAGACATTTAAAAGTATCTCAATTGGTATAATCATTATCATTATTTAATGAAGTATGTAAATTGATAAAACAAAACAAATTTAATTTTTTAAAATCAATATTGGATTATCCTATATATTTCATCACTAACTAACGCAAGTTAAGTAGTCTTCCATGTTTTTAAATAGTCGAAACTAGATTTTTAATTGCTTTCAACTAATTATGTCACAAAGTATTATTAGCTATGAGATGTCAGTTAATTAAATTATCAATTAAAATGTTATCAATCTCTGTCGTTAAGGTGTTTTAAAATGGTTTACTATGATGGCTAACCTAAACTTTTATTTAAATTATTATAAAGTCGAAAAAATTAACAAGCACGTTATTAGAAAAAAATGCTGGTAAAAATTAATTATATTGTAAAAATTAAATTACTATTATAACGTGACCAAAACAAAATATTTTCAAATTAAACAAGCAATATTTAATATTCAATATATCTTTGATTAAAGACTTGATTTGATACACCTGCATAGAATTGATAAAAAATATTGCTTTTATATTTCACTGCCCAACGAATAAATTTTGTTGCCGTTCACTAGACTGCCATGGTATCCCGGGATATATTTTTCTCCATCTAGCTCCTATGGTATCCTGAGATAATTTCTTCTCCATCTGCTAGACTATTCACAATGCCCCGGAAAGATTTCTCTCGGAAGACCTTCTCGGGAAGGTCCCGTTCGTAGTGGATTCGCATCTCGTCTCGTTTAGGATTCTAAACGGAAAATACGTAAATAAAAACGCACCCTTCTTACAGATATTCACAAAAAAATCAGCTTTTCACATAAAAATACGTTCTAGAAATATTTGCAATTAATTTGTTACCCATCTTTTTTTTTCTCTTTTTATTTATTTAGAGGCTTTTAAACAATGTCCGTCTCATTAAACATAAACAAAATATCAACAATGATACTTAAAAAATAACAATAACAATGATAATTAAAAAAATATTCAATATCGAGCTTCAAATATCGTATATATAATTCGTCATACATACAAAATACATACATATAAAATATCATTTTAGCTGATCCTGAAAAGGTTTATAACCAATAATGTTTTTAGATACACCAAAAGTTCGAAACCCATCTTACCATCCAAACATCAACCCATCTTATAAAAGCTTTTTTATCTCTTTTAATTATCACTTTTCAAATTTTTGCCAGCCTCAGAGATCTCGTAAAGCTTCCGATGTGAACCGACACATAAAAAAAATAAAAATTTATCCGAACGGTGAATGTGAATAGCGTTCCCTTCGAAAAGATGTCGAATCCGAGTCGATCCCGCTTTCAGAGACGATTGTGAATAGACCTTATGTTTCATATATTTAAATTTTTCTCCACTAGCTCCCATGGGATCCTTTAATAATTTTTTTCCCACCTATGTCCAAAGGTATTTTTGGATAATTTTTTAATCCTTTTGGCTCCACTACCGAAAAATACTGTCCACTTGAGAAACTTGACTTTTTAAGTCTTTTCTGTTTAGGACTTTAAGATATCAGCATTAAAACCACACGTTTCCGGAGTGTGAAATGAAAGTTTTTTTTTATCGACTTTAACTTTAATTTGGATGTTGATCATAACAGGATGCTGTTATACATGAACGTAATTAATCTTTCATTTAACTCAAAAGTAAGAAGTAGATCTTATCTATATATAGCTATCAGCATCCTGTGTAACAGGCTCTTGGTCACAATAAAATATACGTATATTTATTTTGATTTTTTAAGTTTGATGACGATGTTTTGCCCTAACTTGTAAATCTTCTATATTATAATTGTGACATTAAATTTGTATTGCAACGCTTAGATTAATGATTGGTCTCAGCTTCGGTTAACTAAGGTGACATGCTTACAACAATTTGAATTTGAACTATACGTATTTATACAAGTGAATTATTAGAGCAGCTGCAGATTCCCAATATTAATTGGCCGACTAAAAGGTACCAAAGACTAGTAGGATTCGAAGGATTATAGGGCCAGTGCGATTACCGGCACGAGAGGTGTAATATGTTTATACTTGGGCAACGCTTCGGCGGTACTCGTTAGCGTTCCAGACGTAAACGGCATCGTTGAGTCAATAGGCGGCGGTATCAGTTTCCATCAGGTGAGCCGTCCGCTTGTTTGCCCGTTATGTGATGAGAGCCCACAGATTATATCTAAATCTAACTAAATACTCGACTACTGAAAAATCGCGCTGTAAAAAGTACGATAGTAAGATAATATTCTAATTGAAAATTGTTACTAATTATTAAATACAGCCGTGATAATATGCCACCTTCAGAATTAGGCGTTAATGTTATTCACTCGTATTATTTTGTTAGGGTAGGTGGCATTCGAATACGGCTTAGTTTGATTGCAAATCGGAGGTATGCAGGCAGGCAGTCTAACAAACAAATATTTAAAAAAAATCAAGTAATACAGGAAAGAAACTCACGGCCATCGACGTAACATAGATAAGTAGTCACGAATATAGATATAACAACAAACGGATTCATTTTTTTATTTGTAGATAAAACTTGCACTTTTTTTTAAAAAAATTATTTATTAACTGACATTATATGTTTTTTACTTTCTCACGGACCGACGGCACGTTCTCTCAGTTCGATTTCGGAAAGAGATGTGCGAACTGCGATGCCAAAGCAGGAGGTAACTGGCTACCTTTTTATATAAGGAAGGTACAGTAATGTTAGTTTATTGTATTACGTTAAAATATAAATTCGTCTCGCTCGATAACTGTAGGGTGATGAAAAAAATCTCGGTAGATTTTTCGAAAAAAATAATTGAATGAATCCTTTTGACACAAAACCTTGTTTTAAAAATTAAGACCAAAAAAAAAAATTATACGTACTTCCCTTTCCTCAGTGATGAATATTTTTTTATTAATACATATTTTTATGAATGAGGTAATCTTTAACTGCTCAACCGATGTTTAAAATTATTTTACTAAAATTTACATTGGGATAAATAATGTACACATGGTTTAAAAAAGAAACATGCAATTGACCTGACACCAATAAAAAAAATAAAAATTCTAGGTCGGAAAAAGAGTAAATAGAAAACCTAATTAGTTTTCGATGTCGCAAATTATGCGTTTTATTTTTCGATGTTATTTAAAAAAAAAAGTGATATATGTGTGATAATTTTAATAATAATAAACCACAACACGACACACATTGACTAAGCCCTGCAGTAAGTACCGTAAGGGCTTGTGTCACAGGAACTAAGTAACGATAAAGAATAATCTACATGGATAAGACCGGTTAATAACACTAAGATCCGTCCTCGCCGTGGTTAGAACATAGAACCTCTAGCGAGGCAGTCGGCTATTTACACCACTGCGCCACAGACGTCGTCAAGAGAGGAATATTTTATGTACTATGGATAATTATACTTGTATTATTAAAATAACAACTTAATTAGAGATAGCGTTATAAAAAAAGCTTGTCTTATTATTTAAACATTTGTAGTACCTATTTGGAAGAGATTCAAAAGTTTTATTTCACTGCGATTTTGTGTATCTAAACTAAAGAGATTTAAAAAAAAAAAAACACCATCGCTAATTCGTAAAAGCGCTTACTGTACCTCCGTATGACGTCGCGAACCGGTATCGCAAGTGACTTCACATATTAATAATAACCGACGCACACACCGATTAACGTTCATATAAATATGAAACAAACGAAAATCAACTGTAAAGACATCCTGCATACATGCCAAAGATAATATCAACAATATGTTACCTTAATTTTCTCAGCTTAATCTTATTCATCGTTCTTTTCATAAATGAATCAATCAGTGTATTGGGATGTCACACTATCAATACCGTGTCGTGATCCTAGGAACGTGATACTAGAATACGTATAGTATCGTGATATTGTCAGTGCGATATATTTACGTGATACTGGATCGCGGTACCGAGTATCGCGTGATAATTTTGACAGTGTAGGAGCTCCCTATGAAAAAAAAAAATCATAATTAAATTTAATTACTATTCTTATCGTATTAATTAATTTAATTGAAATATTTATCGGAAAATAGGAATGAAATCTCATTTATTAAATCACGAAGTGAAACAATTTTTTTAACACGAAAAAGTGTTTTTTTAAGCGACATCATATCCAAACATGCAGACACCTAATACACGACGATGCCCTTGATGTCTGGAACGCCAAAAACACTGCCAATGCGTTGCGCATGTATAAGTAAAGATGTTATACCTCTCGTGCCCGTAATTACACTGTCTCCCCAATCCTTCGACCTGAAACACAGCGAACTGCTTCACGGCAGAAATAGAAAGGAGGGTGGTACCAACCCAGACGATCTGACCTGTCGGATTACGAGTAGGAATACTTTAATATTCTATACTGATGTTTTACAAGAATTTCGTTTACATATTTGAGTTCAGCAGCTCAAAATTAACAAAATAAACCTATTTTAATTAATTTAAATATATATTTTTAATTATATTAATTAAATTAAATTTTGTAATTATAATAATTGATTATAATTACACTATGCATAGTTGGTCTGCCTCAGTTTCGCTTGAAAAGTCTCCCTAAAAAGATTACATCCCCTATTTTTCTCGTTAAAGCCAAACCTGTAAATGTTGTCTATATGAGATTTGTTTCAATTTCATCCCTCGCATTTTAGCCTTACAGGAAAAAAATTGAAGCTCAGATTTAAAAAAAAAGGTGTTTTAAAGTAAATTTCAGTAACTATTTAATTTTTTTCGATATTTTTTAATTACATCTCGAAACGAGATGGTTAAGTATTATCACTTCTTTGTTTTATATACCTGTACTAGGATTTCATTCTTGTTTTCGATAAAAGAAAGTTTAAACATGTTTTCTTGTTAGTGAAATCATCCAGGTAGTTGAGTTTCCGGTATCAATAGATATAATGATGTTTATTCGAAGAAGATACGATAGTTACTAGAAGTAGTTTCTAGAACGCCAGTCTAAGGCCTATTAGGGGAGTAACCTATAGCTTAGAGGGAGCAGCCTGTGGCCTAGGGGACAGTTGACATATGGTTAATAGACAAAGTATGAAATATATTTAAGTGCAGTAGTCTCCCTACTTTACCGAAGTATTGTACTGGTTGGCGAAATACACAATGTGTACCTGACATGTATATTATTAATCACCTCGTATTCTACCATAGTCATCCCTATAGTGTTGTTAGAAGCAAATGTACCATTTTAATCTCCAGGGAGAGCAGCTGCCACCCCAGAGCCCATGCCTAACAATAGTTCTGGAGCGCGGCCAGGGAGCCTAACTGTCCGAAAGTATGAAGTCGTAATGTTAATTTTAAGGAATTAAAATTAAGGAAATAGTCTTCGAAAAAATTCATCCGACTTTAAACAATGCATAATTTATAATGGACTTTCGCATTTTGTAATACAAACTACAAACTACAAACTACAAAGTTTTCTAAGAAAGTACTCCAGGAATTGACACAATTTCATATAACCGCTTACTCGTTGTAACTTGTGGGTCAAACGACTATGTGCTTAGTATATTAATATACTATTATTTACACTCGCACAATCGACTGTAAACCGAATCTCTTTAATAATATAGTCGATTTTAAATTTTAGTTGTACAAAATGTATCTTCACAAAGACTGGCCGGGGAATCCCTGGTTGGATGTAGACATGTGCCTAGTTTTAGAAACATGAACTCTATCTTCGAAGCAATAGAAATCATAATTACAGATTTAACATTTAAACTTAGTTCATTGATAAGCAATTATATTAACAACGTGATACGAATCATTTACTACACACATAATTAATGTAGTAAATAAATTCAATAATAACTTTAAAAACATTTGTAATATTTAAAAATAAAATCTCTCTAGTTTAATTGATCGTAAATTAAAATTTAATGATTAAGTTTCGCTCCGTCGACTTTCTTGATTGATATATTGAATCGTTCTTGTGTGATTAAAATTGTACTATTTAATATTAGGTACGTAAATCTAAATGTTGACAGAAATAATAATAAAAAAACAAACTCACCTGAGTACGTGTTTGCTGTTTTACCCGTAACTTTATTATACACAGTCAGGTTATAAGTATTGTCACACAGTAAAAACTTTTCTTTTAGAATGCTGGCCACAAAAAAGTTTATTGAATTCGAATTTCGAATTGTTAATGAAAATAAAAATGTATACTTTTTTTAATTTTACTCATTTTTAAATATGGAGTTGACGCTTAAAGAAGACCGTGTTGCAGTTATTGCGTTGCATCTTTGCGGTTACGCGCCAATTCAAATTTTTGACCTACTGAAAATTTTGAATTTAACTAAAAGATTCGTTTATCGTACCATCAAACGATACAATGAAGACTCTAGTGTAGATGACAGGTCAAGAAGTGGTCGCCCTCGGTCTGTTAGGACTCCAGCAGTGATAAAAGCTGTGAAGGCTCGAATTCAGATGGGGTTAAGCAGAACCACGGTGATAAGGGTGTTAAATGAAGACTTAGGGCTTCGGGCATATTTTATTTATTTTATTTTATTAAATCATATCGAAGAAAAACAGGACATCGTTTGAATGTTCGTCTAATGGACCTGAGACTGAAGAGATGGCGCGCTTTGTTGAAAAAAATATCTAAATTTAATTAAAAAATAATATATATATAAAATTTTGCCTTTTTTTCTATTTATTAATTTGTTGTATAGTTATTATTGATTTTGTTTCATGTTAATTTTAATTTCTTTGTTTTAAATTCAATATTATTTGTTTATAAATTTTCATCGGAATATTGATTGGTTTACGTTTTTATTTTTGAATTGATTTTAATTAATTATAATAACTGTTTTTTTCCCAAATAAAGTAAAATAAAATAATGAAAATGATTAACATGGTCGCCTACTACCTAGGGTGGCACATGGCCACGTCTATATTGTATAACAAAACAATTTCAGAATGTAATATTTTCTTGTATCATACTTTTTAAAGCGAAAATTTTCAATAGTTGGGTTTTGGCATTAACTTATTTTTTAAATAGTTGTATTGAAAAGTATCGAAACTTCCCTGGTTTTTTTCTGAACAGTTGACTGAAAGAGATAAAAAAGGGAATACATTGAGGGATAAAAGAGAACATTGTTTATGGGTGGAATATTTTTTTTTTAGGTCAAGTTTTAATTGGTCGAGAGTGGACTAAACGACCCTAAGCTAGAAAATTACAGATTGATAATGTCGTTTTTTATTGTTACAGGTGCAACTAAGGAAATCGGCACAGCACTGACCAGGGTGTGTCTGAGACACAGGGCAATCGAAACTAGAATGAAGACTTTTATCAGGTACCTACTTACTGGCTATTTGACTACGGTATAATATTTTTATGTAATAGTCAACCATTTGGCAAAAGTCTCATCATTGTTGTTAAAATGTCTCACAACTGTTAAAAACTACATGACGTAGAAATGCAAAGAAACACATTGTAGAATATATACTACTCAAAACAAAATAAGGGCCACGAGGTATTTTGTCTGTACCATGAAAATAATAAAACCAATATAATTTTTTTTTGTCTCCATAACGAAAACTAATGTTGTTTTTACCGTGTAGACCAACAAACTTATTCCAATAATAATGATTAAAAAGTTTATTTGCTTTTGAAAGAAAAAAACACATTTTAGGTTAAAAATAAAACAATGTAAAGTTACTGAAAACAAAAGAAAATACTCCATGCTCATCTTTTAGTAACGAGTATGCCCTCCTCGTTTCGCTACGCACTCCTGAAGCCTGGAGTGCATGCTCTCAATCAAATGTCTGACATTTTCCATTGGAATCTCTTCCCAGTCCCTTTTAACAGCGTTGATGATTTGCTGTTGGTTGTGGATTTCCTGATCACCATCTCTAACTCTTCGTTTCAACTGATCCCACATGTGCTCTATTGGATTTAAGTCCGGACTGTTCGCCGGCTACGGCAAGACTTGAATTTGAGACGCTTCCAGTACAAACCGAGTCGCTTGAGCCGTGTGTGCACGAGCATTGTCTTGCATCAAGATGAATCCAGGACCCGCTCGCTGGGCAAATGGGATCACATGTGGTCTGACAACTTCCTCAATATACCGCTGAGCAGTAACAGTACCCTCATTTAAAATAGCGAGCTCAGTTTCGCCGTGTAAGCTTATCCCGCCCCAAATCATTACATTTGGACCACCAAAACGATCGACTTCATGGATGCAGGCTTCTGAAAATCTCTCGCCGCGTTTTTTCCATACTCTAATACGCCGATCGTCGTTCAAAAATTTAACTTTGCATTCGTCTGTGAAGAGCACCATGCCCCATTGGTTTATGTCCCAGTCCAAATGTTGACGGGTAAATCTTAAACGATTTGCACGATGATTTCTGGTTAATGGAACACGGACAACTCGCCTTCTTGATGCCTGCTGGTCTTCATGCAATCGATTACGAATAGTTTGGTCACTGACACGAGTACCCGTTGTGAGCCGTAAACGATTGTGCAGCTTGCGGGCCGTCGTTGTGCGATCTCGGCGCGCACTTAATCGAATGTAACGATCCTCTTGAGCTGTTGTAATGCGAACTCTGCCCGAACCAGGTCTTCTTCTAACACCGCAGGTCTCTTGGAAACGATTCCATAGATTTTGAATAGCTCTTCGAGAAAATCCCAATTGCAAACCCACAGATCGCTGCGAATGACCTTCTTCAATCATTGTAACGGCTCTGGTTGCTGTCAGCGAGTCCATATGACGCCTGCGTGCTTGTGGCATATTGCAAAAGATGTTTCTGACTCCAGATATCAATGAACTCTGATAATTTCTAATAAACCAAGTAGCTAAAGAAAAGCAAAACGACAAAGAAAATGGAATCAAAATTTTCAAAAATAATTTAAATCAAATTTTATTTAAAAATTGTTGCCAGCATTAGATGAATACTACAATATTAAAAAGTTAAGGTATCAATGAGTTTGTATACTCAATATTTTACTACTTTCAATATGTAAATGTTTAATCATTTACACCAAAATGAAAAAATACCTCGTGGCCCTTATTTTGTTTTGACTAGTATATAACCTCCTTCTTTGAAAGCAGGATATTTATATTTTGTTCCCCTTCTATTTTAGTTGCAGGATAAAACTAGATTTAATGTCATGTTACTAATTTCCAGCACAATAATGGACACGCTGATAACCCCGCTATCTGAGCGCGCTGAGGAGTGGCGTCGCGGTGCGGCGGCGGGCGCGCTGTCCCGCGAGCACGCGCGCGAGTGCCGGCGCGCTCGCGGCGAGCTGCGGCGCCGCCTGCACGACGCGCAGCGACACGCCAGGAAAGCCAGGCGAGCCGCGCCCGATGTCAAGCGCAAAGCGGATGTATGCATGCAGGTTAGTAATCATGTACAGTGGTTTCAATTAAAATTGACAGACCTAATATAGTGGTTCGAGGAAGATTTGTTTTATGGTGACGCGCTTTGAAAATACGACTAGCCGCGACAGTTGTATCCATGAAGGCGGGTAGTCTGCAGCCTTACAAGATCGTCCGTTCACCTTGTAGGAGTCTTCCTTCGGTGGGTGGTCGCCACTTTAATACCTTTCTTCCCAACGGGTATCGTTTCTACGTGCTGTTCGATCTTCCTGAATTTAAAACCTAAGACTAGACTAATATAATAATAATAAAAAATGTTAATAACACTGTTGCAGGACGTCCAAGAACGCAAGCAGCAGTTGGAGGAGATGGAGGAGAAGGCGGTGAAAGCTGCCCTCATTGAAGAGAGGAGTCGCTTCTGTCACTTCGTGTCATTACTTAACCCGGTCGTGGTGAGTTACGTTTGAAAAGTATGTATGTATGAACAGTATGAGAGTAGATAATATTTTCTCGTTTCTGATTTCCAGTACTCTTCAGTTTGTAAACTTATCCCTTATTAAACACAATTTTTTCGTATTATAGTGTTTTCCTCCAAAAGATATTTACCATGAAATTTTGAAAGAAATAATTTTGGAAATGGGTTTTGATGGCTAGCCGGTTGTCCTATCTGACTTGGTGTATTCGGAATCCTATGAACGACAGCGCTTCTACTGAGACACATTCGGCAAATGGCAGTCTACCATGTCTGAACTGCGCCAAGTCTGGCTACGGTAACTGCTTGTTCGCCACCTTTTTCTTAAACCTCTGACCTACCCCCAATGTGATCAAGAACGTAAACTATATTCAAACGTGTTTACGTCTTGTTGCAGGAGTGTGAAGTGTCGATGCTAGCGGAGCTGGGACACTTGCAGGAAGGCGGGGAACAACTGTTACGTCACACCACGGAGCCGAGAACTCTACCAGCGGCCAGTCTACAGGTTAGTGTGGTTATCATCATCATCATCAGCCATAAGACATTATTGAACTGCTAGACATTTTGGCCTCGCGCAAATATTTCTAACCTGCGCGATATTGTGCCGCTTGTATCCAGCGCCTCCCTGCAGAAAGTCCCAAACACTTTTTAAAAGTTTTTATTTTAAGTCCATTTAAATAAAAAATTATTTGACTTTGAAATTCAATGGTGTCAACCTAATGTGTTCAAGGTCATAGTTATTCTGGTTACATGGTCAGCTATTTGCCGCTTCAACTTATCCTGCGTACTATGTCTTGGATTTTTGTCAAATTGCATTACCAGCTAAAAATGTGTCACGCCTTTCGCTGCCGTCTTAAATTTTTTGTCAAACTTCATAAGCTATATCGCATTCTCTCACCCTAGACTGTAAGATGTATCAGTGTCTTAGTATAAAAATGTTACTTATATAAATTACAGAATCTGAGGTTTATCAGTATCTTCTGCAACTTAAATTTTCCGAACCGATGCTCGAGTTTAAAGAAAAAAAAAAATCATTTGACTCTTCTAAATCTATTTTTTTCAAGTTGTTTATTACATGTTAAATAAATGATTAAAGTTATTTTGGTTTTGTACACATAATAATTACATTTTGTATAGAATTTTGTTTTGTATAGTGTGTTTTGTGTGTGGTATAGTCAACTTTCATGTGATTGTCAGGTGGTATGCGACGTGAAGTCCTGCTGGACCCCGAGCTCGCCCGGCGGCAGCAGCAGGCTCGGAAGCCGCAAGTCCTCGCTCACCTCTATATGCTCGCTCACCAGCCAGACTTCCGACACGCACGGTTAGTTATACATTATTTGTTTTATATAATAATAACAACATCACGACGCATACATTGACTCAGCCCTGCACGAGATATAATCTTGTATCGCAGGCACTTAGCAACGATATGGTATAAACTACTTATATAAGAATACTGCCTCCAACAGCGGTAAGTGAAACAATGCGCCTTGCAAATAACACAAAGATCCGCCCCCGCCGGGATTCGAACCCCGAACCTCTAGCGTAGCAGTCGGCTGTTTATAACACTGCGCCACCGAAGTCGTCAAGTATCGGGATTATCATAGGTGGCTAAGTAAAAATTTTCAAGGGTGAAGGGAAGTCAATATGATGGGGGTAAAATCTCAATCAATCACCTTTTGGGTTAAATTTAACCCAAACAAACTGGTCAAGGTAGTTAAAACCGTTTAATAAAAACGCGTTATATTTGGGAAACCCTATTACGAAACTGGGAGTTTGTTTACGCTGAGATCTACCGCTCGTAAAATTCAAACTGGAGAGTTCAAATTGGATACTTGTAAAATTTACGGTGATACTGTTTGCAAACGTCACCAGGAAATGAGGACTAATTTGCTACAACGGTGTGGAATTCTTTGCCTGCCGATGTGTTCCCTGACCAATATAACTTGGGCCTCTTTAAGGTAAGAGTGAATAGGTTTCTCCTAGACAGGCATGATCCACCTTAGACCTCATCGCCGCTTAACATCAGGCGGGTCTGGGGTCAAATGCCTGCCAGGTCTTGAATATAAAAATAAAAAAAACTGAAAGGTTACTCAGCCATTTAGTTAGATCTTAGGTGCTACTTCCCATTAAGCAAGATGTCCGCAACCTTATTTAAAAAATAAATAGTTTTAAATGATTTCCAGGTGTGTCAGGATCGACAGTGTCGTGCTCGACTCCTATATCCAACACATCATCAGGTGGCACTACTCCAGCGCATAACGACAGCCAACACAACCTGTCCCAGGTATGTTTACCGTGTCTGTATATATTTGCATCGTTTTTTATAGTAATATAGATCTTGATCAATACAATGTCGCTTGTAGTATTCGCCTGTTCCAAAATAAAACACTGTGAACGACATTTAATAAAATTTACTTCGCCAGTTTAAAATTTATTATTGATTTGAAATGCATAGTTTAATGTATAAAGATTATAAAATTTATAGTTAAACATAACGATAATTTAACATCTTATCACAAGAAATATTTAAAATTAATAGAATAAATCTCCCTGCTAGCTTATCGGGAATTGCCTCAAAATTGAGTTGCAAAAATTCAACCGGAACGACAAATAAAGAAGAAAAGTGATTGTATAAAACGTGGGAAAAACTCTATTTTTTTAAATGGCGCATAAGGTGTTATAAAAAATATTTTTACAGTAGCATTTTTTTACATAAACTATTTATTTGAGTTTTGTTCGAATCGCTTGTGTTTTTCATGTTAGCTTCGCTATATCTATTTGTGCCATAGATGTAAACTCTAGAATAAAACCTGTTTTACAGCCGATTTCTGAATTTAGAATTTGAATACCGAAAAACATAACTCGTTCTTTTACAATTTACTCACAATTCAAGCAGCGAAATTTTGAGTTGAGTACGAGGTATTCTCAACTCTGAAATTGGCTGTTAGCTTCTTAATCTAAGTTGAGTTAGCTTCGCTCGCGTTGTTAAAGAGCTTGTTATTATTTTTTTTTTATTTATTCACTGACTTTAAAAACAAAAAAGGATATTCTGAATTCAAATGTTTGAGTACACCTTTTTATTTTTTTATCAACTTCACTTTCCTTCGGATGTAATTTAAGTGATGAGCAGTTTTTTTTTTGTTTTATAATTTTTGATTTTGTTTTTATTTTTATATTATTTAGTACCGTTTGGCGAGCGTGTGTAGCACTGATAGCGGGTTTAGATCGCAGGACATGTTGCAGAGGCGGTCGCTCTACGTTGATAATGTTAGTTTCATGACTCCTGGTTTAGCATGTCGCTTTTTATTTTTGCTTTTTTTAATTTCTTTGTCATTTTTTAATGGTTAACCTTGCTAATTAATATGTGAAATTATTTTTACTAGTAATTAAGATATCTTCCAAATTCAATACAATTAAACTTTAGTATGAAACTTAGCTTAGTTATAAACTGAGCTAAACTGAGTTATAAACTGAGCTTACTTTTAATTACAGTTGCATTTTTAAATGGCATTTGCTATTTAATAATACGCCTTTGGTCGGTACAATTCTAAGACTTTGGCGCTGGTTAGTTAAAAATACACAATTTTTAATTGTTTATAAGTCCCTTGTATTTATTACTAATTTATTTAAAAATTCGCTCGAATGATAAAACTAACCCTATTTCATAATTAAAAAAAAGAACTTTTTTTTTTAATTTAAATGAAATATTAAGTTGAATTTATGAAATCGATCGGGGATTTATTAAATGATAACATTTTTGCAGGGTTCAGATAATCAGAGCGTCAGCAGCGAATGTATGGTCAACAAAATAGGCATCGACGACCACGAGGCGGGGGGCATAGAAAATGCAGGTTGGATTTTTTTTTTTAGATGATCTCTCAAAACTTATACCTGAGTTAATTGGGAACGATACGCTGTGCGCACTAATTAGCACATAACGTTAAGAAACTGCCAACATGCAATCGTAATCATTATATTAATCAATACGCTAGTGCTGCCATCTGACGCGAACATGTTGCAGTGTTACTTCCTATTAAATCAAAATTTATGACACATGTAATTGAAACATGATTAACTGTTAAGCTATAATTAAATAACGCTAGAGGTTCCGGGTTCGAATCCCGGCGGGGGTGTTTTATGCAAGACAAATTTTTCGCTTAAAGGTCTTGGGTGTAGTATTCTTATCTATGTAGTTTTTACCAAATCGTTGCTTAGTTCCATTGACACAAGTTCTTACGATACTAACTGCAGGGCTAAGTTTTGATGTAGTTTTTTTTTATAACTTTATTAACTTGGTGATCTATATAGATAAATAAATATTATACATGGTATATGTTTGTCCGTTATGTAACAGCGTCAGCTACATGGCCGGATTTAAAAGACACGGCGCAGTTTGAACGCGCCGCCAGCGCCATTATGGGAGGACGACCTCATACTATATCTGCAGGTAATATGTTATACATAGTTGTGTTCATAATTATTTGATGGCCTCTGTGGCGCAGTGGAGTTACAGCTAACTGCTACCCAATAGGTCCTGGGCTCGAATACCGGCGGGGGGCGGAACTTTGTGTTATTTGCAACATTTATTGTTTCGCTTACCGGTCTTAATGATAATAAATAAATAACCACATCACGAAACACACATTGACTTAGCCCTGCACCAAGTATCGTAAGAACTTGTATCGCAGGTGCTAAGCAACGATATGGTATATACCAATTAAATAAGAATACAACATCCAAGACCGGTAAGCGAAACTATGCGTCTTGCAAATAACACAAAGTCCCGCCCCCGCCGGGATTCGAACCCGGAACCTCTAGGGTAGCAGTCGGCTGTTTACACCACTGCGCCACCGAGGTCGTCGAGGTCTTGGATGTAGTATTCTTATACATGTTAGTTCATAGAATATCGTTGCTTAGCACCTGCGAAACAGGATTCTACAATGTCACTGCAGGCCTGAGTCAATGTGTGTGTCGTGATGTGGTTATTATTATAGTTGTTAAACGTGAACCTTTACTTCAGGATTGTTTACAGATATTAACAATAAAAAGTATTTCTCCATATTTCCATCAACATTGTATACTGTAATGCACTTTTAACTGACTGCTAAGTTATTAAATAATACAATTGAAATGTTTCAAGACAATAATTATTACTGATTAAAATTTGACCATCTGTAACTAGTTGATTAACCAACTTCAAAAAAGGAGACGTTCTCATATCGTCTATGTTACTATATGTTTTTTGTTATTGTAGATTTCGAATTTTTATTTTTTTTATTTAATTGTGATTTTAATTTATTTACTTTTTAAGCCAATTTACTGTTTTATTTTCAATTTTATATATTTTTAATTAATGAATTTTCACACTAACTTGTATGTCTATCGAATTTGTATGATGTTTTATAATCCTTCTAAATTTATTTTTTGTGGCATGTACTGTTTTGTTTATTTTATCAGTGGAAACTTTATTGGTACATAATTTATTTAAATGATTGTTTTAATTGATATTGATTTATACTGTTTGTTGCCCAAATATTAATTTAAAAAAAAACATTGACTATATATATATATATTTGTTTTGTCAGTTTGTGCATAACAATGTTTTTATGAATCGGTTTGTAAAACTAGGCTGGCAAAGAAACCAAATATTATAGTATTTATAAATACCTAGTGTACCTTTTAGTTGATCTCCTTGTAAGCAGCCTATAAATCGGAAAAGGTAACAAGTAATTTATTTTATTTTATTTATTTATTTATTAAAATCAAATACACCATCATAACAGTCATACACCAATTCGATAGTGCAGTGAACAATAATAGATACAATTAAATTAAACAATATATAATAAAATCACATTATAAACATTACAAATAACACACTCAACTTAAGTTTAATTGTTCCACCACAACTTTAAAACACAAAATAAATAAAAATCTAATAATTATAATAGCTAATTATAAATGTGGCCACTTTCGTGAATTCGCTCAACGAACAATGATGTATGTCAATTTCATCATCCACCCTAAATAATAATTTAATACTTTATAGTGCATTTTTTTTTTCTAATCTAACAGATCTATCCGTGTCTATCCTTAATTGAAGCCACGTTTTCAATGAAGCTTTGTATGGGATTTTGTATAAATAAAATTTTAGATTGATGAATAAAATATACGTTTTCTCTGTGTAACAGCATACGAGCGAGGTGGTTGCCGTCCCGCTCTTTCAGTGCACACGTTCACAAGGAGCGAGCAGGACGGAGCTACAACGCCTATATACGTGCGTCCCCCTCTACCGCAGGTAAATAAATATCTTTATATAATATAATCCTAACATGATATCGTATTAAATAGGCTCGAATCAAGTTCTAATCATAATTGGAAGACGTATTGTTTATCATACCGGTCTTGGATGTTGTATTCTTATCTATGTAGTATATACCATCGTTGCTTAGCACTTGCGATTCAATATTATATCTTAGTGCAGGGCTGAGTCAATGTGTGTGTCGTGATGTGGTTATTATTATTATTCTTGTATTCACAGCGCTGTTCATCATTAGAAAGGCCCTCAGTACCAGCTCGAAACGACTCGAATATTCCACAGCAAGAAATCAAACATAACAAGCCGACATCATTGCCGCCACATCTTACTAAAGGTATTTTATTTAAATTTACTTATCGGCTTCCGCCAGCTAAGCCTACCGATAGTCGGTGATTTTTTAGGTCATAAATGGACTACTATTGTAATAGTGAAATGCCAACGTCCTACAGAAAGGCGGCTACAGAATCGTTCAATAATGCTAGAAGGAAAAATCCTATAAATAGTCGGTCGTGTGGGGGGAAACCTGAACCGTAAACTGTGATACGTGAGGTCCCGGGTTCGAATCCTGGCTCGGGTATTTACTTTTTCGTTTTGTATCTATTCCATCATCGCATTTATCTATATATGTGTGTATTTATCATTGCCGAAAGCCTCTAGCACAAGCCTAGTTTAGGGCTTGAAATTTAAATTATTTCTCGGCAACTGTCGTGGATCAATCTGTAGAAAGTCAGTTGAGCAATCTGAAGCAATTCCTCTTGCACCAGTTGCTATGTTTATCTTTAACATATTGCTGTAAATTGCTTTATTTTGTAAGATCTAAATAGCTCGGAAATGCGCGATTTTATTTGACCGGGTAACATTGCTGTTAGTAAACTTTATTTAATAAATTAAAATGTATATCTGATGACATGTTTCGGAGATGATCTATTTCTTTCAAAATAAACTTCGTATAAGTAGAGGTATATTATTTGTATTGTTTCAGAAATGCCACAAGCCCTATATGTGAACATGTCTGAGTTAGCATCAATGGCTGCCTCAAGAGCTCAGCTTCATAACTCGGAGAAACCGCACCAGGAAAAAGTGAGAACAATTATTTAATTATATTATATTATTTAATTTTTATATAAACACTTAAAATGTAAACTTTAGGAGGAGGCGCGAGTTACTGCTGATTTATCTTTCTTAGATCGCTGTTGTTTCTGAAAAAAATTTAGAAATTAATGAACGGCAAAAAAAATATTATTATGAAAAGGGCTTAGTAAATTCAGCAGTTAGGAATTATTTGATTAAAACCATGAAATCATTGAAATTACTCAAAACTCTCTTTTTGAGAGGTTTTCTGTCGCCATCTCTTTCACTCTTTAAGTTACTTACATATTTTTATTCATAATTCATACAAGGCGTATGACGTCATCACATTAAGCTGAATAAAACGGGATCGAACAATAATTATTCTTGAAATAACCGCTTATAGCTTTGTTATTGGATCAGTTCATTATTTTAAATTGTCCTATCATATCGTTAAATAACTGCTCGGGGTACCTAAAATAGCCGCTTTGCAATTCAATTATTACTAATGCAATTCATTTTATGGATTCGTTGCAAATTCTGCAGCCAGTTGACCAATTAACAATTTACAATGGTCTCAAGATAAAACAATTAATTAAAAAAATGGAAGCTTCCAGACAAATTGTTTAAGCGACTCTTTTAAGGCCAGCTGCTTATCAACTTACAGTTTATCCCAATCGAACTTGTTCACCAAGCTGTCAGATATCTGTTTTTCTTTGAACATCTTCTTGACAGCTCTCTCTACCACTCTCAGAGAGGAGAATATTGTCTGGACGTTGATCGGCTGCCTCGCTCGCGACGTGGTCTGGAATTTAATAAATAGCGTGTTAACTTTAATCACAGAATAATTGAAAGTGCTGATGAGAGGAGAGACGGCCGTAATAACAGAAAGACAATATTTAGGTTTCGGACGTGGGCTTCGTTTGTAACGTGCCTTGGTTAACCGACCGACCCGACAGGTCGAGGGTTCGAGTCTCGGATTGCCGTACATTGTAGCTGCCATGTTCCTCACTGTGCCCAGATAGTGGCGACAGGTTCGCAACCTGTCTCGCTTGGACTCAACATAAACATGCGAAGTGCGGTGCGAAATTAATTACGGCGTGAGTTTATGTATGTATGTGTGGACGTGATAAAAAGATAATTCAATTGACTTAATAATATAATGAAGGTAATTTGAATCGCCACAAGAGTCAAAATGTATTAAAAGTTCCTCAAGAATTAAATATTAAAAGAACCATGGCTTCAAAGATGTTGTTTTGTTATACGCATTCATTTTAATAGTGTGCTTTCTACAAAGCTTAAAACAGACGGCGCCAGTTGCTCTCGTATCTGACATACGTCACGAAAACGCCAAAATGCAAACTGTCAGATATCGTTATTGTAATAAAAATAAAAATGTTAGATACTCGTAATAATATTTGAACAAATAGTTTACATTTAAATTATTGTCTATTGGTAGAATATTAGTCTATAGACTACGTTGTTTACTGAGTTGCTGGTGCTGCTCTCAAACGGAATATTTAATCGATATAAACTTGATAATTAATTAATTAGGGACGTGGGTAGCTCAGTTTGTTTTGTGCCTTGGTTAACCTATCGGTTCCTATCGGTCTATCGACCTGGCCTCGAGGGTTCGAGTCACACTGGGACTCCACACAAACATGTGAAATGAGGTATGGAACACCTCCGCCAACCGTTCTCGAGGGATTAAATACGGCGTGAATGTGTGTATGTTTGTGATATGTTAAATATTGTAAAAAAATCTCAGGGTAGAATTTCCTTTTAAAAGTGTCATAGATTTCATACATTTCATGGTGTTAGTGTACCCACCATTTTTTCGACCGCGTCAAACAGTTTAGTCATTTCTTTCTTCTCGTCAGCGGTTAGCTTTTTATCTTGCCAGTCGAACACGCCGGCTTGCTTCAATCTGTCCTTGATCATGGCTATAGTTATCGGGGGTTGGTCACCTGATATCTCTCCAGCTTTGTACGCTGCTTTCACTTCGGTGATGTCTTTCTGTGGGCTGCGATTATTTAATAATAAATGTAACAACTTATCGACACACACACACATTGACTTAACCCCGGAGTATTATCTTTTAGCAACGACATGCTACAAGAATACTACATTCAAGATCAGTAGGCGAAACAATGCATCTTGAAAATAACACAAAGTTCCCAAAGTTTCCCAAAGGGATTCGAACCCGGATCATCTGCGCGACAGAGGCCGTCAAAGAAGTCAACATATACAATTTTTGACTTTGATATAACCACGGGTCCCGGGATCGAATCCTGTCTCGGGATTTGTGTGATGAACAATGGTATTTGTTCTGTCGTCTTGAACGTGTTGTAACTGGTTATGTATGATTTTATATAAATAATTGTACAATATTGATTGGAAAAATGTAATGTGTAAAATTTAAGAGTGAATTCATTTCACACCTCACGCTCATGCTGTATTCCATACATTTACATTGCATGGTGAACACATATAAATGTATTATATGATGTTTGTTGTTTAATTAATTGTTATTATAGGTGTATATTATTCTTGTAATCTTACCATTCTGAACTGAAATCAATGTTGATTGAGATCCTGTTGAAGACATTTTTAAACTGTTTAATAAAGTTAGGTTATAAATAAATCACAGTTGAAACCGGATTAAAAGACCCAGATTGGACCGTATAAGCATGGACGCTATATCCGATAATCGTTACAAACGGTAAGTTTAATTAAGGGATTATATAAGATTGGTCGGTCGGGACTTCGCCATTGAGTCTTTATAACCAATGTCGTTATAATAGGATATGAGTGTATTTTTTATTTACCAAAAACCATAACCTTAAGAATAAGTTACAGGACGAATAAGCTTGTCTTATGCCAATAAAGGTTTCACATTATATAAAATAAATTAATTAAAAAAAAAAAAATCGCTACTATCTTGGGTGTACATGTGAGTGTATTTGTGTAGGAAGTTTGTATGTATGAGTGTGTATGATTAAGAAATTCTGTATAAAAATTAACTACTTAAGTAATTTAAGAACATCTATTCTTATATTTACTCTTTGTGGAATTAAAAATGTTTAAATGTAATTATAAAAAATTGATACAATAGAAACCGTAATGTTGGTTAAAAGTCAATTTGTACTATGGCAGTAAGAAGATTCGGCTATGGTTGTCATTAACCTGACACATAGCAGACTGGATGATACTCACACTGCAACAAGATGCATGTACGTACATACACGCCTGATAAAACTTAGACAACCCTAATTGATTCTTTGCGAGCTTGTATTAACTACCCATACTTCTAATGTTAAATACCTAACGCCAATGTTAAATTCCACAGAAACTCAAAAAACAGGTGGTAGATCTAAGTGCGAGATCGTCTACGTTGGTACCACTCTCCTTTTTTTTTACAACTTGAAGCGGTTCGTTGTGTTTCCGTTCGAAAGATTGGAGCCAGTGTTATTACCGGTACGAGAGGTATAACATCGTTACCTCTAACGACGCAACGCATTGGCGATGCTCTTAGCGTGCCGCCACTATTGAGGTGGGGTGGTATCATTTTCCATGAGACACCCGTGATTTGGTTAAAAAAAACAGATGAGTTCCTCTGGATTTTCACAAATATAATTGATTTCGTATTTTAATAGACTGGAACGGCATTGCCAATGTACGTTCTAGTTTTATTGTATAATTTTATCGAAATAATGCAAAAGAATTCTCCTTGTTTCATGATTCATTCCAATATTTCTTAGTATTAAGAATAGTATATATACTCCTTGTTGATGTTAAAGTGAATACATGATTCTTTATATACTAGGTTTATTGAATAAAAAAAAATTAAGAGTATTATAAGGATTTTCTCATAAATTCTTTTGAGTTATTAATCATTTACCCAAGAACGTAAAGACAATCGGTCGAACGGCAACCTTTTGGATTGATTCATTACATTGTCTCTTTTAGTGAACTCTAACGTAACATCGGCGACTAGTAAAAAGCTCGTATAACGCATTTTTTAAACCAGAATATGATTATCTTTAACATAGTTAAAAAAAGTGGGAATGCGTCTATGATGAGATTGTTGATTGAAATATCGTATATGACGACATTGTTTTTCTTCCTTTAAAATTTAGTTTCAGACAAACGAGGTTTCCATTCATCGACGATAATTAGTTTATTAATATATATTGAAACTAGCTCTAGCCCGCGACTTCGTCCGCGTAGAAGTCGAAAATGGTTTTAACAGGACTTTTAATTACTTGACATTTATATTATTAACAATTCACTCAATATCTTTATAAATCATAGCCTATTTGTTATTCTGATGTATAAGCTATGTTATTGTAAAGTTTCATTAAAATCCATTCTGTTGTTTTTGCGTGAAAGAGTAACAAATATCCATTGATCCTAATTAATTTATCCTAGTTTATTAAGGATACTAATATGTTTGTCTTTAAATGTTCCGTGATGTCAAGGCAAGTTTATACTTACAATATCTCCAACAGTAGAAATGTTGCTGCTTTCATGTTTTATAAATAGAACTATAAAAAAAATAATGCTGTTACAGAACCACCGTTCAGTGCGTATTTCAAACCGATACTGAGAGAATTCACTTAATATCAATAACAATCATGATCCGAACTCTGCGTACCGTGAATAACGGTCTTGATACTTTTTTAAGATTTAATTTTTCTAACACTCTTTAGTGTTTTTTTTTTTAATATTATTTCACACTCACGTAGAGCGCATTGCAGAAACGCTTTGCGATTAGTATCATTATACAATTTGTTGTATTTCATCTCCCAGAGGATACGTTTCCTGAATATTACAACTTTTAAAGTCCATATTGATTAGGCATTTTCTGGGCAATTACGCTTGGCCTTCTCTAACGCATCGCATCTAACGTTCTGGATAGGTTATGGCTGAACGGAAGTAGTTATTTCTAACACACGTATTATATCGGAGTAAGAAACATAAAAATGGTTAAATGTTATTAAAATTTAAAGTATCAAAACCATATTTTTTCATGGTCTTCACATTTACGTAAATAGTATGGAAGTGTACAAAACATTATGTATTGTATTCGCTGCAGGATAAAAGAATCTCATTCATTCATAATTTATAATCAAAATATTATTTTATCATATTTTCAAGTTAATTTAAATATTTTTAATAATTAACTTATTTTTTTGGAAAATTCTCAGAACCATTTAGCGATTTATTTAAAGAAGGAAGAAAAGTAATTTCATGAAAATCATCGAATTCGAACGTTCTTCAATTAATTTTGTAAATAAATATTACGCACAGAAATCTTGTTGGTATAGTTTTAATATCAAGCTTTTTGAAGTTATTTGAAGCAAAAATATTAAGCGATATTAAAAACCTTTTCTATATACTATAAACATATAAATTAAGTTGAACTCCATTTAGTGAGTTTTAGAGTCAGCAATGCGGTTATATGTGACAGGTTTGACGTTGCAAGCGTGTATAGGCTTCGGAAATCATTTACCGTCAGCCAGGCAAAACGGTCGTTTGTACCCTTTATCTCTCATGTTTGTCAGTCCCTCCGTCTCGGGGCACACCCGCCACTCTGTCCCACAATTGCAACTCCTGTTCACCAGCATCAACAGTGGCGTCCTTTGATCGAAAAATCAACGAATAATGCAGCTGTGCAATGTCGCACAGGCTGTGCCTAGACACCCTACCGGCCGGTCTTGGGACCCACAACGAAGTTAATCGGAAGTAGGAGGTAGTAAAAAAACGGTTTCTGACTACCCTCTGTCCCCTTTCAGACCCTCCGTCTGTCACATCCAATTTATCACCCCGAATCAACTCCGGAGACCAATTGAAAAAAAAAACTAATAGTAAATAATATTAATACGAGCTGTTTACCTGATTCCGGCTAATCAAAATGGAAGGTTATGATTTTGATTTTTTAATTCAGGTATGTTCCGAAAGCAGCGCAAGTGAATCATCCCTTGAATCGTCAAGTGGTTACGGGAGTCAAGGTGCGTTCGCGGCTGAGGATCAGGCGCTGCAACACCAACTGCAACATACAGATGGTAAGCATCTTATTGTATACAGAATAGAGTTCAATTTTCATCGTCGTAAGCACGGTTATTAGTCGTTTTAGTATGAATTGTTTTTATTTTTTAGAGTTTTGCATGGTTGTTAATTTTTTTTGTTAATTAATGGCGTGTTTAGTTTTGGACTGTGTGACACATTTATGAATGAAAATTTGTTATTTTTAAATTATTAACTTTTATTTCGCTTATTTTTATTGATTTAAATGTAGAAAGGTCTTTTATGTATTTCTCGAAAAAAATATTTTTGGTAAATTTTCATTAAAAAAAATTAAAACGCATTTTACTTATCTACATTGGGTTCAATAAAATTGTTTTCGTTATTTCATCTTAGCCGATTGCTTACATTCAATGAAATAGTTTTGTAGTTCTATTCTTCATCAAAAAGACCTTTCTACCACATTTTATTTTAAATTCCATTTTAATTTACGCTTCGCATGCCTTTTACCACCTCCAACATTAGCCTCGGAGATCGTGACGTTTCGCCGTGACGTAATACCTGAATCTTCAGTTGCCGCCGCTCGGGAGAGTTTCTCCATCTCTCTAGGAAGTCTAGAGGAGGCTGTCCGTAGTCTGGACGAGACTTGCGAGACACCCGCCTTCGCTACTGTCAGCAAGAAGCCCGCTGTGCCGAAGCCTAGACCCCTGTCTCTTACTAGTAAGTCTTTGACAGTTGTTTGACAGGTGGTGGTTTTACTGGTAAGGTACGGTAGTCTGATTTTTCTACAATAAGTTTTTTGTGACTTTTTTTACAAAAATCGTTTCGAGTTGTTTGATCAGTGATTTTGACAATGACATTTGTGTGAAAGCTCGTAGTTGTATTGGTAAGGTTCGAGGTGTGATTTTTCTGTCAGAATAACAGTTGTACTTAAGCCTTTACCAGCTTAATAGTGACATACAGACGTGTTAATAATCTGTATCACTTTCCATCAGGTGAACTGGCTGCTGGTCTGCCCATAACATAAAATACGGGCATTCATAAGAAGAAGAAAAAAGTTCTAGTAAAAAAAATCCAAATTAAAGTATTTATGTTGTTTTTCAGCTACGGCCTGGTCTCGACGCGGTTCCTCCAGCTCTTTAGGGAAACCACCTCCTCCAGTTAGGAGATCTTCATCCATATCACGACCTCAGCGACCTTACGGCCAGGTAAATATATACGAATAAAACAACAGCACACACATATTGATTCAGACGTGCGTTACGATCGAATCTTGAAACGGTACTCCAACTTTGCTGCATCTGGCCTGGATCCCTAATATCACCTCTTTTGAACTTTTCTGGTTTGTCACGATGAAGTCGCACCTTGAAGGGATTCATCATGACAATGTACAAGAGCTAAAGGCAGCTGCGACCATGCTGCTTAACTTGTTGACTTTGTAGGATTACTCAGGTTACTTACGATCATGAGCACGACGTAGGAACCTTTGCGTACAGTAAAGCCCAGCCCATTCCCCATAGTATACCACAGTTGGGCATAGTAGCCCATTTTAAAGATCCAGAAGATTTTACTTGCAACTATTGTTTTGTTGATAAATTCCCTTAATTTTGAACTTCCGGAGATGATCTGCGTTGTTACCACCCTCCATTCTATTTCTACCGTGAAGCAGTTCGCTGTGTTTCGGTCGAAGAATTGGAAAGCTTGTGTAATTACTGGCACGAGAGATATATCATGTTCACCTTTACATGGGCATCGTATTGGCGATGCTCATGGCGATCCAGACATCAAGGACATCGTCGTGTCAACAGGCGGTATCACTGTCCAATAGGTGAACCGTCTGCTTGCTTGCCCATGATGGATAATAAAAAAAACCCCTCGTATTTCAGAATGAAATGTTATCGTTTGTCCACAGAATAATCCTCAGAGTCCTCAAATGTCCAGCGACGCTGACAATCTGCCGCCACCACCAGCTTTTCTTCTGCAGCCGGAAAGCGATGCTAATCATGGTAATGTATTAAAACACTTCCTTGCTATTATCTGGGAAGATAGACTGTTAAATGAAAAATTTCTGAATGGTAATCTTTTGTTCTTAACATCCGACGCAAAACGAGGGGTGTTATAAGTTTGACGTGTCGGTCTGTGTGTCTGTCAGTGCTATCATAACTCTCGAACGAATAAAGTGATTTTGGTTTAGTTTTTTCATTTGAAAAGTAACTTAATCGAGCGTGTCCTTGGCTACGTTTCCTTATTCAAAAGTTATGGGCGGGTGAAAGTGGAGATGATCAATCGAATGCATGCAAATTTCCAATCGAGGGTTTTTAAAATTTGTAATTTAAGTATATTTTTTCTAATTTCAAATATGATAACTCAGTAATAATCTAGTATTTTATGTAGTTATATCGTTCATCTTGACTATCAACGCGAAGCCAAATGTGGTTTTCAGTGTAGAAAGCTAAAACTTGATAGAGAGTTCATCAGGCAGCAGATATCACCTTAAAAAACGTTAAAATTAAACCCCTGAGTCGACTAAAGTAGAAAGTTCGTATATTAATGAAAAAAACTTTTCAGTTCACCCTGGCATCAACGTTGCTGAAACTGTTAAGCAATTGACAGAACTAAAACACATGCCGGCTTCGCCAAGCCTCATCAGGCGCAACCTCCAACAGAACGCAGCCGACAACAATCTGTCGCAGAACACCAATCTGTCCCAGAACACCACGAACCTTTCTCAGAACACGAATCTGTCTCAGAATACGAATCTGTCGACGTTCCAGCAAGCAAAGTCGAACTTTTCGAGCAATACTAGCCTCAATTCCGGAAACTTAAATCCTATATATGGGCAGACCGGTATGAGAATTGCTAGTTACGAAAACTCCGTGTATGTAAGGAAGAATTCATTGAATAGTTCGAGTGGGGATTTGTATGGGAGTTTGTATGAAAAAGGACAGGGATCCAGCCCTTCGACCCCTAGTTTCGGGGAGAATAACTCCTTTTCCAGCTTCGGACCGAGAGTGTCGAACGAGTCTCACTATGGACAGACAGGTATGTTATTATAATTAGTATTGTAGTATTCCATTTATTCCGAGTTTTTTTTAAATTAGTTTTTGAAGGATGAACCTGAGGCACTTTGTATCTTTTTTTTTTTGCATCCAGGGCATCGTCAATAGACAGCGATATCATTTTACATTAGGCGACTCGTCTGCGTGTTTGCCTGTGACGTTTTATAAAAATCAGTAAAAAAATTTGCTAATAATTCGTTTCCCATATTATATTGTAACAATAAAATTTCAAACTAAAAATCAATTATGTTGCCAGGTTTCAAAATGCAGCAGGAGAAGAAATATGGCAACACTATATACGCCCAGCCCTGCCAGATAATGTCCGTCAGTCCACTAGCGATACGCAAAAACATCGCGGCGAGATCGCACAGTGCGGATAGACATACACGTAAGTAACTTTCAATCGGTCTTTGATGTAGTATTCTCATCTACGTAGTTCATACCATATCGTTGCTTAGCACCTACGACACAAGATTCTAGAATCTTACTGCTGGGCTGAGTCAATGTGTGTTTCGTAATTTGGTCATTTGTCACATACTCTTCAGGCACACTTTCTTCCTTGTAGTTTAAATGTACTAAAAAAAGCGATGTATATCAACAGTGATGATGTGACCGAAGTTGGTTGGATGCCTAGAAAATGGTTATTAATTTAGAAAGTTTAGATTTTTTGTTTGTAATTTTATTTTTATTTTATTTAAATTCATTGTCAGCATCCGTCGCACTTTTCGCAAAATAGTTAGGTGTGGAAAATTGCTATTAAGCATCAAGTTGCGTAGGCATCGATTAAGCTTTCCGCTGCTTACGCATTATCATACTTAATTTGAACTTTCGGCCATATTTTGTATGGAAAATAGCTATTCCATACAAAAGTTGGTGATCAATGCTGATAAGTGTGATAAAATCCTAAGTGACCTGACTAGGCGATCTGATCAAGAGCAATATTAGTCAATGTTAGCTGTGACTAGAAATGTCTTATGACACCGAATCACGACGCGTCATACACTCACAAGATAGTAGCACCTTATATCATATTTTTTGTTGTATGAAATGTTTCGTTTGTTAATAAACAGAGGGAGGTCTGATAGCGACGTTGAGCGCTAAACTAGCGCCGCAGCTGTCCCCGCGAGCGGCCAGGCGCGGTACTAACAATGCTACAGTCGAGGAACATCCAACTAAACATAAAGGTTAATACAATTTAATTCTGTAATATTTTAGTTTCAATCTGCTATGCTACAAAATAAGATGTTTTTCAAAGAAAAACTTTTAAGGATGCTAATTATTGTAACGCATATTGTAATGTAATTCAGTCTTAAAAATAGAGTACGCATAAGTGTGACCTAAGCGCGTGTTTAGGTCACACATTGCTATTAAATAAATATTTAATGTATTTATGTATGCACAGCGGGTCCGGCCGCATCTCCGTTAGCTCCAGCGTTCTTAGACAAGCTGTCAGCGACGCTGCAACGCCAGCAGCGAACGCGACGCGCCTCCTCCGTGCAACAACACATCAACCAACGAGCTATTGTACGTATACATTGCACTTATCACGTTTACGTACACCCACACACTAACAACGCATGCATAACTTACAACGTATACCTATGAATACCATTGTATTAGTTATTACACCTGTATTATTGTTAGTCTCCTGGGAAAAGTTTATTGTATATACCTTAAATGAGGCTTCGAGCACATACTTTTGTTTGTGTGGAAATGGTAATTCTTATTATTATACATACTATGAAACACGGAATTGATTCATTATTACTACTAGACAATACTACCACAAAACAGAGACTGCTCAGAAGTAAAGTTTCATACGTTTTGTTTTGTTAAAAATAATTAAAAAAAATACAATTCGCTATATTCCAACGCACACATAGATATCATCCGCGAGTCGTTCAGTGACGCAAAATGTCGAAAGGGACTGTCACTCACCGCATACACGTCAATAGTGACGTTTTTCTTGCTAAAATTGAGCGACAAATTAAAAGAATTTATAATTGTAAAATTTTTCGTGGTTTAAATTTTTTTATCCCTTTAAAATGGCCAGGGATTGTGACGAAATAGAAATCGTCAAAAGTAGTTTTCATAAATAAATTTCAACAATTAAATATCAAACAATGAACATTTAAATACGAATTTTATCGCCGCGGTAGTTTTTTTTATCTGCATCTTTTTGTATGTGTCAAAATTGCAAATATCGAGTATAACTGAAGTGGATACGTGAGCTTTACTTTACCTATGTACACTCGATGACAAAAGAGTTCGTGTTTTGTTGTAGCACAAATGTTTTATAAAACGTTTCTATTGTCTTTCAGTTTGTAAAAAAGAGAATGACGTGGTGACATGTGGGAATACATTTCTCACCTGACAGAGCCATGCTTTCAGTCAAACTCAGCGATGTCATCGCTCAGTGTTGCTGAAAAGTCAATTAAAAGGCTCTAATTTTATCCCAATTCATTTTTGCTAAGTTGATATAGATAAATTTATTTGTTTAAATAATTTGTTACCCATGCTTACACTCTATAACTAAAGAAAATATATATTACACATTGATTTGATGTAATGTCTGGCAAAACAGGAATTTTGTTTAACCATTGTTCCGACTTACAAATGTATGTTCTCAAAAACATCCTACCTATTTCAACCCCTACGGAATGTAGTAAAAAAAACAAAATATTTTTTAATGGAAATCGCAGTTTTAAAACGTCAAAATGTTTATTTGGAGAATTGTAAATTATTTTCTTTAACTTCACTTTACCTGTAACTATTGTCATAAGTGATATGCATATATTTTTTTTAAACATGTATTTTTGTTACAGCCCGACCCACGGATATGTCACACGTCACTCATGGAACAGATCAAGCGTGGCGCAACGTTGCGTCGCAACCAACAATGCAACGATCGGTCGGCGCCTAAAATACGATAATTATAAAATACAAAAATAATTGAAAAACTGAAACTACCGATTAATTTTAAAAAAGCAAAAGAAACTATGAGAAATTGACAGTTTTAAAGGTGTTTAATTTTACTTAATCCAATTCAGTCCAGCAGTTTCAGATTAGACTTATATACACTCTAAAATATTTCTAGTAATTCATATCATTTGTAATATTTTCTTGCTGTGGTTTCTATACAAAGAAATTCTATCTAAAAAAGGTAAACAAACAGCTCTTCTTTTATCAAAACGTAAGATTTGCAACGTTATGGTGTTCTGATAAGATCTTAATTTGAACGATAAATCGGTATATTATTTTATAGAAACACAAAACATGTCAACTAAAAGTAAGAAAGTGCCACCAATTTAGGAACACAAATTAAAGCAAATTCAACCTTTAAGACAGGACAGAAAGGTGTATCAACCGATCTTACTTAAGAAACAAAAATAAACTGACAATTTCTACCATTTCATTGTGTATTTATAAAACATTAGATCGATGGGATTATATTGCTAACGTGAAACAGGAAATTAATTTATTTATCAGGATATTTAAACGCATTGGCAACAATATATTAAATGACAAAAAAATCTTGATTATAGCGGTCAATTGACTTGCGTTTTTAATAATATCTGGACTGTTTATTTTTATTACGAAAAGATTTATAAAAAATATAATACAATACCATATGCGCAAAAAAAAAAATGGTACATTTTTTCCATTGGTACATTGGTAAATTTTGTTTGATACTTTTTAAAACTAAGGAACAGCTACAGACAGACATACAGGTCAAACATAAAATTGTCATTTTTGGCTTCACCGCAGTACCGTTGAATAGAAAGCAAAATGTTGCTATATCACAAATTTGTATTGGTTTCGATTGATAGAGTATGACGTCGTAAAATTAAATTGGTTTTCCTCGTTTCTTAAATGTGCCTCCTCGAATTATCATTACAATATCATATTACGTTTATCAACAATTAATTAGCACACATTTCAAAACAAAAAAGTATTTCACAGATAAGTCTTTCAAATATTATCCCTTTTTATGAATTGGTTTACTTATCGTAAACATTAATTATAACGTCACAGAATAACCCGATGAATGACAAATATAAAATCGATCTACGTTATGAATCTACAAAAATGCGCGTTTCAACATACGCAATACTTCTGTCAACGTCATAATATATGTCATATATCATATACTATTTGACGTTAACGATATTGATGTGTCACATATCAACACATAATAGGATCTTACTAAAACTTTAAACATGGAATAGTAATGGTTTTAAACTTTTTTTTAAATTAAAATACTTATACAATACATATCCATGTACCACCTAATTTTAAGTTACAACTCTTGTATAAGATTTTGCAAGAGTTTTTATGTCAGATGTTTAAATAATTTAAGGACTGTATTTTCACCGAATAAACCGTTTTAAAATGAATCAAAATCAGAATAACAACAACTTATAAGTTTGCGTTCGCCCGTTTGATTCAGATTTGAACTTTATTTGTTCATTTCAATTTTGATAATTAAAATAACTTTTATTGAACTTGCAAATAGTGTGCCAGATTTGAATGAGAACACAGGATCAAAAAAAAAATCTTGATTAGAACAAGTTTAAAAGTTATCTCGTCGGTTAGAAGTTCGTCTTCAAGTCTTTAAATTTATTTTTGTTTGCCTTTGTTTACATCAATATAAATATAGGGCCGACTTGTTAATAAATAAAAAATGTAGTCTAGCTTTCTGTTATGTTTTGCGTCAAAATTATATTTCACAATTATTGCCATTTGCTAAACATCTTGAAGATTTGTTGCATGTTTTTTACTATGTTTTTAAATGTTTTAAAATAATTTAAAAAATAATTGACTTTTATTGTTTTGTAACATAAGTCCTTATTTACAGGAACTTATGTCTAACTAATAATAAATGTATTATCATTTTTGTGGTCAGTTGCTAACGTAGTATTGTAAGAAATGGATCTGGGAATATTTTTTTAAATAAAAAAAAAAACATTCTTGAACTCAAACCGATTCTGTTATAATTAGGATAGTTAACATTTTTTTTGAAAACTTTTTCTGTAATTATTTATCTTTCTTATCACTGCGTAAATATCAATGAAAACAATATTCATTGTTTAATATTTTCCAATTAAGGTGTTAAAATAAAAATCCTAATTGAGTGTCAAAATGGCTAAAGATTTAGCTACGATGGTTTTTATAAAGATAAATATAAAAACTTTTAAATTCTCACTATACACTAATATCAATTTATAAACAAATAATAATAGTAAGAATGTTTATATAGTTGTAATTCTATTTTTAATATTAAAAGCGTTTAATAGTTTTCAACCATTTTTAATAGAAGCTAATACAGTTTTTGTATGTTACTTAGTATACATGATATATATATGGTAATTAATAATATTAAAATCACTCGAGGCTAACTTTTACATATAATTTTGTCATCGTTTAACTATAAATTATAATTTTTTATAAATTTTTCGTGTAAATTTGCTCGTTCTTGTAAAATTTATTTTTTTGCTATTTTTTCTATTATATTTTTTCTTTAAGAGAGCAGTACTGATGCAATTTAGTTTTTAATAAGTGTGTTTAAAATAGTTGTGTAGGGGTAGATGTTTACATATCCGTTTAAATTAAAGTGAATAATAAATAAATAGATCTAGCATGTTCATATATTGTAATAACGTCCATATTAATAAATGTTGTGGCATTGTAAATGGGTGTTTATGGCTGAGAATCAACATATACATATATTCAAGGCATATGTTGTGTTCTCGGCAGTAGACATACCCGGTCCTTGCTTCTTTGCAATTGAAACTCTTCATACTTTTAAAAGGCTATTTATATTTTTTCCAACTTTTATAAGACTTTGCCGCCTCTAAATGTGTAACACCCTGACATTAAACATAAGAACGATTGCAAGTGTAAACTGATTTGGTGAAATAAATAAAGTATTCGAATTCGCTATTTTATTTACTAGCTTTTTCTCACGTCTTTGCTTACAATTTGTATTTTTTTTAAATAATGACTATCCTGAAATCTATTATGATAACAGGTGTTTTAACTTCGAATCAGTAAATTCTATGATTAAATCTTATATATTGTTTATTTTCTTAGATATTATATTTAGGTATCGGAGGGCCAGTTGCCTTACTCCGGGGCCCTCAAACTCGACCGGCAAAACTCGTTTAGTCTCCTCGATTTTTTTTTCTCGCCTTCAGAATATAAAATAAATTAGGTTTAAGTCCTGTATCACCTGTATTCTGTATTCGAGTGATGTAAGGACAGGGCCATATTGTTTCAAATGTTTGAAAATTCGCACCATGCGATAATTATACTTCCGTAGTTACTGAGTGTAAGCAAAAAAACTGTCTATGTAAATATTGAATTGATGCAATAGTCTTGACCAAATGCGCAAACATCTACATTAAGTAAACTACGAATTTTGTTACAATTTTGTTATCAATCCTATTTTTTTATTGTTAAGGATTTGTTCACTCAATCCAAAAGCACGAGTCAAAACTCCTTTTCAGAATCTCTCTAGCTACTTTATCTTTATCTGCTAGAAATTACTAAAATCGGTTTAGCAGTGAAAAAATATGAATTTAATCTATCACTAGAATTAGTACGGATACACTTCCGCTGTAAAATATATAATTAATAGCTATTACTGATTGCTTAATTAATTAAAAAAACAAACAACACTCGGTTTCTTCTTCAATTGAGTCAACTAGTAATAATTTGTATTATTCATGTCCAGGATGGAGGTGTGATCTGTGAGCCATTATATAAAATATCAATATTCAATATTGAATGGGAGCAATTATCAAATAAATACCAATAAAAATGTTTTAAGTTCAACGGTTTTATTGAAATTAATATCGTTCTCTGTTTTTTATTTGGCAGCCATAATATATTTTATTCATGATATTCTATATTCTTCTAGACAAGCCCTTTAATTTGATGCCTATATTGCGGGAGTTGTGAAAAATACTACATGTACGCCATTTTGTAGTGGCGACCATCTTGGATGTATATTATATTGTACTGTCATCATTACTAAAGGTGTGTGCCAAAAATCAGATCGATCTGTCGAGAGTAAGGAGGTAAAATTTCAATCACTAAACTGTACCCAAACAAACGGGTCAAACTAAATAAAATATTTTGATAAATCAATAAACCACATCACGACACACACATTGACACAGCCCTGCAGTAAGAATCGTAAGAACTTGTGTCACAGAAACTTACCAAGGATATTATATAAACTACATAGATAAGAATACTACATCCAAGACCGGTAAGCGAAACAATGTGTCTTGCAAATAACAAAGTTTCGCCCCCGCTTGGATTTGAACCCAGGTCCTCTAGTTTAGCAGTTGGTTATTTACACAACTGCGCCACCGAGGACTCTAATTGTTTTTAACTTGCTCCAAAAAGGACGATTTATGTGTAGGTAAAGAAGCATCTAGCCACAATCTCAGTTGATGGTTTGTAATGATGTGGTGGAAGGTGGAACGTTTGCTTAGAAAAAAACATGAGAAAATTTAAAAATGGTATGGCAAAGCTAAGTCGTTTAAGCTTAGCTAGCAGTAGATGAACCGAAGAAAGACCAAACGTTGTATTAGTTAAATTGTAAACAGCGGCGGGTTGCGTAGGTTAGCACACGGGCGGATTTCAATATTAAGGAGGAACCCCCCCCCCCCCCCCCCCGAATAATCGTTACTGATGCAAGTGAAAATAAATAAAATAACAACCGCGCATCCAGCCGATGTAACTTTCAGACCAAAAGGTTACGCACAAACGTAGGTACAAAGAAATTGCAAGAAAGTACCTATGTAGGCCGATAAAGCGGTTTGCCTCATAGCAACAAATTAACAAGTTAATTAATTTATTATATCTGTGGTTTTGTTGCATTTATGGTGAATGACACATAACTGTAACAGTTTTTCCTGAAATTTCGCTGGAGACAAATATAAATTAGCTCACATTAGTTGACTGTGATACCATTTACTGGTGTAACTTTGAAGGTGCCACATTACCCTGCAAAAAAACCTAAAATAAAATGATTAAAAACTAAAGCTGAATTTAAAAAAAATCATGAAAACAGTTCAATTTAATTTGTGTTTGTTCTACATAAGTGCTGTTCTGGGATTTAATGCTGAAAGAAAACTCAAATCAGGTTAGTGTTTTTAACCAGAAAAGCAAAAGTGCGGTTATTAGTTTGACTTTTAACAAAGCTATGATTTAAGTTAAAAAAACGCAATTATAAATATGTTCCTTACAGGTAAAAAACTATCTTGAAGTGGCAAAAGTTTCTGTACGTAGTTACTGTAATAATTAAAAATTAATATTAAATGAATTATAGTAATAATTTTATAAAATTTTTACTAATTTTATTTACAAAACAAAAACATCTCACTTATGATATTTTCTATCCGTCCCACAAATCGATCTCTTTTTTTAAATTTATCAAAATGTTTTAATAATAAATAAAGCTTATACAGTACTGTAAGGATGAAACCTCATTGGATTTAAATTAAAAAAAAAATATTTGTTCTAAAAACAATGACATCGATCGTCCCATGATTCCTGCTTGAGTTTCTGACTTGTAATATACGTACAGTAGTCCTTTGACGATTAAAAAAAGTATATTGTTTCCGTCCCTCGCTTCACAATTTAGCTGTAAATTATAAAAGACTTTTTAAACCAAAATTGGGACTAGGACTGCCAATAAGGCAACATTTTCGAAAGTTGTGTTTTGTCGGGTGTTGGTCGACGTATTTATTCCACTGGTAAATTTAATACGAACGTTCCGGCACCACCTGCTACGTATACATGCAAAAGCTCAACATAACTTGAAGCAATTTATTTGCAACTTCATTAAATAGTTGTAGCTGCTGAATGTTTAACGATATTATAGCGGGTTGATCCTCTCAAGGTTCCTCTTCGAAATTAATGATGTGCTTATCTTCACCAAGTGTAAGTTCTATGGGATCAATCATCAAGTTTTGGTCTTCATTCTAATGAAGTGATTCTGTAGCCATACTCTATGCTACTATTATTTATTGCCTGTTGAATCTCTATCTCCTAAAAAGCAAATGTTTCCACATCAATTCCTTCTGTAAAGGTAGCAATTGGCATGGAATTCATTACCTCTACTATTTTGCCAAGCTCCTATGGGTAATATGTCCTAGAGTTTTCTTTCATTTCGGACTAATCGTTCAAGAATCTTAGATCAGCTGAAGAATAATATTCGTTTTGATATCGCGGATATGCTAGACAAATTGGAGCACAAGTTTTTACTCTTCTAGTATATTGGCTGGCACGAACGATATTTCTCCTAAGGGTTCTTGACTATTCCAGAAGAATGCGGCACAGAAGCTAGCTCAAATCCTCTGCACCGTGACCCGTGGGTGATATATCTGGAATACTACAACCATAAGTTGACCAAAGGGTACAGATGTGCTGGCTCCCTCATCAGCTCACGCCACGTGATCACTGCAGCACATTGCGTGCATACTGTGCATTATACTAGGTTAGTGCTTTCTTTTATGACTTTTAAATCTATACTTTTATAACAAGGTATGTAGGAAACAAACTTTGAAAATACTAGTTAGATTTCTAACAATATTTCACCTATACTTAGAATGGACTTTCAGAACAGACATAAGCTACATAATAACCATATCCGTAAAACTCATCATTGCACTAAGATCTTGTATCACCAATTAATGATATTGTTAATTTTTTTGTTCTTTGTGGTATATTTCCAATCTTTTCATATATGCTTGTTATTAAAAAAAAGTAAGCCTCTGCTACAAGTTATTAATAGGGTTCTTTTTCTAGATTAATAGCTCGTCTGGGAGAGTACAACGATACTTCTGACGTGGACTGCATTAATGACGTGTGTGCTAAGCAACCGATACACGTCAACATTTCTGAGGTCACCGTACACCCAAACTATAGGAAACTCGAACACGACCTCGCAATCCTTACTTTAGTGGACGATGTCCCTTATACAGGTTAGAGTCCTAAGAATATCTTCTAGATTATCACGTTTAAAGTGATTGCGTTTAGTTATTCTTTCATGGAACAAATATTTTAGTTTTATTGAAAAAAAAGGGTCTCTTTTTAGAATGTAGTCGATTTCCTTGGTCAATTTTATCTGTGGTTTAGTTGAACAAAAGTAACAGGTAGTATAACTGTTGCATTTATAATGTTATTTATCATATAAATTTAGAGGATTCCTTATTGTTATGTTTGTTTTTTCTCTCGATTGTATTACATAACTACAGCAGAATGCTGGTAAAATCCTTGTCATTTATTTTTATTACAGATTTCATAAGACCAATCTGCCTACCAGACTCTGAGATTCCGACAGGGTCAGTATTCACCGCGTCAGGTTGGGGTTTCCTACCTTCTTTGAGATCTTACAGCTCAGTTAAAAAACACATGTCACTCCCATCTTGGACCAAACGTGACTGTGACAAAGTTTTTAAGACTGCACTACCAGATAGCATAATTTGTGCTGGCGGTGCTTTTGAAGTGGATACTTGCAAAGGTGATTCTGGAGGTCCTCTCACAATGAAGGTTAGAAGACACGAACTCTTTGGAGTAACTTGCGCTGGTGATGTCCATTGTGGAACTGAAGGTATACCTGGGATATATACTAACGTTAAACATCATATAGATTGGATTCGTAGTGTTGTTGGTAGATGAAGACTCAAAAATATATTGGGGGAAATTAATATTTGGATATGAGGTTAGGAATTGGGGATCTGGTGGAAGCAATGATCTTGGGTATATGAACCAGAGAAGAAATAGATGATGAAGAACGTTGCATTATTTTTTTACCTGTACATTGAAGAAGTACAGAGACCTTTTTTTAATTATGCATTATGATCCACTTTTGGCTAGTTGTGGATCAAAGCGTAATAACAAAATGGATTTTGTTATTAAAATATACAAAAAATAACTTGACTGTGTTTTATTTAATGACAAAATAGATAAATCTCTGCTCAGTACTATTTTGGGATTCATGTATTTTTCGTACAAACACAAATAACGTATCACATCAGTCAAGTGAGATAAAAATACAAATCAGATATGTGCGAGTGAGATGCAAAATTAGATTAGTAATAATGTTTTGTTTTTGATTCATATCCCTCTTTTAAAAGGATACTTATTTCAATCTTTTAAACAGATATTTTATAAGGAATCGAAAGAGGTAGTTCAAGCTAAAAAAAATGCATTAAATAAAACGAAAATAAATTATCTAACATTTATTCAATAATATCTACATCAAAATTGTATAGAAATCAAACAAATCGTTTTTAGATGAATATAATCAGTCTTTTTAAAGATATAAAAATTCATATTAGTGTCTAATGTCTAGTTTACAAATAAGTAACTGATAAATGTATTATTTACAATAATAAGTACCTTTACTTTGAACGTACCAATCATTAATTTAAAGTCTGAAACGGGATATTAACGATTCTCCTTTTCCCTTCCTCCATCTCGAGGCCCTGAGATACCGTTACAAATGTAGTGAGAAATTATACGTAGGTATTCGTGTTTTGTCCGTTAAGTTCTTTTGTATTAAGTTGTCATGAAACGTCATTAAATAAAAACGATTATTGCCATATCGGACAGTAGCGTTCGGGAAACTATGTGAAAACCGAGATATGACGATGCACCACACCTAGATAGATGCATGCTGATAGATGGAACTTGCAGCACGGAATTATATACAAAAAAATACAAATTTAATAAACCCCGGTTGGACATTTGCGTACATTCGATTGTTTATCCCCACTTTCACTCCCCATAACTTTTGAATGAGGAAACCGATATCGATCAAACATAGATAAGAACACGCTCGATTAAGTCACCTTTCAAACAAAAAAAACTAAATCAAAATCTTTTCATTCGTTCGAGAGTTATGATGCTTCAAATAGACACACAGACAGACACGTCAAACTAACAAACCCCCTCTTTTTGTGTCGGTGGTTAAAAATACCGAACGACTTGAGTTGATACGTTATTGATCCGTTTATGACCTTATAGGTGTGAAGGTTATTTATTCCGAGATTCAAATAGAAATACAATATTCCACATCGTTTTCATAGAACAAAGTTTATATGTTATTGGTATTTGTTTTAATTGGGATAGAGTTTATAATTCTACCGCATCCAAAACTAAATAAAGATCGTATGAAATAGTTCTTAATTTTGGATAGGTTAAGTTGTAAGTTATCTTATATACGCCTACCTATATTTAAGCCAAAGATAACCCAAACAGTAAACCAAGATAGCTGACTTCATGATGATTATTGAAACGATTTTTGATGTTGAAGAAATAACCACATCACGACATACACATTGACTTAGCCCTGCACTCAGATATAATCTTGTAACACAGGCACTAAGCAATGGTATGGTATAAACTAAATATATAAGAAATGAACAGCTAAGACTAACAATGCGTCTTGCAAATACCACCAGCGCCGGGATTTGAACCGGAAAGCTGTAAAGTCGGCTGTTTACACAACTGCGCCAAAAAGTAAATAGAAAAAATTACTATGTTCATTAAACACTGAAAATTCCATTACAATTAATTGAAATTAAATATTTTAAACACCGTTCGTTGATATCATTCAATCCAATGATTAAAATATCAGCGTAATTTGTTTTATCTAAAAGATTTATTATTTTATATTCAATAGTTTGACGTTCATGATTTTCTTACTATTTTATACGAGTAACAGTTTTGGAAACAATTTCATTCATATATCACATTTAACAAAATTCTTTGGTCTACTGGAATTTGATTCCATGGATTTAATATGGCGCATTTCCTTTTTTCTTTTCATTTAGTTATCTATGGTGTGGAGTCCTGCATGTTTCTGAAATGGAAAATAAAAAAAGTTTTAAGTTTAAGGGAAACTATTGAAAGTTTGCACATAGGAAGTCATCGTTAAATCTGCCTACTTATCTGTTCTTAAAAATTCTTTGACATACGAGTATATATAGAGGAAACCTTGTATGTGGGACCTTCGTATATAGGAAACCAAAACGGCACAATGTTATAAAAATACATAGAAAAAAAAAAACACAAATAAATGCGTTGAAACATATCATTAATAAAGGTAATATTGATTAATGCCTACATTTTTTTTAAATTATTATTTCTTGCCTTTATAGGGCGATATTGTCGCTAACCAACAAAGCTTTTATATTAAAAAAATGTAAAACAATGTATGTAAGGTAATATATATACTTCTCGGAACACTCTTTAGAGTTGATTTCGATATACTATCGCTGTCTTCAGACTCAGAACACGCTTGGAAACTGGTCTCTGGAAGAAAACGTTCAAATTAAAAAATAACCTAAAAGTTAGATAAAGCTGGCTGCTATGTGAGAGCTTCCGGGTTCGAATTTCAGCGTGGAAGAAACTTTTAAAACCGACAATTCCAAAACACCTGTATATCATTCTTTCACCGCCTTTGAGCAAATAACCGTGTTCACCGTACATACAAATACCCGCTGGGATTCGAACCCTAATAAGCCAGCTTTAACCGTTGAGCCACGAAGACGTTCACTTGTCAATATTATTATTCATTTATTTCAGATTCATGTCATCCATATACATTAAACTTAATTCTACACATTTTAATTCAAATCAATTCAATTTATAATATATTTCATTAATTACACAACAGTTACCCATTTATAAGACAATAGAAATTCATAAAAAATATAAAAATTACATAAAATCAAATAAAAATTTAAACCTAAATTCAAAATTATCTTTAAAAAACCTCACATAACCTAGATTTAACATTTTAATTCAATTATGTTGCAACGGGCATTCAAGACGATTTGATGTCATCTGCAGGATGCTATTGCTACTGCCCCAAACACGCTGGCGCAGGAGGCAACTTGTTTTCTTCTAATGGCGTCAAAGCCGTCTGTGTGCGCCTCCGCAAACATCCCTGAAGCGCTACAGAATCGAGGCAGCCGCAATAGCATCCTGAAAACATTATTATATTGGACACGCAGAGCGTCCACTGTCCGGCGGGTATAACTAAACCAAAGGCTACTCGAGTAAAACGACTGGCAGTAAGCATTAAACAGTGTGATTTTCACTTCCTTCGAACTTCGAGCAAACCTACGTACAATCATATTCCCCCGAACCGCCAGCGCCCTGCGACTGTAACGACATTCTTTTTTTTTGCCACCCATTTTACTAAAGATTGTAAACGAAGACGATGCCTTTTGAAGACGCCTTGGTTACCAGACCGACCCGACCCGACTGAGCGAGGGTTCGAGTCTGGGGTTGCCATACATTGTAGCTGCCATGTTCTTCACTGTGCCCGGTTGGCGGCGACAGATTCGCAACCTGTCATAGAGGGACTCAACATAAACATGCGAAATGCGTAGTGTAACTCCTCTGCCTACTCCTCTGGAGTGATTAATTACGGCGTGAGTTCATGTTTACGTGTAAATAAATCGAGTTTAGGTAAAATCTCACCCGTGTCGTATCTGTGTTTATTCACGCTGTGCCGTATCGGTAGATCTTGGTTCTCGACGTGACCGAACGTTCTGAATCCGACCGCGAACTGCGCGTATGGACTTATCTCGTATAACTCTGGAAATTACAATGAAAAATCTAAGATTTACTTACAATTAAAGTGGAAACAGACTTGTTAGCATTGACCAGCATGATATTGTATGTAAAACTGCTATTGAAGTAGTATAAAACGCATCGGTAGGCATCAATTTGGGTTTCAGCTTCGTACGTGATATGTTCTACATACTTTATACTATAAATAGCAATTTTCGTAGTCAAAATAAGATGGTTTCCTGATGTGTCGGTGCGGTGTCTGTATTCTTGGTAAACGTGGTACTCAAAGCTACTTAAAAAGGTACGGGATAAGTGCTATGTTGCTATAAAGTGTTCTTGTTTGGTACGGTCAGTCTGCTTCATAATTGGTACTGGCTATATCAGGAACGCTCCTAATAAAGGACAAAACCCTTAGGGTGTTAATAGGAACTACATCACTATTACCATCATATTTAGGACGCGGTAGCTCAGTTTGTTAAGTGCTTTGGATAACCGGACGAGCCGACCCGACAAGTCGAGGGTTCGAGTCTCGGGTTGCCCTAATTTGTAGCTGCCATGTTTCTCATTGTGCCCGGATAGTGGCGACAGATTCGCAACCTGTCACACTGGGACTTAATATAAACATGCGAAAAGTTGTGTAGCAAGCTACTCTGCCAACCCCTCTCGAGACTACAGCGTGAGTTTATCTATGTATGTTTATGTATGTATTGTCTATTTTAGGGTTCCGTACCCGAAGGGTAAAAATTAGACCTTATTACTATGCCACCGCTGTCCGTCTGTCTATCAGCGGGCTGTATCTCATGAACCAAACCCCTAGAATCATGAATTTGTTAGAGACTGTCTATTTCTGTTGCCGCCATAACAACAAATAGATACTAAAACATCAAGAAATTTCGAATTAAAGGGGTCTCCCACACAAGAAATGGGATTTGTCTGTTTTTTTTTTGCTTTTCCTTAATCTGATAACATTTCAGGTATTTTTCATCGCTTTCAAAATGTTCTTTTCATTTTGTGAAAACAAAACCAGCGTTATTGTTGCTTTTATTATTATTTTATAATAACAATAAACATTACGTCACAGTCATTGACTCAGCCCTGCATAAATATTGAAGTATCTTGTGTCGCAGATACTAAGCAACTATATAGTAAAAAAACATAGATTAACATTCAAGACCGGTAAGCGAAACAATGCGTCTTGCAAATCACAAAGTTCCGCTCACGCCGGTATTCGAACCCGGAACCTCTAGCGTAGCAGACGGCTATTTGCACCACTGCGCCACAGAGGTCGTCAAAATGATAAAATCTGTACATACTCACCATGTTTACTATTATTTCTCAAATGTACAGGCGCGCTATATATCCTGCTATGGTTGTTCATATTGGTTTCCTTGGCGTTGGCTAAGTTGGTTTGCGAAGTGTTGGCTGTGAGGTTACCGCTCTCGGATTTATTGTCCACAGTTATTGAGTCGCGGTACTCCGTCAGGTTGCCGGTTCTATGATTAAATAAAAATTAACTCACTATAGTTAATATTTTATTAGATAACTAAAATAAGTACATACTAAAATATAATTTTGTTATTAATACATTTAAAAACCTAATAAAAATAATGTGTACAATAGGGTGTGCCCAAAGCACTGGCTGCATTTCCACGCTGAATAGCGATGGTCGACCCCTGAGCGAAATGCAGACCTGCGTTTACGGTCACGACCCTCTTTTTTAATTAATTGTATAGAAATATATACAAAGGGAACTAGGAGGTATTTAGTCTGAAAATGCAGCATGTTTTTGGTCGTTGGTTTGGATTGTATGAACATTCAATCTGTTATAACTACAGATAGGTTTTATGACTTAATGGCAAGGATTCTATTCTACCGAATCACATGTAAACGCAATATAAACCCCTTAGTTAACTTTCTGGCCTACGACGACTATCGGATATAGCGTCCATTTTGATACGGTCCCTTCGGTGTAGTTATATACAGTTTCAACTGTTTTTTCTTTTGGATGCATTAACTAGCTTTTGCCCGCGATGTCGTTTTAGATATTTTTTAAAAATAAAAGTTGGATGTCCTTCGTCTTTGGTACTTTATCTTATTGCCAAATTTTATCAAAATCTCTTCAGCGGTTTGGCTTGAAAAACCACGGACTGTTGGCTGTTTTTCACTTCGTCTACAAAAAATTTCTTAAGAGTTTGTAGGATAAGATTTCTCATAAAAACTTTAAGATGTTATTACCTTTGCCGTTTCAGTAGAATGTAAACGCAGCAGACCAGGCATATAGCTAGAAGAATGGAACTGCACACGATGACCAGCATGTTAATATCAAATACCTCTGAAGGTGGACCGATTTCACCTGGAAACAAAATTTTCAGAAAGGAAGTTCTAGCTATTTTAATTTACTCTATTCACTAGGAGAATTCCTTGGACCATATTTCCAGACAAAATTTTGCAAGTTCAAGGCTAGTCTGTGGTTGATTTTTCGTAGGTGAAAAATGGAACGTACTGATTGCAATAGATAAACGCCCATGTCCTACAGAAAGTCACATGACAGCTACAACGGTAACCCGAGACTCGAACCCTCAACCGATCTTCTCGGGTTATCCAAGTAACAAACTGAGCTACCATGTCCTCGCATGAGCTCGTGTTATTATTATTTATTTATTCATTTTATACTAGGAGAAAAAATCGGCTCTATTATCAATACTGCAATGCTACCGTCGATCGTGGGTGGGGAGCCGAAACAACGTTGCTTGGTACATTCGCCATATACACTGAAAACTAATGTCGTGACAAAGTAAATAGAGCCATGCAAATGAGATGGATGGAATGTTGGTCGAGGGCTCGAGTCTCTGGTTGACTTAGGTTCTTCATTGCGCCTGGATATTGGCGACAGATTCGTAACCTGTCAGACTGGGACTCAACATAAACATGCGAAATGCGTAACACCTCTTCCAACCTCTCTCGAGGGCTTACGGCGTGAGTTTCAGTTATGTTTTAAACATTTTTGGCTAATGGATTACATTTAGATCAATACCATATGATATCGCGTGTTCTTCGCGTAGATATGCAAATAGAATGTTTGTTTTTTGTGATCCCAGCGGTGGACACATGGCTTAATGTCATTACCATTCATCCCAACATTACCATGATCTTTGCATTACCATGATCTTTACATTGCACTCCGCCATGCACAATGAATCTGCTATCGCCGACAAAGAGTCACGATCTTATTTTACTTCTAAGATAGCTGAAATACTAACTTCCATCTTCAGTTTTGGTAGCGTAGTTGTACGTAGCTGCAACGCGGCCAGCGTCGTTGTCGGCTGCAACGCGCACGGTGTACCACCGCGCTGCAGCCAGACCTCCGACCCACCAGCCTGACACGCCCCACTCACGCCAGCTGCCGTACTGCTGCTGTGGTCATGAATTGCAGGTAAATTATTGGAACAAAGAAAACTATTATTTTCTTTTGTTAAAGTAGTATAGAACAGTTACAGAAGTAAAAGAACAGGAGATGGAACTGGAGTAACCATTAGTTATTACTAGTTACGAAGGGTTGCTTTCAAAGAAGCTTCCTCTCGCAAACACTCAGGCTGTGGAATAAACTCCCTGGCGTGGTTTTCCTAAGTCACTAGAGCATGGAGTTCATCAAGAAAGACATTAAAAAGTTTTTAAAGCGGGTTGGATAACGCGTGCGTGAAGTCTCTGTTATTGCAAACGTCCAAAGGCTACAGTGACCCTAGGTATCCTTGTTTGCCACCTTAGTAGTACATAAAATTTTGCTTGCGTTTGTTTGCGACTACGTCTCCATAGGTCTAGGATACCCTGAGTAAGGTTGCTTTTATTTGAGAAAACATTGAGCCAGTGTCAGAACTCATCTCCTCACCAATACCAAACTTTTAAGCATGCAATGGCGACATACCTATAGATAACCATTAACTTACCATTGGGTTACTAAGCCGCAGCCAGTTCCTGCTGCCCAAAGGCTTGTAGTCAACGTCGAAGTGCGTGACGTCACATCCACCATCGCTCCACGCAGACATCTGCAGCTGAATGTGGCTGCTGTTACTCCATAGCCAATCTTCAGTGGAAGGTGGGATTGGTACTGAAAAAATTAAACAAAATTCACATGTCATGTCATTTGAAAATAGTAGAAAGGAGCCTGTAAACTTATTGCTCAACCACTGGATGAAGAAACACAAGATTATAGAATATACCAACACGCATACACGAGTAGCATATTGACGTATGTTACAAAAAGTACTTGATAAGTTATTTGGTCTTCGATGGTCATCGTCATTCTTTTGTTTCTTTTATCTCCCTCATTTGACTTCCCTTGGTTGCAGTAATTTACTTACATCAAATAAAAAGATCACTAACCGCCACCTAAAGTACTGACATCCATATAAGCGGGCTGGGAGGTGCCGACTTTGTTGGTGGCCGTGATCCTCAAAGAGTATTTGGTGCCGCACTTTAGACCACTTAACGTGTGCCTTTGTACCCCACTGGAATAGTTGGGTATCTTCGTTGCTGCCCATGCTTCTTGCCAATGGCCGTCGGCCTCCTTCCATGTCAGGCTGTAAGCTAAAAAAAGAGAAGACATAGAAGTTTGCAGACAATGCGTAGTATGACTGCTAGAGAAAAGATGAACGGAGTATGTGGCAAATTTTAGTGAAATAACGATACAATGCAAATGCCTTTGCGATATATTCTTACCAGAGAAAAATATGAGTGTATTAGAAGAGTGGAGGTTATTTGCGTTTTATATAAGATATAAATGGTCCAGAATTCTCTAATAAGGCATAGCGGTTTAATCCAGGTAAATACACAGTGTACAGTAAAACTAATTTGATGAAATTATACAGCTACAGTTTAATCAATCTTGACCCTGAAATTTTATATTGGAAAAAGACATATGCGTGGCAAAAGTTTAGATATAAAATCTACTCAATATGAATAAATAAAAAAAATTTTAGAGTATAAAGTTAACTCACTTATATGGCTGTATTTAGTCTTATTATCCCTGCTGTAGTAAGGTTGCTCCCATTCCACCACGATGGTATGTTTATCCGTGGGTACAGCTCTAAGTATTGGTGCTTCAGGTAGAGGTAAAACAGTCAGAGTATACTCTACTGAGTCTGAACCGTAGAGGTTCTTTGCTAAGCACGTGTAGTTACCGCTCAGTGATTGGTCTATATCTGAAACAGAGCACATCTTCTTTACAACCTTTATATGTCCAGAATATCAAATTAGAGGTACAAAATATCCAGTTGCTAAAATGAATGCCAGTTTCCGAAATGTCCGATTCTCAGATTCAAAACCTTAATTTGTCAAGCGTGTACTTGTTTAGTAGTTTATCATTCAGTAGACTGCTGCCAAATATTATGCTCCTATGTGTGAGAGAGGATGACCTTAAATATCTACTTAACCATCTCAATATAGATAAAAGACACGGGTTTGCCGATCTATTTAATAAATTAAAGAGTTTCATTTTATTTACATGTTTCCAGAGTGCAACTATGGATGTTTAGTTATTTTTACTGTGGTAATACTCACTATTGATGAGCAGGCTATCGTCCTGGTTCCTAGTGAACCTCGGGTGGTGTGTGATGATGTTATGGTTGTGGTACCACACCGTGCGGGGGGGAGGGATCCCCACACACGCGCACTCAAGTAGCACGGACCTGCCCACGCCCACTGATATGGGCCCACCTAGAGATGATACTCCAGCTACCACTAGAATACAAAAAGATTTTTAAAATGGACGTATTCATTCGTCGTCGGTAACGATGTGAATAAAGGTTTAAGTTTAAAATAGAAAGTGTGAGATCGTCTGGGTAGGTAAAATTTTTATTTATATTTTAGTGAAGAAATTAGCTGTGTTTCATTTGGAGAATCAGTGTAACTACCGGCGAGGAAGGTTTCAATTTTTCTTCTCATTATGGGTGCGTGCTACTGGCATTATGGCTCCAAGATATCAGGGCGTCGTCGTGTCAATATGCGGCCGTATCACTTCTTCAGCGAACCGTGGGCTTGTTTGCCTGTTGGATTGAGTAAGATGCTAACCAGTATGTGTTGGCGTGGCGTGTCGCACGGGCGAGGCGCGCGACTCGCCGGCGCGCGTGTGCGCCGCCACCCACGCGTCGTGCGCGCGCGCCGCCAGCCGCCGCAGCGAGGCGCGCCGCTGGCCCGCCGCCACGCGCGTGGCCTGCGCGGCGCCCGGGCTGGACACCACGGCATTACGCTCAGATTAGACTAGGACGCTACTATACTTTAGTGTTCAAACAAGCCTAGTATCTTCTAATCAATTGTAATACGAACAGTGTTACGTTTGTGTGCATAATTATATAAATTAAATTTTAAATTTAAAGAACCCCCGATTGGATATACTCGTATTTGCGTACATTCGATGGTTCGTCCCCCACAACTTTTGAATGGGTGAAATGATATTGATTAAATATAGCTAAGAACATACTCGATGAAGTCACCTTTCAAACAAAAAAAAACAACATCAAAATCGCTTCATTCATTTGAGAGGTATGACCCCATAGATAGACGCGTCAAATTTATGACAACCCTCTTTTTGCGTCGGAGGTTAAAATAAATAAACCACATCATGACATAGACGTATGACACGACAGAAACAACGATATGGTATGTATAAACTACAAAGAAAAGAATACTACATTCAAGACCGGTAAGCAAAATAATGTGTCTTGTAAATTACACATCCCCGTCGGGATTCGGAACCAGAACCTCTAGCGTAACAGTCCGCTGTTTGCATATACAGATATGACAGAATTTGTGTCTCAGGAGCTAAACAACGATATGGTATGTATAAAATACAAAGATAAGAATACTACATCCAAACCACTAGTATATTCATACACACACATATAAACGACTAGTAAATTTATAACAACTGGATTGTTGATTTAGCAGAAATAAAAAATGTAAGTCTTGCAATATAACTAGGACATATCTTGAATGGATAAATCTTGCCGATAATGCCTGAATGGGACAGTACCCATGACGAGCAGGACGTCTCCGGGTTCGAATCCCAGATCTGATATTAAGTGGTAAACACGAGATTTCGTATATAATGTTAGTTGAATTACCTGGAGGATGGTTTGACATAGACTGTGTAATGAGTGATCTCTCCATTACAATGCTCAGGTTTCTTCCAGCTGACTAGGAGAGAACTAGATGATACTACGAGAACCTTTACATCTGCCGGCGGACTTGGTACTGAAAGCAGAAGATGACGATAGAAAAAAGTATTTGCTTGAAGCATGGAATAAAACAGTAAATTACGTCACTATAACGTTGTCTATGTTTTATACTTAAAAGAGGGCCTCCATTAACGGAAAATTGAAAAAAATGTATTTTTACTGAAATAAAATAAATTATTATTATTATTACATTCACAAAAATTTCTGTCATCCGTTACATGGACAGCACCGCTTAGTACGGAAAACTTCTAATTCGCTTAATTCTAAGCGAAAAAGTGTTGCACCTTAAAATTAGGATGGCGGCTAAGGCTCCAATTCAAAATGGTTGCCGTTTTGTTTTGCACTCCCACTGACCAGCTCTAACGGGTGGTGCATTAATTTTTCTGCCTAGTATTGTCTGGACTATATTCGAGAAATCCAAAGCACACCACCACGTGCTATTTTATGAATAAAGTTCTTACTTACTTACTTACCAAAGCCTTTAGTCTGTGTCTGTGTTTAGTCTGTGTGTGTAGCTTTTAGTCTATTACTCTTGTATGTTACGAAGTCTAAGAGGTGTACGTTTTAACTCCGGTGCACGTGAGAGACAAAAAAGTTAATTGAGTAGTTTAAATTTGATTTAGAACTTGACAACTATTGCCTACAATTTCGTTAATAGGAACAAACAAACCTACCGCTAATTCAAAGTTAATAACAGAATCTAGTGTTTCTTAGCAGTATCTTCCTCAACTTAAATGTTTCCGGACCGATGGTCGGCCGGAAGTTTTCGGAATACAGTTGATTTGAAACCAAATAAAAAAAAACGATACATTGATATTGACTTATTCACGCACTAGCGGCTTTGTTTTTTTTTGTCGTTCCTCAGGAGTCTTAAAAATTTGGGATAAAAAGTATCCAATAAACTGACCAAATTTCTCTAAGTCCTCTACAAGTTTTTAAAAGTAAAATGATTCCTCACCGTCTTCCAAAGTAGCGCAAACGATAGGATACGAGTAAGGACCTGATCCGTAATTGGAAAAACCAGCCACCTTCACCGTATAGTTGGTGTACTTCATCAGATTCTGAAGGTAAAGCTCCGTGTGGAGGGAGGTTTGGTTCTGCCATGGGTTATCTGGAAATTGCATAAAATTTAAAACACCACAACAATAATAAACAAAAACATTTTTAATATAATGACCCCTATTGTAGCGGAAGTATCAGATACCTAACTTTATTTATTTACAAATGAATGAAAAGCATAGGAGGTTCTCAAATCAACTAATTTACGTAAATATTATGATCGATGATAAATTATGTATGATCACGCATAATTTTTTACAGAATACTTCGATTTCAATTTATTTTTGGAACTACTTGGACACCATGCTTCAAACAGAAATCCCATCGTACTTACGGCAACCCTATTTTAATATCTTACTGCCAAATATTCAATAACGTGTTTTATATTCTTAAGGTGTTCAGATTTTGTATCAGAGAACATTTAAATTTCAAAAGCAAGAAAGTTTAAGAAAGTGTAAAGATTTTATTATTGCCTAATTTGCAGGTAACTTATTATAATAAGTAGTTGGATCGGAACTGTGATCTTGAAATACGAGTATAACCCCTCAAACGTTTTGGCTGATATTCGAACTTAAAAGATCTTTTTGTGTTTTTCGCCTACCAAATTTCAGGACGATCCGATCAACGATACTCGAGGTATCGACAAACATTTATACATACGTACAAACGCCAGATTGCTCCAGTAGAGAGAACATACAAACGCCAGATTGCTCCAGTAGAGAGAACATACAAACGCCAGATTGCTCCAGTAGAGAGAACATACAAACGCCAGATTGCTCCAGTAGAGAGAACCTCGCTCTCTTCGCTCTTTCGTTCAATAAAAAATTTACATCGAATATAGTTGTAAAGTATTTTTACCCTCTGAAGCGTACACAACGGAGTATCCAATGAGTGAACTTTCCTGGCCAGAGTTGACTGGCTGCCAACCGATCCTCAATGATGTAGAGGATACAGCTGTGCACTCTACTGATGATGGGGCCGTTTCTGGAGCTGGAAATGTAAATTAAATGTTATACGTTTTGTAAAATAAAATGGATGAAGGGATGGCCAAGAAAAAAAAAGGAAAATGCAATTTTTATAACATTTTAAATAAAATGATAATTTAGAGAAATTAAATATCTTGTAAAAATTTAATTTCACAATTCATTTAGTGTTCAGCAACAAATGATTAAATTTGGGGATAACCTACATTTTATAATATTGCTCTAAGCATATTCGATTGCAAATTGTTTCACCAAATAAGGAATATTGTACAAGAGCATAAGATTGTTAAATTCTAGCAAGTATAAAGGTGATTACCTCCTTCCCTAGTATCTTGAAACACAGGCAATGATAATGGACCAGGACCTGCACTGTTGAAAGCTGATATAGATACTGAATACCTAAAACAAGTGAATCAGATCAATAAAGAAGATCTTACGATACTAGATTTCATATCTGACATGTCTAAATATCCGAAAATCATTCTTGACGGTGCTGAAAATTTCGACAAAGACTAGTTTGTTAAAACTCTTTTCTTTATTAGGAACTTCAGTAATAACTTACTTGGTATTTTTCAGTAGACCAGTAAGTGTTACTTCTTGTTGCTGCCCAGCCTGATGGAGAACTTTCACAGTTTTCGTTTCTCCCTCACCTAGAAAAATAAATAAATGTCCTGTATCTGAGTACTGATCTGATTGATAGTATTGTGAGATTTGAAGTAAGTAATTTATAATATCTATACTTAAACCGATAGTTGATTATCGATGTGTGACTCATTATGACTATGAGGGACCAAGGAATAATCTATCTCTTTCTAGTTTATACCGAGTACCAACTGTCACCGAAAGATGTCGTGGTACTGTGGCTTATTAGAGAAGGAACAAGAAATCTTCAACTTTATACACATTCTTTGGCTTTGCGGAATAGCATGTACTGTTTTCCCAAACCCTATATTTTTATTTTGGTAATACTACTGATACTTTTGATAGGCTATCGATATTATTATTTATTTATGACTTAAGTTCATTATATCGTTAATTATGAAGAAAAAGAAGAAGTACTAAGCCGAGTACTGACCAGCATCAGTATGCGGTGTGGCGTGCACCGTGTAGCCGAGCACGGCGCCGTGCTGCGCGTCCGGCGGCGGCGCGCGCCACGACGCGAGCAGCGCGCCCGGGCTGCTGCCGGCCGACACTGACACGAGCTGCGGGGCTGCTCCTGGCGCTGACGAACACTAGCATTATCAATAGATAGCTTCTCTTATCTTCTTCTTAAATTTTACGTTCGTTAGTGTCGCTATAACTCGAAGGCTGCTTAACCAATTTGTATAATAATCTTTTGCTTTGTTTACTCTATGCTTGGTAGGTTTAAAAGGTAAGAAGAATGAAAAGAGGTTTCTATTAGTTTGTTGTAAGTTTTGTCAGGCGTATAAAAGGAAATTGTTTTAGTTTGATAGTATCATTGTAAACCATAGACTAAGTTTTTTAATGCATATTCTTCTAAATTTTGGAATACATTTTAAAAGCAGACATATTTGTTTAGGAATTAATTCAAAATAAGCTTCTTAGAACTGATCCTTAGTAAAAGCGCGTGGTTTAAAGTAAATTTATTTTTTGCCAGTAATTTTGGCTCAGTATTTTTCAATTATAAATTGAAGTAACAGTATTAAATAAAGTTTTGTATTGCAAGTACCTTCCTCCTGTGTAGTGAAGTGAACCGGCGCAGTGAACATGCTTACTCCAACTTGGTTTCCGGTGGCAATCCTCACGGCATACGAGGACGCCGGGCGTAGATTCTCCAGTTCTACCGCGACGCGAGAGTCGTGGTCTTTCCTATGATGAAAAATAGATATTAGAGAAGACTTGGCTTTGGCCTTAGTGATGATTTTGTGCACAAACATTAAAACCTAACCTAATCTAGCCTAAGGATTTGCTTTGGTCATGGGACATAAGGTTAGTAAACTTTTTAAAATATATTGATGAAGTGTGAAGTGAAGAGCAGCTAGTTGAAATTGAAGATCTTCATTTTATAAAATGTTAGATGTGCGTCTGATCTCAGACATTAAGTTCAAAATACCAGATTTCGTGTTCAACTCCAAGTTTATGAAGTGAACAGTAAATTTTTCTTTGGTGAGTAGAAGTATAATTTTTCCAGGACCTAGTAACCTTGTAAGTGCCAAAGTCTCCCTAGTTTCCGCCGCTGTCGAGCTCTTTGCTTTCCATTACAATCATATGGACAGCACCCATTCGGTACCTGGTGACGTTGATAGTGTCAGCGTGTCCCCAGTCGGCGAGCAGGCCGCGTTGGTACTGCAGCGTGTAGTACTGCGCATGCGGCGCGGCCCGCCACGACACGCGCGCGCGGCGCCCCGGCGCGGAGCTCGCGCGGGGCTCCAGCGGCGGCGGTGGCGGCTCTGGGAAGACACGATAGCATGTTGTGCTATTACGAATATTAAAGGTAACACGATAGCATGTTGTGCTATTACGAGTATTAAGAGTAACACGATAGCATGTTGTGCTATTACGAGTATTAAGAGTAACACGATAGCATGTTGTGCTATTACGAGTATTAAGAGTAACACGATAGCATGTTGTGCTATTACGAGTATTAAAGGTCATGTTGTGCTATTACGAGTATTAAGGGTAACACGATAGCATGTTGTGCTATTACGAGTATTAAGGGTAACACGACAGAATGTTGTGGTATTATCCCGAAATCTTACGATATGACACACACAGCGGTTCACGGATGGCCGCTATGTACACATATATATGTACAGCCGCTATGTTTATGTGTATCGGGAGTTTGTGAACACATATACAGCTGTGTGCGTGATATCTTATGATATATTATTGGTAAAATAAATCCGGTGTATATGACGTCTCATGGTTTCTCTTCATCTAGAGATAGTACAGTATTAATTATAACAAATTTACGATTTCTTATGCTGGGTAAAGCTCAAAGGATCAAATATACTTAACACTTTTCTTTAGAAAATTAACTCAGACGCCTATAGCAGATGTCTGGAACGTTGTATTTTTATAGACTTTATAAAGGAGATTCTAATTTTTATGAACCTATTAAAATGAATATTTATACGTTTAACGCACCAAGCGTTTTTTTGGTCCAAAGTTTGACATGCTTCCAAACCCACTTACCCAGAACAATAAGGTGTATATTGTAGCTGGCTGCTCCATACGGGTTGCTGGCCCTGCACTGGTATACCCCAGCGTCAGAAGTCTCCGTGTACTGCATGGTGATGGAGCTGATGATGCCAAGAGGGGTCTTGGACTCCGAGAGTTTTATCCTTAAACAAAGAATCAAGTAGTATAGATACAGTATTCGTGGAGTGCCTGTTACAGTTGGTTCGTGATGTTCTTCTACATTTTAAACATTTGGATTTTTTGCGTGCTAAGTAAAATATAGGTTTTGAACTGAATGAGATATATTCCTGGACATTTAAAACCTACTAGAATATTTGGCATAATTATCTTCAAGCAAATGTCTTATAATTGACATCTCTATTAAGGCGAAGGAAATGAAAGAACACAAAATTAAATTGAAAAAAATCGTTATGCAACTTTTTTCACCGTCAGTAATGTAAATTTTTCTGAACCTAAAATTACCTTGGGTTCCGGAAGTCCACAATGTTTCCATCGAGTACCCACACTACCCTTATCGGGTCATCACCTAACGGCTTGCACTCCAAGGAGAGAGGGTGGCCCAGACGTGATGTCACATTTGAAGTTATGGACTCAAAGTGGACTGGTTCTAAAAATATACAGAAGTATTCATCAGAAAAATAAAACTACTTTACGATGCCTTTTATTACGAAAACAATGAGTTTGATGGTTATATTCATTGTCATCCAATTATGATTTAACTTTAAGTGAAACCCAGATTTTTTGTGCATTTACAATAGTTGGATGTCACTTGGGTGTTTAAGGAGTTAGGGAAGTTCATAAAGGCATGCGTTTTATTTCAGATATTACAAGCATCTTTTAAATTTGCTTCCTGATTATGACTTTGTCTGTTTGTCATTGTACATACGAGTACATCGTTGCGTTGTGGTGGTTTAGTTATATTTATGGTCTTAATGTGTTACAACATACATATTAGGGTGATTAAAAAAAAAGATTTTTTTTTTTCGTTTGGTACTCTGAAAAATAGGTTCCTAGACACCTCTAAGAAAGCCTCTCCAAGCATGAGTTCTTAATTGTAACGGGAAGGTCCTCCTTCTTACAGTTTTCTTTTTTTTCTTATTATCAGATAGAAAAATTTATATCTCGCTTCCAACTACTTGAAAAAATATCTTGTTCCTTAGATTTTGTAGGAAATTGAATGCTCTACAAAAAAGGTCTCTTACGATTTTTTCGTAAACCCAACCGTTTAAAAGATTCATAATTATTTTTTTTCATTGAGTTATAAAATTCATAAGAAATAAAAAAAATCCCAAAAATAATCAAACTTTAACCGTTAATATCTTTTAAATGGTTGGGTTAATAGGATGATGATGAGCTATAATATGAGCGTGTCTTTGAACGGCGACATTGACATCTTCCACAACACTGAGCATCAGATAAGGCGGCTTATAATTAAAAATCCTGACTCTGATAACACTTAGCACAATTGTTTTAATCCTGGATATTTTTATTAATATTAATATTATTTGCCATTATTTTTTAAGATTCTATTTTTGTTTTTATTTTATGTTTAATAGTTCATTTTAATTTTATATTAATTAGTAATTTGTAAATGTATTTACTATATTGTCTTGTTACGCCTGCACAATAAATGTTGTGTGCATCTGTAATTGGCGTGTACACTAGACTGTAATTGGCACATCAACAGCGTGTACATAAATCTATACAATATTTTATTATAAGGTGCACCCTTATAATAAATGTGTGCCAATTTCAATAAATAAATAAATATGTTATCGTTAGCGGAGTTTGACTCGGAGAGGGAACAATTAGCGGACGAGCCTATATAAACCCTAGTCAACGATGCGACGGGCTCTTACTCTTCCCAGCGAGGCGTGCGCTTTGTTTACGACCGCGTATTATTATTATATTTCTATTTATATTCTATTATATTATATTTTCTTTAATCTCTTTTTATAGCTATTTGTAATTATTTCTTTAAAATCATTCAATCATTTACTTGTTCTGTTAAATTGTTATTTTTTTAAACTCTTTTTTTATTCTAACTTCTAAGAGAATATATATAATTATAATTACTGGATTGAATGTAATGATTATGTATGGGACATTGTTATTAAATGCTTCTGTTGCTTAATAAACCTGTATGTCTGTGTGTGTATCTAGCAGTAGTTTAGATATAATGTTGATTTTTAATAATATTTTAATATCATTACTGTTAACGCTCATCCAGACAGTCTTGCTGAGTGGCTGCCCCACTCCATTCTCCACGTTACAGGAGTACAACCCTTCGTCAATAAGGGTCACGTCTTCAATGACGAGGGTCCCGTTCGGAAGGCTCAGGATGCCACCACCAGCCAGCTCTAGGACTGGCTGCCAGGTACCTAAAAGTGCTGTGGAAACAAATATTTAATAAAATTCGGTAAGAATAAAATTCAATTCTTTTATGGTAACTGCTTACAACGAGGCAGGACAATCGTATTCTTCTTCAACTTTCTTCGTTGTATTTATGCATGTTTTTTTTAAGGTAAATGCCAATTTGTCGCAATTGGCTAGTAATTTAGAGGATTAGTGGATTCGGATGCGAATCCTGGCGAGATCAAAACATCGCCATTTACATGTTGCATTGTTTAACTACTATTGGAGGTAAAGTTCTTTTCTATGTAGTTTATACCAAGTCATCGCTTGGTACATAATATACAAGTTTCAAAGTGCAGTCAGAGCTTGTGTTGTAATATGTGAACTGTTACATTATAAGTACGAGTATACCATCTTTCTTCATCCAGTGCACTTGTGGTTGAGGATATCCACTAGCGCTGCAGGAGACGGTTCCGCGTCTCCCAAGAAGCAGTGATGAGTTCACAGGTTCCTCCAACCATTTTGGAGCAACTGGAAGATAAATAGGCATTTTTTGATTGGACGATTGAAGATGTAAATGTGTGTGATCTTATAATTAGTTTATACATACAGATGTAATACAATAATAATACTGTTATACAAAGGTGTATATGTTGTTACCTTTTAAACTTTAAATTTGTATTCCAAAGTTTATTTTTCTAAACTTAAAGACATTCGAGATATAGGCTGAAATACTAGTTCGACGCGGAATTTAATGTCAGAAACTGCTTACCATCAGGCAGGCCTTTGCCGTTTAGCTATATAAAATCAATACATACATATGTTTAAGTTTATATATGATACAAGAAAAGTGTTTCACCTTTGATGTACAGTTCGGTGGATCGATTCACTTTCGCCACGTGGTTAGAGGCGACACAAGTGTACGTGCCGCAGTGCTCTAGCGACACTTTCTTTATCACTAGAGCGCTAAACAGCTCTGAACTCCTTTCGATTACCTGCAACCAAGTACATATAGATTGCATTTTTATTCTTGCTTCAAATTTTGTAAATGCATAAGTAAATAAAGTAAATATGAATTGAGCAATTTTAAGGTCATTAAATAACAGGGCATAATGAATTTAGTATAATTTAATTGGCGAAGGAAGATAATATACTTCAACAAACCTTCAAGTTATTAGGAACTCTTTTCCCGTCTTTGAGCCATTCAAAGTGTATAGGCAAATCTCCGCTCCTAACGTTACAGTATATATTAACAATCTGTCCCTCCTGTAGGTTATTTCCGAGCAGCAAATCTTCTAATATAGGTGCTTCTATAACTTGTATCTCGAAAGCTCTTCGCGCCATCTCACCGGAAGGTGATGACACAACGCACGTGTATACTGCTCCGTTTGTATCTTTAGTCACATCATGGATGGTAAGAATGCCGTTATTGGTTATCGCAGGTACATTTCTTCTCGCTTTTCTCTTGAAGTAGACGGCACGTCTGAATCGGTTTTGGAAGGAGTGACTGGAACTGATCGTCTTTCCTTGGTGTTCCCATTCTATTTTACTGTGAATTCGAATATTAAATTTAATAGAAGCCTATAAAAAAACTTTTTTGAGTAGAAAATATTATAAACCAATTCTTTTCTTTCGTAACATCGGCCTGAAAATATTTACCTGATGGGATATCCATAGTACGGACATCGTAAATTGACTGATTCACCACTTTGAACTTTTACAGGTGGTAGGGCTCTTATGTAAGGTGGTCCTGGAAGATTAACAAAACAAGAAGGGATTAGGGCGACTCAGGGCGAGAGCTTCAAAGTCTTCAATATTACACTAGTAATTTAAAGGTCTTGTGATCCGTGTATCATGAATAAAATTTATTATATCTACTTACTACTTAAAACAAAAAATATCGTTCTTTGCAAAGCACTGCTATCAGATTGATTAGGAAAAGAGTAGAATAGATATTTATATATCCATAGTATTTTGTTTGGGGTCTTTAATTTACATTACATACACTTCCATAGAATTAGCCATAGATCGTCTAAGTCATGTCTATATTTTTTTTTCAATCACGCGTAAACCTTCGAACAAATTTGGACGAAACTTAGCACTTTGACAAACCATGTCATTGTCTAACACATGAGATACTTATCTCGAAATCCCAGCAGGGCTAGCAGACTAAGGCGCGAGAGGCGCGTGAGTGACATAGGGCCGCAAGATAGAGGCTATCGCGGGGTGGTAGCACACTAAGCAATAAATTCACAACCTATGCAGCAAATCCAAGTGTCTCAATTCCTATGTTTACCATAAACTTGCAGCATGTTGTCGTGGCTGGTCACATGCTCCCCTTCCCTGGCGATGCAGGTGTACAGTCCACCATCCTCGACTCGAACCCTAGAGATGTTTAGCTGGGCCAGCACAGAGTTGTCAGAAGTCATCACTTGACCGAGAGCGTACCTGAAAGAAGGAAAAAGACAAGCATTTAGCACTGGTATAAACGGCCCCCTGAGAAAAAACTATTTTTTGCAGGCACTTCTTGCTCTCATGTCATTTTTTTTTTTTTGTATAAAACTTGAAATTACGAAAACGAGACTTTCCACGATTGATGAATGTTTTATTGACTAGAGTCAGTAACTTTTTTTGTTACAGTTTCCTTGTTGGTTCATTTACAAAAATTTTAGTTCTTTTCGTTATTTGTATAACTCTGGTTCTAATTTCGTCAAATGTGGACGATGTCTCAATATTCATGCATTTACCTTGGGTCAGTGTTACTTGAGATGACAAGTCCATCTCTCTCCCAGATGAATTGTGGAGGCCGGTCACCTGATGCTGCACACTGCATACTGATCTGAAAGCAGTAATGATAAAGACTCAGACTAAAACGTATCTCAAAACTAAAATAGCGATATTTTTCGATGCAAATAAATTTTAAGTCTTATTTTTTATTCTTATAATAAAGTAGTAGGTATATTTTATTGCATTATGAATTAGTGTCATCGTTTTTCTTTGTTGTTTGTTAAATTGTTTTACATAAATATACTTACTTATGTCAAAAACATAGTAGCTCCTTTGTTTTTCTGTATTTCTCTCATTGTTATAACCATAACCGAAGCACGATGGCAAAATTCAAGCCGAAAACATTAAGAGAAAAGATACAACTTGCGTTGACGGATTTTGTTATTAAATCTTATATTTTATGGTTTTATTTTATTTCATCATCATTAGCTGGAAGAAATCCACTTTACCTCGAAAAAAACTTTAAAAAAAACTTTACGAATAAAAAATCAGTAGACAGCCTTTACAAAAAACTATTTTTGCTGCTGCTAATATCCAAATAGTGTGTTATCAGCTGTAAAAAGATACAATATAACTTTTAAAGGGGGAAAATATGTATTCTTATATAAAAAGAACAAGTACGAGAATGTTTTCTTAAATAAAATAGGCTGAAAGATAATAAGGGTTCCTTTGTCATTCAAATATCACAACCCTTTTGACGTTTTGCTTTACTTGCAGGGTCAAAAGGTTTTGATTTTGATATGGGAAATTGTTTAGAGTAAAGTTTTGGATATTCAAATGGACATCTTTTTTTGTGCCAACTTAAAGCAAAATTAACCTAAGACTTAACTTTGATGTAGAGTACCTACTCTTATTTATTATTATTTTTATTTCCAAACGCAAGTTTAATAAAAGGAGGTGCTATCAAATAATTGTTAATAAAAATTCATTATATGAAATTGCACGTTTATACACAGTTGAGTTTTCTTCGATTATGAGTTTAATCATAAATATAAATTTTAAGTAAATCTGTATCTCACTTGATGGACCATTTAGCAGTGCAAAATGAATCCCTAGAAAATGCAAATTTTTGATGACACTTACATCACCACCAGGAGTGACAGTCCTCTCGATGAAGTGCTGTGTGATGATGACCCTGTTCTTCATCAGGTTTCTCTTCATCCTTTTTCTTCTGTCAAGATCTGTTGGGGAAGAAATAATTTATGACAAAATTGACTACGAAATGTGTGTCCTGAAATAGAACAATCTGACTGGAGAAAGATCCTCCACTTTTGGACTAAAATAGCATGATTTATTTGCATGGTTTTGTAGTAAATCTGTTTTAGCTACATAAAATTGAATAAAATTTAGAAAATACCTCCAGGCAAAATTTTATTAAAATTATTGGCATAAAATATAAATGATAATAAGATGAATAATTCACTTACTACAATTGAAAGAAACGTTAGTAGAATTCTTTAGTCAAAAACACACCAGAAAAATCAACTTCAAATGAAAAATTGGGTGGATTTTTATATACACAGTCAGGTCATAAATTCTGTCACATGTTTAATATAAAATAATTGAAGCAAGTTTATTCATTATGTAACCATTTATATACCAAAATGAACTTAACAAAACATAGATTCGTATGACACTAAAGTTTATTCAAAATGACCTCCGTGATTTTGAATACAGGCCTTCAATCTGCGCGGCCAGTCGTCTATCGCAGCACGAACGAGGTCCATGTCAATATCGGCGGCTGCCTTAATCAAGAATATCTTGAGTGACTCCAAATTGGGATGAGGCTTTGAGCACGCCTTTTCCTCCAAGTGTTGCCATCTCTTGTAATCTAACGGATTCAAATCTGGACTGGAGGAGAGTCAGCCTTCGTGCCGGATGAAGTCGATTTCACGCGCCGCCAGCCAGTCTTGTGTGCTCTTCGCTCTATGAGCTGGCGCCGAATCTTGTTGGAATACCAGTGCCTGTTATTGAACATGGTATGAGAAACAGGTTCCACAAGGTTTGTCAGGACTGAATTTTGATACACAACTGCATTCGTTTTTACACCTTTCTCACAAAAATGTACCTCTGTTAAACCCAATAAGAAACTCCCAACCATACCATGAGCGAGAAAATGACCTCGTTGGACACGCGGAATACGGTTGCTCGCTTCTTCACTACTGTGTGCGTACACCTTATCATTTTGTTTGTTGTAGCTTTCTTCTACGGTAAAAATTTTTTCATCCGAAAAAAGAATTTCCCGATATTTTTTTCCCGCGTACCGCTTCAACAAAGCGCGGCATCTCTTCAGTCTCAGGTCCATTAGACGAGTATTCAAACGATGTCCTGTTTTTCTTCCATATGCCCGAAGCCCTAACACCCTGTCTTCATTTAACACCCTTTTCACCGTGGTTCTGCTTAACCCCATCGGTAGGGCCAACAGTTTCTGCTTACGTTTGGGATTTCTTTGAATTCGCGCTTGACAGCTTTTATCACTGCTGGAGTCCTAACAGACCGAGGGCGACCACTTCTTGTCCTCTACACTACACTAGAGTCTTCATTGTATCGTTTGATGGTACGATAAACTAATCTTTAGGTTTTATTCAAATTTTTCAGAATGTCAAGAATTTGAATTGGCGCGTAACCGCAACGATGCAACGCAATAACTGCAACACGGTCTTCTTTAAGCGTCCACTCCATATTTAAAAATGAGTAAAATTCTAAAAAGTATACATTTTTATTTTCATGAACAATTCGAAATTCGAATTCAATAAACTTTTTTGTGGCCAGCATTCTAAAAGAAAAGTTTTTAATGTGTGACAATACTTATGACCTGAGTAGGTAGTATGACACGCGACCTTTGTCAGCAACTTATTTTAGATTTTTTTTTGGTAGGATCGGTTGATACACCTTCTGTAGTTTTCTTGAGGTTGAATTCCCTTTAATTTGTGTTAATTTCCAATAAAACTATATATCTCTCTGTCTCTATCCAAAAGCGATACCACTTTTAAGTGAAGTTTAATATGGGCATGAGTGTCTATAAAATAAAGATTGATGGTAGAGACTTAAAAGAAAAAATAACCATTCGAGATTTGAACTACAGACAGACAAAGCATCAACACTTCATACAAACACTGCAATATCGATCCTGGTACAAATTCATAGGTTTTTTTTGTTGATAAACCGTGTCCAGCACCTTTCAAATTCCAATTGCCACTGGCTATCTCATTACACAGTCCGGCCCTGGTTACCTAACAAGCAATATGTCCTTTAATAGTCCTTTAGAGCAGCGTTTTTGATTGGTGCTATTTAATTCCGACTTATTTAATAAGAGTATATCTAATAAAAACAAAAAATATATATATATTTCAATTTGTATCCTGTTTTTTAATATAGTCTATATACTTACTCTTAGAAAGGTTTTTTAATCTCTTTTGTCCACGGATTCTAGGCAACCAAGATTTCAACGACCCTTTTAAACAAAATACCAACGTTCGTTTTGCTTTTCTCCTGAAGTATTATTATTAAGGTTGATGTTAAGTTGTAATGTCAAATGAAATTCTATTTGTAACCTGTTTGAGAGCAGCGTTTGTTATACTTTTGTGGCTTCTGTTTTTTATTTTGAATTTAAATGATCCAAAGACGTTCATGTAGACCCTTATACCCACATACTCGCGGCCCTGTAGATTGCCACTATTTAAAAGAACAATAAAAATCAATTTCTATGAGATCTTTCCTGGACTTGCAGTAAAGTGATGGGTGTAGGTATTGCTTAACAGTATGAGCAAAAACCATTCGCAGTAACTTGTTTTTAAATTGGAGCCTCCTTTAATACTTAATTAATTTTTTAAATTATTTTTTACTTGAAAGCGGCAGTAGAAATATTTTTGTAAATGAAAATTTTAACTGTTGATGCGAAACAACATGTTTGACGGACGGATAAGTGTACAACATTAACTTAATAGTAAAAACAAGTGTCAAACAAGCATACAGCCTGCTTGACGGGCCTGGTAGCGCTGTTTCGGTACGTAAAATCAATAATTTAATCATTAGCATCGTTTCAGCTCGCTGTTCTATTAACTGGTACGTCGAAATATAATTACGTGTGGACAGATTGCAATTTGCCCCTTCAACGCCTAAACCCATCGGCGCCGACGCCTCCATTACATTGCCAAATATATAACCGCTTACTAACTCTATAAGTTTCTGTTATGTACAAAACATTTAATGGAACGTTACATTGTGCTCGATGCAGCGGGCGTTATAGCACATACCGAAACAACTGCCAACATGCAAAATGTCAAATATTATACATAACATAACATAAACTCATGGCGCTATCCCTCGAGAAAGGTAGGCAGAGGTGTTTAACACCGCATTTCGCATGTTTATGTTAAGTCCCATTGTGATAGGTTGCGAATCTGTCGCCACTATCCGGGCACATTTAGAATAATGGCAGCTACAACTTACGGCAACCTGAGATTCGAACCCTTAACCTAAAATTATAATTTAGTTTATTCCGTAAAAGAAACAAGAGCTAGTGAGAATCGTCAAATTTTTTTTTTTCAATTTTACCTTAATTTTTTTCTCAATTTATGTTTTTAGTACTTGCTGTTATAACTGCAATAAAAATACAAGTTCCCTGAAAATTTATATCTAGCTATATTATGGTTATAAGACAAAACTTGCTGACGGATTGACGTACAGCGGAGGATTAGAATTAGATTCCCGTTAGCATCCTTTGGGTACGGCACCCTCAAAATGACGGTAATGTTATGCACGTGTGTGTAATGATTTCTTATTACTTACATGTTTTATTTTAGCATGATTTCTCATTAAAACGTCCTATTGTAGAACAAGGTATGATATTGTTGTTATTCATTTAAACTGAATACGTCACAAACTTCATCACTCATTCGTAAATTATGATAAAAATTTTGAATGTTTACGTTTAGGCAGCAGCGGGATTTTTGTAATTATTTTAATTAAAATAGTTATTTTAGGGTTCCGTACTATAAAACGATGAGAAAAAATCTAAATGCGGTACGTTCGCTACACTTTTATTAGCGGTTGCGGTTTGCGTTATTGTTAAAACGATCACATGTCATTTCATTTATTCATTGATAATTTATTATAATCGTACCTGAAAATAACTAAATCTAAAACATAATATTGGCATATAAAATTGTCTGGGTAAATCAAAAATAATTATGACATAACAATTCATTAGAAAATAGATACAATTTAAAATTTGCATATAAATATTAAAGTAAATAACGTACATAAAGTAAATAAAAGTATTTTCAAAGGTTATAAGTTTGGAAGGAACCTTCAGCGCGGGAGTTCAACTCGCACTTGGCTTAGTAAAAAAGTGAACTAAAATAAAGTTAAAATTTTATAAACTTTGTGTAAAACTTGATTATCGGTACTTGAAGTTCGTTAGCAATCATTTCATGAACATTTTGAGGAAAAGTACGAAATGGATATACAATCACAATTACGTCCTTGTTAAGCAAAATTAAAATTTCAAACAAAGGAAAACCCTTGTTTAATCATTTATTAATACATAAACTAAACATTCTCCTACATTCGCTCACCAAATTTTATGAATGGCAGTGCTCTAATTTTGACTTTATTGTGAATTTTAATTACGTGTCTGTTATCGATTTCTAAGTGTGTTGTAAAGCAAAATATATTTAATTTTTATTTGAACAAAGTAAAAAAGAAGAAAAAAATGTATTTAATAATTAATTTGCTTGTATTTGTAGTTACAGTGCAATCGTATAAAGGTGAGTGAGCTTTTTTTGCAAAAAAACATCATGTGCAAATAAGTAGACAGTTTACTGCGACATAAACCAAGCTCATCAAGATCTTCTTTCCCTGTCACAAAAGAAAGAGATAGTTGCTATCTCGCGCCCCTATGTCGTCTCAGTGTGATAATTCCTGATGGAAACTGATAACGCCAACAGCAAACTACAAACGATTGGATTGAAGAAGCTTAGTTTTTTTTGTAAAATAATCCATACAATTACTTGTTATGCCAGTAAAATATATATATCTAAGGAGTGACCGGTGTAACACCAGTACATAGGCTGTCTTATTCTTTTTTTCTCATTTTCAGGGCTATGACACATTTGCTTAGCGTGTTAGGCCTTCAAGGTTAACAAAGCTAATTCATGTTTGTATGCATTTTAACCTAGATCTTTGTTAAACCTGGTGTAATTTTAGCAAGGACTCAAACAAAAAAATAATAATTGAGGCGTTCCTGATTTGTGCGGTACCGAGTCATTACTGTGATTAGTATATCAATTAGCAACGCTTCATGGAAATGTAGTCTGAAGTTTTTAGGGAGTTTTTAGTACCGCGTCTATCGTCTATTTAATAGCTAATAATCTAAGAATACCGACCCTTTAACACGACCAAATCAGGAAACGTACCATAGTTATCAACTCGTGAACGCATCATCACCATACCAACTCAAGTAGTTCGGCATTCTTTGTGTAAAATTACTGCAGCGCATACTGAAACTATAATCCGTGCGACTTAACCGTGCACTTCGCTGGAATGCGCCCCCTCTCCCGCTTCCCTGCGCAGCACCCCGTGTTCGCCTCGTGCGATCAGTAGCGATAGCATCACAGTACAGTACCGTCAGGTACGTCACCGTGGGAGGTGCACAGTTAAGTCGCACGGGTTATACTTATTAGCATTGAAATCGGAACAAGATATTTTATCCCCCTTTGGTTTGATATCAAGGCAAGGTAGGAGTTTGTAGGTAGTACAAGAAAAAGCACTTTGTCGTTCTAATTTCTGTTGATTCTGTCTTTTATATTTTTATTATCTGATAAAATTATGTATTATAATTACTCTTGAACTCTTTAGAGTTCGCTGGAAATGTAATTTTACTTTACATTTTTTTTTTAAATGACTGCATTTTTTTTGAATAAATAAAAAGTGGAAATGTTCTGTTGGTTTCTCATTCGATAGGACTGCTTTTACCATGAGATTGTTGTTTGATTTCCTGATTGTGATCTTAAAAAAGTGTATTATTTCAGATCTATGCCTAACACCTGAAATTGGTTTAGGTACTTGTATACCTATGCAAAAATGCGCTCCAATATTGATATATAGTAAAAAACCTTCAAAAACTCTAGCTGATGTTATGTTTTTACAAGAGTCTTCATGCGGATTTGGCGTGAAATCTAAGGTATGATATGAAAATGTTTTGAAGAGATATTTACATAGATTTAGTTTAAATAGAAGGTTATGCTAAACTACCCTCTTTTGTTATAAGATTTGAAAATTGTATCATTTATTAAAATACACACACTAAAAAGATAACAATGAAAATAACAATATGTATGTCACAATATTTTAATAGAAATATTCTGAATACTGCCATTTAAGCATTAAAGTTAAATACACAAGGAATTCTATTAAGTTATTTTTTTTGTAAGGTAAGTAATTCTTAGTAAGGTGTTCCAAGAAACCTGAGAGTTCTCTTTTAAAAATCCAATTCAAAATTACAGGTGTGCTGTCCAAAAGAAGATGAATGGTGGAGATTTTTGACAAAACTCATCACAACTTCGGGTGATGACTTAAGTATACATTACTATGATTTAGGAGTTCCATCAACAACAACACTTACAACAATGGAGGCACCAGAAACTAAAAGTTCGTTTAACAGCAATACTGTACCAAACGGATTTCCTGGAGCACAATGCCCACCCTCGGTTGCACCTCCGACATTTGACTCCAGATGTTGTGGAATTGACGTGTCTAGTCCATTTAAAATCAAAGGTAAGAAAGAAGAAAACAATTTTACTGAACACATAAAATACAACAATTTAATACGCAAAGAAACGCAACTTTGGAAATAGATTAAATGCGAAATAGTAAAACTGTTATCGTATCGTGTTATTGTTAAAGACGTGGTAGCTCAGTTTGTTAGTGTCTTGGTTAACAGACCGACCCGACCCGACAGGTCGAGGTTTTGAGTCTCGGGTTGCCTTACATTGTAGCCGCCATGTTCCTCATTGTGCCCGGATAGTGGCGACACATTCGCAACCTGTCACACTAGGACTCAACATAACATGCGAAAAGCGGCGTGTAACACCTCTGCCTACACCTCGCGAGTGTTATGTTATTATATATGTAATACTAATTGTAGTTGTAATGCGTACTCCTAATAAATAAAGCTTGTTGTTTCTTCACAATACTTTAATGTAGCCAGTTTCAACTTCTATAGAAAAACCTTTATTTTGTAGAATTTTTTAATACAGTTACTAGCTAATCTTATTATTTCTAAAATTGTGTGGATTCTTGTTTTCAAGGAAATATACCTAAATTAAATAGTTTTTCAGGAGGTGATGACATATCAATAGACAAGCATCCATGGGTCGCTTTACTTCTGTACGAAGACGATAGAATTGGCTGTGGAGGTACATTAATCAGTTCTCGATATGTGTTAACCGCTGCACACTGTATTGAAAGCAAACTTGGACCTGTGTAAGTGAACATTAACTAATTTAGAAATTCTTTATTCAAACTGAAAATTTGTTTTTATATATAAACATATTCTTACAATTTTAAAATACTTTTTCTTTTGAGTGCAGAATGCCCCCTATATGCAAATAATCAGGTTCCAATCAAAATGCTCTTCAGCACTTGAATCAGGCGGTTCATTGCAGCCCTAACAAAGTCGTTCTTCCACCTCGTATGCTAAGCTTTTCGAAATTAAAATGGATGGTGCCAAATTAATGCCCTAGAGATTCTATAAACTATCAATGGATTACGTTAGCTATTAGTTGTAGCAGAAGCTGTTGTTACGAACTCAAACAATTTGCCATGGCCGAAACTCAGGCCATAGAATGAACACCCTGTCATGATTTCCCCAAGTTACTTAACATGAGTTGTTCTAAAAGTAACAGTTGTAAAAAATGCCCCTAGTATTGCAAACGTTCATAAGCTACGGAGACTGCTTACCATCGCGCAGGCTTATGTCTATTTGCTACTATATTGGTAAACAGTTAAAGGATATCAATACTTTAAGTATGAATTATTTCAGGGTTAAGGTCCGATTAGCAGATTACGACCTGGCCACATTTCCAACTGATCGTGTTGAATTAGGTACCGGTGATTTTGAAGAAATCGATGCTATGGAATTCAGTGTTGAAAGGCAAATAGTCCATCCACAGTATAACTTTGAAGATTACATCCATGACATCGGTCTTGTAAAACTATCTGATGACGCCCCATTTACAGGTAACAGACAGATATGACAATTCTTTACATATTAAAAACAAATGTTACTAAGAAGGTTTCTAACGTAATTTCATGATGACGCCAATTGTATAAGTGATGATTAATGGCAACATGAAGAAAATCCGAAATATTTTACGATAAGTTTTTACATCAAGCATGACTAACCTATGTTTAGCATCATGGACATATCAAATACATTTACCATTATCCCATTATATCAGTAGCCTCTGCAATAAATTACTATTTTTATTATTATGTGGAGTCTGATTGTTCTGCTTTAAGACTTTGTTCAGCAAAAGGATATCTATGTTTTTTATCATCATTATCAATCTAATTATCTTTCGCTGTTTTATTTATTATAATACTAACGACCTGCCCCGACTTCAGACGGATATTGCATGGATTATATACGTATAAACCTTTCTCTTGGATCACTCTACCTATTACAAAAAACCACATCAAAATCTGTTGCGTAGTTTTAAAGATCTAAGTATACATGGGGATAGACAGCTGGAAGCGACTTTGTTTTGTACTATGTAGTGAAATAAAAATAATTTTTAAAATCATTTCAGATTTCATCCGCCCCGTTTGTCTTCCAAATTATGATGTTACAAAAGCCTTACAGAACGGCACTTTACTAACCATCGCTGGTTGGGGCTACACCAGGACAGGTAGCGAAATTAATCAGATAAAACAAGAACTTAAATTACCATACGCCAACAAAGAAGAATGCCAAGTGTCTTATGTAGAGGAAGTAACAGATAAACAGTTCTGTGCGGGAGGTGATAGCGGCAAAGATGCTTGTGACGGTGATTCTGGCAACACTCTTGTTTACGAAGACATTGCGGTTGGAGTTACTATGGCCGTTGGAGTCGGCAGCTTTGGCCCCTTGATCTGCGGCCTTAAAGGCACGCCGAGCGTCTTTGTAAATGTTTACAAATACCTTGAATGGATTCTCAGTGAAACAGTATAAGGATTTTTCTGCCAGAATGGCATATTTTTGTAGATGCAATTTCTTTATCACTTGGCAAACATCTGACTCACACAAGAATCAGATAAATAAATGATTTGATATTTATCTTAAAATAATTTTACTACCAAATCGTTGGAATTTTGTGCGATGAAAAGAATGTTCTATGGTCATAGGCAAATTAAAAAGAAAGTGTAGTATAGTAGGCAATTTTTGTTTTGTTTTTCGAATTAGAAACAATATTATAGTCATTTCATGACAACTTTAGTGTTTATTATCACCTTCCTCGTGTCTGGGATAAATCCAAAGATCCAAACATTCCGTAATTCGTTAGTGAAATATGTATATTTCTGATTAAAGTTTTCAAGTTCAAAACAAACATGATAATACGAAGAACTAAATTAATAAGGCTTTAAATAAAACATGTTAAAAGCCCCGTGAAATGGTAATGCGCTGGAACCTTGACAAATTTACGCCGTAAGATATTATGAAGCACTTTCATTATGTTTTGTATACTGCACATTCATTTCTAAATACAGTTTCAATCAAACATTATAATAATAACTGAATTATTATGTACAAATGTAGATTTGAAACAATTTCTATCGTTCCTTCAAAGCTTTGTCTCCGTTAAAAGTACAGATATTATAAGGTAATATGACTTTAATGTTTGACGTCACCAAAATGGCCGCCAAGCGCAATACCAATGTATTTTAATACGGTTTGAACAATAAATTATTATGCATTATAACGTCTTTGAATCAGGTCAGCTCGTTTGATGATTATGAGGTAAATGAAACGTGTTTGACTGACGTATTGACTGCATGGTATCAATAAGCCGGCTAGTGCAGTCACATTCTACAGACCAAATTAGGTTGACTGAAGGGTTGGGTCGTTTAGGCCTATTTCGTAACGTTAAGCAGCTGCGATGCTTCCTTACAATTTATATTTGTTGAAGTCAGTGTTAACTGCTGTAATTTTACTACTAATTTAGTTTTTTTTGCCGATGGTGTTAATATTCTTAAAGGTAAGAGTAGATACGCTATTTCTAGCGGAACAGAAATTATCAGATACAAACTAACACATGGTATTGCGATCAAATGTCATATCAATTCATGCAAAACTCGTTGATTATATTTTTATGACGTTCGCTCATTGAAAAGGAAAACGTCGTATTTTCGTTTTTTTTTTACCATTTATGATGGGTGTTGATTGGAACCAGTGTCTATGAAGGTACTGAATAATCTGAAGCGTTCAGGTGGGGCAATTAAACTGTTAATTGCTATCTGTGGTGTTCACGCCTCAAGTGGTCAGATGCTGTCGCAATACATATGCATATATTGCACATGCAATATATGGACTATGCAAAATATGCACAAATCTGAGTATACATTTACACAATACAGAAAAGTTAATTAATTGGGTAACTAAGAGTTTAATATTGCAATAAAGTTATGATAGCGCAGTTGATAGTGACATAAATTTTACGGTCCCAGGTTTGAATCTCGGTTCGGGGGTTTGTTGAAAAAATTTTTGAACTTCAATATTTATAATAGAAAGTTAGTTGGACATCATTGAACAGCAATATTGTTAGGAGGGTGGAATTGAATACCAACAGTACCTAACAGTGGGAGCTTGTCTACTGTCTGTAAGGAAATTTATTACGAGATATATTGCTCTGTTTGCTTGTCTATGGTATTTGAATGGTAAACGGGGAGAGTTGTAATTGATTTCATACATAGCTTCGAACCTATCGTTTCTCGTCTCGACTATTTTTATAATATTGATTTTTTTATCGCTAGCTGTTGAATGAACTCCCTGTCATGGTTTTCCTAGTGACTACAGCATGGGGTTCTTCAAGAACGGTGTCAGAAGGTTTTTACAGGGTCACATCCATTTTTTTAAATCGGTTGGCTAGTTTTGGTGATATGCCTATTCAGTGACACATTTTTTGAAAAAAAATGACTATGTTTTAATGTGTTTTAAATTGTGTATTGGCCTAGTGATATTTCTAGCTGAAATCAACGCAAAGTCTTACAGAAGAATGTAGCTAAATAAAATTATGTTTTTTTTTCGAGTAAGAAAATTCTCTTTTTACACATCAAACAAGCAGACGGCCACCTGATGGAAAGTGATACCGCCGACTATTGACACCACGATGCCCTTGATGCCTGGAATGCCTAGAGAACCGGCAATGCGTTACTCACATGAGTAACGCATACACCGCTACATAGCGGTAAATATCTTATACCTTTAATGGCGGCAATTACACTGGCTCTGCCATGGTCCAAACCGAAACAACGAACTGCTTCAGGGCAGACATAGAAAGAGTGATCTTTTAAAAGTCGTTAAGCCAGCAACGCGTTCATATTCTCATGCTGTTAAGTCTCTCAAAAACAAGATATCTGCTTCAATGTGTTTGTATGTCTTAAAGCTAAAAAATTTTCTATTCTTACCCATGTTTTACCCATTTTCATTATGTAACGCGTCAAAATCAAAGTCCAAGGAATAGCTACTTTTGTTGTTTATGTTAAAATTTCAATTAAACTCTAAATGAAAACCGATTCAATGTTTTGGAAATGACATTGATTATTATTTAATTTGCGATTTTAATGTTTTGTTTTTGTTTTACGACGTGGTAGCTCATTTTATTAAGTGCCTTGGTTAGGATAGGTTGGGGTTTCGATTCTCGGGTAACCGTAAATTATAGCTGCCAAGTTCCTCACTGTGCCCGGATAGTGGCGACAGATTCGCAACCTGTCAAACTGGGACTCGACATAAACATGCGAAATGCAGTGTGTAACAGCTCTGCCTACGCCTCTCGAGGGATTAATTACGGCGTGAGTTCATGTCTTATGATTATTTATTTTTTTCTGCTTCGAAACTTAATAGGTAATTGTATTATTATTAATATATTTTATTTCAAATAAAAACTGTAACTATCCCTAAATAAAAAAAACTTTGTAACCATTAAGTTCATTTCTATACAAGTGTGTGATTCGATGGAAACTTCGAATAGATCTTCCAAAACCATTTCCTGCTTCACCTGGAAAATTCCACGAACAAAACAAATGTAAAGGTACATTCACACGGGCGTTCCACTCCATTCATTCGACGTAAATAAATAATGGTAATAAATAATCTGGAACTGACAACGGCCGTGTGGAGTGGCCTTTACTTCTCGCCTGATAGCGATTGTCGGGGGCGTGTGTTACACCGAACTGTGGTTAATATTTTCTATTTTTTATTTTTTAATATTTTTTTCGTTATAATGTTTTGTGTCCACGTTATTGGTTTCATATACTTTTTTTAAATATGATCTATTTGTCATATTAAATCAATCATAATTTTCCTTCCTAATTCAATTGATTAATGATTGTGTTTTTATGTATGATGTGCAAGCTTTGGGACGATCTGACGTGATAGTAACTGACGGTGTTTTTCTAAGAAAAATAAAACTTTAATTACTCTATACTTGGAGAGGTATAAGATTCCAATAGTAATAGAAATTGGTTTAAGAACGTAATAATCATGACAGAACATTTCTGCCATCTCAGTATAAACTTAATGCGTGAAATGAAAATCTTTCTTAAGAGCTTTACGGTGTGAGAGTGGGAATAGTTTATTGGAATGCCTTTAGTTGTTTGCGGTTTGGATTTTGTTTGTTCTACTACAATTGTTTGTTTAGAAACAAGCGGCATTTATCGTTTGGCAACTTTAATGTTTTAACGGAAAAATATTATACAGTTTGTGAGCTTTTTAAGCATGACTGCTGTCGTATACAATAAAATGTTATGAAGTAAAAATAAGACCAGAGTTTAACGATTTTTTTATTATTATTGATTCAATTGATTATTTAATATCTAACGAACCAGATTAATACAGATAAAAAATTAAGTAAAAATGCAATAAAATATTCCTTAATCTAAATAATTATATAACTAAAAAGAATATGCATTAATAAGTATATTACGAGTACATAAGCCGGCGTTACATAAAGACGTTAAGAAAATTTCTACTTACTGCAGGGCTGAGTCAATGTGTGTGTCGTGATGTGGCTTATTATCATTTATTATTATTATTATCCTTTTTGTATCTCAATCAGATACATCCATAAGGGTTATATGTTTCAGTCTGACTTAGTGAACCCTATTTAGATCCTAGATATGCAATGCCAGCTTTTATTATAAAAATTAATAATATTGCGAAAAAATGCAACATACGCCGATGTAGAGCTATAATATACAGGAAAGTCAAATATGGCGGACAAAAAATATGACGATTTAAAAGCACTCATTTTAAGTCTATTTCAATAAAAAATATTCTAACTTTGACTTTGATAGGAATAGATAGTGAATTGCAAAAAAAAAAACACCCAATTGAAAATCAAAAATTGAAAATCATTAATTAAATTTCGAAAGGGTGCTTTACATTTGAATAGAACTCTGAATGATCAGTGTAAAATATTTTATAAAGCCCTGTTTCCATTTGAATAGGTTCGACTTGGTATGATCAATTTAGAATCACCTGCGTTAATTAATCGTAAGAGGTGATGTGACCAGAGGCGGTTAAAAATGCATGTTCATTTTTTTTTTTTTTTGCAAAATTGTCGCTGAAAATTTGCTTGCATATTTATTTTGTAAGATTTTAATATTTAATTGTTATTTATTTTGAATATTTGCTTGCTTAACTATATAGAAAAATGTAGTGAAACATTAATAACTGATAAGATCTTTTGAAATCCTATATTCGGCAAATAAACCATTTGATTTGATTTAACCCTCTGGGAATTAAACATAAAACATAATAAGAGTAATAATAATAATAATAATAATATACTCTATGAGTACTATATCCAAATTTTAACATAAACATAAGTATATAGTAAATAAAATACTTAAAATACAGATTAATTACATATGCAAGCGTATTATTGAAATCATTTTATTTTTAATTTCATGATCGGAATTTTGCTACATTTTTAATATATCTATAGTTCTTACACCTTCAATCCCATACACACACACTCACACGCTCACACATTTTTATAACTCATATTCATTTTTGTAAAAGTTCATTAAGGCTTTTAATTTTGTTATTTAATTATTATTATCATCATTATTTATTTTTGTTTCTGTAAATTTTATATTTGGATTATAGCTATGGAAGAGCGTGACCTTCTGACACAGGTATTTTATACTTAAAAGAAGGCCTCCATTAACGGAAAATGGAAAAAACTCTATTTTTACTGAAAAAAAAACTCACGACGTAATGATAGGCACAGGTGTTACATACCGCATTTCGCATGTTTATGTTGAGTACCAGTGTGACAGGTTGCGAATCTGTCGCCATTATCCGGGCACAATGAGGAACTTGGAAGCTACAACTTATGGCAACCCGAAGCTCGAACTCCTCGACTTGTCGGGTCGGTTCGGCCAAATTTTATCCAAATCCCTTTACCCATTTTTGCGTAATCAAGTAACCAACAAACCAAACGTCTAAACAAACTTTCACATTTAAATTGCTAGAAGTATTGCTTGTAGATAATAGTTTAAAAATAAAAAATGAATTTTACATAGCAACACCGCCATGTTGGCCTGTCCAAACGAAGCTTTGACAAAAATGTCGATATCGAAAAATGTATTTGCTTTAAATTTTCGTGTACGAATTATTTCCATATTTAATTCCATCCAGCGAAGAACAGGCCTGCTCTTGACAGGTTTACAGATGACTGACTAAAACATCGGATATCAGTAAGTTGGCATGACAGTGTTGAGATCAAAAAGGCAAAACAAATTCTCTGATATTATTTATGATATAAAAACTTCCATCGAGCTGTCCTCAGTTTTTATAAAATGTCAAATAAAGAAAGATTTTTATTACTTTCAGGATTTGGAGAAAAATCTTGGAAACTTTTTTTCCCAATTAAAATCTTACTTAGACTAAAATACGAAGGACTTGGCTAAGAATTTTTTATAATGGACTAGTAACCTGCCTTGGTTTCTTTGAGCAATTTTTATAATGGACTAGTAACCTGCCTTGGTTTCTTTGAGCAATTTTTTATAATGGACTAGTAACCTGCCTTGGTTTCTTTGAGCAATTTTTATAATGGACTAGTAACCTGCCTTGGTTTCTTTGAGCAATTTTTAGATCTGAAACTTTTTCATTTGAATCTGTTTAAACCATGTTCATTCATCAGAATACGTTTGATGGTTTTGAAGAATAGTGTGTGTTACAAATTTTTAAACATTTTTTTTAAATGACGATTTTTACGAAAATATCAAAATCCGATTATTTTCTTTTGGGAAATTTTGTAATCTTTTGTTTTTTGTAAAGTTTTTCTGGTGCTTAACTGTAAGCAAAAACGCAAAGCTTTCAAATCATCTCGATTTACATTCAGTAATTAAATAATGTTAAATTTAACACTTACCATTTACATTATTAAACACGTTCTCTGTACTTAAAGTTGAAGAGTACCTGAAATGAAAATGTATTTATTAATGCGAGTAAATAAGGAATAACTTCATAAAAATATATCTATATCCACTGGTTTATGTTCAATGTATATGATTTTTTCAAACATGAAACAATTTATATTATTATATGATATTTATTTAAAAGGATCCTCAACAGGAGATACAAATATAAATAAATTTATATGAATAAAATTATTTTATATATATATAAATTATTATGATACAATAAGATACATTTTGTACTAAAAAAGATCTGTTGTTAAGATACTCAAAACGGTTTTATAAAAAAATATTACTAATTGTAATTTTCAAAAAAATCTAATGCTACAGTAAATTTTTATTTCATTTGGTATTATTTTACCAGATCTTGTTTAAAAACAGGCATATCGTAACAACTAAATAACCAATTTATTTTAAACAGCAGGTAAAAGGTCAAAATACATTGCAAAGTTGAAGAAATAAAATGTTTTCCTTGTAAATTCACCCAAGCCGGCATGAACCCGTTTGTAATTCGAGCGTAAGACAATACATTTGAAATGATTTTTCACGACGCTAAGCAAAATCTCAATATGCTTCCGATTCAACGAGCTGAGAAAACATGGAAATGTAGTTGTCATGACCAAACAACATTGACCTCTGAACCCCATCATTTAATACCCCAGTCGTTCCAAACTTTCAGTTCCAAAGACCAAGTTAAACTGGTAGCAAATGTAAATGTATCAACCAACATTGTCAGACCTTTCGTTTTAAAATCGATTCCTTTTCTTGAAGTGAAAAGGAAGATTTCTAAGATAGCAGAGGTCTAAGTAATTTGGTCGCTTGTTTTGGTGGTATCGTATATTTTCTATGAGCAGAATCATTATTCTTTGTTCCTTTTTAACGTCATGTTTCGGACATGTAATTTATTTTAGTTTGTGTTATATTGACGTTTACTTTGATAACTCATGCAGTGATCCATGCTATTCTAGGAATTATTTGGTAGACATAATATGGTAGACTTGTTATGAATTTATCGGTTTTGCAAAGAATTTTCGGCAGTGCTATAGAAACTGCAAGTTTTTGCTGTCGAAAACAATTTTGTTTAGTTCATCAATTTTTTTTTACGTCATCTGATGGAAAGTGATACCGCCGCTTATTAACACGAAGATGCGTCTGATGTCATGGAACGCCGAGAGCACTGCCCATGTAGAGGTAATGGTGTTGTACCTCTCATGCCGGTAATTACACTGGCTTTCCTATCCTTGGAACCGAAATACAGCGAACTGCTTGGATATAGAAAGGTGGGTGGTACCCAACCAGTCGATCTTGCACGTAGATATAGTAAATTGTTCGTATTATTATTATTTTTTTTTCTGAGAATTGCAAATGTATACTTATGTAGGTACGTTCGTTTTGGTTTAAGAAATATTGAGTACATAGAAATCAGTAAGTATCGTATAATCAGGTAACAAATCTAACTAATTAATCCATAACTTCTAACAGGTTAATTGGCCGACAATAGTAATACTATTGTCACATTTTAAAATTTCGACAATTTTTGTCGTGTTCTAGAGTATTCTTCATGTATCCCATGCCTTACTCGAGGTTGAAAGGAATAAGTACTTAAAATAAACCATACGAGTTTTAAAACTCATAAACGTCACGAATACACGCGAAAATACCGTCCGTTACCTGTCTGAGGTACGGATAGCAAATTAAACGATGGGTTGAGTGTTGATTTAGTTTTCAGGACTGCTGGAAGCCGCTGGATGCCAGAGGCCCGGTTGGGAAATTTGAGGGCTCATATCCAGTAGTGGACGCCTTCCAGCTGATGATGAAGAGTTCTTTACTTGAAAATCTAAAGTATTTAGAGTTTTTTGAAATACTTTAAAATCTAAACAACTTTGGGTGACATTTTTGTTAAGAAAAAAAGTCCCTGATGTATGAAATGGATGATGTAACCATATTTTTCTGAGCTTTTGCTTGTGTCGTTATTTTTGTAGACGATGAATTCGATGATGATAGGAAGAATTAATGAATGGATGAAAATTACAATAGAATTTATGACTTTGCTTAAAGTCACATAACCTAAAAAATATTTTTCTTACCACCTTACCTTACCACCACAAATTTAGTTGTTGTAAGTTTGTAGTTTTTACTGAAATAACCAGATGTCGCAGCATGTTACTTGGCTACCAGCATTGTGCTGGCCGGTAAGAAAAAAAAGAAGAAAAAAATTCGTTCCAAAAAAAAAAAAAAAATTGTAAAAGTTATTGATTATTATAACACGAGCGTATAGAAACCATCGTGATTTCATTTATAAATATTAATTAAAAACTTTTGTACTTTTCTATTTGCCACAACACCAGAGTTAGTAGGTATTCAGTTTTGACGGGGGCCAGTTAAATATTTCTTGACTTGATTGCTGTTTAGCCTTCATACAGTTACGGGTGCGTTTTGGATTAGTTATTCTATTTCTTTGTTTGGTCCAAACATTTTGAGAATACTTCGAAAATGGGGAGATTCCCTGACCTGATTTTAATTATAATTTAATATGTATGTTTATTTTATTCTGGCAAATTAATTTTTTTAATTTATACGCTAATTCATTTATTGAATATTATTATCTGATAAATGCAACCCCATCTGCAATACCCTCCCAAATAAAATCATATTTATTTAGCAACGATTTGTTTTAGCTGCTATTTCCATGCTTAAAGTTTGAAGCTTTGTTGAAAAAAAAATACAAAACTGAAAATGAACTTCTACTATGTAAATTAGCTTTAATATTTAAATACGTTCTTTGCATAAGCCAGTTTTGCTATCTGTACCAACATCAAGTAGTTTCATTGAGAGCTGAATAATTCATGATTTCAGTGCATCTTGCTCGATTCGCGTTAGACTAGAAGATTCGCGGTCTTACTTACTTGGGGACCTAACTGTCCACACAACTTTCGACTCTATTTCTACTGTTTTAAAGCTCATCATAGAAAGCTCCATCTTTGTAAAGAGACGTAAACTAAAATATTCAAAAGAAATATAATTCAAGTTTGAGGTGAATTTACTTGCTCTAAAATGCAAAATTTCATTGACTCGCAGAAAGGGAATATTCAAATTTTGTATAAACCGGGTTTCGGAATGAATCCTGTTATAAGAAGCGGCTTTTTGACTTTAAATATTCAGAAAAAGGAATGAGATAGATCTAGTCTAATGTAATCAAAATATAAATATACATCTTAGAGTCATGCAAATTGATCTGCCAATACCAGATCATACCATCTATGCACACAGATTTATTTAAAACATGTTTATGTAATGGATTCCCCTGATTAATATAATATCATATATTTTATTTATTTAATAAAACATCAATTGGAAACAAGAAGAAGGTTCCCCTGAGGATGCTGTTGATGTCTGGAACGCCAAGAGCACCGCCAATGCGTTGTCTACGTAAAGTTGAAATATGTTATACCTCTCGTGCCGGTTCTCCAATCCTTCCAACCGAAACACAGCGAACTGCTTAACGTCGTAAATTGCAACGACAATCTCGTAGGTAGATCTACCACCTGTCATTATCTGTCATCTGATGACGAGTGAAGTATACAAATGGCCACCGATAGCAGTTGTATGACTGTTTACCCAAAAGCATCCCTCGTCCCGTCAACCTTAACTATTTGTTGTCTCATACAAAGTTCGTTAATTACCTTATTATGGTTATAAAATCCAATAACATAAAATTGAGAAGTTTCTGTGCTGTCCTTGTGTTGTCCGTGTGCTGTCCTTGTGTTGTCCGTGTGCTGTCCTTGTGTTGTCCGTGTGCTGTCCTTGTGTTGTCCGTGTGCTGTCCTTGTGTTGTCCGTGTGCTGTCCTTGTGTTGTCCGTGTGCTGTCCTTGTGTTGTCCGTGTGCTGTCCTTGTGTTGTCCGTGTGCTGTCCTTGTGTTGTCCGTGTGCTGTCCTTGTGTTGTCCGTGTGCTGTCCTTGTGTTGTAAATGTGCTGTCCTTATAATGTAAATAATTGTTGTTTATATTGTTACAGATTCGGCAACTGATCACAAGTCAGAACACCGATCATTTTCTAACTTATAACATTGTTTGTTCTCATCACGTGACATTGGCTTAGTCATCGTCCAATACGAAAGTCGCCATAAATAAGAATTGAATTGAATAGCAGTTGAGTGAGTTTAGTGCGTTATGTTTCTGATGGCGGCGACTTGAATCTGTTGAATGGTTGAATCTTTGTATTACAGAACCGAATGACTTTTTTATTTTACTAACTTTTAGTTCAGATACTTTGGCTTTGGCTTCGTGTTGTTTCGCTTACCGGTCTTGGATGTAGTATTATTATCTTTGTAGTTTATACCGTATCGTTGCTTAGCGCCTGCAATACAAGATTATATCTAAGTGCAGGGCTGATTCAATGTGTGTATCGTGATGTGGTTTTTGTCATGCAAGTTTTTGCATTGGGTTTTGTTTGTCCATACAAAAAAAAAGTAAAAGTATTTGAACAGATTCGTTCTCACGCTACACTTGTTTTGTTTTTTCATCGCTCTGTCTCTGTGTGTGTTTTAATTAAAAAGTCGTTTTCGGTTTCCACATATTAAATCAACGTAGCGATAAATTCATAAATCGACAACCATCCTGGGCGCGAAGTTACAAAGTACGAGTATGTCCTGGAATTAAGTCGTTCAGTTGTCCAAAAACATAGGGGTTTGTATAAAACATTTCAGGTTATGTTTCCATATTTAAATCTAGGATACATTTTCATAGTTATAAGGGACCAAAAAAAAACTGTCAATACACATCATACATACCATATAAAGTTTGTGTATGGACGAAAGAGTCAATCATTTTTAACCGACATAAAAAATTTGGAAGTTCTCAATTCGATTGTATATTTATATAATGTAGATTTTTTATGTAAACAATATGATATAATCATGACGTGACTCATCATCCAATCCCGTTTTCTATTACGTCCTACGATCAATATTATCATACGGTACGCGGTATTCAATATCACACACAGTAGTATAATATCACGATACACGATACGATATTAGGTCAGGAATAGATAATGATAATATACCACCCATTACCGTGCTCAAAATTTCTAACATCAAAAACAAGTATGAAAATCCTTTATATATAAATAAAAAAAATTAAAACGTTTCAATAGTCATTGTAAATTCGCTTCTCAGACTAATAAAAACTTTGTTGGATATTTCATTTTAAAATATTCATTGAATGTTCGTTGCTGTGTTTCATATTGAATTTCTGTTCTTTAATTATGTGAAAGATTTTTGTGTCTGGCATTAAAAATATTGAAAATTTTTATGTTAAAAGATGCTGTTACTGCTATATTGATTATAGTCTTACAGAGCATCGAAACTGATTCTTCAGATCGAGAGTAAACAGTAGAGATGGTAGATGGTAGATCTACGTGCGAGATCGTCTGGGTTGGTACCACCATGACTGATCATTGGCTGAGTTGTCCATTTTCTAATTTTGATGAAGCCTTTTCGGATGCATTTTTTAATTCAGGGACCGACTTGTCTTTTTTCGTTCTGCCGTGAAGCAGTATGTTCGCTGTATTTCTGTTCGAAAGATTGGAGAGCCAGTGTAAGGAATGTATACATGTGCAACGCATTTTGTGCTCTTGGCGTTTTCAAACATCAGGGGCATTGTGGTGTCAACAGGTCGGGGATATCAATTTCCATCTGATGAACCGTCAGCTGGTTTGCCTGAGATGTTGTATAAAATATTATAACATACATTAAATTTATATTTATGAGAGGTATAACTTCTTTACCTCAACTATAGGCAGTGGCGGTGCCCTTGGCGTTCTCAGACATGAAGGTATCGTCGTGTCAATAGGTGTCGGTATTACTTTCCATAAAGTTACCCACCTGTTTGCTTGCCTATGATGTTTTATTAGTATATAGACCTTTTCTAGGCAATAAAAATTGCAGGTAAAATAAGTTTTTTAATGAGATGAATTACTATGAAAAGGTTTGTGTGCAAATAGGTGTATTTATGAATGTTTATGTTTATTGACAAGTCAATAATTTTACAGATGTAACAAAATGGTAGAAATGAAATAATTAATTTAATCTTTGCATTTCATGTAAAAGTAAAATGTTACTGCTAACGTATTTCCATTTCAATGGTGCTTAAAGTTTCAGTTCTATACAAATAAATAAAAAATTGACACACGGGTCATGAAAAATCAATACAATACTTAATTTAGTTTTACAATTTCGCAAAATTGCATGATTTTTACATTCCTGAAGCGTATTAAGTAGGATTCGAGATCGAACTCTAAACCGAAAATGCCGATTTGTTTATGTGCGTTTGTGTTTGGTGGTCTCAGCGTAAATTTTAAATTTTTGTAGTGAGTTTTTGCAATTATGACACAAATTCTTTTTAATAATCGGGACTATCATAAACGGCTATCGTAAAATTTCAAAATTTACAGTTATCACCATAAATGAAGAACCACCGTAAATGATAAACACCATAAAAAAAGACTACACCAATGACAAAATGAGAGAAAGAACAATGCTCGTCCTAACGGAGATCGAACACGGAACCAGTGTGTCGTGTCTTAATTGTATAAGCGGATTCCCTTATGTACATTATTTCAGCATGCCCTTATATTTCGAGTCTTGTCAGGAAGGAAATCGTATGCGACAATTTTTCTTAAATTTTTATTTGTTAAATCAGTTAATTGCGATGATTACTAACTGAATCTATTTCTATAGTAGAAAAGTAGTATCGTAAATTACAATCATAATTTTAAAATGATAATAGTAATAAAACTTTCGCTTTTAAAAAAGCAAATTGTCATTTTCGATATTCACCCTGAACAGTCGATATATGTCGAATATGTGTAATAATTGTATTTGTATGTATATTGTATGTTGTTCCCGCAACGTTTTCCGCTTAACTGACCCGGTACAGATAATCTATTTCACGAAGAACGTTTCGCTACGGTTGTGTGGTGTACATGGATATCGTTCTAGTGTGTAACCGCTCGACCGAGCAAACTCGTGGTTACACACACTGAAACAGCTTGCATGTACACGCCTGACAAAATTAACAAATCCTTAGTCGAACCAGCAAAGCGGAGACCGCAATAGTTTTTGGCCTCTGGGCCATTTCGATTGCTGTCTCTGCTTTGCTGGGAGGGAAGATGGAAATCGGTTTCTTACTACCTCCTATTTCTTCTCATTACTATTTAAGACAGCCAGTAGGGTGTCCGGGCACAGCCTGTGCGTCATTGCACAGCTGCATTATTAGTTGATTATTCGATCAAAGGACGCCACTGTTGATCCTGGTGAACAGGAGTTGCAGTGGTGGGACAGAGTCGAACGTCCTTCATGAATAGAACACAGATGGCGCAATCCGCATCCAAGCTGATAACTGAATGAGAATGACTGGACGAACGAGTGAGTGAATGATTGAATGGTTTTCTTCTTCTCCTGCTTCACCCGTTCATGGTTAGAATGATAAAAATATTAAGTTGTTGTGTGTAAAATGAAAAAAATTGCTCTAAGTTAAGAGAAGTTCTTACTTTCGAATGTAGAAAATCCTAACAAAAAGTCTAATACGTTATTTTATAATTTTTCATGAAATATCCGTAATTTATAAAAAAAATAAAGGCAAGTAACGTTTCCGTTCTAAATATCAAAATAAATTTTATTTTTTAGAAACGATTGTTCTCTTTGGACTTTACTTCGATTATTTCATACTTGAAGTTATTTTATTTGTGAATATATGTTAAAACTGTAGTCGGTAAAATGTAAACCCATTATTCAGCTTTCAGTTAAGTGCTTTTTATATTCAAGACCTTGTTTTGTTCTTTAATAAATAAATAAACCAGTCTTATTTGATACAGAAAACTTTAAATTCAATCTCTTTTTTATTCCCTAGACGTCAATAATGGACTGCTGACTGATTTTGCAGGTTTTAGGGGAGAAAGCTTTGTGATTTGTTTGGCCTACATTCTATAAGTTTGTGCTGCGTGCTGTCACTATAATAATAATGCTTTTATTTGTCAAATCATTTAAATTGGTGGAATTTTTTTCTTTTACTTCGTTGACTATTCAAATAATTTTACATGACTAAAAATATTTTAGATTTTTATATTTCATGATTTATGAAAATTCAGGCTTCTAGTTTTACCTACAAAGAAGTTATAGAGAGATCAAAAATTGTTTAAAATGCTTCTAGAAAAGGATGTTACGGTTTAGTGATTTTTTTCTCAATATCTGGTGGCCGTGCCCTCAGATATTGAGGATTCGGTGAATGTGTAGTGTACAATGTCCATTTGTTTATTAATGTTATTAAGGAAACACAAGATAAAGTTGCTTTTGGTAAGATACGGTTCAACTATGAAAAATATTTCAAATGAAGATTTGAAATCTTTAATCATTGGCCTCGACCTCGATGGCGCAGTGGTGTAAACAACCAACTGCTACGCTAAAGGTTCCAGGTTCGAATCCTGGTGGGGGCGGAACTTTGTGTTATTTGCAAGACGCATTGTTCCGTTTACCGGTCTTGGATGTTGCATTCTTATCTATGTAGTATGTACCATATCGATGCTTAGTGCCTGCGATACAAGATTATATCTTAATGCAGGGCTGAGTCTATGTGAGTGATTTTTGCGTAAAGGATTCACTTCATATTAAACGTTTAGAGGCTATCTCATTTGATGGTAAGTGACGAATAAGCTGAAGGAGCCTAGAAAATGCCTAGAAACGAATAGGTACTTTCGTAAAAGCTTATTTGTTCTCAACTCCTGAAGAATTCTAAGCCTTACCATGATTCTACGTCCGAAAAAATATTTTATTTTTCAATAGAGCACTAAGGTGACCAATTAAAAAAACATATTTTTCGATATAACCTTCATCATACTTTCATTTTTAAAATAAAAACAGAAGTTATCTCGGAGTTAATAGGTATAGGAGATATTTATGAATATACACCGTAACGACATCATTATTATTATTCGGTCCAAAGAAACGTTCTGTACAAATTCATAATGGCGGACTCTGAGCGAGCGTAAAATTAAACCAACGAAAAAGTCAGTTACGAGCGGCGCTAGTTGTCATATAAATAAGTTTTATCGATACCAAAATAGAAAAAGAAAAAAGATTTCACAGTTCAGTGAGTTTTTGGTTTGTTTTGATCCTTACCTTAGGCATGTTATTATCTTGTGAAGTATTTGTAAGAATATTTCGAATTTAAGGACCGTACATTATAATTCTGATATATAAATAAAATTTTACCTTTTACTTTTCATTAAATTACTTTTAAAAATCGTACCTCATGTTTGGATCGAGTATAACATTTGTGTATTGACTACGAAGTCACTACGAAAATTTCACCGTAGTAAAACCGTAGTACGTTCATGATAGAAGCAACAAATACAATTGTTTATTTTGCATTGTACTATTAAATGTTTGTTTTATCACTCTTACCTTCGAGTTGAATGAAGTTGAATCGAGATTGATTAGAGATCAGCAATAAATTACATTAACTATTACTTTACTACTGGCATTAAACCTATTTTAAGACTGAAACGCATTGATCTTAATACTTGATAGATTCACAATCAATTGACAGAAAATTTCCTGACCAAAACTAACAGTTGGGTGTTTTTTTAAAGTAAGATCTATTGATACGCCTTTCTGTACAGTTCATAAGGTTTAATTTGCTTTAATGTGTAATTATTCCTAGTAAAACTATCTATCCCTCAGTCTCTATTAGTCAAAATTGATGGCAGTTTCTAAGTGAAGTTTTATATGGGATTGTCTATTTACAAACAAAAAAAATCAACAATGCGTTTTGAAACTCAGATAAATCGATGTATTTCTGGGCATTCGATGTTGTTTTACGCTGAAATTTATAAATATCCAAGTTCTAGTATTTCTAAGCATGTTTTAGTGCCTTTTTGGTGTCTGTAATAAAGAAAAGCACAAAAAAACTTAATATATCAACAATTATTACGGGTCTGACTCACAATTGACGCAATTTTTAAACCGTCTTCTCTTCATCTTTAATCTATTTGTATTTAGGGGCTTTTTTCCAACAAGGGTATTTTAGCCCCATCATATCTTGAATCTTAATTATTTCTAAACATACTAAATATATTCTGAAGGAAGAAAAGGTGTAATAAGTTCAAAAAAAAAAAAGTAAATTAAATGATGTAAGAAAATAAAGTTTATAAAATCGGCGAGATAAACTCAATTCATATTGATTTCATAAATCACATGATTAAAATCCTAAAGACGATGTATTCGATATCCATACTTTTTATTTAAAACTTTGTTTCATTGCCGAAGGATCCCTTCTAACCTGATGATAAGTTAACAAGGTTCCAAACTCATGAATTCCTAACAGTGGCCCCTTGTGTTTGATATTAGGTTGGTTGCACGAGGACTACATTGTGGACGCGACGGCGACTATTTGCTCAACTTAAAGTTCAACATTAAACTTAAAGTTAGAACAGTTGTTCTTGACTCTGACAAAGTTACTAATATTTACCATAAACTTGATTGTAATAGACTTTAAAAACTAAAAAAATTAATAAGATTAGCATTCACTAAAAAAGTTGAAGCCTTTAATAAGCATTCAATTTAATTCGAAGTCAACCTTCAATCATTATTGATCATCAAGTAAAAGTAAAAAAATCCAACACAAGCAGATACAGCGTTGCTCACAGCGTCTGCCCGCAGCCTCGACAAGATTGTCCGTCCACTAAAACCCACTTTGAAACCACTATGAAACGGTTCGCAAACGAAAGCAGCAAATGTGCGGTCGGCCTAACGGTCGCCCGGGTCCACGGTAGCGCAGCTATTAAAACTTTTCTTGTTATAGCGGCGCGGGACTAAACAAACGAAAAAAAAAACTTTCATCACTTAATAAAATATCGAACTCTGCGAGTTTTTCAAAAGTGATTCTCTTCGAAACTTGTTTTTAACTCGAGTTTGGGTTTTTTCTTTTTTAACTACAGAACAAAAGTTTGTTAAATCCTTTTCGTGTAGGTGCCTTAAATGGTTTTATTTTGCTTTAAAGTAATAAAATAAATTGATTTTGTTAAAAAATACTGTATGTAAGGAAAATCAATTCGGAATTTGAAAAGGCGATTCTTGTTGCCTATGGAGTTTTTAATATTATACTGATTCAGAGTAAGATTTCGGACGACTAACAGAATTCAAAATCAAATATCGATTACATAGAAGCATTAAGATACAAAGTAGATATTAAGAAAATTAATATTTAGATCTTTATTTTATAAGTACAGCTGTTATTTGGTTGGTACCCAATCATTATTGTTAGGAAAATTGTTTTGTTTTGGTTGATCTACAAGATCGTCTGGATTGGTACCACTCTCCTTTCTATTTCTGCCGTGAAACATTTCGCTACGTTTCGGTTCGAAGGATTGGAGAGCCAGTGTAATTACCGGTACGAGAGGTTTAATATATACCTTATATGATCAACGCACTGGTGTTCTTGTCGTTCCAGACATCAACGGCATCGTCGTATCAATGGACGGTATCACTTTCCATAAGGTGAACCACCTGCCAGTTTGCCCATTATGTTGTATGTAAAATTGCTAAAGTTTGCCTTCACTGATTATCCACACACAGTCAAAATTAGGGACTCTGTCTTAGAAATAAAAAAATTAATTTACATAAATTTTTACCAGTGTTTGCTAAGGAAGGTTTTTGAAAAATAGGAACAAAACAAGGGTTGAAAGTTCTTATGGAGATTTCTAACTCAGAAGAATACTCAAGAAGGATGCTGGGTCTGGTAGGCCACAACTTTGTATTTAGTTAATGAGATATCTGCGATACAAGTTCTTACGATACTCAGTGCAGGGCTGAGTCAATGTGTGTGTCGTGATGTGGTTATTTTATTTATTTACATCTTCGCGTTTCAATTTTCATTCAAATATTTTTTATTTTACATGGAATTTGAAACAATAATGATTTTCAAATGAAACGTCGTAGGTATATAGTATTGTATTTAGAACATTAGAAATCGTATCGTAAACTCCGGATTCGACTCAAAAAGCCTCACTTTACTCGAATTTGAACCTTATTCTATACGATATTGAACTCTAATTGCAGTGGATGTGGAGAATGTTACATATTTGAGGTGGCCATTCGGCCAAATGGAATACAGGATGGCCTGCATAAAGCATAAACGTGCATCAATACTAGCAACAAACTTATATACTAGGTATCATGTACTAGTACCCGTATACCTAAAGTAGTATAAACATGAACGTAAAATGCTTTGTCCTTTGTGGCCCAAGTGATGAACATGTATTTTCTTGATATAGAGAGATTAAGAGAGGAAGTGGTTTGTTGTTCAAATCGCTTCTTGACTTGATAGGGATTTTAGGGCAGGCAAACATGATGCCCCATATTTAAAAAGTTCATAGGGTACGGTGACTGCTTACCATCAGGTGGAGCATAAGCTTGTACCAAAACAATTTTACAGGTAGATCTACGTGCAAGATCGTCTGGGTTGGTACCACTCTACTTTCTATTTCTGCCGTGAAGCAGTTCACTGCGTTTCGGTTCGAAGGATTGGAGAGCCAGTGTAGTTACCGGTATTTGAGGTACAACTTCTTTACCTCTGCATGGGCAACGCATAGGAACTCTTGGCGTTCGACTACATCAGAATCATCGTCGTTTCAATTGTCGGCGGCCTTACTTTCCATCAGTCAAACTATTTGATTGTTTGCCCATGATGTTGCATTAGAAACAAATTTTATCAAAATCGGTTCAGCCGTTTTATAAATGTAAATTGCATTGTCATCGGGTTTGTAGCTACCCTGAAAATTTCAGCCTGCTAGCCTATCGGGAAGTGCCTAAAAATTGAGTCTCAAAAATCCAACCGGAACGACAAACAAACAAGAAAAGTGAGTGTATAAAAACGTGGGGAAAAAATGGAGTAGAAAACAAGCTTTAGTATAATTTAAAACATCTTTATGTAAGCACTAAGTATTTAATAAAGGTTGGGATTTTTAGAAATATTTTATCAGCTGTTTTCTTCAATGAAGCCATTAGGAATATCATTGGGAACGCAATGTCTGCCAGTAGACAGTCATTTGATCTGATTAACGATATCACGCGGGCCAGTGAAGCCGAAAATAAGTCTGTGTTGAGCTTCGAGCTCTGCGAGCGGCGGGAAATCAAACCGTACTTTGAACGTACGAATTCTGTTACGGTTCATCCAACGAAATGCTTTGGTTATTATAAAATGTGTAAATGATTGTAGGATTCGTAGATTTGTGTTGCCAAAGTCACGGACTATGTCGCGGAGAAAGTCAACTCTGGTCCGAGGACTGACCCTGCTGAAAGCGTTTCTGACATCGGTACCGTAGTGCGATGTGTTCGCGTGGCGATGGACGAATGTATATGTCGAGTGTAAGAGATATTGTGAGGTGATGGATAATAGGTAAGTATATGTTTACAGTTAATTGCAATTATAATCACAAATGTATTAGATGTATTGGATGTTGTATTCTTATATATGTAGTATATACCATACCGTTGCTTAGTACCTGAGACACAAGTTCTTACGATACTTACTACAGGGCTGAATCAATGTGTGTGTCGTGATGTGGTTATTATTATTTATGTATCAAAGTGTTTTAGGTTTATTATCTGTGAAACTGCGATGTTGTTTTAATCAATACATGTACATTGTTCTATTGTGCGTAAACTCTTTACGACGTACACGCCTAAAGAAACTGAACCAACTTTAATTGAACTGTCTTCGTGAGATAGAAAACAGTTCCTTTGGCTATGCTTGCTGGTGGTTGCATCAAATATCCTCCTATATATTTATCTTCAATTTACCATATTTTGTCTGCTGGTACTGTTGTTCATCATATTATTGATACGTGCAGCAAAAATTTTGTTGAGCAGAAAACTAATATTCTGATAAAAAAATCCTCACTCACACTTCCATCCGTTGACGTACACACACATATGACACGAAGACATGCCTGAATAAATATTGACATGACTTTGTTCAAAGGAAAAGTCTGTTGTTTTTGGTTAAAGTTGTACGCGGGTTACTTGATGGCTTCTAATATTTTTGCATAGTGTAATAATGATGCGACCAACAGGTGTCCGCATGCTTACCTGGAATATTCATATAAATAAATAAGTATAGTATAGTTATTTAATCTCTAAATCAAAAGTTTTTTCTTTTGTTCGCCTTAAAGTTCTCATAAACCTCCGTAGTTAATAGATTTGGATAAGAATACATTAAGTTTTGAAATGTTGACACAATCTAAATAGAAACATCTAGCGCTCCTCGAAAATTAACGGCTATTTCGGCAAACGAGTTACTGCACGTTACACATTATTAGAATCGGTTCAGTAGTTCTGAAGATCACACATCTAACACAACAAACGTCTTTTAAAAATATTTAAAAAAATGTCAATGAATACGTATCACGTCTCACACTAAGCCCTGCTCGATATCTGAAATTGAATCTTAAACCTTTAAATTTAAAGTTCCTTTTCGTCTGTAACGTTTGAATATGCCCCTGCCTTGATATCAATTGCGAAGGGATTCCGATTGAGAATCGTTTTGGGAGTACAAAGGAAGAACGATTACCTAAACGCCGAGTCCTGACAGCCGATACGAAAATTTATAACATTTTCGACTCGTACCGTACCTTGTAAATCAAGAATACAAAAAAGCTATTGACATGGAAATCGTTTTTAAGAAAAAGCTAGTCGCTTAATGAATTTTATGGCTCTTCTATAAGATGGACCATTCGCAGATGATCAGATATAAAAGTATTCGCGTTAAACGTTACACCGAATCAATGCCAACTTCACTCAGATTGAATTAAATTTTAGCCTAAATTTCTACACGATTTTTGACGTTTTTTTTTTTGCATGCTGTCTTCACCTTTTTTATAAATTATTATAAACGAATAAATATATTATTAATAAATAAATTATTGTAATGTAATAATTATAATAACATATTTATTCGTAGAAACATTTGTTACAAAGGTCTTAAATAGATTATTGAATTCATTCCAAAATGTTTTGCCAAAACGAATAAATATATTATTAATAAATTAATAAACATATTATTATAATTTAATAATTATAATAATTTATATTATTTTTATTTTATTATAATTTAATAATATAAAATAATTTAAATATACAATTATTAATAATATTTATTTATTATAAATATATTATTATAATTTAATTGACTTGTTTTTTACACCATAAAATTTTTGAGAAAAGCAACTACAGAGGTTTCTTGCCGGCTTCTTCCCCGTAGGTAGCACTACGAACCGGTGGAAGATAAAAAAATGACGATTTGAAAGCACTTATTTTAAATATTTTTGAATAAAAACATGTTGAATTTGAATAGGTAGTGTTGGGGTCTCGACAACACAGTGAAACATGATTTTTGTAAATTAAGACACGAAGCAACTAAAGGAAACTGTGATTTTGACATCAATGAAATCATGATTCTTATTTATAGCTTCCCGATCTTCAATATTTAACCTTTTTACAACACGGAAAAACATTGGAATTCTGGATAATTCTCAAACGACTCCCAAGGGATCTATCGAGTTGAACGGTTAAACACCTCTTTGCAGCAATTTACTTGTAAAAGGATTCCATTTTAATTTCCCTACAGAACTGATCAAGTTTTGGAAGATATCCAATCGGGCTTTTTTTAAGGCTTTGTACATGGTTACTGATCTTGGCACAAGCTACGATCTGATCGTTTATTTGTTTCGGAGATTTGTTTTGTAATATGTAAGCGCCTTTTCACATGCGTCCAGTTTGTCAGTGTAAAGATATGTATGATGAAGTTCAAGGGTGCGCGGTTGCCGGGCTATGTGAAAAATTACAAAAATCACTTTACGGTAGCATTAACTCGAGTCGTAATGCTGCGAGAGGGTTGTCAGAGGTGTTACATACAGCATTTCGCATGTCTATGAGCCCCAGTGTGACAGATTATGTCGACACTGTCCGGGCACAATGAGGACCAAGGAAGATAAAACTTACCGCATTGCCATACCGTGCCGTGAAAGACGTCTCCCGGTTACATGGCACCGGACCGGCGAAAAACCGGACGCATCAGAATAGGACGCGAGATAAAGAAGGTGCGGAATTTTTTTAAGCTAATAGATAGTCTATTTTGTGTATGCGAATTATGTCACAGAGAAATTAGATTTGTTCATTAGTGCGACCCGCCCCGGTTTTGCACGGATAATGTCTACATATAAACCTTCCTCTTGAATCACTCAATTAAAAAAAACTGTATCAAAATCCGTTGCGTAGTTTTAAAGATCTAAGCATACATGGGGACAGACAGTGGGAAGCGTGTTTTATACAGCGTACTGTTTTATACGATGACATTATATATTTTGTTCTTGTTTTTTTAGGCTGATCTGAACCGATTTCAGGTAATTTGTCAGTTCGATAATGTAGAAACCACCAATATATCCTAGATAGGTACCAACATAAATGTTTGTACATTTATCAAGATCCATAATTTAAAAAAAAAATCTGAAACCTACGATATCAACAAAAGTCAAATCAATTATTTATCAGACAACAGAAAAAAACTGCCGAAATGACAACGTTTTTTACGAAAAAACGTCACAATGACCTTTCAAATTGTACCTTCCAATCGATTTTCAATCTTTTCCATTTCGTTATAAGGTCTGAATTATTTTCATAGGTTCGGTAGTAACTTTTTAATTTTTCACCCGCTACGCCCTCGGGCGTTGCAGCCGTGTACTTTGTAAAACAATATTGTTGATTAATTTTTTACACTTCGTAAAACAAAACGGGATGATTAAATTTGAAAAATGTTCAATCTGTCTAAATCATTATAGACTGCGATCTTATTTATGACTATGGGAGACTATGAGGTGCTGATAACACAAAGGTTGTTAGGTAAACAGAATGTATTTCGCCAAGCAATACATACACACTTGTATAGTTGGGAGGCTACTGCACTTTTTTTAATTATATTTCTGGGCAAAAAAGCAAACGGTTTACCTGATGGAAAGTGATACCGCCTATTAACACGACGATGCCCCGTACGTCGTGAAACATCATTCTATTTACAACATGAAGCAGTTCGCTGTGTTTCGGTTCGAAGGATTGGAGAGCCATTGTAATTACCGGTACATGAGGTATACCATCTTTACTTCTACATAGGCAACGCTTAGGGGGTGCTCTGGGCCTTTTTAGACTTCAATTGTATCGTCGTATAAATAGCTGGCGGTATCAATTTCCATCAGGTGAAACGTCTGCTTGATTGTACGTTGTTTTATAAAAAACGTTTGCAATATCAGAGGCATGACTCAATCGTTCCCAATCCTGAAAAATCCTGCGCTTTTTTTGAAGAACCCCGTTCTGTTGTCACCAGAGAAAATCATACCAGGGATTCTTTTCCATGTTCGTTATATATTTATTAAAATTATACGGCAACACATTACTGAAATCCGGATCGGATGCCCAACATTATTAATTTGAGGTCGGTTACTTCCACAGTATTGGAAATGCAATTTATTATCGAATGAATAAGTTCTTTAAATATTTACGAAAGCTGTGGTTTGATATAATTTACACAAAAATTGAAATATTTTTGTAAAAATATATTTTTGTTAACAGTAGTTGCCATTTCCAATGTTTAAAACTTTTTAACGATGTTAATAGTAAATAAATTAATACCAATAAATAAAATGATTGTCCCCGTTAAATTTGTAATTTAGTTTTTTTTTACAAAAAAGCCAATGTCTACTCTGAAAGTCAATTTATTTTATAAAACCAACACTTCATAATAACAACAAAAAAAATTTGTAATAAAAAAAAGATTTAAAAAGGGAAAACGAAAAAAAAAAAAACGAAACTTACGCTCTAAATAGGTACAAACTTTATACAAAATTTTTAGTAAAATGGATCGATATTCTCGATAAAATTAAAAAAAAAAAATTTTTGAGAAAATTTAACGCAGCACTTACATGTTAATATTAAAATATCGATAGTGCAGTTCCGCCTAACTACCACTACAATAGACAATACCACGTAAATCCAACGATATACGAGTGACAACATATACAAACATAAACTCGAGCCGTAATCCCACGAGACGGGTGGGCAGAGGTGTTACAAAACGCACTTCGCATGAATCTGTCGCCACTAACCGGGCACAATGAGGAACATGGCAGCTACAACTTACAGCAACCCGTTGTCTCATTCTTAGTAGTTTTCCACATTTTTTTTTTGTATTTCCGAGGTATTCGGGGCACGCCCGCCACTCTGTCCCACCACTGCAACTCCTGTTCACTGGGATCAACAGTGGCGTCCTTTGATCGAATATTGCAGCTGTGCAATGACGCACAGGCTGTGCCCGGATACCCTACCGGCTGTGCTTCTACGGTATCTACCAATGTTCGTTCGTTGCTTCAATTTGCTATACTGGCAGTCACTAATTAACAATGTAGTTTAATCAGAAACTATTTCAATGTGTATTTATGTAGGTAAATAGTTCATACAAGAATAATATATAGTTCATGCTAACGCATTATCTAGTTGATACATAGGTATTTATGTGCTAGAATAGCATACATAGCTGTGCACAATCTTAGTAGCTATGTATTGGGCGGCTGCGTGTAACCTCAGGGGAAAAGCACTTCCAGAAATTGCTATGTTACCCTCTCATAGACATGGATGTAGATAAGGTTTGTACTAGATGGGGTATTTGTTCTAATCACAGCGGTTTCTTGTCGTATTCCTCACTTAAGATTAGTATCTGGAACCAGTTGTAAATTTTGACAAAGATCTAATCAAATTTTACTTTGTTTATTTGTCCTCACTAACTTTTCAAATATTTCGGGATTTTTTTTAAATCATCTGTATTTATAACGAAGGATCTGACAAACAAGTAATTTATTGATTTAAAAATTATATGCTAAAAGTTGCCTATTCTATTTTACTGTTTAAAATCAACATTTTCATTAACTATCCTATCCAGCGCCAGAGAATCTTTGTTCTAGTGGTATATTTATGTCAGGTACTCTAGTACGTAAGTCTTCACTTAAGTACGTGTTAAAAAATTCAACCAAGTAAGTGGTTACTCAGAATTTTATAAAGTTTCGCTTTAAATAAATTTATGTGACGCTTAACGCTTAGGTTACGAGCATGCTTGCTCTTTTGGCGAATTCCCTTACCGGAGTGATGAATAAATTAATATGAATAAAGCAACTCTAACGGATTGATGAGGAAGTAAGATTGCTCATAATTAAAAACTGTACAGATATAGTTAGAAATGTTATGACTTCGTTATCTCTCGGTTTGATCGAAGATTCCCGAACGCTGATATTCGTTATAACAAAAAATATAACTTTATGTCACCATATTGCAAAATATACAGAAAATCAAACATGGCCGACAGAAATCAAAGTCGCATAACATCTCACGACACCTGTAGAAATCTCTGGTATCTGACGTGTACAAAAACTATACGAACTCATGGTAGACACACTTATATGGCTGAACAGCTTCTCTAAGCTTAGTAAGTTATTAAACTGGAGCACACCACTTTGTTCTAACACCGAATTTTGCATGTTTATGTTGAGTCCCAGTGTGACAGGTCGCGAATCTGTCGCCACTATCCGGGCACAATGAGGAACATGGTAGCTACAATGTACGGCCACCCGTGACTCGATCGGGTTGTTTCGGTCGGTTAACCAAGGCACGTAACAAACTGAGCTACCGTATCCTCCAAGAAATAAGAAGAAGTAAGAAACCGATTCTAGACTTCGCTCCTAGCTTAGTTGAGGACTATTATCAAGAATTTGGAATTTTCTCCATCGACCAAAATAGATAGCTGCCGGCTTAAACTATAAGGAAATAATTTAGTACCTTGGTTCAATTTAAAAAAAACCGTTCATACCATAGTGTGAATCACTATTGGTGCGGAATGAAGACCTCGTAGTTTGACATTCTAATATTAGTAAGAGGTTCCAGAGGCTCCTCCACGGGTCTTGCTGACCCTGTAAAACCTTCTAACCCTTGAAGAACCCCATGCTGTAGTCACTTGGGAAAACCATGCTAGGGAATTCATTCCACAGCATGAGAGTTCGCGGGTGGGAGCTTCTATGAAAGCGAACAGTTCGCGAAAAATTCGGCTCTAAGGTATGAGGATGATTTCCCTGACCATTGAAGCCACTTATACGATTCTGACTCCATTTTCAGGGCAAATTTGGTTAATCAAAAACACCTTATATCATACTAGGAAAAATTTTGATAAACAAAAACATGAATTCTACCAGGATTAACTCACGGGTAAAAGTTAACCTTGAAATAAAATTATAATAATAAAAATCTTGATTTAAAAATCAAAAATTTACAAAAGTAACTGCAGTAGTTAAAAACTGTATCGCAGCCATCATCACCCATCTTCACTGACATAAAGTAATTTAACAACAAACATTGGTTAAGGATTGTCGAAATCGGATCAGCAGTCGAAAGATATACTTCCTGCATACAACTTTAAATTAAATGTCAGTATTGGCTTAGGAATCACGAGTGATAGTTTGACGAAGATAGTTTGGCCATGGTTATGATCAGTAGTGGATCCAGGCAAGAAGTAAGTACGAATTAGTTACTTTTGGGCGCTAGTGGTTGTGTCTGAACTTGTACATGCACATTGTTCTAGTGTGTAACCAACTTACTGAGCGAACTCGAGTTTATACATACTAAAATGCTGTTCACTACACGCCTGACAAAAGTACAACAATTTTAGTCAAAACGTCTTTACCGCCTGTTTTGTATGTATACTAGATGTTAGGGTTAGCAGGTTTGGTAACACTCAAGTGATACCTTTGCTGTTGCAAAGGCAAACATAAATCATTTGACGACCTCGGTGGCGCAGAGGTGTAAACAGCCGACTGCTACGCTAGAGGTTCTGGGTTCGAATCACGGTGGGGGTGGAACTTTGTGTTATTTGAAAGAAGCATTGTTTCGCTTACCAGTCTTAGATGTTGTATTCTTATCTACGTAGTTTATGCCATATCGTTGCTTAGCACCTGCGACACAAGATCTTACGATACTTACTGCAGCGCTGAGTCAATGTGTGTGTCGCGATGATTACACTAGTTTGCACGGTTTTCATACCCCAGCTGAAAGTTGTTATTTTATTTTGTGTTCAGGTAGAACTATCCAGAAAAAATAATAAAAAAATTCTGTCACGTCTGGTTTAAAAAATATTTATTTTCTTGAAGGGAAATACAAAAATTTTAGGATTAATACAAAAATAAATTAAAAATGACTAATTTTTGCTTTCTTTTTATAGTTATTTGAATCAGTTTCTCTTATGATAGACCAACAGTAATCCCCTAACATATTTTCATCCCAAAATCCTTGATGTCGTTCTTCGAAAGTCCTTAAATCTTGGTGGAAACGTTCACCCTGTTCGTCACTCATACTTCCTAAGTTTTCAGGAAAAAAATTCAGATGAGAGTGTAGAAAGTGAATCTTTAATGACATGTTTACTCCCATATCATGAAAGTTTTTCAATAAATTGTTAACAATTTCTTCATAATTTTCACTTTTTTTATTTCCCAAAAAATTTTCTACAAGCATTTTAAATGAGTTCCAAGCAGACTTTTCTTTAACCGATAAAAGGTTTTCAAACTGAGAATCTTTCATAATTTTACGGATTTGTGGACCAATAAATATACCCTCCTTCAGTTTTCCCTCTGTAATGTTTGGAAATATTTTTTGCAAATACCGGAAAGCATCACTGTTTTTGTCAAGCGCCTTTACAAAGTTTTTCATGATTCCCAGTTTGATGTGTAAAGGGGGTAAAATGACGTTATTTGGATCGACCAACAGCTTGTGATTAATGTTCATTTTGCCCGGAATATACTCATTTCGAACAGGCCATTCTTTCCTTACATAATGATGTTGTTTCGCTCTACTGTCCCACAAACAAAGGAAACAACAGTACTTCGTGTAACCACCCTGCAATCCCACTAACATACCGATGACTTTGAGGTCGCCGCACACTTTCCATTGATGTTCTTTATACTTTATTAAATTAATCAAAGTACGCATCGTTTCATAGCTCTCTTTACAATTCCCTGCGTGTCCTATTGGTATGGAAGGTTTCTTATTTCCGTTATGTAATAAAACAGCTTTGAGACTATATTTTGAAGAATCTATGAATAGGCGCCACTCTGTTTTATCATAGTTTTGATTCATTGCTTCGAAAAGTCCCGGGATATCTGTGCAATAACAATATTCACCTTCTCTTTTGAAAAATTCTGAGTAAACTTTGCTTCTGTTTCTGAAAAACGTAACTTTTGTGTCTGGTAGTAACAAGTTCCATTGTTGTAAGCGGGAGCCGAGAAGCTCTGCTTTAGATCTTGATAACTGTAAATCTCGTACAAGATCATTTAATTCGGCCTGATTAATTAAATGTGGAGTGTTTTCTTGAGGTGAAAATTCGTCAGAATCACTAGAAATCGACTTGAATTCAACATCACTGTTATTGTCATCTAATATATTTGCACTCGAACTACCGGGACAAACTGGATGGGGTAGATCTTTTGAATGTAAAATCGGCTTAGTAACAGACGGAACATCGGCATACATAATACTTGCCTTATTTTTTTTGTTATATCCCAATGTCTTCGTAACACAAAAGTAACAATCATTTTCATGATTACTAGGTTCTCTCCATAGCATTGGCGAACCAAATGGAAGGTAAACTTTTTCTCCTGATGACCACTGGAGTAAGATGATTCTACAGCTTTCGCAAAACACGTGAGGCACCCACTTTTTATCTTGATTTGCAACAGGAAATCCAAAATAATGAAGATATGCAGTTTTTAACGAATCTACAATAGGTCTTCTCTTTTTTGAAAATATAAACTGTCCACAAACATAACAAAAACGGTCAGAACTTTGTTTGCACTTTCTGCTAGCCATTTTAAATCAATCCAAAGCAAAGTAACTGTCGTTTGAAGCGAACGAATGAACAATAAAATATAACCACCACGTCGGGTAGTTAAAAAAAAACAATTGACGGCAGAAAAAAATTCCGACGTGATAAAATATTTCTGCTAACACTTTTAGGTTTAGGGAAGGTAGATTAACATATTGACATACATTCGGTTCGGGGTATAAATAAAAAGTAAAATTTTGTAAACTAGTGTTATTATTATTGTTTCAATAAGCGAAGCGATTCTTTAAAAAAAAATAGATTGGAAAAATAAGTAACTTACATTAAAATCTCCAGATCGTCTTCTGATTTCATCGAATCTGAAACAAGTTGGAATTAAAATTAATAACATATCAGCTTACAGTCCGGTGGCAGTAATATAATGTGATATTTATTTACTTAGTTACATGAAGAGCAACGTTGGTATGTATTATGAAAAAAAAAGGGTTCTGTACGCAAATGGTACAAAAAGGGGCCCTTTTACTAAGACTCCGCTGTTCGTACTTCTGTCCATCCGTCAGCGGGCTGTATCTCATGAACTATATTATCATGAATTTTGCATGCTTGATACAAGTGAAATATTTATACCTACACCCCCTGGAAGGTCATATTTCGAGCAAATAAATTATTCTTACTCTTATTCTTAAAATAGCCAACCTCTTGAAATTTCAGAGTATGTCTATTCCTGGTGTCGCCATTATAAAATATAAATAAATAAAAAATTCAAGGGGACTCTCATACAAGGAAAGTAATTTTCTCTTCAAGTTCTGCTTGTTCTTGTTGCTTTTAAGGCATTATCTAAAAAGTTAAACATATTTAAGATTGTACGGAACTCATCACGCGTGAGTCCGACTTACATTTGACCAATTTTTATGCATCCAATTAAAAAAAAACACCTATATGATTAACTTTGTTTGACATGTGGTAGATCTACGTGCGAGATCGTCTGGGTTAGTACTCTCCTTTCTATTTCTACCGTTAAACAGCTCGCAGGGTTTCGGCTCGAAGGATCGGAAAGCCAGAGTAACCAGCACGAGACGTATAAAATGTTTAACTACATGGGCAATGAATAGGCGGTGCTCTTGGCGTTTTCAAACATCAAGTGTCAATAGGCGGCGGTATCTCTTTCCATCAGCTGGTTTGCTCGGGATGTTTTATAAAATATTAGAACATACATAATAATCTACAATACAAAATTTTAGTAAAAGCTTATTCTCCAAATAAAAAATAATCAAAGTTTTAACAGGTTTCAAGTTTAATTAATAACTCTAATTGTTAAGGAAACTTGATATCCGAATATCAAATATTCCAATTAAAAATTCAGCGAAAAGGGTTGGGAAACTTAACATTTTTAATGACTCGAAGAATTTACCGAAAGAAACTCCGTAAAGAACTTAAAATTGATTTTAATTTATTGAAAATTTTCTCGATAATATCAAAAGCTCTTTACTTTTTGTTAGATTTTTGATGTCGAAGGTTATTGAAGGTAATATGGAGGTCATTTTACGTTTTGTTTTTGCAGAAACAAAGTCTAACATCGACTGATTTATTTATTTATTTAATTAAAAGGGTTTACACCAATAAACATAATTAAAAAAATGAACACAAAAAATATTCAAGAATAAAAATAACAATAAAATACTTTCATACAGATATCTGTTTTGATCTGAAAAATCTATCATTATCCTATGTACGTATATGGTGTTGTTTCGTACTTTTATTTAAGAGATGATAACAAATTAGTTCTTAAGTTCTGATAAAAATAAATAGGCACAAGCAACAAACGATATTAGAAGTTGCACTGGATGTGAGGTGTAAGTCGAAACAATATAATAATAATCACATCACGACACACAAATTGAGTCAGCCCTAGTGTAAGATTGAAAAATCTTATGCAGCAGATATGGTATAAACCACATAGATTATAATAATACATTCACAACAGGTAAGCGAAACAGATCGTCCGGAGACAAGGAGCAAGACCTCCCCCAAACGGTTCCCAGTGGTGCCCAGAGGGATCCTGTGCCGCTTGTATCCAGCGGCTCCCAGCAGCCCTTGCAAGAACATGTATAATCTTTGTTGAGGCCATCCAACGCTACTACGCGCGGACCCTTGGACGCCACGATCGTCTGTTCATCGAGCTATACATAGCCTGGGGTAAAGAGATAACCTTTTTCGATATCCCAAGATAAATAAGTAGATTTTTGAATTATCAATAAACTCCACATATCCAAACAAACATTAAAGAACGTGTATCATATATGTACCTACACGTTCCTGAATAGATTCAGGATTTCAGTGTGTTTGTTGTAAACCAAAAGATTTACGTTGTTCTTTTAAAAGTTATTTTTTTCCGACAATAATGACGGGTCGGGACAGGAACGTATTGTAATTAACAAATGCTTTCGACAGCCATATCCAGCAGTTTAATTAATCCAGCCTGTCAAAAGGCTTTATATCTCCTTTATAGTCGTTCTACACGATGGGCCACTCTTCGCTATTCTTAGATGGATGTATAAGAGCGCCATTAGCCAATCAATGCTACTTCTTTCAAAACATGGCCTAGCCCAGATAGCCCATCGTGTGGTGCCGCTTTGAGAGTTACGTACAGTATATATAATATTATATTTATATTATAACGACATCACGATACACACTTTGACTAACATTGACTCAGCCCTGCAGAAAGTATCGTAAACTTGTGTCACAGGAACTAAACAACGACATGGTATATACTACATAGATAAGAATACAACATCCAAGACCGGTAAGCGACACAATGCTTCTTGCAAATAACACAAAGTCCCGCACCCGCCGGGATTCGAACCTGGAACCTCTAGCATAGCAGTCGGCGATTTACACCAATGCGCCACCGAGGTCGTCAACACACACACACACAGTACTTTCGTATTAGCCACATGCACTCGTCGTTGGCATGGGAAAACAAGCAGACAGTTCAGCTGAAAGTGATAACGTCCCCTACTGACACGACGATGCCCTATATACCTCTTTATGCATTGTGATCAGCAAGTCTAGAAAGGAACGGGATGTCCGACAGCGACATAAAGGCTGTCTCATTACTTTTTCATTGTTACGACAAGGACCTCGTCTCGCGGACTATGACGGATTTCTTTAGCTTGCTAGACCGCGTATTTGTTCTTCTTAGCTCGTAGAAGTAATTAGATCTCACGAAGACCGCTCGGCTGTTGTGATTAGTGTACATGCAAATTATTCAAGTGTGCGAAACGTCATTACTGAGCAAGCTCGATGTTACATTTAATGAAATGAAACAATGTGAATGGACATGCCTGACAAATAAAACCATATTAGGACGTTCTTGGTGATGTATCATTTTAATGTTGCGTTGTTTTTTTGTAATGAAAATACAACAATCAAATACGATTTCAAAATTTCTAGTCGAAATTAATGAAACGAAATCCCTCAGAGAATCGAATTATGTTTGCTACGTTACTAAATGAACCTTTGTCAAAATGATGCCGTGGAACGCTTAAATTTTAAGGGGATCCAATTTGGAGTTATCAAAACCTGTTTCCATTTCACTTGTTCCCTTCCTTTGTTATTTTATTGTTTAAGAATATATTTATATATAAAACTGGGTTTGGTTGTAATTTGCAACGAGGAGTTGTGTGTCCGGTTGACTATCATAAGTTTAAATACCTTAATATTTTTGTGAATTAAAATTCAAATACACGGCTTCTACTCTTAAAAACGATCAAGATGAATAAAACTGTAATAAATAGAATATAGACAATATACCTATATTAACATTACTTTTTATCTGAATAATTGCATTCATTAAACAAAAGAAAGTTAAAAATATTTCAATTATTTCAGTTTACTACGAATCCAATGATAAAAATTCAAAATAGTCTCACAATTCAGCGAAACATTGATTCTGCGAATTATGTTAGACGCAATAGATTATTTCTGAATCATACCCGCAATGTACGGGACCATTCTTATTTATTATCTTATTGCTATAATTATGGCGATCTGGATCTTGCAGACTGCTGCCTTGAATAGTTTTTAACCGGTCGCGCAGATTTCGTAACAATAATTATACGTTTATTTACCAAAACATGAGTAGGTACATATAAATGTTGTGTGGGACCTGTGCATGCTTTGCCAATTGTCTTGGCGTGCAAATATTATAAAGTAGCCAGGATGTTCTTCCCACTCATTGTTTACTAATTTTGTCTTGGATGATCAAGTGCAGGATTTTATACTTAGGGCCTCATCACATGACGATAACATTATGTTTACATATTAATAATAATAACGACATCACGACACACATATTGCCTCAGCCCTGCACTAAGACATAATCTTCTATCGCAGGCACTAAGCAACGATATGGTATAGACTACATAGATGCGAATACAACATCCAAGACCGGTAAGTTAAACAATGCGTCTTGCAAATAACAAAAAATTCTGCTCCCGCCAGGATTTTAACCAGGAACCTGTAGCGTAGCAGTCAGCTGTTTACACCACTGTGCCTCCGAGGTATTTATTTTTAGTTTATAGTGGTAGAAGGATTACCTAATGGGTTATATTTCTACAGGTCAAGAACGTCTGATTACCACCCTTCTTTCTATTTCTGCTACTGTGTTTCGGTATGAACGGTTGGAGAGCTTGTGTTTTACCGGTACGAGCGGTAACATTTTTACCTCTACACGGGCTCTCGGGGCACGCCCGCCACTCTGTCTCACCACTGCAACTCCTGTTTATCGGGATCAACAGTGGCGTCCTTTAATCGAATAATGCAGCTGTGCAATAAAGCACAGGCTGTGCCAAACACCCAACCGGCTGTCTTGGGACCCGCAACGAACTTAATCAGAAGAAATAGGAGGTAGTAAGAAAGCTCTCTATTTGGGTTACGGATTGGCATTGTTCTTGGCTTTTTCAGACATCAAGGCCATCGTAGCACCACTAGGTGATATCACTTACCGATAAAATTAGTCACCAATAAAGTTAATCACAAAAACAAAGTTGTTGAACTACTCTCTAAAATAAAAAGGAATTAACCCTAAGTTTTAGTGAAAACGTTGAGCTTGTGGGGCTTGGCTAGATCTATTTCATATTCAATGTTTTTAGCTCTGAACATTTTTATTGGATGCACCATTATGGCCGCATTGTCTCTCACGACCGGGTGAGATTGTGGCTTAGTGCTTTGTACACAAAAAACGAGTAATCTCACAGAAATTTCACTTTAAAAGGAAGTAAAGCTGCATTTCACTGAAATAGTAGTAAATTTGAATGTGAACTAATTGAGTATACCTACCCAGCGTTCGTCAATTCGCAATTCTGAAGAGCTCATATCTTGTGATTACTTGAAGGCCTTTGTAGGGCGGTATCATCGTTTAAACAGTATAAGGGTGGAAACAAAGGGTTTCAAATTGAGTCTGAAAGAAGGAAAACAGACCCTTTCGTTTGCTCTGCCCTTGTGGAGTAACGAGCCTCGTGCAGTGGCGAGCAAAAAAAGGCGAACATTTTTTAATTTTTTAAATAACTATTAAACTATTATCATATTAAAATTTAAAATGCTTTGAAATTCAAGTGAAAAATGTACGAATGATCCTGTTATCCAAATCAACGTTATTGTTAAAGTTTTTGCAAAAGTTTGAAACTTCAATTACGTGTAAGTTAACCGTTGTACAGATTAGAATTAAATTTTTCAAACTCATAAAAAGTCTTGAATATAGACAAATAAGATTTTTTTTAAATTCTTTTAAGTAGGTCACGAAGAGGAACTCGTGGTCAGAAACAGTTCATTATCATTTAATATACAAAAAAGATAATGAAAAAAATGCCCGAAATAAATTCAAAATATATTTAAAACATTTTCACAAAAGTTAAGTTAAGTTTAAGTCGAGTATTTTTTTTTTTCCCGAACAAAAATTTTCTTAAAATAAAAACGAAACAAAATAGGATTACTTTTATTGCCAGCAAGTGCACCATCCTTGTTAAGGTATACAACTCGTAAAGTGACAATTTGCGACTAGTAGCAAGTGTGCTCGGGCCTTAAGGAGGGTGGGTACATGGGAATTTAGGTCTACGGGAATTTGTGGATTGGGAAATTTCAGACGAGGGTCAAGAATCATCCCTTCGAGTGGGTTTTGGGTATTTTAGAGAGTAGGTCTTGAGTTTTTGTACAACTTTTAATTGGGGGTTTGTCGTAATGAGATCGAAAATGTTATTTAAAATGCATTTTACAGGATTTTTATAAAAATTAGTTGTTTTAAAAATATTTTATGTTTTAATTTATATTGCTGTATCACATTAAATCGTAGTTAACTTATACACTACACACAGGCAGCCACATAAGAAGCTTCACATAACAAGTGCAATACATAACACACACTTTTTTGAGTAGCGAAACACACACACTCTCACGCCTTCGTCCCAAAGGGGTAGGCAGAGACAATGGTTCGCCATACGCAACGATCCTTACATGCATCTCTCGCTTCCTACACATCCATGCATCTCCTCATACACATGACGATCACGGGTACTTCTGACCTGGCCTTTTCTCAACAAAGTAGTACATTTATTTGCTATAAACATCGTGTTAGGTTAGTATAGGTTACAATAAAGGTTCGATTTTGCTGCTGAGTAAGCGTTGGCCAGGTTTATGCTGGCCCTGCTAGTGGCTGCTATTGAGATGGACTAGCCGTTAGGGCGTTGTCAGTACGTATGAGGGTTCCTTGTGCTTCCCTCCAGTCCGGCAACGTCCGAACAGAAAACGGCGCAGGCGGAACTTGGGGTTTTAGTGGGTAGGCACGTCATATACGGGAGCCCCACATACTCCTTTGGTCCTCCCGGGCTGAAGGCGATCCATGAGGATTACACCACGTTAAAAAAAGATTCAGTGAAGGTTAATATTTACAAACTCATAAAAAATATAAGCATTAGATTTTATGCTGAAAATTTTCTTTCAAATTAATAAGTATTGTATTCTGTTGTAGTTCATATTTATTTATAAATTAAAGTACTAAAGATTGAAGAGAAAAGAGGATTAAAATATTATCAAAGCTTCGATTTTCTTATATATTTTTCCGTAAAAAGGTAGCTAGTGTTTTCATTTAAATTTAATCCTTTTGAAACTAGCAACACAGTTGATATTTATATGCGAATATGTCTGTTATTTTGTATAAAAGACGTTAATATAAATAACATTTATAAGTGTTCTACATTCCGGGTTACAAACTGCATGAGAAATATTATTCTCAAAACTTAGCTCAGGACTTGCATCTTTGCTTCTATTCAAGCAAAAAGTTTTTATATATGTCGTAGGCTGATCGTTGAAATGGGCCGATTGAGATCTGCCTGGGCAAATCGTGATACGCTGCCATTTCTCGTTATGACTGTCTAATAACGGCTTTTTCTTTCGCATCGTCGTGCCCGGTCATGCTTGGACGAGTGGATTCTGTAGGGTTGTAACAGGCAAAGTGATTAATTGGCAATGCAGTGAGTGAGACAGAACCCAAAATAAGGTAAAACTAATATTTAGTTTGACTTCAAATTTAACAAAAGTAAACTTGCATCAGTTAAAATCTTAAAATAATAATTGATGTCGATTCCGGTTCCAATACCTACCCTAACCTAACTTAGCCAATGTTTAGTAAAATAAGCACACCCTCATTCGCTCGATCATCGCTGGGAGGTAAAGTTCTAGAATTGCGATTACGTTGTCCCCCGGTGGACGGACGATCTTGAAAGGGCTGCAGGGAGCTGCTGGATTTTTAGGGACGCCATCCAGCTGATGACATAAATAAAAAAATTCAAGATTTATATATTTTTGGCTCAATTTGTATAATTTGATTTTGTCTTAAATCTGTTTTTTAAATAGCCTTTTCATTATTGTTTGATTGTGTATACTTAGCTCGATTATAATCTATAAAAATAAAATAAAATAATGCTATTTTTACATGGTTCTTTTCTGTGTGTCTACAATGGGTTCTTATAGTTTTTCTACGCGTCACGTAACATAGAATACAACTATGATTTTGTATGAGCAATCTTAATTCCTCATCAATCCGTTAGAGGCGCTCAGCGAAGATTCGTACAAATTTGTTACTGTAGTTGCAAGCCGCAATCGAAGGAACACATTGTTTGTGTTTTTTTTTAAATAAATAAGCAAAGAGTGAGAGGAAATTGTTATTAGAAATTCGTCAGATCTCTACCAAAATAAATAATTTTCATGTAAACAAGACAGCCTTATGTAGTACCTATTTACATTTAATTACACAGTTTAAACACGACGTCACTTTACATAGCAAACACACGTACTTAGGTACATAAACTTTGTTATGTGTTCATTCGAAATTAAACGTTAATTAATATTTTGATGAAGGCTTTTTAATGACTTCCCGTTTGTATAGGGATCATTGTGTATAATGGGTCAGTTTTACTTTACCGTTGGCTGTGTTTCACTAGAGAGGTCTTGGCTTCGAGTCCCGGCTAAGGCAGGAATTTGTGTGATGAACTCAGATATTTGCTTTCTTTCTATTTAAGTATGTACGGTCTAGGTGGTGAAGTGGTGTAAACAGCCAACTGCTACGCTAGAGGTTCCGGGTTCGAATCCCGGCGGGGGCGGAACTTTCTGTTATTTGCAAGACGCATTGTTTCGCTTACCGGTCTTGGATGTTGTATTCTTATAAGTATATTTATTTATTTATAACTTATAATTTAACGGGCCTACACCTAATACATAATTATTCAACAATTTATTTCGATTTAAAAGATAAAATGTTCAATATAAAAATCATGATCAATCAAATCAAGCATTCATCAACGACTTCCATCCTTCCGCAAACACATCCAGTTCAGGAACCAACCAGGAGAGTATTGAGAGCAGAGTGCATCCTGCAGAATGGAGCCTGAGCTACTCCTATATACCATATAGTTGCTTAGTGCCTGCGATACAAGATTATATCTTAGTGCAGGGCTGAATCAATGTGTTTGTCGTGATGTGGTTACTGTTATGTATTGATATATATATGTACGTATTTTGTTGTTTAGTACCCATAGAACATGCTTGTGGCTAAGTTAGGGAGTAAGACATTTTATGTATTGTCCAGATATATTGTTATCGTTTAATTTAATAGTAAAAGTGGAAATAGGAACGGTTTTTTGGATTGTTTGTCTGTTTTCAAGGTGACGATGGTAAATATATATTTTAATATAATGTTTTTAGCAACTATAAATTAATTAATACTATGAAATAAGGTAAATAACCATACCTTTTTTCATTTGAAAATTTAACCCTAAAGTTGTAGCGTAGCATAATAAAAAACCGACCAAGGGTGAGTCGGGCTCGCACGTGATGGGTTCCGTACCATCTTATAATACAAAATATGATGTACATTTTTGATAATTTCATATAATATACATGAGCAATTGGGTGTTTCTCTTTTGTATAAAAAATTACTTATAGAGATATTTTTCGCCGACTTCGCAAAAAAAATGTGGATTACGTTTATTTCAAAATAACAGCACGATCTTTTTTTTATTTTTCAAAAGCTAAAAATTTTATGAAGCTTAAAATAGGAAATTGATAAGTATTTAGCTACTTATTTGACTACACATTAAAAAATAAATGAACTACAATCTCATCTTTGGTACACTAAAATTTGCTTGGGCGCGCATTTTCTGTGGTGCTGGACAACTCTTAACTCTTATCAGTTATTACCTCCGAGTACAATCCTCTCGATTAACCAAATTCCTTATTTACTTTTCATATTAAAATATGCTTGATTGTTATAATCGAACACACTTTAATAAAATACTACCCTCCACTTCAGACAATCAACTTGAAACTTTTGCTACCCTCCACTATACCGATATTAATTACTTGACATAAAACTCATCAAACTGTGCAAATTTTAAATGATAATCGATTTCACAGATTTTTGACGTGCAAACCATTTATATCAGTGGTAAGAATTCGAGCGAAGTCAAATAAAAATTGAAAATTTGAACAAAGAAAACACCCGAATGAGCAAGAAAAAAAAAATCGTTTTCTGTATGGGAACCTTATGTACGTGAGGGAGGGAGCAAGTTGTTATAGTGGCAACAGACATAGATATCCTCTTAAAATACAACCCGCTGACCCCTAAAAATGGGATAAAAGCTTCAAAATAGAGATGGTCTTTTTGCGTGCCAAGTTCCAATCAAATCCGTACAACGGTTTACGCGTAATTCAGTTACTAAAATCGAAATTGAAAATAGATTTTTTAAAATAATATTTAAAGAGGTTTATCAAATAACTTTTTTAAATAGCTGATGTCTAAGTTTGGGATTCTACTTAAACCAATCGCAGTGGCGGTAATGTCATATGAACCCAAAAGCCCGGCTTGCCCTACCGAACTAAGATAAGTTCACGCTCTCATTATTTCGTTACTTTTTAAATCAAACTACAGTATGCCTTGCATAGCTTAGCTCAAAATTCGAACTTTCCTAGCTAAAGCTCGCTTAGGCCATCTCGTTTGCACACGCCGGCTTGCAACGGGGTTTGCTTCTTTGTCTCTTTCTTTCCAATTTGAACTTTCATAAAAATCTCCCGCAATGCAATATTATACACATATATTAGTTCAAATAGCAATTAACACTAAACTTTGAGCACGGCATGCCTATGAAGTTGTATATGAATCCATAGTGTGAATGCAAAATATCCCGTTCGCTCTTGCCGTTCATTCGCTCTTCAGTTTGTTGACTTACTGAGCGAGCGAAAGTGCGAAGTACTTTGGTAATTGTTTGTTATTTTGTTTGTGCGGTATAAACAATAGAGAAAGTAATCCCTTGTGATGACTTGAAGTGTGCAAAAGTTTTGATTGACGAGGACACGAAAAAGCGTGTTTGTTTTCCTGCTCTGTATTGAAAGATTTACGATCTTCGATAGTACATTTTTTTAAACTAATTGACTTTTTAGTGAAATAATCTCTAGGCGTCTTTCCCCAGCGAGAGAATTCTTTGACAGAATGTGTGTTTTTGTCTCTTCCGCGTGTCCATATATATACCTGAGAAATAAACAGGGTCAAGAACGGCTATTCGAATTGTCAGTTACAGCTATCGAAATACAATTGTTGATAGAATTAAAACGTTCACCAACATTTGGATTTGGTTTTTTCACTAATCAGACAAAACAAAAATGAACAGTATTTCAGTTGAACCTTAGTTTCATGCTCTCAAATATACCAAACGAAGTTTTCAAGGCCACCGAAAGCATGATATTGCTGATATGTTCGCAAACTTCTGAGTGCTTTGTTAAGCTTGTCCACGCCAGCAAGTCCACAACTGAAGTATGGAGTGTAGATTGAAGTATTAAGTGTAGAATGGGGCAACAAGGACCTTTATCTATACACTTTAATATATATATACTACTACAATAACGTATCTCTCGGCTTGCCTTGTTCTAAAACATAGCCAAATTACCAATCGATCAAATATTTTAAAGACACCATCAAGTGATAGAAAATGTTTTCACCAAATATCCACCCAATCGAAAACTTGGTTGGTTTTTTGTATTGTGACAGATGACAATTGTCAGTAATTTTGTTTTTTACTAAGATCGGATGTTAAACCTTTCCATATAGTTGTTAAAGTTGATTTTTCTTTAAATGTATGATTTTTTCTAATGGAACTATTTAATTCCCGGTCTATTTCCAAAATGTATGCCACTTTTAAAGTGAATATTTATCTGATATCTATAAAATAATAGATCGATAGACTTAAACGCGGTTTTATATATATTTTTAATGCAAATAATAATATATTTTATTCAGTTGTTAAAGGACAATACAGCTTCAGGAAATGAAGAGGAAATTGAAAGAGCAGTCCGCACGCGGTCGCATTAATAATATAAGTATTTACAGGCTGTAGAACGTGTTAAATATCAAATTGGTTGTACATTTTAATCTTATTATTTTAATTCAAATTCACTGACAAGCAATACGGTTCATATATTGGAAGGTTATCATTGTAGCTTATTGAAACAACGTTGCTTTTGATGAGTAAGATCGCCAAGAGCACAGTTCACTGTATTTCGGTTTTTCGGTTTTGTGGTTTAGAGACCTAGTGTAATTACCGGTATCACAGGCACTTGCGGTGTTTCTTGGTCTTGGCGTTAAGACATTAAGGGCATCATCAATAGATTTTGTATCTGTTTTAATTATTTTAATATTTAAATATGTACATATGGCGTGTGATTAATTTCTTAATCCTGACTTTTACATTTGACATGTCGCTGTGTTACGGTTCGAAGGATTGGAGGGCCAGTGTAATTACCGGCACGAGTGGTATAACATGTTTACGTCTACATGGTCATCTAAAGCATCGTCATGTCAGTAAGCGGTATCACTTTGGTCAAGTGACCCGTCTGCTCGTTTGACTGTGACGTATAAAATTTTAAAAAAAAATCTTCAGTAGAAACCACACTGGTTTTAAAATAAATTCTGCTCGAAACAGAACGGTAAGGTTTTCAGATCATTACAGTACAAACTTACGTACAACAAATAAAGCTAAACAAAAGTTTGAGAACAATTATTTGTTCTAGTTTCATTGTCAATAAGAACCGGCGGGTGGTACGGTTAGAAAAAATGATTTTAACTTTAAAAACACACAAGATACATACATATAAAATATATTTAATATACATATCTACATATGCTAGCATAGTGGGTCAGGACTGAGAAAAAGGGGCCAATGTAAGGGAGAAGTACCTACTTATTTCTGTTTCCTACAATTTCAATATTTTTTTGTGTATGAATAAAAATTGTACATTTAGGCTACACATTTTACTTAAACCAAGATAAAACACATGAAAAGAGGTTCAATGTAAACTTGTAGGATACCGAGATACTTAAATAGAGATTTTTTTTTTAAGACATGAAACGGGTCAGTAATTTCACTAGTATGTAAAAATACTCAATTCTTGAATCAGTCTACAAATATCAAAGTTATAATGACTATGCTACTGGTTCAAACTAGTTTGGATTTATTTTTTGTAGGAATAGGTATGATTGGTCATACTTTTTTCTGAATTTTCCTTTCATTTTAATATGTAGCGTAGAAACCTATTACTGGAAAAAACCTAGTTATAAGGCACACTTGTATTAAATCTGTTGGTTTCTCAAATAAAGAAAAAACTAAATATACACAGTCAGGTCAAGAGTATTGTCAAACAGTTAAAACTTTTCTTATAGAATGCTGGCCAGAAATAAGTTTATTGAATTCGAATTTCGAATTGTTCATGAAAATAAAAATGTATACTTTTTAGAATTTACTCATTTTTAAATATGCAGTGGATGCTTAAAGAAGACCGTGTTGCTGTTATTGCGTTGCATCGTTGCGGTTACGCGCCAATAATTTTTTTTGACATACTGAAAAATTTCAATAGAACCAAAAGATTCGTTTATCGTACCATCAAACGATACAATGAAGACTAGTGTAGATGACAGGTCAAGAAGTGGTCGCCCTCGATCTGTTAGGACTCCAGCAGTGATAAAAGCTGTGAAGGCGCGAATTCTAAGAAATCCCAAACGTAAGCAGAAACTGTTCCTTCAGATGGGGTTAAGCAGAACCACGGTGAAAAGGGTGTTAAATGAAGACTTAGGGCTTCGGGCATATCGAAGAAAAACAGGACATCGTTTGAATGCTCGTCTAATGGACTTGAGACTGAAGAGTTGCCGCGCTTTGTTGGTACGCGGGAAAAAAATATCGGGAAATTCTTTTTTCGGATGAAAATTTTTTTACCGTAGAAGAGTGCTACAAAAAACAAAATGATAAGGTGTACGCACACAGTAGTGAAGAAGCGAGCAACTGTATTCCACGTGTCCAACGAGGTCATTTTCCATCCTCGCTCATGGTATGGTTGGGAGTTTCTTATCGAGGCTTAACAAAGGTACATTTTTGTGAGACATGTGTAAAAACAAATGCAGTTGTGTATCAAAATACAGTCCTGACGAACCTTGTGGAACCTGTTTCTCATACCATGTTCAATAACAGGCACTGGGTATTCCAACAAGATTCGGCGCCAGCTCATAGAGCGAAGAGCACACAAGACTGGCTGGCGGCGCGTGAAATCGACTTCATCCGGCACGAAGACTGGCTTTCCTCCAGTCCAGATTTGAATCCGTTAGATTACAAGATATGGCAACACTTGGAGAAAAAGGCGGGCTCAAAGCCTCATCCCAATTTGGAGTCACTCAAGACATCCTTGATTAAGGCAGCCGCCGATATTGACATGGACCTCGTTCATGCTGCGATAGACGACTGGCCGCGTAGATTGAAGGCCTGTATTCAAAATCACGGAGGTCATTTTGAATAAACTTAGAAGAAAGAAAAGTGTCATAAGAATCTATGTTTTGTTAAGTTAATTTTGGTATATAAATGGTTACATAATGAATAAACTTGTTTCGATTATTTTATATTAAACATGTGACAGAATTTATGACCTGACTAGGTATACAACATTATATTTAAATAATAGCTAATATTATTTTCCCAGACAAAAAATTACGAAACCCCTGAAAATTTCTTTTCTGCTAACGCTCCCCAAAACCATACAGAACATTAATCAACCGGAGTGTGGTAGTCAAACTCTTAATTAGTAAAGTTTGAGGACCGGTGGTCAGTACTGGGCAGAAATACTACGTCAACAACCATAATCCTAAATTACTTGGGAAGTTATTTTTATATACTATGTAGCGTAAATATATGGAAGGGTTACAAATTGAAATAGTACCTTACATACGGTCGTAACGTACATACAAATATATTTAAGATTTTTTTTTTGTTAACATGTACTGAAATGGCCCTAAATGATAAATTATATTGTTCATTACGAATCGCACAATATATTGATCGTTTAGGGGTAATATTGAAGATTGTGCAATTATTGAACAAAAGTTTGACCGTATATAATTGAACTTTTAGGTTAAAAATGAATGTCAATATTATTGTACAATCAAAGTACTGTACTAAGTTATTGTAAGTCTAGTGGGCGCCAGTAAACTTTAAAGAAAATACGGTTTCACTTGTTATAAATAAAATGTGAATAAAAAGTGTTAATAACTTAGTTTTACGAGTGGTAGATCCACGTGCGAGATCGTCTTCGTTGGTAACACCCTCCTTTCTATTTACAACGTGAAATGCGTAATGTTACGTTCGAACGCTTGTTTGTCATGACGTTTAAAATCGTCTTTAGACTTCCACTTTTGGTATGTAAGTGTATATTTCTGAGTTTCATTTTCATCAGCTTTTGACATGTCACTTAACTTTTTTTTTTTTACATACACATTGCCTGAGTCTTTAAAAAGTTTTGTCACCAATATTACTGGTGTAAGATTTAGGTTAGTATTTAATTTATCCCCTGTTAGAGGCTCGCCGTAGTGTTTCCTGACCGTAGATCCCTTTAGCTTTTGGCCTCTGGGCCGTTTCTATTGCTGTCTCCGCTTTGCTGGGAGGGAAGTCTGAAACCGCTTCCTTACTACCTCCTATTTCTTCTGATTAAGTTCGTTGCGGGTCCCAAGACAGCCGTTAGGGTGTCCGGGCACAGCCTATGCGTCATTGCACAGCTGCATTATTAGTTGATTATTCGATCAAAGGACGCCACTGTTGATCCTGGCGAGGAGTTGCAGTTTTGGGACAGAGTGGTGGGTGTGCTCCGAAAAAAATACACATTACCTGAGTCTTTTATCAATAAAAGTAATAATCATGAAAATAAAGAACAATAGTTAATACAAATACAATTATACGTTAGACAAATTCACGGACAAAGAGCTTAATTTTTAACTATAAAAGCTCGCAATGGAAGTAAAAATATAACTGATTCGGTATTCAAAGGATTTTTTCCATACAGTATTTATAAAACTTTTAAAAATTCCATTGTGTGCCCCGCGCTACCGCTCTACCGTGAAAAAAGTTTTAGATAGCGACCTTTTGTTGCCTGCTCTACACATTCGCTGAGATATTTAGAATATAATTCAGTAAAAACATCTTTTGTTATAAAGTTTCTGACTTACTGTCTATGCATAGCCAAAGATCAAACTCTAAAAACCTCATAGCCAAAGACATATTTGGAATATAGGGGTTTAATAGAAAATCCTAGAACTCCTGATGCTGAAATTCGGTAGGATTTTAGTTAGGAAACAAACAGTTATTAACAACTCCGCGAAAAAAATAGTTGAAACGGTGGTTGTTTATACGAAGCTGTTCTCGGACTTCACGTGTCTGACACTTACATTAACGCGGCCTGAAAGCCATCAAAATACAATATAAATGTTAAATGAGTAAGTATCAAGTTAAAGGAGTTAAGGCTTTATTTAGGTGGGCGTGCAGCACCGTGTGCCACCATCATCTTAACGGTAAACACTGTTTCTTTGATGTGATCTTGTAATGCGCGCGGCTGTGTGCGACGCGTTCAAATAAGCGCACGGTACCGCGCGTTGTGACGCGGGCTATGACGCGCCAATCTGAACGTAGCCTTAGATCCCAGATTCTATTTTAGGCAAAAGTTCGGCCAAAAGTCACGAGTAGTTTCGGCGAAGTTGTTTAACGAAAACGAAAAAGCATTCATTACCTACTACTATTTCAATTTTATGATATGAATTTCAAATGGAGATTCAGTATTTATGAAATTTAAAGTTTTAATTTCGATTTTTTTTTTTTCTATTAACTTTTTTAATATGAGTGTATCTTGTTTATTTCGTTTTAAATGTACATTTTTATTTAATTTTCCCTTTGTACTAGACGGTTAAAGCTTGCTTCATAGTATATTTAATCTAGCACAATATTTCCTACTAAACATTACTTACGTTGTTTTAATTTGAATATAAAAGAATTAGTAATAACGTATTTTCATTTTCTGTTAAGAATTATTAGTACTTGGATACAGTCAGAATAAAAAACTGCAGTAGGGAATATGCATTACTTTTTTAATTTCTTTATTATAATTCAATACCACAAATTTACACAAATTCATTACATTTTCTCAAATATCTGATTAATTAACTAAGTTATAAAGTTTCAAAGTCGTTGGTTAGACAGAGAGATCTGACATGTACAATGACGTCAAAGTACACGGGCGCTATACAACTTTCATAGAAAAGGTTGTTCTGATAAGTGAACTAGATATATTTACTTTGAATGGTTATATCTCCCTGGTTTATCGTACAATTCTAATTCTGTTTTCACTGTAAATGTAATTTATCTACATACTTTACGATGAAGTTATTGAATAATCAAATTAAATTTCATACTTATTCCCTATTAAAGTTAATTTTAAAATTTTAATACTGAAGTCATCAACGTAAATGTTTTCGACATTGTGAGGACCTTTATTTTACCTTTTTGAAGAACCCCATGTAGTCACTTGGGGAAACCATGCCAGGGAGTTCATTCCACAGCATGAGCGTTCGAGAGAGGAAGCTTCTTTGAAACCGAACGGTCTTGGAACAATGCATGTCTAAGTTGTGAGGGTTTTAATTACAAAGTAAATATATGTCCTTTTTTAATTTTATACAACATCATGGGCAAATAAACGGTTCGCCTAATGGAAAGTGATTCCTTCACCTATTAACACGATACACCGCCATTGCCTTGCCTATGTAGAGGTTGAGATGTCATACTTCTCGTGCCTGTAATTATACTCTCAAATCCTAGGAACCGAAACATAACTAACGGCAGTAATAGAAAGGAGGAATCAATGAAGAAGATCACAAATAGATCTACTCCGTGTCAAATCAATCAACCTAAAGCAATATAATAGAGTAAATATTAATATATAGGTATAGTCCATCCAGAATGTGAATTAATCCAACGGTCGGGGTGTTAACAAACTTTAGATGGCGGCGACTTGATAATTACTAAAGTTCGGGAACCTCTGCCGCGGATCCCTTACCCACAACCCATAGTGAAATTCATATTGGAACCAATTCAATGTACATTGAAGTTATTGAATGGTTGACGCGAATCCTGCTAGATTAAACTATTCAGTGGAAAATAACTGAGAAAATTGTTTTTATGTGTTTTATTACTGATATTTTCAACACGAATTATACTGTCAGTTTATATAAAAACATGAATGGAATCCTTTCTGATGCGAATAACTAGAGCAGGCAGGTAATGAATGAAAAACATAATGCTTGTTTGATTTATAGAATAAAGAGGCGAGAGACGATCCAGCTTGCACCACCCAAGTTGGCCTGACGTTGCCTATCCCACAATCCTCTATAATTTCAAGGACTTTTGTCGACTTCAATGTAAACACAACGCATTAATGTTTTCTTTTGAATGAGTAAACGCCGTACTTGATGAACAGTTTGATTAAGTTCTTTGATGTCTTTTTCTACGTTTTTATTATTATTTTCTAAATATTTTTAATCCTTTATCTTTTTACTATGATTCCCTAAGTAATAATGTCATCAATATCTGATTTTGACGAAAAATCTGACAAATATGAAGGAAATCATTCTCATTTATTCACAGGTCCTGCATTTACAGGTGGTATATCTACGTGCGAGATCGTCAGGGTTGGTACCACCCTCCTTTCTATTTCTGCCGTGAAGATCATTGAGATTCGGTACGAAAGATCGGAGAGCCAGAGTAATACTATAAAAACTGGCATTAGAGGTACAACATCTTTACCTATACATGGGCAACGGAAAGGCACTTGGCGTTCTTCGACATCAGGGGAATCGTCGTGTCAATAGGCAAAATTAACACATTCCACCAGGTGAACCCTTCGCTTATTAGCATATCACGTTATATAAAGAATCAAAACTATGAATTAACCTCTTCAACAAGTTCTGAGCAGCAATGTACAGTAAATTCCATCGTGACACATAAAGACGGATTGAAAAGGGTTTACGTCGGTCGCGTTAGTAAGTTTGGGAACCACTGGCGTTAATCCTACACTGGCCGATGTAATTAAAGGGTTTGATATTGTAGTAATTGTTACTTTAATCCTAGTTGATCTCACCACTACATATTATAAGTCGCTTCCCGCTGTCTGTCGTATGTATGCTTAGATATTTGAAACTACTCTACTTATTTTGTTGTTTTTTTTTAATAGTGATTCAAGTGGAAGGTTTTGCTGTATATCCGTGCGAAGCCGGGGAGCGTCGCTAGTTTTTAATAAAGCGAAAGGAGCAGCAAGTTTAGTACCACGCCACTACGTCCCAGCTCCGCAATTCCTGGCAACTAGGACCAACGGTGGCATAACAAAGCAGCTGTGCAATGAAGCTCAGGCATAGCCGGCACCTGCAATTAACTTAATCAAATCTAATATTTATAGCACTCCATAATTTTACAATACAGGTCTTATATTTTATACAAATTCGTTCCATCCCCTATGTTTCATGCAGTTAAATAAAATGTATTTCAATTTAAGCCTAAGTAGAGTTAAATCGCTAATTATTAAAATTTATAAATTGTGATTTGATTTATATAAAGGTAGTATTAGTCTTAAATTGTTTAAAATAATGAGAAAACTTAAATGCTCCAACATGTAATGAAAAACAATTGTAAATTTTTGAAAAAAGCAACTACGGAGGTTTCTTGCAGTCTTTTTCCCCGAAGATAGCATTCCGAACCGTTGGTAAATAAAAAAATTGAAATGATGCACTTATTTTAAGGCAATTTAAATAAAAACAATTTGAATTTACAATTGAGGAACAAATAAATGAGGTGAATCGTTCTCTAGTTATCTTACGTCATACTCATTTTGAAGTATCCATATTAATTTTTTGTATCGCGTTGAAATACTTGTCAAAGTTTTTATAAGCATTTTTCATACATATCACACACACACATACACACACATAAAGTCACGCCGTAATTAATCCCTCAAGAGGGGTAGGCAGAGCTGTTTTTCAATTTTGACAATTTCTATGGATCCGCTGTCAAAATTTAAAAATTGCTCCAGCAAACGGTATACAGGTTTCATATAAAAAAGAGATGTATAAGAGCGAGAATCACCGGGTGATTTTAAATCCAAAAAAAAATGCACCTTCAAAAAAAATTTGTCCTAAAAGCGAAAATTTCTTTTAGCACACACTCGTTAAAATATATTCACTAATGATCGTGTGCGATTGCATCACTTTTGTTCAGCATTCTTTGTTAATGAGGTAGGGGTAGGTTTGAGTCGGCCCTTTTTTAATGTCAATGACCTTTTGTCTGAGATAGCGAAAGAAAACCCCTTGGACAAACTTGGTATTGTTTTATTGTACCATATGAGTATATTTAATTTCATGTAATGAGTTAAATGAAAAACTGGTCAAGCGTGAGTCGGACACGCGCATGATGTGTTCCATACCATCTTATAAATTAAACATTATGTATGTTCTTTTAAGATAATTTTGTAAAAAAAAAATCACGTTCTTTATATACCTTAAATTTTTAATTTCTTTATGTTTTTAGTATTTTTTGTTATAGCGGCAACAGAAATAGACATTCTCTGAAAATATCAAGAGTCCAGCTTTTATGGTTCATGAGTTAAAGCCTGCTGACAGACGGATGAACGGTCAGCGGAGGCTTAAAATAAGGGTCCCATTTTACCTTTTGGGTACAGAACCCTTAAAATAGTTACAATAAAAAATCTCATCCAGTAAATATTTTTCTTTGATCTATGGGTTTGACGGCCTGTGGCACAGTGGTGTAAACAGCCCACTGCTACGCTAGAGGTTCCGGGCTCGAATCCCAGCATGGGCGGAACTCGAAGTTATTTGCAAGACGCATTATTTCGCTTTCCGGTCTTGCATGTAGTATTCTTATTTGTTTAGTTAATACCATATCGTTGCTTAGCAGCTGCAATAAAAAAATTATTCAATCTTACTGCAGGGCTAAGTCAATGTGTGTCGTGATATGGTTATTAGTAATCCGTAAAGATTCTTCCCAACAAAATTTTGTCAGACTTTCAAAATACTATTGCTTACACTACTCAATTGAATTTAGAACGATTTCGTTATTAAAAATGAATTTTAAAATTCAAACATCAAAATGTTGGAGTAAAATAAACCAAATTTTTCTTCTTTTCACTTTCTTTAAAGCTTTCAACTTTATTTCTCATGTGAGAGATTTGTAGACACAAGAAGAAACAGAACTAAAACTTGAATTCTAATGGAACGAATTTGAAATCTTTGACTTAAGCGAGTCGAGTCAGTTTTTGTAGGGTTCTGTACCCAAAGGGTGGAAAACGGGACCCTATTACTCCGCTGTCCGACCAGCTGTCAGCGGGCTGTATCTTATGAATCATAATATACTAGACTGGTTTTTTGACGGTCAGGCATCTCCTGACCGTAGATCCTTTTAGCTTTTGGCCTCTGGGTCGTTTCCATTGCTGTCTCCGCTTTGCTGGGAGGGAAGTCTGAAACCGCTTTCTTACTACCTCCTATTTCTTCTGATTAACTTCGTTGAGGGTCCCAAGACAGCCGTTAGGGTGTCCGGGCACAGCCTGTGCGTCATTGCACAGCTGCATTATTCGCTGATCAAAGGACGCCAATGTTGATCCTGGTGAACAGGAGTTGCAGTGGTGGGACAGAGTGGCGGGTGTGCTAATATACTAGACTCTTGAAATTTTCAGAGAATGTCTATTATTGTTGCCGCTATAACAAGAAATACTAAAACGGTAAAAAAATATAGTTAAGGGATGCTCCCTTACAAGAAACTTATTCTTCTTGTCCCTGCTTTTTATTAGAAGTTATATAAAAAGTACATATTATTTAAAACTGTACAGTAGTACGGAACCTTTCATATCTGACTCGCACTTGACCAGTTTTTTAATACGTTCTTGTTACACGATATAAATTAGGATAAAATGACCCATGTCTTGGATCTTGTTTCGTTGTTCCGTTCCTAAGGGAAATTATGGCAGTATTTCCAAGTATATTGTTTATAAGAAAGAAAAGCAAACGAAAATATATTTATTTTCCTAAACAGCGAGATCTGGACGTATTGTTTCGCAAATATATCGAGGAAATAGAGGTAGGAACGATAGGATACTGTTGATATTCGTTGATTTGTTTTGTAGATGGAACCGTCTCATACCTTTGCTGACGTATTTGTACAAGAAACCTGTCAAGTTCGAGTCGGATTTGCACGCGAAATGTTCTGTATTCAGACTTTGAACGTGATAGTAAAAGTCGAGGAAAAAACATCACGCTTCTTAAATAAATAAAAAAATTAAGTACATAGTCTGTGAAACCACGTAAATATTCTATCTAAGGGTTCATTAAATACACAGGAAACTTTAAAAAGTAACTTGTTTTGTCCATTTCTGTCAACTATATTAAAAAGGGACATTGGATTAGCCCAGTATTATTTTGAATAGATAATTGAGTTTGTGAAGGGTATAAACAGGATGGAAATGTCACCAATAAAATTCACGTCACGTCATAAATTCACCTTCAAGAAATTTAATTCGTACCTGTTGTTTTTCAGGGCAGCATAAATCAGTGTAATCCAGTGTTTATTAAGATATGTTTAATCCGAGAATGACAAGGATTATTAAATTAATGGATTGGTAAACAAACGGGCTGTCTAAATCACAATACAGGCAAGACATCAATTTAAGTGTGCGTACAGATTTACCGAATCCACAGAAACTTTGGTAGTAACGAGTCTCGCACGAACGAATCTTGAACTATTTGCTTTTTACATGTGACGGTGCATCGAGTGAGGCGCCATCTATTTGATTGATTTTGAACTTACTTATTGATTGAGTGATTCTCTGGCGGAACGTTGGGGGACAGGCAGTCATCTTGACCGGCATTCTATGAGTACTGTTCAAGGAAAGCGCATGTCATACGATGGATCGCCAACGTCCTCATTTTAAATCGAATATCTTAGCCATCATAAGTCTTTAATTTATTGTGATGTTGATTGTGAATTATAGTAACGTTTTTAAAGTGATTCTTCTTCTCATTCCTTAAATTCCCGCGCCCTGGAGATGATGAACGACATCACGGATACTGATGTGGGGATCGACGTCCCGACGTATACATAAAACATATAAACTCACTCAAGAAGGGTTGGTAGATGTGTTACTTACCGCATTACGCATTGAGTCCCAGTGTGACAGGTTGCGAATCTGTCGCCATTATCCAGGAACACGCCAGCTTAAACTTACGGAAACCTAAGACTACTACTACCCTCGACCTGTCGGATCGGGCCGGTCGGTTGACCAATGCTTTTTGAAATCTGCCACACATCAATATGTGCGTTACAAGTGCAAAACTAATTCTTTGTACAAAATAAAAATGGTACAAACAAATAGAGTCCAAACAGAGTAGATTGAGGTGTACTTGTCTTCTTAGGTAATCGATTTAAAATCAAAATGTTTTTTTCAAAAATCTCTCTTGAACGGTTGAAATAAACCAACAGTTCGCAAAGTCATTTTATCGAAATTATCTGTCATAACAAATTATTCCCTCGACAGGGGTTGGCAGAGGAGCTACACACCGCATTTCGCATGGTTATGTTGAGTCCCAGTGTGACAGGATGCGAATTTGTCGCCACTATCCGGGCACAATGAGGAACTTGGCTACAACTTAAGGCAACCCGAGTCTCGAACCCTGGACCTGTCAGGTCAGGTCGGTCGGTTATTATCGGTCATGGTTTTCAAGTGACTCCAACATAGGGTTCTTCAAAACGTGGGTCAGATTGTTTCAACAAGGTCAGCAACGCATGCTTGATGCCCATAGCAGTAAAACAAACAGAGAAAGTTCTGTAGAAAATCGATTCATTGAACAAGTTTATAGGTTATGCAGCTTCTTCCTTCGACATATCTGTATGCACTCTTAAGTTTTCTAGTAGATAACTTGAGCAGGTCTTGTATTGTATACCTTTCGAAGCAGATAAATATGCTTATATAAACTTTACACATCTGTGGAGATGGTATCCACTCTCGTAGAGTTCCCGCTTGTACTGTTATACGAAAATCGTTTGAAAACCAACTATAACTTTATTTTACACAACCTCATACTTTGCTAGTAAAACTTTCAGGTTATTGTATCCGTTTCTTTGTTTGGTTTAAGCACTATGTTTCTATGTATATCGGGCAGTATTTTTATTAACAACTAGGCCAGCATTTGATCTTAATCAAAATCAAAATGTAAAATCTTTTTTCAGTTAACTTATAAGTAATTTGAATCAACATAAATGTAATAAAATATAAACTTATTAATGATAATAAACACGCCATCACGATAAGCAACGATATGGTACATAGATAAGAATACAACATCCAAGGCCGGTAAGCGAAACAATGGGTCTTGCAAATATCACAAAGTCCCGCCCCCGCAGGATTCGAACCCGAATCCTCTAGCGTAGCAGTCGGCTGTTTAAATAAATAGGTCGTCGTTGTTGAAATAATAACTCATCAGACATCAGGAGAATCGTAGTGTCAACAGGCAGCGGTATCAATTTCCTTCAGGTGTACCGTTTGCCTATGACGTTGTATAACAACCTATAGTTAAGTAAATAGATTGTTTTGGCGCATTCCCATTACTTCAAATGAATAACAGTTCAACCGTCGAACTAGCACATATTTTTCAAACTAGTTTTTACACAAGTTTTATATCAACAATTAATAATAATAATAACCACATCACGACACACACATTGACTCAGCCCTGTAGTAAGTATCGTAAGAACTTGTGTCACAGGAACTAAGCAACGCTATGGTATATACTAAATAGATAAGAATACAACATCCAAGACCGGTAAGCGAGACAATGCGTCTTGCAAATAACACAAAGTCCCGCGCCCGCCGGGATTCGAACCCGGAACCTCTAGCGTAGCAGTCGGCTGTTTACACCACTGCGCCACCGAGGTCGTTAAAAAATTATACATAAATTCACTTAATACCACAAACTTTTAATAGCAGAGAAATAACCGAACAGAAATTCTCTCTTTTCGGGTTTCTGTTTTTGTAAAGAGAACGCTATACAAATTATAGCTATGTCATGTTTCATTTTGATATTTAATAATATCAATGACAAAAAAGCTGACGATTGACCTGATAAAGTGACCGCCGCCAATTGACATGAAGATGCCCTTGATGTCTGAAAACGCCAAGAGCACCGCCAATTCGTTGTCCATGTACAGGTAAAGATGTTATAGCTCTCGTGCCGGTAATTACACTGGCTCTCCAATCCTTCGGATCGAAACAGCGAACTGCTTCACGGCAGAAATAGAAAGGGTAAATCTACAACGGTGAAGATATTTTTAATTTTTCTCTTTATTTATATAAAGATAAATTCATGGTTTTGTTTTCAATGATTTTTTCTGTTTTTGACGTAAATTAGAAATAGAATATTGGATTGTATTATACTTCATGGATACTGATTTCATTAAGGTTTTTTTGCATTATATTCAAAAATAAAGATGGTTTGTTACCTGGCAGTGATAGAAGACTGGTTTGAGATCTGAAAAAGAGAAATACTATGAATAATTAAGATCAATTATCTGAATATTAAATGAATATATATAAAAATAAAGGTCATTGAACTTTTCATAATACCTCTAGTCATACTACTGAATTTCAATTAAAAATATATTCAAGTATCTCACGCTCCAGCTAGCAACGGATAAATTGGTCACGAGATGCCCAAAAAGTCGCATAAACGATGACCGTTAGGGAGGAAAGGTTCTAGAGTGGTGACTGCGAGCCGGAACACGTAGTGTTGGACGGTCCCACATGAGGTGGACAGCCGATCTTATGCGGGCTGAAGGCAGCTGTTGGATGCAAGTGGCACAGGCCTCTTAAACTATTTTCCACAAGCGTTAACGCCAATAGAAAATAAAAAAAATGACATTACAATGACGTCTCGAGCGCGAGGATATGACATTTTTTATATATTTTTTTCCGTTAGCGTTAACGCTTTGCGGAAAAAGTGTTTTTTCTAAGGGACCTGCCCCCTTAGACAAATGCCATTATTCCGCAAGCATTAATGCCAACAGAATATAAAATTGTATTGTATTGCAATGACATTTCATCGCACCCGAGTAACGTCATTGTAATGTAATTTCCATACATTTTTAATTTGTGTGGGCGTTAACGCTCGTGGAATAATGACATTTGTCTAAGGGGCCTGGATCGTTCCTGCTGGAGATATTTAGGGGAGGCCTATGTCCAATAGCGGACGCCATCCGGCTGATGATTATTGAATTTTTTATTTATTTTAGTCCTTTGCAACTCATGAAAAATTCGATTATTATATATTTTTTGTAACTAGTCTTACGCAAAAGTCAAATAATAAATTTTACCAAAAACATATTTAATAGAGATTCAACTCAGTGCGGTTTAGTCATAAATTTAGTTGAATTTTAAAACATTTTTGCGAAAACACCGAAAACATAGTAAAAGCATTACGTTTTTTACCACAACACAGCTTTCCACTTAAATTGCATAGCGGAATAGAAAGCATCAACTAAAAATGCGTTTTACAACTTTATTCATAAAATATCCTTATATTTTATATAAGAATTACTATTACTAATTTAACAACTAGCCTTTGCGCGCGACTTCCGTAAAAGTCGAAAATAGATCAGAAAGAATTTTAAATATTTTTAATTTTATATAATATGGATAATTCGCAATATCTTTATTAATTATATCCTATGTTGTATAAGCTATGTCATTGTATAATTTCATTAAAATCCATTCAGTAGTTTTTGCGTGAAAGAGTAACAAACATCCATTCATCAATACATCCTTACAAACTTTCGCGTTTATAATATTGGTAAGGATTATTTAACGGAATGCAGCCTTTACCGTGTCCACTTTTAAAATAAGTAAACACGTACATGCACATGCACTATCGACCAGTCGCCGAACTACTAAAACCTGAAATGCAGGCAATAGGTCAGACCAAGCCCAGCGACTCTATGGACGAGGACATTCGTGCATAATTAACATTAAAAACATTGGAATATATGACTCTTTATTGTTTGCCATATTTGCTTTTCGATATAATTGTTACAATATTTTATATTTCGAAAGATACTTAATTTATTTGCTGGAAAACATGGTACGTGAATTGACAAAATTGTTTCAAGAAATTCAACATGTTTTATCATACCAATGTGATGTGCAATTTGAAAGGAAAACCGACCCAAACGATCTCGCACGAAGATCTACCATCAGCCCAAATAAACGACCTTAGTAAACTACCTCATTAAAAGATATAAATAATGTGGACACAAATCTAAGTTATTATAATTTTTACAGCGCAAAGATCTACGACAAAAGCCATTGTCAAGAGCTATTGTATTGAAGATCTAATAAGATCCGATTTAACGAGTGCAATGGAAATATCGATGACTCGGTTTCTCGACTTCGGACAAGTCTTTTTAATATTTCTAGATAATAGTGAGGTTATAAATGGACTTTCATAAGATAGGCCAACTCTTTTTTTATATTTTAAGAAAAATACATTCTAATTTTAATACATAAAGTATTGTGTATGTTTTATTTTTTTATTAATTTTTATTGGGTTTTTGGTATTTTGAATGATTCCAAACTTGAGTTTAATTCGTATAACTATATTTATAAGGTAGAATATAGTGTATTCATAATATTGCATAGCATCTGCAACTGTAACTATGAAATCTATTTTCACAGATAAAATAAAATTGATTCTATTTGATTCCTTTATACGATCACAACAGCATCACTGTCATCAGTGACAAGATCGTTGACAGAAACCGCAACTCTATTTCCTATTTCTGTTTATTTGTATTTAGGAGATTCGAAAAATGTAATAAAAATAATATGTTTTCGTATCAAATGATTTACAATATAATTTCTATAGTTTGCTGTCTTAGTTTAAGTTAAGAAGCAAAAGTCAATAATCCGTTAAATAATAAATTTCAGAATTATAAACTTTTAGTCTCACTTTTATAAAACATTCATAAAAACAAACGATCTTATATCTAAGATGATAAAGTCTAATACTTTTCTACAAAAGCGAAGTAACCTTTAATCTCTATACTAAAGTTCTGCTTGCACTTAGCAATATTGGTTGGATCGGAGAAGTGTTTACCAACTTTTTATTGAAATTTAAGTTCTAAAACCTAAGCTTTAGAGTCTACTTTAAACAAGAAATTTGTCAGTTTAAAATTGATCTTTATTGATAAGTGAATAGAGTTTACAATATATATAAAATTAAAACAATCCTTTTAGCTGCCTTAGTATGAAGCTAAGGGGAATTTTCGGATGTTTCAGAATAATAGGTTTTGTAAGGATTTTGGGAGCATTTGGATAAAGAACTTGTTTGTTTGGACATTTGGGTTAGAGAATTTTTAACTTTATATCTTTGACATAAGACTTAAAATTTACAGTTGAAACTTTTGTGATATAGTTCTTTTTTAAATCTATTACACGACAATAGCTAATAATGTGCGCGGAGAAATGAATGACAAGATAATTTCATAGAAATAGTTTTGAATAATAATATTTAAATTTTAGTTTATGATTTACTTATATTTATAAAATTAGATAAGACAAACCTAATTTTTAATATAAAACTTTTAAATAAATGGAAATGCTAAATAATGCAAAAGATCTGAGTGCATTTGAAAACTTATTGTTTCAATAGGGTTAATTAAAAAAGTTATTAATCGGTAAATACAATATCTCTATATAAGTCTAGATTTTTTTCTCATATAAGGGACAAAACCTTTAAGACATTGCTTGAATCGTCAACTACTTCTGGAATCGCATCGGTTAACAATATGCAGAAGTTCCAGTATTACCAGCGACCTTGAAAAGTAACGTAAAGTTATTCAAAAAGTAACATTTTGCTCGAAAAGTAACACCCGATTTTTCAGTTCCCTTTGGGCCAAATATAATAAACATTGTCCCTTTCAAACGTAGGTTTCTCTTCCTTATTTAGTCACACCCATTTTCATCGTTTTTTAGGCTTCCGTACCTAAAGGGTTAAAAACGGGACACTATTTCTAAGCCACCACTGTCCGGCTATCTGTTAGCGGGCTGTATCTCATGAAAAATTTATAGATAACGTCTATTTCTGTTGCCGCTATAAAACACAAATAAAATTTTAAATTAAATGGGAATTAAGGGGGAAGGGAAGGGGGGGACTGGTTTTTGATATTTTTTTGTTTGTTATTGTATCTGTAACGAAATTATGTAAAAGTATATAAGATGGTACCGAACCTTCATGTGGGTATCTGACTCATGTTTGACCAGTTTTTTTAATGATTAGTAAAGTAACGCAAAATTTTACTTATGTTACGTTCTGGTAACTGCAGTCGTTCTCCTCACTTTTTCACTGCAAAGGAATGGAATTCTTTGACTGCTGAAGTATTCCCTGATCAATATTACCTGGGGTTCTTTAAGGCAAGAGTGAATAGACTCCTTCGCCGCTAAACATCAGACAGATAACAAATGGTTACCTGGTAAAAGGCTCCTTCCCGTTTGTACACTTTCCCGTTTCGTAACTGTCATTTAATTCCATAATTCTGCCACTTCATTTATAATGAGGTGGAGTTTTATTCAAAAGCTTATTTTATATTTAAACTAATATTTTTAATGTTCCAGTTTTGAATCACGGCGGGAGCGGGAATTTGTGTTATTTGCAAGACGCATCGTTCTGCTCTCTGGTCATGCATGTAGTATTCTCTATGTAGTTTATACCATGTCGTTGTTTAGTGCCTGCGATACAATATAATATCTTAGTGCAGGGCTAAGTCAATTTGTGTGCCGTGATGTGCTTATTATTATTTACTCATCTTCCTTTAAAAATTACCAAAATTTAGAATTTACTTTCAGGATAGATAAAGGTTGTATTAAAAAAAACCCTAAAGTAAAAAGTAAAAAGTAAGCAAGTCGTTACGTACTGAGCAAAACCTAACGATCACATATTTGAATCCGATTTTGATGTAAAATCAGAGGAAAGTCTGACTACTGTTTATAGATGAAAACCTAAGAGGTGGTCAAATCAAAATAAACTTGTGTTTCAGAGGTAATATCCACAAAGGAAATTTCGTGAGAGAAACCATCTTGGTATAGGCTATAATGTCTAATAGGAAAAGTAAAATATGTCGTCGCAAATCTATCCTGAGATGTTATTTTAGAGTAAAGAAGCATAGATTGGACATATTGATCGATTTCATAGAAAAATACCTATAAAATAGGTTTTTTTTTTCTAATTACCAGCACTGATATTTTCGATTGTATCACGAAAAAAGGCAGAACGGATTTTGACGGGATTTCAGATACAGATAGTTCATAATCTTGATTAACAGTTAGGATAATTTTATGCAAGAATAATTTTAGATTCCTCTGAGATTGTCAAAAAAAAAAAAAAAACACAGTGTATCCGTTTGATAAATCACTAAATAATTCTCAAATTCCAGATGTTTCATTTCCCCCTAGACGAAACTTTTGTAACAAAATTTTTTGTAATTTTGTAAAAGCGGATGAATTCGCAGGCGAAACTAGTGAAAAGTAATCATACATTTTTGAAGACCGGAATTAATTTCCATTTCAACTTGCTTTCCCAGGTCAGTAGTTTTTTAAAAAAATGTTTTTTTTTTCTGTTACAAAAATATTCTCTGAAGGAAACATAGCAATAACGCAGAGTGCTTCGTTTACCCCTAGCGCCTCTCGGATCTCAGGAATTCATATGGGAGGATACAAATACAAGGGACGGGCGAACAGCGATTTTAGTCGTATGTTTATTGAGTTGGGATATGTGGTACATATGAAACAAACTCACTATTTAAATCCTGAGTTGTGGGACGTATATTTAGGTCACAACACACATTAAAACCAGTTCTTACACAGCAATCCGAATCAAAACAATACCAATAGTCCTATAATCAAAGCAGGCTTAGAAATTTATATAAGCGGTTAAAAGTACAAAGAAAGCAAAAAAATATAGAGCGTCGCGCGTCGGCTAAGTATAATAATAACCACATCACGAAACACACATTGACTCAGCCCTGCAGTAAGTATCGTAATAACTTGTATCGCAGGTGCTAAGCAACGATATGGTATCCAAGACCGGTAAGCGAAACAATGCGTCTTGCAAATAACACAAAGTCCCGCCGCCGCCGGGATTCGAACCCGGAACCTCAAGCGTCGCAGTCGGCTGTTTACACCACTGCTCCACTGAGTTTCGACTCGAGATCTCTTTCCAATCTGCGGTAGATCTAAAACTTCCTCGCAGAAATGCATGGACGACCAGGCCGTTATTATTCACGGCGGCATTAACAGATGTGTTCGGATACGCCGTGAAAAGATGTATTATGATACCATAAATAAATATGTTTAATTTATTGTTTTATTGAATGTTGTAATTATATTATTATTTATTTAATTTTTTTCTTGTAAATAAATTCATTAGAAATTTTTTATGATAAGAATAAAATATAATAAATACAAATAAATAATGTAGGTTCCCAACATATTCATTTATAACATATTATCCCTTTATCTTACCAATATAATTATTAGAAAGTTACGAACCGCAACGTTTTTTTAGTAACAAATTCAATTACGAAAAGGGAAAATGTCGAAATAGGAAGGAGCCATTCATACAAAGGTTTGGGTGTGTATCACACACTTATTCACACACACTTAGATTCATGTCTAGTTTTATCTAGAAAATTAAATCTACGTAGACAAAGTCGCTGGCAAAAGAAAGTGTGAAATATAAGGATGACGATTATTTTGTCTTCAAGCTGACTACTATTAGTGATATACCTTTAGTGAATTTGTCTTTTGTTAATTAATAACTGAACCCGCTTATCGCTTGTACTTTAGCCTGAACAACCCCCGGGAAGGATGAGAATGTGACTTTATATAAATATTAACTTCAAGTAGGAAAATACAGGCCCTCAGCTTACTTCGTATATTTTAATACACATATTACTGCTTTACGTTCAAGCGACGTTCAAATTCAAAATGGCGGTTTGTAAAGTTTTTAACGCTAGAAAATGTAAGCTCGCGATTTAGATGCTGCGCAAGTGTGTGTCTTGTGTAGAATACAAGCCACAAGCAACCACTAAATTCCCATATATATACTGCTCAAAACAAAATAAGGGCCACGAGGTTTTTTTTCATATTGGTGTAAATTATTAAACATTTACATATTGAAAGTAGTAAAATATTGAGTATATAAACTCTTTGATACCTAAACTTTTTAATATTGTAGTATTCATCTAATGCTGGCAACAATTTTAAATAAAATTTGATTTGAAATTATTTTTGAAAATTTTGATTCCATTTTCTTTGTCGTTTTGCTTTCCTTAGCTTCTTGGTTTATTAGAAATTACCAGAGTTCATTGATATCTCGAGTCAGAAACATTTTTTGCAATATGCCACAAGCACGCAGGCGTCATATGGACTCGCTGACAGCAACCAGAGCCGTTACAATAATTGAAGAAGGTCATGCGCAGCGATCTGTGGGTTTGCAATTGGGATTTTCTCGAAGAGCTATTCAAAATCTATGGAATCGTTTCCAAGAGACTGCCGGTGTTAGAAGATCTGGTTCGGGCAGAGTTCGCATTACAACAGCTCAAGAGGATCGTTACATTCGATTAAGTGCGCGCCGAGATCGCACAACGACGGCCCGCAAGCTGCAAAATCGTTTACGGCTCACAACGGGTACTCGTGTCAGTGACCAAACTATTCGTAATCGATTGCATGAAGACCAGCAGGCATCAAGAAGGCGAGTTGTCCGTGTTCCATTAACCAGAAATCATCGTGCAAATCGTTTAAGATTTACCCGTCAACATTTGGACTGGGACATAAACCAATGGGGCATGGTGCTCTTCACAGACGAATGCAAAGATAAATTTTTTAACGACGATCGGTGTATTAGAGTATGGAGAAGACGCGGCGAGAGATTTTCAGAAGCCTGCATCCATGAAGTCGATCGTTGTGGTGGTACAAATGTAATGATTTGGGGCGGGATAAGCTTACGCGGCAAAACTGAGCTCGCTATTTTAAACGAGGGTACTGTTACTGCTCAGCGGTATATTGAGGAAGTTGTCAGAATACATGTGATCCTATTTGCCCAGCGAGCGGGTCCTGGATTCATCTTGATGCAAGACAATGCTCGTGCACACACGGCTCAAGCAACTCGGTTTGTACTGGAAGCGTCTCAAATTCAAGTCTTGCCGTGGCTGGCGAACAGTCCGGACTTAAATCTAATAGAGCACATGTGGGATCAGTTGAAATGAAGAGTTAGAGACGGTGATCAGGAAATCCACAACCAACAGCAACTCATCAACGCTGTTAAAAGGGCCTGGGAAGAGATTCCAATGCAAAATGTCAGGCATTTGATTGAGAGCATGCACTCCAGGCTTCAGGAGTGCGTAGCGAAACGAGGAGGGCATACTCGTTACTAAAAGATGAGCATGGAGTATTTTCTTTTGTTTTCAGTAACTTTCCATTGTTTTTATTTTTAACCTTAAATGTGATTTTTTCTTTCAAAAGCAAATAAACTTTTGAATCATTATTATTGGAATAAGTTTATTGGTCTACACGGTAAAAACAACATTAGTTTTCGTTATGGAGACAAAACAATATATGTTGGTTTTATTATTTTCATGGTACAGACAAAATACCTCGTGGCCCTTATTTTGTTTTGAGTAGTATATAAGTTACCATCACCGGACTACCGTTATATATAATTAAACTTTTTGTAGTTAAAGTGATTGTAAACGTCAAAAAAAACTTCGAAAAATCCATTTGTATGTTTCTTGTTAAAAGGTTCTTGTAGGATTAGCAACGTGCGTGATACCTCTGGTCTGGTATTGCAAACGTCCATAGGCTACGGTGACTGCTTACCATCAGGCGCGCATTATGCTGGTTTGCCACCTTAGTGGTATACTTAATTTTTTAACAAACTTTGTTTTATGAAATTCATTGTGCTAGCAGACGGACAAACAGATTAATTCTGACTGCATACTTTGTGTATGGAACCCAAAATTATTTTTATTTAATAGTTTCTCACCTATCCTGTCTGTCGCTATCCAACACATGATTACCTGAAAAATAAACAATTAATGAATACATGTCTGCAAACCAATCCGTACTAATAATATGAATCTGTCTGTCTGATCACGTTTCAAACCGTAAATTAAAAAAAAAAAATGTCATGTACTGGTTACATTTTGTCCCAAAAATAATCATATGGGATCTAAGTGGAAAATATCAAGAGCAGTAGCAAGTTAATATGATTGTTAAATTTAAAAGTTATGGCAACATTATTATTTTTTACTTTATTATAAGTAGATAAGCATGTGCAAGATCGTCTGGGTTGGTACCACCCTCCTTTCTATTTCTGCCGTGAAGCAGTCCGCTGTTGCGATCCGAAGGATTGGAGAGCCAGTGTAATTACCGGCACGAGAAATCATCTTAACACAAAAAAAGCAACGCATTGGCAATGCTCTTGGAGTTCTAAGAAATCAAGGGCATTGTCGTGTCAACAGGCGGTATCACTTTCCATTTGCCTATGACGTTGTATTGAAAAAGAAAGAAAACAAAATAATTTAAAACTTAAATTACATATTTAAAAACTCTCGATTGGACAATCGCGTACATTCGATTGTTCATCCCCAATATCACCCCCCATAACTGTTGAATGGGGAAACTGATATCGACCAAACATAGCTTAGAACACGCTCGATTAAGTCACCTTTCAAACAAAAAATAAATAAAAACGGTTCATTCGTTCGAGAGTTATGATGCTATAGACCGACACACAGATAAACATACATTTTTTGCGATGGAGGTTTAAAACTACAGTTGAATCCGTTTATAATGACATCGAAAGGAATTGACAAACACGTCATAATAAGCGGACGTCATACAATGCGTTTTGTGAAAAAAAAACCCTTTTTTTATGTAAATATGTATGTATTTAAGTATTTTAATAGAGGAACGTAGTAACTACATGTGTATACATACATTTTAATAGAGGAACGTAGTAACTACATGTGTATACATACATTTTAATAGAGGAACGTAGTAACTACATGTGTATACATACATTTTAATAGAGGAACGTAGTAACTACATGTGTATACATACATTTTAATAGAGGAACGTAGTAACTACATGTGTATACATACATTTTAATAGAGGAACGTAGTAACTACATGTGTATACATACATTTTAATAGAGGAATGTAGTAACTACATGTGTATCCATACATTTTAATAGAGGAACGTAGTAACTACATGTGTATACATACATTTTAATAGAGGAACGTAGTAACTACATGTGTATACATACATTTTAATAGAGGAACGTAGTAACTACATGTGTATCGATACATTTTAATAGAGGAACGTAGTAACTACATGTGTATCGATACATTTTAATAGAGGAACGTAGTAACTACATGTGTATACATACATTTTAAATCAAAACAAAAATTGCACGTAATAACTACATTATACAAATACAAATGTATTTTTAATGTAAGTTATCGATAATTTTTGTCTGCTTTTGTTTTCTCATTTTATTATAAAAACAGTCTCTGATACGATTGTGTACAGAAGCCATAGCTATGGTCAAATTATCATTTTTAATATTGCTATGAACAAATCGTGATAATGCGGCAGGTAATGGTTCTTCCTCGACTTCTTCTTCCCCATCACTTTCGAGTTGTTCCTTAGCAACATGTACAAAACAATGCGTGACTTTCAAGCGTCAATTACTCACTGAGATTCAAAACAAAATCGAGCCACGTGCCGAACGTCGTCGGGAATTACCGAGTACCCGGAGGTGTAAAAAATCAAGTCGGTCATTATAACCGGACATAATTTATTAAGAATTAGTCATAATAAGCGTCATGTCACTGTGAGGAAAGTCATTATATCCGACTTTTTTATAAATAATTTTATATGAAAACCAAACTTCGTAGTGTAATGACGTCATAATGATCGGTTGGTCAATATAGGCGGAGTCATAATAAACGGATTCAACTGTATCAGCGATTCTTTGTTCAGATGTATTTGTATTATTCATGTCAATAATTTGATAAAACTTCAACGTAAGAAAAACTTTGATTTTTCACAGTAAATGATAAACATTGCGATTAAATGATTTTTCCCACAAAATGCCCTCCTGCAAAACAACAGAAGTTCGCTTAAAAAAGAAAATTAAACACCAATATTGGCTCGCTCAGTTGCCATTTGTAAATAACAAATATTAAATGTAGCGTTCACATGAACAATCGTTTATTTCTTACGATTACATAGGCGTATATATAAAATGGAGTTTGTTTGATCAACATCATTTGTTTTCCTTTTGGTTTGTTTAAAAAATCCTCATAAATAAATAAATAACCACATCACGACACACACATTGACTCAGCCCTGCAGTAAGTATCGTAAGAACTTGTGTCGCAGGTGCTAAGCAACGATATGGTATATACTAAATAAATAAGAATACAACATCCAAGAACGGTAAGCGAAACAATGCGTCTTGCAAATAACACAAAGTCCCGCCCCCGCCGGGATTCGAACCCGGAACCTCTAGCGTAGCAGTCGGCTGTTTACACCACTGCGTCACCGAGGTCGTCCATACCCATAGCCCATATATTGAATTAATTTTTCACACACACAATCAAAATTTTAAAGGTGATCTGAAATCATAAAATAAAGTGTACCTAAAAGCTATTTTATAGTTTTTAAATATTTTCTCTTTTGATTTACTATACTACTCGTAGTTTTAGAAGCACATATGTACGTTGCTATAACACGGTGCTATATGTATAGGAGTGTCAACAAAATGACAAGGGACGAAGATAAAATCATTGCGTAAGAACACACAGTTTCACTCCTGGTTAGCTTGTCATACGAGACTAGTTCGGTTTTGCTGCGACAATTTCGCGCCGGAGGTGTGTTGAAGTATTTCACCGATACCTCTTTCTGTATATAGACTTTGACGTCATACTCGACCACCTCTATTGGTCAAATCACCTGACCAATACCGCGCGTTTCAATTTCAACTACTTTGAATATACCGAACTTTACACTTTTTAATAACTATTTTCAAACAAATAAAAACAAGCGCGCTTTGAAAGTTCCATGTTTTTAGATTTTTTTTATTTATTATAAGCCCTTGATATGATCTATCATAGAAGCAAAATTTAATGTTTTATTTGACTTTCTTTCAAGCGCTTTGCGAACCACAATCAAATTTGGTCTCAATATCTTTGACAATAAGAACATAATTGTTTAAAAAAACAAATAATAATACAACACAATACATATACGTTAAAGGCAAGCTTTCGGCTACAATCTCAATAGACGTTGAATAACAATATAGCAAAAGGCGGAACATACTTTTAAAATGCCTATTTGCTCCCGATCCATCATCAACCCTTACAGAATAATACCAAATCATATGTTCCAGTAACTTGTAACATATCAAAAAATTACTAATATCAAGAATAATATAAATAACTCCAGATATTATTCGTGTAGTTTTCGTGAGTTATGAAAGGAATTAATATAACGACAGTTCAATATTATGTCTCAATACTGGCAATACAGTAAGATTGCCATATTTAACATTGAAACATGGCAACATCTTTTACCAAGGTAAGATTGGAGTTACTTGGCGGGAACGGGAAGTGTCAGTTAGAATTGTCTTACTTTATTGTCTTTTTATATATCAGCAGAATTGAATGTGTAAAATGCTAGTGCTTTAACCAGTGAATCTGTAGTGCTGTACAAGTGTGGAGAAAGTGAAATACGACGATTTGGCTGCGCTTTTCGTCATCTCCCAAGTAACTCCTTAGAGCCTACAGTAACCGTACTAGCATGTTACTGTAGGCAGATTAATCATTTTAAAGAATGAATTATAACGATAAGGCTGAAAAAGACTCGTATCCAGAGCCTTAAAAACATTTACAACAACCAAGGTAAGATTGAACACATAGGATAATACAACGACCAAGGCAGACAAGCAGTCAGTTCAACTGATGGAAAGTAATACCGCTGCCTATTGACACGACCATGCCCTTGATGTCTGATAACGCCAAGAAGACCGCCAACTTGTCCTACATGGTAAGTCAAAAATGTATTAGGGTATTTTTTTGGAATTTTGGAATTCGGTTTTGGAATTTGAAAGGAGTCGTTTAGTGAACAACTTATTAGTTCTCCTTATAGAATAATGATTTGTAGTCGCGGTGCGAGTGCAACGGAGACCAATAATTAATCTATAATAATAATAACCAAATCACGAAACACATTGACTCAGCCCCGCTCTTGATATAACCTTGTATCGCAGGCACTAAGCAACGATATGGTTTAAAATATATATAAAAATACAACATCCGAGACCGGTAAGCGAAACAATGCGTCTAGCAAATAACACAAAGTTCCGCCCCAGCCTGCATTCGAATCCAGAACCTCTAGCGTAGCACTCGGTTGTTTACACGACTGCCTCACCGAGGTCGTCAATATGTTATCATTAATCTATGTTTCTCCTCTGTTATTTTTCTTATTTAAAGCTTGTTACTAAGCAGCTCTACCGTGTAACGTGTAACGAGTAACAACTATGATTTCTGTTCCACTCCGGTTCGGTGGTAGAGCTTATCGCTAATGTTTTATGATAGTTCGGGGTTACAGATGATGATTACGATATAATTACTTTTCCCTTTTCCCTTTCGTAATGTTATTTATTGTCCGTGGAGATTCATCTGATGTAGCTTTGAAGCTTAGCATCAGATGATAAGATGTAGTTATTGAGAACTATTTCCCCGGCGATGAAGTCGATGAGAAGAGTAATAAATAAATAACCACATCACGACACACACATTGACTCAGCCCTGCAGTAAGTATCGTAAGAACTTGTGTCGCAGGTGCTAAGCAACGATGTGGTATAAACTAAATAAATAAGAATACAACATCCAAGACCGGTAAGCGAAACAATGCGTCTTGCAAATAACACAAAGTCCCGCCCCCGCCGGGATTCGAACCCGGAACCTCTAGCGTAGCAGTCGGCTGTTTACACAACTGCGCCACCGAGGTCGTCAAAGGTAATGTAATGTTACAATAGAAAAAACTGCGAAAATACAAACGTAAATTAATAATCAGGTGTAACAAAAAAACGTATAACTATTCTTATCTAATTACAGAAATTCTTGTTTCTTGTTTTTATGACTTATTTCGATGATTTTTAATAAAAGACTAAGATTTTAATTAATACGAGATTTTTAGGGATTTTTTTCTGCAATAAATGTTAACGTAAGCATATTAAAGAGTTATGTTTGAAAAGGAGTTTCAGGATGAAGTTTGGCTGCAACATCACAGGTAAACAAGCAGACGAGTCACCTCATGATAAGTGATACCGCCAGAGTCGAATTAAGCTAATTTATTTGCAGGTAAATAAATCAAAGCCTACTTTATCAACTAACTGACTACCAACCAGCAGAGCCACAAGGCAGCATAGTGAATTTTGCAAATACAATACAAAATCGCGGCCAAAGATTTTAATTTTTTAACCCTCGACCGAAGGGTGTTTTAAATTTGAAGAGTGTATCTGTGTGTCCGTCTGTCACATTGTAGCGTCCTAACGGATGGACTAATTATAAAGCAGTTTTTTGTTTCATAGCTGGTTTAATCGAGATGGTTCTAATGAAGCTCACCAGCTCATTTACTAGTTGATGACGAGAATTCGAAAAAGAAGAGAAGAAGAAGAGAAAGAAGAGAATTCGAAAGAGAAAAACTTCCACACGTATGACTGATTTGAAACTTGGTGTATCTGATGTTGTTTTGGTATATTCTTCATAAGGTAGTATTATCCTGATGCTGTAGCACCAAGCAGTCTGTGGTACAGGTACAGGTATAGCGTGTGGATCAAGAGAATGGTCTTAATGAGTAGATGTCAGATAAAGTGGTGATGATGATGATGATGATGACCATCTTATCTTCTTAATAGTGATTTCCTAATTTGATTTTTTTTCCAAATCCTTTTAGTAGTTCGCATAACTGGACTATGGCCTACGATATGTTTTACGTTGTATAACTGCAATTATTTTTTGAGACGAGAAACTTTTCAGTCAGTCTTATCCAAATGGCAAATACCTATACAGGTTTCTTGAAGGGTTATTTCCCGTCAATAAGTTCCAGAACAATCCTTAGTGTAATTAGATTTGATTCCCCTGTTATAGGCCATTGTATTCGTAGATGCGTAATGAATACAAAAATTGTAACTAAACATCAAATTGCTTGACAAATAATTTGTTATTTTTATTGAATTTTGCTGTCTCAAGTAAATTTATTTTATATGTATTCATTTTATAATGCCTATTCGAAAAATGTAAATAAAAGAAAAAAACCCATTGAAGTTATTTTCTGTCGATTTGTATATACTAAATACATTAATTTGACAAATTTGAGCGATAAAACTCGCTAAGCTTAAACCGCAATTCCTATTCTTTCGTTGAATTAAAGCCTTTTCAATTTAATTCCCGGGATGTTGAGATATAGAGAATAAAACGTCAGGTTTTACGATCCCAGCATCTCGATCCATGGTCTTAGAGATGACATATCGAGAAAATATTGCTTTTCCTCCGCCCTATACAGGGTGTTCAATTTTAAAATAAATCCATGTTTAAAAATTTCGAAAATTTTATTTTGGAATCAGGTTAAATACCTGGCTATTTTGTTGTTATTGGTTTAAAAAATAGTAACATAATTATAGATAAAAAAACGGATGTGCTGACTTTCTTTTAAATTGATACAGGAATAATAATAACCACATCACGATACACACATTAACTCAGCCCTGTACAAAGATGTAATCTTGTGTCCCAGGTACAAAGCAATATTATGGTATATGGTTACTGCATAGTAAAAAATATTGCATGAGAGACCAGAAACCGAAATTATTTATTACTAATTGTTTGTTAAATATCTTTTGACCTGGGTTCTTAAGAATTTTCGATTGACTTACAGCTTACAACATAATTTTGTCTGTGTTAAAATTGTCAAAATAATCGACATAAATTGTTGGAGGTTGATTGGCGGAGGCCCGTTTAATTAAAAATAAATAAAAATTTCCTAATAATAATAATATTTTTCTAACATATAACATTTAAAAAAAGGGTTTAAAACCCTGGATTCTGTACTAGAAATGAATGACTGACTCGAAAAGTACAGTTTTTTAACTTTAAATTGTATTTTTAAAACTAATTACTCAATAATCGTAGATTGAATTAGTCAAAATTACTTAAACAAAACTATATTTGTCAATTTAATGCCTGTACATTTGTTATAAATGCATGTGCAGATGAGAGACTTTTGTTCGTAGACGACAAAAATCTTTGAATTTAATTTATAATTATATTGCGCAGTACTGTTAATCCATGGTGTGAGACATTCAGTACAGTTATAAGGAATCCATTTCTAACAAATATATTATAAGCATAAAATTGACAAGTATTTTGTAAAAGTAATTTTGAATTCTTTAATCTAAGCTTATTGAGTAATCACTTTTAAAAAGAAAATTTAAAGACTTAAATCGCAAAAGAGTACGAACACCCCATATAACAAATCTAGCATCGTGATCGTACAAATTGTATGGCGGTATTTTTGTTATTCTGTTTATTAGGGTAAGGACGCAACAATAAATATTATTTTCTTCCAAATAGAATTATAGTTAATACAATACTGTTTTTTTGACTGAAATATACAAGTAGTCGTTTTTTCCCTCAACAAAAATCCTACATTTGGACTCTCTTTATATAGATTGGTAAATCTATCGATTATTCTATTTTAACAACCAAAGTGAACAAAGTGAAACAATCCCTTGGAAACCTTTCATTTTCCTTAATTATTCCCAAAAACTACCCTCAGGGATATAATTATCAAGGCAGTGAAATTCATTAGCAAATTAGAGACCGGCCGTATAAATATTTAGAAGGCTAATACATTAGAGGTGGAGGCTTGAGTGAATAATGTATCACTGTACACATGATGCCATTGTCCAAAGCATAAGTGGGAGCGATTTTAGAAATCTAGCAGAACAGGCCACGGCACTAAAATGAGTCTACTGTCGGATCAAGTCATCAGCAACCACCACATTTTCAAAAAAATCGTTTACTAAATATACACAACAAGAAGCAAAAATTGACTGTTCTATTTTCGAAATTAGATACAACTTCAGTGCAAATAACGGTGTGCTGTGTAGACAGCAAAAAATAAGCCGGAGCTGTATTCGATATAAGACCTATGGCTATGGGTGTGGGTGGGCTATGGCAACGCGTTGAGGTGCTTTAATAATAATAATGTATTTATTTTCATTTCCAAGGTTAGATCTGACAATTATATCTTATAGAGTATGTTAGTATGATGTACACTTGACATTGTACAACTGACTCCTTTGGCTCGTTGCTAGGTTACATTGCAACCTGTATTAAGGACAACCAAGTATCCCTTAACATTCATCTCTAATACAGAGTAGATAAAATAACTTACGTACATACAAATTACATTTCAATAAATTAATTTCTTATCAAAAGTAGAAGTACCAGACGCATTGTTTCGCTTACTGGTCTTGGATGTTGTATTCTTATTTATTTAGTATATACCATATCGTTGCTTAGCACCTGCGACACAAGTTGTTACGATACTTACTGCAGGGCTGAGTCAATGTGTGTGTCGTGATGTGGTTATTTATTTAGTTAGAACTTTCGTACCTACCTGTGAAAATGTATTTGTGATGACAAAGATTGTGAATGAGAGTGTATGAATGTGGTGTGAGTGTGTGTATGGTTTTTTTTTTTGTTTTTAATGGATTTTTAGTGTGTTAGGGTGATAAATTTTCCGTCTTATAGTAATTTTTGGATCTCAAATAGGTAGTAACTAGAATTTGGCATTCGAAATATTTTTTATCGTGTAATGTTAAGTGTTTACATAAACTATTGTATAAATGAGGTCCCAAAAAATAATGTTTATTTTTTTATAAACAGAAATTTGGGCGATGGTATAACACAGATATTGTTTTCCCTGCGCTTTGTTGTAAATAATAGTGATGACGGGGTTTTATGTTACATGAGTATTGAATTTAGAATGAATAATTTCCTGCTTAAAAGAAGTAAACCTATCTACTAGGGAACGTTAGTGACTCATCTTTTGCCTCGCTGCTAACCCAAAAGAATACGATGCTAATATTTGTGCATCACAACACGTAACAGTATTAAATTTCATACATAAAATATCGGATTATTATTCAAGTTGTTGCGTTGTTAATTCATTTACAAGTCGATAGGTGCTACTTATGAAGTCAAACCTTAACCTACTAGTAAAGCAAAAAAGTCGCTTAGTGCCGAATCTCATTTTCTGCTTTTGTCAAATCATTCAAATGTCAACACTTTTCTATGGAGATTCGTGAAATGGTCCTTAAAATCCGAATTCCTTTTACGTCAAATTAAAAGTGTTAAATCTTTCAAGAATGCTTAATTCGGCTTTTTACATCCGCAGGAGAACGCATTTTTTTTGGATCGTGTGAGGTCGACTGATTTGAAGAATGGCACTAAAAACGAAATCGCCCCCGATTATGAATTGTAATATTACTATTTCATGGAATGACTTTTACATCTCTCTACGTAGTAACGTAGTGGCTTTTCGGTGAATACTAAACGCGTTTCTAATGTAATAAGATTTATACAATTCACGTGGAGGCAGTTTTTTTTGAAGCTATTGAAATATAACCGACGACCTCTTTGGCGCAGTGTTGTAAACAGACTGCCACGTTAGAGGTTCGGGGTTCGAATCCTGACGGGGGCGGAAGTTTGTATTATTTGCAAGACGTATTGTTTCTAGTCTTGGATGTGGTATTCTTATCTATATAATATGTATATCGTTGGTTAGTGCCTGCGATACTGTTTTTAAGATCACTGCATAATAATAATAATAATAACCACATCACGACACACACATTGACTCAGCCTTGCACTAAGTATCGTAAGAACTTGTGTCACAGGAACTAAGCAACGATATGGTATATACTACACAGATAAGAATACAAAATCCATGACCGGTAAGCGAAACAATGCATCTTGCAAATAACACAAGTCCCGCCCCCGCCGGGATTCGAACCCGGAAACTTCGGTCGGCTGTTTACACTACTGCGCAACCGAGGTCGTCACTCTCATTTATCAACTAGTAAACTGATCTATTTATAAAGTTTAATATTCTTTATACCAAAACGCACATCTCATCGTAACGATATAGTATCGCCTCGGATTGACAGCGAGGCAAAGAGTTTTACGTTTAAGAATTAATAAATAATTGATTTAGGAACTTAAGGCGGCCTCTTAATTTTTTACGAAAAATGTAGAATGGATCATCTTTGTTCTATCGTCGTGATTTCATTTCATTTATTGCCATAAATTGTATGTACATATACTGGGTGGTAAGAATTAGAGCTATAGAGAGCCAAACAAATTTACCACAAGGGTGTAGCATTCAACATTTATGTGAAAACAAATTAATTTAGTTTCATTATTAGGATTTATTGTATAGAAATTTAAAGGCTTAACCTTACCTTATTAACTTACTTTTGTAATACTTAAGATATAGATTAATTATTAGTAGCGGGGTGCTTCTAAGCGGAGACCAATTACTAATATATGCTCTAAGAATATGTAAAACTTAAATTACAAAAAAAAAAAACCCTATTGGATATATTTGCGTACTTTCGATCTCCACTTTTATCCGAATAACTTTTGAATGAGGGAAGCAATATCGATCAAACATAGCTAAGAACACGTTCGATTAAGTCACCTTTCAAACAAAAAAAACTAAATGAAAATCGTTTCATTCGTTCGAGAGTTATGATGCCACAGATAGACACACAGACAGACACGTCAAATTTATTACATCCCTCTTTTTGCGACGGCGGTTAAAAAGAGAAAGTTTAACCCACTCACTCTCAACGTCCAGCCTAAATTTTGAATTGTTGCACATGTGTTTATCAAAGAAGTAGAAATCAGAAAAACTTCTTCAAAATACAACTCTCGAGGGAGTGGATAGAGTTTAAAAGGAAGCCCGACATTTTTGAAGCTAGAAAAATTTCATATTATTCATGTTTTAAAAAATTTTACGCTATCTAAGCTGCGGGCAAAATCTGGTATTTTATAAAACTTGTATTACTAGATGGCTATAAAACTAAATGTAAAGCTTACTTAAATATGTCAGTAGGAAACAACCAAATTTGTTTTTTCATCAGGTTAAAATAGAGGACAAAGGACTAAAACAAAATTCCTCGAACAAAGTCGAGGCTAACTAGGTAAGTAAAGTTACCAAAATTTATATCAAAATTAATTTAGAACCAAAGGAAAGTGAACGTACAAACACAAAACAATGTCATCCCTCATTACAAGATGTCGAATTTCGTACAAACTTGTCGCGGTAAATAAAAACTTGTCATAAAAATAAGTTTTATTAAATTAAATCGTGAGACATTTCAACTGACAATTTAATTTAAACTTTGGAAAAGCTATTTAGAGAATTGAGTGAATACTTTCTTGGTAACCTTGACCACAATCTGTGTTATTCATGCCAAAGTTATAAAACTGTATTTTTAATGTACTAGGTCGCCGAGTAGTCGAAAATCGTCAAAAAAGTCCCTTATATTTTAATCTCTTTAGTTCAACTATAGGTAATCTTCAAAACTAGGATTAGGATATTTTTGAAGTGAAAACTTTTTTAGTTTTAATCTGTCACCTACACATTTTGTCAATACTTTCAGAGTAAATCCACTCTAATTGAAACAAACAAAAAATCATTCAAATTTTACACAATAAGAAGCAGGAAAAGCTATTAAAATACGCTTATCATGCGTATGTTTTAGTAAACTTTACTTTTTATTAGGGGCTTTGGTCTCCATGCTTTATGTTCGGAAAAAAACTTTTTAAAAATAACAAAATATAAAAAACAAGGATTCCCAAAGGTGTTACATCAAAAAGGGCTTTCAAAGCTAACGAAAAAAACAACAGACCATTACGTTACTGAAAACAGCAAATAATCTACAGTATTCTTTACGATTTCATATACAACTAGCGCCGATATTAATGAACGTAGAATTTGTATTTCAGTCGTATATTTCTGTTATTTTTCATAGAGTTTCTTCATATGATGTTTTGGCCCTTTGAGATTTGATTCGTTCTGAATTTTGATGCAAAATATTTCACTGCGTATTTTTACTGAGCACCCAAAAAAGCTAATCAAGAAAATTAAGATGAAGTTTTCAAAATATTTTATATTTTAGTAACACATCAAATTGAGAGCGTGTGTCAAAGGCAAGCTCAAGTATTGCTTTTTTAATTTTATTTTACACAAACCTAGGTTTCGACGGTGATGTAACTTTATTTTTAGAGTTCCGTCCGCACTTCCAAATAAAAAACGAAACCTTTAAAGTATGACTTTGCTGTCGGTCTATCGAGACACTTTTGCTCAGAAATTATATCTCAAATACTTATGCACTTCCTTAGAGCAGTAAAAAGATCAAAGAATTGAGCTGTGGAAGTGGATGGCACGTATTAGTTTACTTAATTATTGAAGGAGTGATGGAATCAATAAAACAAATTATATGAAGTACAAGCCGCGAGAAGTAGAAAGGCAATCGAAACCAAGCAACATACAATGCGCGTCGTGCATGAGCTCTGAGCCGACTGGCAAGCCGTGGCCAATCAACGAGCAGCGGCGGCGGCCGCCCGCTCGCTAGGTATTAGAAAACCAGTTCGCTGTTTCTCGGGCCAACTAAACAATAGCGGTGTTATAAAGATGTCGTTACACTGTAAGATAAGCTGTGTCGTTCGATGCTATACCACGCTAATCTAATAATAGTTTATGTATGTGTAAATATTAGTTGTAATTGTATATAATATAGGTTTAGATAATATAATTAAGTTAGGTTAGTTTTATGTTTAATAAATATATGTTAGTAATTATGTGTATGCCACATCACTCCCCCCCAGAGACCGTCCCTACGGGCGATAATAATCTGGTAAGCGTATTTTTCTACCGGATCGCGTAGGTTTAAGCTCCGGTGTTCTCATCGCGGCAGGAAGTGATGTATCAGTTTTGTGCTTCAGAATGTCAGTTGATAGTATATATAGGCTGGTTTCAACCGATCAATCGATACAGTCACCGATTTACCCTTAATGTCTAATTTGAAAGTTTTTGATTCTCTGTTTAAAACTTTGTACGGCCCGGTGTATGGCGGTTGTAACGATCCGCGAACAGTATCGTCACGTAGAAAAACATGGCTATTACTGTTTAGATCCTTGTAGACGAAGATTCTACCAGGGGTATGACGAGAAGCTGGGCAAGCTTGTAAATTTTGAGCAAAAGACTTTATTCGGGCAATGTAATCTGTAAAGTCTGTGGTTGTGTAAAGGCTGGAGTGGAAAAAATCGCCAGGAAGACTTAATGGCTCGCCGTATAAAATCTCAGCAGATGAGCTGTTAAGGTCTTCTTTTAGAGTGCTACGAATGCCTAATAGAACTAGAGGTAAAGATTCTACCCAGTGAACAGAATTGTGACACATTATTGCAGCCTTTAACTGTCGGTGGAAACGTTCTACAAGTCCGTTACAAGCTGGATGGTACGCTGTAGTTTTTCGGTGCTGAAAACCAATCATTTTTGAAAGACTTTTAAAAAGTTCAGACTCAAACTGTCTGCAACGATCTGTAACAATGATGGTGGGACATCCGAAGCGTGAAATCCAGTCTAGCAACAGCGCTTTTGCCATAGTCTCAGCGGTTATGTCTGGAATGGGTATTGCCTCAGGCCATCGTGAGAAACGGTCAACTGCCGTGAGACAATAACGATATCCATTTGAAATTGGGAGAGGTCCAATCAAGTCGATATGCACATGTTTAAATCTCGCAGTGGGTGTAGAAAAAGTACCTACAAGTGCGGATACATGCCTATTCACTTTTGCGCGTTGACAACTCAGACATGCTCGTGCCCATTCTCTCACATCTTTTCTGATGCCTTGCCATACATAGCGCTGTGCTATGAGGTTGGCAGTGGCATTAATACCTGGATGGCTCAACGAGTGAAGAGTGTCAAAAATTAAGCGGCGCATTACTTTAGGGATATATGGCCTAGGAGTGGATGTGCTAACATCGCAATACAACTCAAGCCAACTTCCTGGTGTTCTGACTTTTTTCAAGATAAGAGAGCTACCATCCTCCAATAACTTCCTAAGCTCTGAGTCAGATCCTTGAGCTTTAGCAAGAGAATCATTGTCGATCTTCATTTCTAATTCCTCGATACGGGACAAGGCATCTGCAACGACATTATTTTTGCCGGAGATGTGCTGTATGTCCGTAGAGAATTGGGAAATGAAGTCGAGATAGCGATATTGGCTAGGCGAACAGCTGGACTTCCTCGTATGGAATGCAAAGCTGATCGGCTTATGGTCAATAAAAATAGTGAAGTTTCTCGCTTCGAGCATATGGCGGTAGTATTTTATCGCCTGATAAATGGCAAGGAGTTCCCGGTCGTAAGGAGAATACTTACGTTGAGAGGGATTCAACTTGCATGAGTAGAAGGCAAGTGGCTGCCAGGCGCCTTCTTTCTGTTGTTGGAGAACAGCGCCAACTGCCACATCAGACGCATCAGTCGTAACAGCTAATCGAGCTTGGCAATCAGGATACGCTAAAAGTGCAGCATTGCATAGACTGTCTTTACAATCCCTGAAGGCTTTGAATACTTCACCTTCGAGCTCAATTGGATGGTTCCCTTTAATTGAACCTGTAAGTAGCGCATTTAGAGGTCCCTGTATTTTGGCTGCATTAGGAATGAATCTCCTATAAAAATTTACCATGCCAAGGAATCTCCTAAGCTGTTTGACAGTAACAGGTTTGGGAAATGATTTGATGGCTTGCACCTTCTCATGTAATGGCTTGATACCTGCTGAAGAAATGTGGTAGCCTAAAAATGTTACCTCCGATGCCCCAAAAACACACTTAGTGGTATTGAGTAATATACCATATTGTGACATTTTAGTGAAGATTTGTCGCAAGTGTTTTTCATGGGGGGATCGGGGGAATACACCAAAAAGTCATCCAAATACGGATAAACGAAATCCATATCTCGTGTCAGTTCATCTACGAATCTCTGAAAGGTTTGACTGGCGTTACGTAAACCAAAAGTCATAAACGGAAATTCGTAGAGGCCAAACGGTGTGGTAATCGCTGTCTTGGGAATGTCATCCTTATTGACAGGTATCTGATTATAAGCCTTGACAAGGTCTATGGTTGTAAATATTGTACAACCAGCGACGTTGTGTGAGAAGTCATGGATATGTTGAATCGGATAGCTGTCTGGGACTGTGCGAGAATTCAAAATTCGATAATCCCCACACGGTCGCCAACCATCTTTCTTCGGAGCTAAGTGGAGAGGGGAAGACCAGGGACTGTTTGAGGGTCTCGCAGTTCCACTCTGAAGCATAAGACTAAACTCCTGTTTATGGCAATTCTAAATTTATCGGGTGCTAGTCGACGTGGTGTACTAGATACTGGCGGTCCTGGGGTGGTGTGAATGTAGTGTAAAGTGTTGTGTTTTGTGACTTGTGGTGTACCTGCAGGTCGTGTTAATTCTGGAAAATGATTAAGAATAGCGTGGTATCGAGAAATACCTTTTAAATTTTTAATCGATGAAATATCGCAATGCCTTTCCACTGCCTCGGCCAAAACCTTTAATGAAGTTAGATTATCACACAATTTTTTATGACGAACATCAACCAGAAGATTATAGTGAGCTAAGAAATCTACACCAATTATTGGTTTGTTAACGTCGGCGATAACAAAACGCCACACAAATTCACGTCTTAAACCTAAGTCTAAACGTAGGTTGGCAAAACCATATGTGTTAATCACAGTTCCGTTTGCTGCCCTAAGTTCATAAAAAGTTCATAAAAAGCGATCGCTTTCGGCTGCGGTCACGACGTGGATGCGAGGAACCTGACCGAGATCGAGAACTTCTCCGGTTGCTCAGTGTCAGCGCGTTCACTTGATGTGTAAGCTTTTCTATTTGCTTCGCCATCATATCAATTTTTTCATCTGACCTGAGCTGTAGTAACGTTGAAGCGGAAGTGGAGGCGACATGAGGAGATGTCGGCACGATGTCCTGAATCCGGTCAGCAAGCTCCGCTAAATTCCAGCGCCAGCGGTGATGCAATTTGCGAAGCAATGATGCTCTGCATGCTAGCTGGCAAGCGGCTCGTCCAGACGGTGCGTATGAAGTCCTCCGGCATGTCTGGACCAGCGAGGGTTTGCAAGTGGCGCAAAAACTGCGAAGGCTTGCGGTCGCCTAGTTCTTCGTGATCCATAAGCTGCTTCACGTTGCGCTCCTTGGATGCAGACAATCTTTTGATCAGCTCCGTTTTTAACTTCGCGTATTTATCAGCAGCTGGAGGAGACTCGATGATGTCTGCAACTTCCATATGATATTCGGGACCGATCATACCAATGGCATAATAAAACTTTGTTGTGTCCACAGTGATATTTGCGAGTGCAAACTGTCCCTCCAAAATTGAAAACCACAGTGACGGTCGGTTGGCGTTAAATGGAATATTCTTCATCCCAATGCGACAGATGTTACTATTATCGCTTGCAGTGTACTCACGACCTAATGCTGTATCCGATGATTCCATTTTAAATAAGATGTCCTTTTTCGGGGTCACCAGGGTGGAAGTGGATGGCACGTATTAGTTTACTTAATTATTGAAGGAGTGATGGAATCAATAAAACAAATTATATGAAGTACAAGCCGCGAGAAGTAGAAAGGCAATCGAAACCAAGCAACATACAATGCGCGTCGTGCATGAGCTCTGAGCCGACTGGCAAGCCGTGGCCAATCAACGAGCAGCGGCGGCGGCCGCCCGCTCGCTAGGTATTAGAAAACCAGTTCGCTGTTTCTCGGGCCAACTAAACACTGTAAGATAAGCTGTGTCGTTCGATGCTATACCACGCTAATCTAATAATAGTTTATGTATGTGTAAATATTAGTTGTAATTGTATATAATATAGGTTTAGATAATATAATTAAGTTAGGTTAGTTTTATGTTTAATAAATATATGTTAGTAATTATGTGTATGCCACAGAGCCAACGCAATCAAAATATACGCACATATTCTGATATTCTCAAGGGAATCAAATCCAAGGGGTACTCCCCGTTTAACTGGCTAGAATCATGAAATTTTGAAAGGAAGAAGCAGTTTCATAGATTACAAGTATAAAATCCGAAAATCGTAAATTTTAAGGTAAATAAAAAACGTAATCGAATAATCTAAAAAATCTTTAAGACACTATAATAAAATTCTCGATACCTAAAAATTTGTAAGGAACCCTCAGTGCGCGAGTCCGACTTGTACTAGATCGGTTTTTATTTATGTCTACTTTGAACTGAACCATTAATTAAACTATATTTAATACCTAATTGTGTTAACAATTGGTTGTTAATTTCAATGATTCCGAAAAGTAAATTTCATTGTATCACAACTAAGCCCTGCACTAAGATATTATCTTGTATCGCAGGCACATTCTATACTACCGAAATAATATGGAATCTATAAACTGCATAGATAAGAGTTAAAGTACAAGACCGGTAAGCGAAACAATGCGTTTTACGGTCTTGCTTTGAAAGTATTCGCATGTCTTTTCTATCACTACATAGTATAAACAAAGTCGCTTCCTGTCTGTCCATATGTATGCTAAGATCTTTAAAACTACGCAACGGATTTTGATGCGGTTTTAATAGAGTGATTCAAGAGGAAGGTTTGTATGTAGATAATACATGCATGATATCCGTTGGAAGCCGGGGCGGGCCGCTAGTTCAGGATTAAAATATAAGAAAAATCGTATTAAAATATTTCAACCGGTTTACTACTAACCGCAAGAAAGCGCGGTCTTTGTATTCTAAATTCAAAACTGAAATGGCAAAGTTCAACCGTCCGCCTCAATTTGTTTCGCATACATTTGTTATAACTACCCTCAGCTTGCGGCCGTATATCGTTAGTCAGTACTGCTTTTACCGTCGCACGGAACGGACGTCTGCATATTCATGAGCTTGAGGCCGTGCTTGTAAATGATTTGTTAATTATAATAGATTTTTGTTTGATATTATAATGCTGTTATAAATTTATAAAAATTTATAAAGTGACAAATCTTTTCGTATGAGTATTCATGTAAAATTTTATTTTTGATTGTAATATATTTTGAATAAGAAACTTATTAACAATAATTTAAATAGCAAAAGTAACATAAAACTAGATACTGCTTTTATTCCATGAAATGTAGCTTCGCTTTTCATAAATTTTATATAAAACTGAGAAACAACGGATAATTAAATTTTCTGACATGACGTAACGTTATTAAGAACGGTGAGCTCCGTAATTAGTTTTTCTTTTAAAAATAATTTACTTTCTAACATAAACTAGCGTTAGCCTAGTGTAAAATTCGACTTTAACCAAACAAAGGTTTAAATAATAATAACCACATCACGACACACTCATTGACTCAGTCCTGAACTGAGATAATCTTGTATCGCAGGAACTAATCAATGATACGGTATATACTACTTAGATAAGAATACAACATCCAAGACAGGTAAGTGAAACAATCCGTCTTGCAGATAACATAAAGTCCCGCGCCCGCCGTGATTCGAACCAGGAACCTCTAGCGTAGCAGTCGGCTGTTTACACCACTGCGCCACCGAGGTCATCAAATACCTACCTGAATACCTACATTGTTAAACTATTTCACAGTTTAACCAAAGCATAGATTAATAACTGTCTCCAAGTAGGAGCACTCCGACTACCAATCATAAATCTATGAAAAAAACAAACAAATTCATTTCACTGTAAATGTCTTGTGATCATTTTGTGAGGAATTATTTGGCAGGAAAGAGAAGATAACTTAACATGTAAAATGTCAGTGTTTTAACCAGTGAATATCTGTAGTGCTGTACAAGAGAAAGCTGGAGAAAGTGAAACTAGTAGATTTGACTGTTCTTTTTGTTTTATCCCAAATGAATCATTTGAGCCTACAGTGATCGTACTCGTATGTCACTGTAGGTAGATTCATTTTATTTTAATCCTATTAGAATCATCATTATCATCAGGAATGAATAATTACTGAAGATTTGACAAAAATATGTCTTCCCCAAAATTTGAACTAGCAACCTCTTGTGTAACATTTAGTCGTTACAGCGTTTGCACCGCCAATTGATTTAATAAATGAATGAATTAAAACTAAAACAAAAAGATTATATTAATATTAGATACAAGAAGAAAGCAAATACATTCATAATACTAAACCGCCTAACCCAGGAACTAATTAAAACTACACTAGAATAATCCTGTGTGCAATTACATAAACAAGTCAGCCTGGTCTTGGTCTAGATTTGGATAAAGAGATCTAGTCTAGGAGCCCTATATACGTTCTGGGAATTAGGCAAATGCAATCCGATTTGCGGGTGCTTCAGGCTTAGCGGGGAATGAGATTGTGGTTCGAGTTCAGGATGGTTACGTAACTGTAGCGTGAAAGGAAATTGATTTTTTTTCATACGATATTTGAAAATTGTCAAATCTATAATTTTTGCATTTTAAATTTTGACGTGTACCTATTTTTGGAGTTTTCATGACATATTTAAAATATATATTAACATAATAAAATATAATACATAATAAAATATTAACATAATATAATATAAGTTAACTAGCTGACCCGGCAAACGTTATTTTGCCATATAAATTATTAAAAAAATAGATGTTGGCCGATTCTCAGACCAACTCAATTTGCTCAAAAAATTTCATGACAATCGGTAAGCCGTTTCGGAGGAGTACGGGAACGAACGTTGTGACACAAGAATTTTATATATAAGATTAATACTATATATACTATTAATATGTCAAATCATCAAAAAAAATAACACAAAATACCTCGCAGACGAAATTACTCACAATTAATAAACTAAATTCATGAGATTGCATGTGGCCGTAGCCCACAATAACTAACTACAAGCCCCGTAAAATGGTAATGCGCCTGGCGACCATTTTGGTGACGTCAATTCATGACATTGAACTCGTTTAACCGTACATTATCTATACTTTTAAATTCAGATGACGTATTAAACTTTTAAACTCATATTTGGACGTTATGGCAATTTTTATGTTTGTCTTTCTACAATAAGTTCAGATTCTTACTTATCAGATACTTCTAATGTGCAGAAAAGTACTATCTGAACTTTTCTGATGATACATAATAAACTACAATAATATCCACTAGCAATATATATTCTTCGTCTTTTCCATGAAGGCCTTACTAAGATTCATAAAACTTGCAACTGCTGTTGTAAGCGGCAGTAGAAGGTATATTTAAACTCATATTAGATAAACAATAAGCTATATGGCTGTTTACTATCATCAGCCAGAATACCTCAACTGCTGGACAAAGCCCTCCTCCAAATGGATCCAATCAGAGGGATCCTTGGCCGCTTGCTGCTATATGTGTTTCTGGGTCAGATTAGATGGGGAGGCGGGCAAGCGTGGCGGTTGGTACCTACCCTTTTGGCATGATTGTGTTGTCTTTATAAATGGCTGGTGGCATAATTAATTTTAATTAATAATAAACAAACTCTATTCCGTGAAACCTCGATGAATCTATAGAATGGTTTTCTCAAGTGAATACAACATGGGGTTCTTCAAGAGGGTGTTATGGGTTCTTGCAGGGTCAGCAATGCGTTCGTGATACCCCTGGTATTGCAATCGTGCATAGGTTATGGTGACTGCTTACCATCAGACAGGCCGTATGCTTTTCTGCCACTTTAGTAGTAAAGTGAATGTGATTATTTGTAACTCAATTTCAAAAGTCCAATTTCGCTCAAATCGTGTTACATAGTTATCTTGGGTAGGCAGGTGGTAGGTTGAAACTGTAATTCAGCATACTGGAATTGGTAACATTATTCCTAGGAATGAAACTGTTGAGATAAGACTAAGTATTAGTCTATGTAGTATGATAAGGGAAGTAGTTGCTTATACCACAGAGTAGAATCTCAGTAGATGGAAATAGGACACTTCTTTGCCGCATCTTCCTTCTATAAAAGATATTAGGTATTTAAAATTTGTTATGAGTGGGATTTTTTTTTTGAGTGAGTGAAAATCACAAATTATTTGACCCATATCTATACAACTATAATAGTACACACAAGCAAGATTATTACATAAACGAGTCATAGTACCGGCATCCAATAATAAAAGTTGACATCAAATATATACTACTCAAAACAAAATAAGGGCCACGAGGTATTTTGTCTGTACCATGAAAATAATAAAACCAATATTTATTTTTTTGTCTCCATAACGAAAACTAATGTTGTTTTTACCGTGTAAACCAATAAACTTAATCCAATAATAATGATTAAAAAGTTTATTTGCTTTTGAAAGAAAAAATCACATTTAAGGTTAAAAATAAAAACAATGTAAAGTTACTGAAAACAAAAGAAAGTAAGTGTAAGTTACTGAAAACAAAAGAAAATACTCCATGCTCATCTTTTAGTAACGAGTATGCCCTCCTCGTTTCGCTACGCACTCCTGAAGCCTGGAGTGCATGCTCTCAATCAAATGCCTGACTTTTTCCATTGGAATCTCTTCCCAGGCCCTTTTAACAGCGTTGATGAGTTGCTGTTGGTTGTGGATTTCCTGATCACCGTCTCTAACTCTTAGTTTCAACTGATCCCACATGTGCTCTCTATTACATTTAAGTTCGAAATGTTCGCCGGCCACGGCAAGACTTGAATTTGAGACGCTTCCAGTACAAACCGAGTCGCTTGAGCCGTGTGTGCACGAGCATTGTCTTGCATCAAGATGAATCCAGGACCCGCTCGCTGGGCAAATGGGATCACATGTAGTCTGACAACTTCCTCAATATACCGCTGAGCAGTAACAGTACCCTCATTTAAAATAGCGAGCTCAGTTTTGCCGTGTAAGCATATCCCGCCACAAATCATTTCATTTGGACCACCAAAACGATCGACTTCATGGATGCAGGCTTCTGAAAATCTCTCGCCGCGTCTTCTCCATACTCTAATACGCCGATCGTCGTTAAAAAATTTAACTTTGCATTCGTCTGTGAAGAGCACCATGCCCCATTGGTTTATGTCCCAGTCCAAATGTTGACGGGTAAATCTTAAACGATTTGCACGATGATTTCTGGTTAATGGAACACGGACAACTCGCCTTCTTGATGCCTGCTGGTCTTCATGCAATCGATTACGAATAGTTTGGTCACTGACACGAGTACCCGTTGTGAGCCGTAAACGATTTTGCAGCTAGCGGGCCGTCGTTGTGCGATCTCGGCGGATCGAATGTAACGATCCTCTTGAGCTGTTTTAATGCGAACTCTGCCCGAACCAGGTCTTCTTCTAACACTGCCGGTCTCTTGGAAACGATTCCATAGATTTTGAATAGCTCTTCGAGAAAATCCCAATTGCAAACCCACAGATCGCTGCGAATGACCTTCTTCAATCATTGTAACAACGGCTCTGGTTGCTGTCAGCGAGTCCATATGACGCCTGCGTGCTTGTGGCATATTGCAAAAGATGTTTCTGACTCGAGATATCAATGAACTCTGGTAATTTCTAATAAACCAAGAAGCCAAGGAAAGCAAAACGACAAAGAAAATTAAATCAACATTTTCAAAAATAATTTCAAATCAAATTTTATTTAAAATTGTTGCCAGCATTAGATGAATACTACAATATTAAAAAGTTTAGGTATCAAAGAGTTTGTATACTCAATATTTTACTACTTTCAATATGTAAATGATTAATAATTTACACCAAAATGAAAAAAAACCTCGTGGCCCTTATTTTGTTTTGAGTAGTAAATATACCGTCACATATTCACTTGTCGAACGTAATGAAATAAACAAATTTGATTGGATTAAGAAACTCTTTACTCACAGTAAAAAAACGAAACTCAGTGTAACGTCCCAATTTCTAAGTATATATGTCAAAACCTGAAACGAAATATACGAGGAACGTTTTTAATACTTGAAAATTCGTTTTTAAGCCTAAAGCTCCCTTAAGCGAACTAAACGATCGCTGATTTGAACCATTTAAAAGAAAATTACAAATAAATTTGTCTACCTAACATAATCAAAGTAGTGCTGACAATTTTTTATTAACTTTACTCCTGCGGCCGTCCCGATTCCCAAGTATCCACGCTGAAGCGAAATCCACGAAATGAAATCTACGGGGAACGTTTTTAAAATTTAAAATAGTAGTTTTAAGCCCAAAGCTCCCTCTGGCCGGCTAAACGACCGCTGATTGGCCAAAACCCGGCAATGGCCGCCGAAATCCGGTTCGCGTCGGATTAAACTGGATTAATGCAGTTTGGCATAAATTCGTGACTTAAGCCTGGCTCCTGTAGGAAGTTATGTTAACTGATTATTGTAAAATTACTTGGTTTGTAGGGGATTAGTATAAGTGAAATTAGTAAAACCTATTAGTCATATTAACCCATGATAGATTTAATTAGAAAATGATTAGTCAAATAATGATGTTTGTTTAACATTTGATATCGAAGATTTAAAAATGTATGTGAGAATGTGGAATATTCGAAAAGTAAGGCATAAATGTGAGGTAAAAAACCTTTTTAAAATTTCATTTAGCACACGTTTTGTTTAACGAACTATTGTTAAATAATTTGTGTACTTAATAAAACAAATACATAATTACTTTAATTGTTTTTAAAGAAACAAGTTTTAAAATGTTTATCGTTGTAACAAATTCAAATACAAGTTACATATACGCTTAGTAAAATACCTACAAAACAAAAAAACCTAAACAGCACCAGCTTTATGCCAGAAACTTTGCTCTCGCAGAATTATGCCCTTGGTGTCTGGAACGCCAAGAGCACTGCCAATGCGTTGCCAATGTTGAGGTAAAGGTATTCTACTTCTCGTGCCAGTAATTATACTAGCTCTCCAATCCTTCGAACCGAAACACAGCGAACTGCTTCACTGCAGAAATAGAAAGGAGGGTGGTACCAACCCGGACGATCTCGCACGTATTTCAACCACTAGTAAAGCACCACTGTGTTTAAAAAAACTTACCGAGATCTTGCATATTCTCTGAACCTTTCATGCTGTAAACAAAAAAAAATAGTTCAAAAATCATTTTTTTTTAATTCAAATGGACTTAAAATAAGTACTTTTAAATCGTCAAAATTCTTTTTAAACTACCACCGGTTCGGAATGCCTGTCTACGGGGAAGAATCCGGCAAGAAACCTCCGTAATTGCTATTTTTATATCCTAGTCATCAGTATCATAGTCCTTTATTTATCATAAACATAAACTCACTCCGTCATGAATCCTTCGGAGGGGTAGACAGAGGTGTTAAACACCGCATTTCGCATGTTAATGTTGAGTCCCAGTGTGACAGGTTGCGAATCTGTCGCCACTACGGGTGGGCACAATGAGAAACAACAGCAGCTATTATAGCCTCCTATAATACCTAGCTACCTATTACGGTAAACTCCAGCCCTCGACTTATTGGATAAAAGTCTGTCAGGGTTTAAAATAATACCTATTTTTTTCTTTTTTTATTCAACATCACAGGCAAACAAGCAGACGGATCTCTTTTCGTCGTCTTCCGAATAACCTACTAGATCCTACAGTAACCGTACTAACATGATACTGTAGGAAGATTTATTATTCCATGTAACCTTACTCATTTCTTCATAATAATAATAACCACATCACGACACACATTGACTCAGCCCTGCAGTAAATATCGTAAGAACTTGTGTCACAGGAAGTCAGCAACGATATGGTATAAACAACATAGATAAGAATACAACATCCAAGACCAGCAAGCGAAACAATGTGTCTTGCAAATAACACAAAGTCACGCCCCCGCCGGGATTCGAACCCGGAACCTCTAGCGTAGCAGTCGGAGTCGGAGTCGGTTTACACCACTGCGCCACGGAGGTCGTCGAGGTCGAGGTCATTTCATTCCTCATCAAAACTTGATGATAAGTATTACTTGACACTTGGTGAACTTGACACAAAATACTTGGTGACAATGGTGGCCATGATGATGGCAACGACATCGAAAGAAAGAAAAAGAAAGCCAACGGTTCACCTGGTGCTATTAATTTATAGTAACTAATACAAGCAGGCATCGATGACTCCCATCCATCCGCAAACACATCAAGTTCGGGTAAACTTTCTAACTTCCTAAAAACGAGTCCATTTTTCCAATTGACGTTTTTCTAATTAATTTTTTGAATGATCAACTCTCAGATTTGAATTTTGAATACTCAGCGATGTCTATTGAACCTACATTTACGTTTTGTTACTGACAGAAATACCGGACAAGTTTTGTCTTTCTCATTCCAAAGGCAAATTTACTAAGCCTCTGCTATAAGGCATACGGATAAGCTCATACCTAGAACCTAGTAATCCAGAAACAGGTTGCTCTGGTAACGAGGAACAAAGCTTTGACTGCATACATAGCTTTGAATAGCAAGGAATATTGAAGTGCTGATCGTATCGCCTTGTGGTTAATATGCAATGTTTTGGGTTTGATGCCAGGTAGGAGAAGATTTTGTAAAGTGAAAAGGGTTTGTTGCGTTAAGAGATTACCTGTTGTATAAATTACAAACAAACAACCTTTTACCTATTAATAATAAGACCATTTACTCGCGTCAAATTTATGTATAAAATTTGTAGAATTCGTTCGTATAAACATCGTTTTTCTGAACTTTAAGAAAAAAATGTGGTTGATCACTTCCCTAATAGTCCAATCTACATTTTTTAAATCATATGTTAATAAACCAAAAACTAAAAAAAAAAAAATGGAGTTATCCTACCAATAGCCTACTAAAGTTTTAAATTCTTAATGATTTATAATTGTAGGAAAAAAAATTAGTTTGGTTAAGTTAGGTTTCTCACTCACCTCTGTATTTTATGGTGACCTATCTGACCTGAAGATCTTTGATGGAACTGTAGACTTGAGTTAAGAGCATCTGTGAACATAAAATGTAAAACTATAATTCTTTTTATAATAATAACCACATCACGACACACACATTGACTCAGCCGTGCACTGAGATATAATCTTGTATTGCAGGCACTAAGCTAACGATATGGTATAAAATACATCGCTAAGAATAGAACATCCAACACCGGCAAGCGAAACAATGCGTCTTGCAAATAACGCATCGTCCCGCCCCCGCCGGGATTCGAACCCGGAACCTCTAGCGGACCAGTTGACTGTTTACAAAACTGCGTCACCGAGGTCATCAATATGTTATCATTGTTGCAGTCGCTAAGCAACGATGTTGTATAAACTACATAGATATGAATACTACATCCAAGACTAATTCAGATAACCGAGAGCTTAACACGAATTCGGCTTAATACAGTAGATGACTACAGTGATATGTATGAGCGATCTTGATTCCTTAACTGTCCGCTAGAAGCGTTAACTGCAGTCGTTAAGGGTAATACAAGTTCAAACTCACGCTACAGAATACTACATCGGAAACTGAACTACTGCATTACCATTTTTATTATTTATAACATGACTACATTCACTAAAATGTTAAAAAAAAAAAAATCTGGAAAAACCGTTTCAAATTCTAGAATAAATAAAATTGCTTTAAAACCCAAGAAAAAACTAAAAAAGAAGAAATATTTAACCAAAAATATTCCTTTTTAAAAGTGGAGATTTAATTTATGCAACGTCAAAGAGTCAAAGGCGAATAAGTTTTTTGTAATAACAGACCTTATTGCAGTGGAAACAGAAACAGAATTAACTTGAGGACGTACGGTCGGCACAAAAATAATTGTTTCATAAAAATATTTTATTAAGCTATAATTTGTATGTTTGTAACGAATAAACTCAAAAGTTACTGCATCGATTAAAACTGATTTCATTATTAGACAGCTGCATTTATCCCTGAGTAACGAAGGTTGGCAAACAGATCAACGGAAAATAAAGATACAAATATCAGGGTACATTTTAAACTGGTATGTTATTTTGGAATACTGCATTCAGGACAGGTTGATTAGTCATATTAATATTTATTTATGTATATTAATGTTTAGAATAAATTACATTCTCCGAGTCCTGCTCTATTAAGAACTTACATATCTAATGTTTATAATTCAAACAAAAACAATTTTTGATTGTCATTGGTACCAAATAATAATAGTTAAAAAACATTAGAATTTATCAATTTTAATTACATATTTTGTACAAAATTAAATTAAAATAACATTTTTCGTACATTGATCTAAATAACTACATTTAATTATATTTTTTTTTAGTGATATAAACTTCGTATTTATATTTATGTACCTTGTTTTGTAATTTAATTTATTTGTAATATAGCCTGTTAATAATTTGTTCATTATTTATAATGAGAAAAAAAAAGGATTATTGTCAACCCGTTTGAAGCTGGGACAGGATGATTTAATTAGCTTAAATAGTTTAGCAGAGTTTTACAATGATGATCTTATATATCATTTTATTAATTCTAGAGATGTTATATGTATCCTAAAATTGTATAAGATGAGATAGGTAGATTTATTTGACAAATTAACAAATTGCTTAGAAATAAATTCGTTGTTTTGAAAAGATATCCGATTTAGTAGGGTATTAAATATTGAAATATAAAAAAATAAGCGTATCACTGTGACTTCTTTCGCATAGAATTAGTACCTATCATTGATTTCCTTAAACTAAATGTAGCATATCAATCTCATTTTCTATATTTCGGTGGAAGAATGTTTGAAATCGGAAGAGCAGTTTTAAATATATTTTTTTACATACAAACTTTATTACATTGACAAAGATGTGTAAAAACAAAAAAAAAAACAAAGAAGGTCCGTGGCATAAAACCGCTAACGATCCGAAATTAGTCGTTGCGTGGCAACCGTTACAAAAACGCATTAAAACTTTCGTTGGCAACGGTACCGTGGAGCTAAGCTCTTCAGTTCAGATTCCAGGATTAGCCCAAGTTTGCTTGTTACTCAACTAGATCCGTTGACAATCCGCCATCTTGGAATCACAGAGGATATATATTACATGTATATTTACAGTGGTGGACCAAAAATGGGCACTTTATTTTGAACACAATCCAAAAATTTTGATGGGATTTTTTTGATATACTGAAAGTATGTATTAATTCCATATCGCTATGTAGATGGATGCCATTGTCTATTGCTTATAACAGTTTCATCAAGAATACCGAACGGCTTGAATTGAACCGTTTAAGTTGATGGGCAGCGGCGGCGTAGCGTAGGTTAACTGTCGGGGTTGATTTAATTTAAATTAAGCATCCCCGCCCCCCAGAATAACATCAAGTCAAAGTCAAAATATTTTTTATTCAAATAGACTTAAATAAGTACTTTTAAATCGTCATCTTTTCATGCTACCACCGGTTCGAAACGCTATTTCTACGGGGTAGAATCCGGCAAGAAACCTCCGTAGTTGCTTTTTTCAAAATAATTACAACAATTTGTAAATGATATACAGTTCTCTAATTGTAAACCTAATTTTTCTATAACTTTAAGTTATATAACCCAAACTTTATAAAGTACTTAAGAAAAATAGGTCAAAGATTTCCTAGGTCACGAATTACCAGTTCTAACCGGTAACGTGATTCTATGACTGCGCGAGTTGTGTATCCGTTGCCGTTAAACCTCCCTGATGCCTGGTATTCCGTCCCTCCCTTAAACCCGCTACTGTTGATGGGTCTGGTACGGTCCTAAATATGTTAAGCAGACTACAGCAATATGCATGAACATATTGTTTTGGTAAACTTAAAAATCTTTACTTACCATTTGTTCTGGTCAACCGATAGCCAATATTTCTAACATTTTGTCTGAATTTTTACTTTATCAATCCTCATAATGAAAAAAAACATTAGTTTCGAGTTGTATGGAGGCTGCTCGTTCGAAGCTAGAGTTGGGTCGACTAGTTAAGGTCGTTAAGATTATTGTATAAATTCTGTATTAACAACAGTTTTCTGTTGGCTTGTAAAACGAAATAGTATCAAATAAATCTCACCATTCATATCATTTTGTTTTACTTCTGTTTTGGTTTGATTAATTTGATTTGGTTAGTGAATTTTGTATTCAAGGGATGTTCTGACTAAACCTGGATATGCATCCGTAATCAGTGAAATTGGAACAGGTTGCTTGAGTACTCTGTTACATGTTGGATATACCGTCAGGATGGTATGCTGGTATTTAGTCATCGTGTCAGTTCATTTATCAATATTTGAGCAATAGGATAAGGGGCTAGGGGCCTTAAGCTCCCCCCCCTCAAAGCATATGAGTTCGGCGGAGTTTTAGCTTTTATTTATTTTAAAACCAAAGTTAGCGAGGTCAATCCCTCAAAAAGTTCATCAGTTTTAAAAGGGGGTGAACTGTCCTGCATCCCTAAATTTCATTCCTTGGTCCACCACTGTGTATTCATGAGTCAAAATTATCGATTTTTCTTTTTAAATATACTTTATTTAAAAAAATTGGCCAAGCGCGTATCAGGCCATGCATAGAATAGGGTTCCGTAGCCACCCATTATTGTTATGATTCTATGTTATATGTATTTACATGTTTGCTTAATATATAGGCCTCTAGGACTGAACTAACAAAGACATCTAAGCCGTTATAGTTTTTCTTTAAAGTTCTGTACAAAGACTAACATCAAGATTTTTTTCGGATTTTTCTAGCCAGCCGTTTTGTCTTTAGTAGGGGGGGTGGGTGTTTCAACAAGAAAATGCTCATTAAATCGAATATCTTGCAAACGAATACCTAAATTAAAAAATTGTCGTAATTTTTTTAAAGACCTATCTAACCCCACCCACCCGCTATCTCAAACTATAGGATAGAAGCGAGAAAAAAAAATGTACTCACTTTACGTGCTGCAAATTTTTTTTTTCGTAATTTATTTTAGTTCTTTGTCGACGTGGTAAATGAGTTTCTTTATATTATTAAAATGCAAATTCATTTTTATGTGTAATTAATGTATTCATTTTGTATGGGCCAATAGGCCTGAAATAAAGGATTGTTACTATTATTATTATTTTTCATGACCAGGCAGGCATTTGACCCCAAGCCCGCCTGATGTTAAGCGGCGATGAGGTCTAAGGTGGATCATGCCTGCCTAGGAGAAACCTATTCACTCTTGCTTTAAAGAGGCCCAAGTTATATTGGTCAGGGAACACATCGCCAGGCAAAGAATTCCACGAGTAAATTATTATTATTATTATTAAATACACAAATCCATGTAAAGTTTCAGTACTAGCTGTTTTTCTAGTACTAACTGTTTGGAAGGTAAGCCGAGGACGGACAGACATGACAAAACCTTAAGGGTTCCAGACATGGAACCAAAAACCTGGTTCAGAATGGTTTTCTATCAATTGCAATATTCTTCCTTTAGGAGAATCGTAAAAATTATGTATAATATTTTGCCGTCTTTTTCTATTTTTTTCAATTATTATTTCATTATTATTGATTTTGTTATATGTTTATTTTAATTTCTTTGTTTTAAATTCAGAACTATTTGTTTTGTAAATTTTCAGTGGAACTTGATTGTATTATATTTTTTATTTATTTATGTGATTTTAATTAATTATAAAAACTGTTTGTTTCCCAAATAAAGGGAAATAAAAATAAATAAAGTAACAAGTTAGTGTATGAAGCGGTTTTTCAATAAAGATATTTAAAAAAAGGTGTCTTACCAACGCATACTTACTAATTACAAAAATCAGCTCGCGTTTGTGCCACAATGTGAGAACCAGTGGGAATGAGCCACTTATTTAGCTATTTCTGATGTGTTGTACTTTAATGGATTTTTAATTTTAGATGGTGTCCAGGAACCGGGTAACGTAGAGTTGGACAGCCCCCCACGTGGTAAGTAGACGAACATAGATTAATGATTGGTCACCGCGTCTACCAATAATTAATCAATGACTTTTGCGGTCTGTAAAGAGCCGCTGGATGGAAGCGGCATAGGATTGCTTTGATTAAAACTATTTTGGGAAGGTCTTTGTTCAGCAGTTAACGTCTTCTGGAAGGTAATGATGAAGCTTTGGCAACAAGTACGTAAATAGAAAAACAGAAAAACGTTTATTTTTAACATGAGGACGTGGTAGCTCAGTTTGTTACGTGCTTCGAGGGTTCGACTCTCAAGTTACCGTGCATTGTAGCTGTTGTTCCTCACCCGGATAGTGGCGACAGAATCGCAACCTGTCACACTGGGGCTCAACATCAACATGCGAAATGCTGTGTATCATCTCTGCCTACCCTTCTCGAGTAATTACGGCGTGATTTTATGTTTTATGTTATGTTTGTCCTACAATGAACAACCACAAAATTATGAAAAACAAAAGACAACGTATCCCTAGTTGAATAGGCTTTCTTCCAAATCTTACTTTTAGACGAGATCGAAAAACAATCCTTTATGTCAGCGGAAATATTGAGAAGGGTCTGATGTGAGCCTCCACAGTATTTCTACCCTTAAAGTGCCTTCCAGCATTCGTCAGGCTCATGACATTCCAATAACCCTTACCTTAAACATGGTCATGTAGATTACGAACTAAGATAGTCGTTTCTTTGTTCAAATTAAAAGAAATAAGGGTAAGATAGTGACGGATATAAGAAAAATGATTGGAAGTACATTTTTAAATCTTCGGGGCACACCCGTCACTCTGTCACACCATTGCAACTCCTGTTCACCAGGATCAACAGTGGCGTCCTTTGATCGAATAATGAACTAATAATGCAGCTGTGCAATGACGCACAGGCCCGGCTGTCTCGGGACCCGCAACGAACTTAATCAGAAGAAATAGGAGTTAGTTTTTTTTTAATCTATCATAAAATGAAACCAAAGTACGTTTTCCGGCTACGTTTTTAAATAAGTTTAAAAAGTATAGAGCTAAAGCTGTGTACAAAAAAAAACTCATATCAACATTTAACTGTTTTTTCGCCCGGGCAAGGCAAATAGTTTGCTCGGGTAAAAAATAGGGTAAAATAACACAAACGGACACGGACGTACATGCAAGGTAAACATATGCACATTGTACATAGGTTTTGTTTGCATATGCGATGCACCCTCATTAAAATGCATGAAGTGACGTCCGCACCACAGATCGCATAACACAGAGGGTTTTGAGATGAATTTTTTGCAGTGTTTTTTTGTTACCGCTTTTAAATAAATATTTTGAACGTTAGATTTTTGAATTTTATTACGAGAAAAATATTTTTTCTTAGCGTGAAAGATTTTAACTATAAAACAAAATTTTTGTCATTGTGTCATTGAAATAGTATCGGAGATTTTCTGGTGAATTAAAAAAACCACGTGGAATATTGAGCTACTTATATAATTGAAAACATATTGTAATCAACAGTAAATGATTCAATCATTGGGCGGTAGAATTTCAAGTCATTGGAGCTTCTAATTTGAGAGCGTTTAAACTTAATTTAAAACATTTTGATTTGTAGAAGTTAAAGCTTCGCTCTTTTTAGTTCGATTCACAGAGAACTTTGAAATATTTTCGATGGCAAATATTTTTGCAGTATTGAAATGTATTTACTCTTTGCCTGTACACCGTACACAGCTGTCAGAATCTGTATGGTTCGCAAAAAAATGGCTCTTTTCCGCAGACGCTTTAACCCATTTCCATTCCGATTTTAGGTGAGTGCAGGGATTAATTCAGGGAGGCATGGATGTGTTTACAAAAATGAATTCATAAAAATATTTATAAGCATGCAAGGGAAAATGAAGAGCAGTTTCAATGAAGATTTAAAAGTCCTTAATAAACTAGTTCAAGAAAGTAATGCCTTGTTTTTGCGAATTGAATCGTCTGTACTCAATTTTTAAATTCCTAAGTATTGAGGAGTATAGACTATACAGACGGCCTGTGTGGCGCAGTGGAGTAAACACCGGCTTGGGTTTGGATCCCGACGGGGGCAAAACTTTGCATTATTGCAAGACGCATTGTTTCGCTTACCGGTCTTGAATATAGCAATCTTATCTATGTAGTGTATACCATATCGTTGCTTAATACCTGCGTCACAAAATTGTTGATGTTATTATAAAAGGAGTTAGAAACAGACTATTCGATAGATTTTATATTAATTTCAAAAACTCTACCAGAAAAATATTTGATCTGATCTTTAGCTAAGCTAGCTTAAGCTTTATAATCTACTTACTATCAAGCCGACCTGCTTGTTTACTATAAGTGAGTATAAAAAAAACAGTTGGCTGTTTTTTGTTTTACATGTTCATTTATTATTTCGTATTTTTTTCACGAAGTTTTCCAAGTAATCGCATTTCACAAGTTAGGCCTCTATAATTCCCGAACTAACAAAGTTATCAAAGACGTTATAGTTTTCATTCAAAGATCATCACTTGACCATTAAGAATGTTTACCCCACACCGTAGGGTAGACGCAAAAAAAATTTATCCCCACTTTAAGTATGGGGGAGGTGCTCGAAAAAAAATTCGTGATTGTATTATAGCACTTTGTCGATGTGGCAAATACAAATATCCATGCACAGTATCATCTTTCTAGCATTTACCATTTCGAAGGTTAACCGAGGATGGACATGACGAAACTATGAGTGTTCCGGACGTGAGCTACGGAACCCTACAGACCGGTCATGTACAAGTCGATGTCGCAGACATTATTCATCATACAATACTAACACCTTATATTTTAAAATACTTGCCTAAAGGAAACAATAACGATTTAAATACGCCGAGGTATCACGTTTCTTGTTGCATTGGAGCCATCTTTAAAATTAATGGAGTTTAATTTTCAACTGTCTTCATTTGAATATACAGCATGCCTATTGAACTACCGCCAGCTGACAGACGGACGGACACCGAAGCCTTAGAAATAAGGTCTTTTTTTTAATAATAATACTAAAATAATAAATTCCTTTATTAACAAAACTTTTATACGATTGGTTAGGTAAGTAAGGTATTTTAAGCTAGCAAACAAGCATACTTCCTGCCTGATGGTACCCAGTCACCGTAGCCTATGGACGTTTGCAATACACCGTAGGTATCACACACTGCCGACCTTGCAATTTTTTTAAATAATAATAATAATAAACCACATCACGACACACACATTGAATCAGCCCTGCAGTAAGTAACGTAAAATTTGTGTCGCAGGTACTAAGCAACGATATGGTATAAACTACGTAGATAAAAATACTATATCCAAGACCGGTAAACGAAACAATACGTCTTGCAAATAACACAAAGTTCCGCCCCCACCGGGATTCGAACCTAGAACCTCTAGCCTAGCAGTCGGCTGTTTACACCTCTGCGCTACAGAGGTCGTCAAAATCTTTTAGCAACCATTTTAAAGAACCCCATGCAGTGGTTACCCTTTGGTTTGGAAACCCTTATGTGATCAAATTTTCTTGTCTACGTGCAAATATTCTTTTGTAAAACACATAGTCGAAGTTGTTTTATTTGCTATCATTATTCAAGGTTCCATCTTCTATAGACTAAACAATGCGCCTTACGTGTTGATTGTCGATTTGTGTGGTTTTATATTGGACTATTCACACAATATCCTTATTAGTTATAGCGTATGACGTATTATTAGCTTCATTATTGTAATGTTTCATTAAAATACGTTTAGTAATTTTTGATTAAAACAAACATCCATTCATTCATACATCATTACGAACTTTCGCGTTTATAATATTATTACGGATACTAATATGCATGTCTTTAAATTTTCTGTGATATCAAGAAAAATTTACACTTAAAATACCTCCGGTAGTAGAAATGCTAATTCTTTCATGTTTTGTAAATAGAACTATAATAATAATAATAACCACATCACGACACACTCATTGTCTTAGGCCTGCAGTAAGTATCGTAAGAACTTGTGGCACAGGAACTAAGCAACGATATGGTATATACTACATAGATAAGAATACAACATCCAAGACCGATAAGCGAAACAATGCTAGAACTATAGAAACTAAAGATAAATGGAGTGAAGGATTGATGGAGTTTTATTATTGTATATCGCGTTTTTTTTACTGTTAGTATAAACTAAGGTAGATGTAGTTGAACGAAGCAAAATAAAAGGTGCTGAAATTCATACGGCAGTTTTTTTTTGAGTGGTTGGTTCTGGATTCGAATCCCGGCGAGGCGGATCATTGTTTTAATTCCAAGACGCATTGTTTCGCTTACCTTCTTGCATGTTATTGATGTAATTTATTTATTGTTGCTTAGTGCATGCAACATAAAATTATATCTTTGTGCAGGTGTGATAATGGTTATTACGATAATGTTCATATTAATTTAATCCATAAACATTTATCCCAGTAACTCGGAACAACAAGCTCTTGGCCGTTCCACCTTCTAGGTTAAAGAAATAGACTCACGTCCAACCTCCATTAATAAAACAGGTGTAAGCCGTGATTAAAGGGAACCCACTGACCCAAGGTGACTAAAGAAAAATGCCTTGACGTAATTGTCTGAATGCTCGCCCTAGCTACTTGATAACAAAAGTTCGTGAATGTTTATCGGTAGGTAAAGTGTAGTGTTTAATCTTGCGAATTCGTGTTTTGTCGGCTAAGTTCGTTTTACATAAAGTTTACTATTAACATCCTACATCCTACATCGCACGTGCATCAACACACATCCACACGCGCACACAGACACATGCACGCATACTTAATAAAAATGCATGTATTTTGTTCGTACGTAATATAAGATAAGTTCAATCAGATTGATATTTTTTTTTGTCTTCATTTTTTTCTTAATTAAAGCTTCAAGGCTTAATGTATATCTACTATCGAGCACAACAGTACCTGGCTCCCATGAGACAGGCTCGTCGTAGTGTGGGAGCCGGTGGTTAATATATATTTAGTTTCTTGTAACTCTGATCTTGTTCAATGAATAATCGTAACAATTGAGAAACATTGTAATTGTTTTGCAAATTAATTATTATAATTATCTTTATTTATTTTAATTCATAGTTTAGGTTTTTACAATATTTATATAAAAGTAAAATAAAACACAGATACAAAATTAAAAAAAAACTATAAGAACCTAACCTAGAGTGTCGCAGGCAGCGGGGCATGCTCAAGCTAGCGGTTGTTAGGGCTGCAGACAGAGAAACCTCCTGACAATGCGCGCCGTGTCTAGGAGTACTGCCTTCTGTATTTAGCCCTTGATCCAGCTATCTAGTGAGAGTGTCTTCAGGTGTTGGTCGAGACTCTTCGCGATGAGACGTTCGCTATACAACTATCGGTAAAATGATCGTCGAATCAACGTCCCACATGGCGGTCACCTCGTGGGCCAAGTCAAGATACTTGCTGAGCTTGTCCTTATTATTACTAAGTTATCAGAAGAAATAAATACGATTATTGATTTATAGGGTAGTAGCGTTCGGGAATTTTCGAGAAAACCGAAAAATGACGAAAAGTCGAAATATTTCTCACTATAACTGTACACGGCCATGATACCTTACCTGTTTGGAGTTGCCTTCTCAATCAGCATAAGATTGATGGTAGGTGAAGCTTTATGTGTGGACATCAGTATTCATGTTTGATTTTATGGAATGAAAACTCTGTGCCTGAAATACTACTTCGACGGTTGCTTGGCGGGAACGGGAAGAGTCAGTTGAAATTTTTTTACTTAATTTTCTCATCAATAAATGCAAATATTGCCAGGATTTAATGCTTTATGTATTTATGTGTAAAATGCTAGTGTTTTAACCCATGACTATCTGTAGTGCTGTACACGTGTCGAGAAAGTGAAATACGAAGATTTGGCTGCTCTTTTTGTCGTCTCTCAAGTAACCTATAAGAGCTTACAGTAACCGTACTAGCATGTTACTGTAGGCAGATTCAACAATTCATCTTTTCATCATTTAACTCTTAATCAAATCGTGAGAATAAATATTACTATTATTAAAAGTTATGGCCACTATGATGGCAGATGCCATCAAAGAAAAGTATGTCGACTTACTTTTATCTCTTTATTAGATAAATACTGTTTCTTAACACACAGGCGTATGCCTAGCTTAGGAACCGAGGCTATTATTCATTTGTAAAAGCTATTGATAAAATTAGACAATTATTAGTTTGACTTGGCGTATTCCTCACTTGATTGGGCCATTGTACGTGTCGTCGTTAAGTTCCTCATTTTAGCCTTCCCAAACATTCCCAGAAGTTCAGCATTTTTTTCAGATTGTTGAAAGCCTCCGAGAGTGACTGTGGTGATTTTAGGAAAGATAATTATTATGCCTAAATGAAATAAATCGCTTTTTTCGATAGTCTCGCTAAAACTCGAAAAAAGTTTGACCTATTTTATAATTATTATTTTTGAATTGTGGTTCCCTAACGCACTCCTGAGGTCAACTAATATGTCATATCAGTTTTTTAAATAGCTCTAGCAAAATAAATATATGTCTCCCATCCTTTCTCAAAACGCCTCGATTACATTTTGAACTGAAAACGAACACAGCAATAAAAAACTAATCTAACGACATATCAGTCAACAAAATCGGTTCAATAGTTTAATAGTTATGAAGGAACACAAGGACAAACAAACGGACACATATTTTGGTTCGCCACATTCCATTAGAAGCTTAACATTTAATTACATATGAATACAACATGTTTTATATGAAATTAACACGATTTTTCCATTTTCCGTAGCGTAAATATTTGGGATACTCGACCTCGCCTTTGTTAACGAATTATTGGAGCATCACAGTTCGGCTGGTGTAGAATATTTGAAATATTTCGAATACTTTAAAGGGCATTCCAGTTAAAACTGGAATTCCCTTTGTATATGGATGGTTTTCATTAATCTGCTAATATTTAGTGAGAGGAATAACGTTTAATTAAGAGGCAGGGTATGTAAGGGTCCAGGGACTTTGTTGAGGCTACGCTATTAGTATTGATATAAAAATATATAAAAATACATAATGGACTTCTTCAGCAATGTTTCCAGATGACGGTAATTACACTGGCTCTGCAACCTTCAAACCGAAACCGATATGCTTCACGGCAAGAATAGAAAGGAGGGTGGTACAAGCCATAACTGTATAAAACCGTGGCCAATTCACTTTTACAATCAGTAAATTTCATTTTTCACCTACAAAAATTCGATCTTCGGACTTCGGTCGTGGCCTCTATACTCGTGTAGATATTATTCGAAGAAATTCAATTCTCCCATTCATGGCTAGTTACATAAATTACGTTATAAATAACGTATAAGCTCTACTTCTGACGTTTATTTCTAAGGCGTTCTTTCTTCTGTATTTTTTTATACATGACAAGTATAATTCATGGGGAAACGACACTTTTCGAGATAAATGTGCCTCATTTTTCGTATCAATTTTCTGATATTCCTTACTGCTGTTTCAGACCGGCGTTTTTTTGACATTTGTTAATTCGTTAATCGCACTCGATCGAACAGTCCGCGCAGATAAAGTGACGTCACACACATGCCTTCCTTGCCTTTGTGAATGTTGTTTACAAAAAACTACCCACAAAGTGAGATGTGAGGAACCCTGCGAGGTACAAACAAAATCAGCTGATATTTTTAATCTTATTTGATAATTGAGCGGGTCGTTCGTGATAACGCGATGATCTTGCCGGTACCTTCCCCGACATAAATTCGTCGAGTAATTTTTAAGAAAAATTTAAATTCATTTGACTACTATATATTCTAAGTACTTTCTTTTAAGTTTATGCAATAAAGTTATTTTGATTTTTGATCTATTCTTATCTGTCTATTTTTATGTCTCTGTGTGTATACTTACTAATACAAAAACGCGCTGAAAGAACGCTTGTTTGTTCCCGCCCTTATACGTTACTATCGCTCGGCCGACATTGACGGATTGGGCTATATATATTATAATGCCATATACGTTTCGATATTATTTTTTCTTTAATCTCTCCCAAAATTTTCTCCACGGTCTGCTACGTGGTGCGTGTCAAGGAAAAAACCTACAGAATCTTTTAGTTTGCTACATTTTTTTTGGGTTTCTTGATGTGTTTCAAATAACTGTGCTTGACTAGACTGTGTTTCTTAATTATTATTATTTTAAATTTTCATGTTTGTGGGTTGAGGACGTGGTAGCTCAGTTTGTCATGAGCCTTGTTTATCCGACCGACCCGACTCGACAGGTTTCGGGTTCGAGTCTCGGGTTGCCATACGTTGTCGCTGCCATGTTTCTCATTGTGCCCGGAGAGTGGCGAAAAATTCGCATTTTCAAACTAATCATGCGAAATGCGGTGTTTAACACCTCTGCCTACCCCTTTTGAGGGATAAATACGGCGTGAGTTTGAGACACGAATTTCATTACATCTTCGATATGTGAAATTGTTTAATTAATTTAAAATTAACTTTTAGTTTTGGCGAACTTTTTTGTTTTCTTGCGAGTGAAGTTGTGGGTCAGAGCTAGTTGCTAGCTGTTATATAAATTAAAAACAAACCTTGTAGGAACCTCTTTGTTTTAAATTTATTAACATTTAATATCTATTGTTTGTTAATCGTTTTTGGTTAACTAAGGGAATAGTTATTTTGGGTAATTAACATAAGTTGTATAGTCGCAAACTACGTGAAGTACGCGTTTGATTTTCGTCCTTCAACTTATTTCTTTATTATAACTTCAATTAATTATTTGAAAAGTAATTACTCACTGTAATTAACGGTAATATCATATTTGTAATTGATAGCTTCAGCCTTTGAAACTAGCGTTTGATATTTCCCTTTGATTTATAAAGTATGTATTTAGTGACTACATGCCTCAATTATTTTGTTATTTCTTGACAAACATGGTTAATTACTTTTTGACGACCTCGGTGGTGCAGTGGTGTAAACAGCCGACTGCTACGCTAGTGGTTCCGGGTTCGAATCCCGGCGGGGGCGGGACATTATGTTATTTGCAAGACGCATTGTTTCGCTTACCGGTCCTGGATGTTGTATTATTATTTATTTAGTATATACCATATCGTTGCTTAGCACCTGCGATACAAGTTCTTACGATACTTACTGCAGGGCTGAGTCAATGTGTGTGTCGTGATGTAGTTATTATTTTTTATTACTTTAGCGTTATTACATAAAACAAGCGAACAATATGGTAATAACACTGGAGGAATCATGTTTGCATTTTAGCAATTCTACGGACGCACTACGTGGATCCATATTGTTGCCGCCGCTGTGATCTAAGGTTCTTTTTGGATACAATAGACAAGCTTTTGGCAAAAATTCTCACCGATGGTAAGTGACGGGACGGCCAAAGGTGATGCTGGTCTTTGAAAATAATATTGACTTTTACACGTAAAACTTCAAGCGAAAGATTTTTTGAAACAAAAGGTAATTCCTTAAAATAAACAAGAAGTTCTAACAAAAGAATGTGATATAAGCTCACAACTTTTTATTCAGAAAAAATATTTTTCACTACTACTACTATACTATTAAGACGAGCTACCGTCTACAATTGAGTTTTTAATAAAAAATCAAAAGGTGCACACCGTTACACATAAAGTTTACCACTACAAGCTCGAAATCAATCCTAACGCTATTCGACTTAAGAACGTCCTTGATGTGAAGGCGTTCACACATAAGGCGTTCGGACATAATTCCGGAAAACACTGCGCAAAAAATACTTTTTTCCGCAAACTATTTAGTAGGTTTCGCACTGCATAATATCGCTGGTAAAGCAAAATGGATGGAACCGGGCAGTCATTAAAATTTCCACAGGCCAATGAGTTTCAGAGTGTTTCTATCTGGCAACACTCCACTCGAAGTTTGTTGCGAATATAATCATGCCCGGTCTTTTTTTTATTTTGCCCGCGTAGTTCATATATTTTTGTATCATCCGAGACAAAATTTGTCACTGTTCATTTATTTTAATTGTATATTAATTAGTAATTTGTAAATTATTTTTACTATATTGTCTTGTTACGCCTGCGCCAAAAACGTTGTATGCATCTGTAATTGGCGTGTACACTAGACTATGCACCCTTATAATAAAATATTGTATGGATTTATGTACACGCTGTTGATGTACCAATTTCAATAAATAAATAAATGTTCACTGTGAAAATTTATTATATGTAAAGTTTCACATAGAAATAGAAAAACCTATTTTATTGTTATTTTAGTACCACAATTGCTGGCTGAAACATATCAAAGACTAATCTTAAATAAAATAAATAAATCTTAAATAATAAATTAATCTTGTTTAACGTACTAATAATTTATGGCTTCCTACAGCCAATTTTTTTAAAGAATTACTTGATTATATACATCAAAAAAGGTTTTTTTTTAAATTAGTTGGTGGTGCTCTCTAGTATGAAAAATGTAAACACCCTATTTATAAGTTTTCAGATTATTTTTGTTAACCTCGTGATGCGGTGTGGTCGGTAACAACAAAGTCAAGACGCCAAGGGCATCGTCGTCAGTAGGATCACTTTCCATCAGGTGCTTGTTTGCCCGTGTAATTATATAAAAAGGCCCATGATAAAATTTCCTAATAGATTTTAAAAAACCCTTTGTGAAAACTGTGTTTTGTTTAACTTTCTACTGCTGTCAGCGAATACAGATAAAATGTGTATGAGTTATTGCATCGCCTCTACTGGACAGATGAGGGGTTAAGACCACTCGTATACGTGTACAAGCGACCTTAATTCCTCGTACTATTGCACAAAAGAAAACCGATGTAGTGTGTGTAAGTAGCCTCTATACTCGAGGAAACTCGAGGACACGCACATTGAAAGAACGTGAATGTACACGCCTGACAAAACTAACACAACCTTAGTCGAACCTTCTTCGTGACAAACCAGGTTTAAATTAACATCTGTTTTTATTTGGCGGCCATATTTTGTTTCTTTTCATGGTGTTCTTCTAGTCAAGAACTTTTATTTGATACCCATATTAAGTGGGTTGTGAAAAAATTCTAGTCCGCCATTTTGTAGCGTCGGCCATTTTGAATATACAATGATATTGCATATATTATATTGTATTGTCATTAGAACTAAAGGTGTGTGCCAAAAATGAGGTCGATCTGTCAACAGAAAGGGTAAAATTTCAATTACTAAATTTGACCCAAACAAACTGGTCTAGTTAAATAAAACCGTTTAGTAATTCTAACTCATTATAAGTACACATAATACTAAAAAAGATGAACACAAATGAGTTAAAGGAGGATATTACGAGTACACTATCAATACTATATCGTGATACTTGTATGATATACGTATATTATCGCGATCACGTCAATAGTATCAATATTAATATGTATACCGACTTCAGTGGCGTGTTAACAGCCGCCGCTACGCTAGAGGTTCCGGGTCCGAATCCCGGCGGGGACTGTACTTTTTGTTATTTGCAAGACTCGTTTTGCTCACCAGGATGTTTTTGGATGTTGTATTATTATTCATGTAGTTATACCATATCGTTGCTTAGTGCCTGCGATGCAAGATCACATCTTAGTTTAGGTCTGGGTCAGTGAGTGTGTCGTGAAGTGGTTATTTATTTCTATTATTTATGTGACACCGCGTATCGAATGATAATAGTAACAGTTAAACATAAAGTTAACCTTTTTGTTAACGTTATCATGCTAGTTAATCACATTGTTAAATTTATGTGAGTATTTATTTCGGTTTAATAAAATCATGCTAAATAAATAATCGCTTACCAATATTCATTGCGGATATCGAAGCGAAGATAATCAGAGTTTTGGCGGCCATTTTCAATGTTTAATCTGTAAATGTAAATAACAAATTAATTAATATTGTATGAGAGCGGTCCTGTTGAATTATTAAGTCAAAATGTTGAAATTACTGAGATATAAAATTATGCTTGCAACTTTAGTTTCATTATGGATAAATACATGTAATATTCGTATCACGTATGGATTGATAAAAAAAGTTTAAAAATTAAAACCCGACTACTGAAATCCGCGCTCTGAAAAGCATGCAACAAGATAATATTCTCATCTGAAATTGTTAATTAAATTAAATTTAGCCGTGGTCACATGGTAATGCACACGTTTAATTCACTTCTAAGTGTGATTTAAAAAAATATTATCATTTATCGGTTGCATGTAAGCAAAGCTACGAGTAAAAGCTAATTATGTATATATTTTTGAAATGTGCTTATTAAGCCCTTTAATTCGATACCAAACACGGCAAAATTACATGTTTTTTTTATTCATTACTTTATGTCCTATAGAGGGAGCTCTCTTCAATTAAATGTAACACCATTTAGCCTACAACCAGCTGAAGATCGTGACCCATCCAACGATACGTCATTTGTCAAATTATGATAAGTAATTTAGAAGTTATGAGGGAACAGATGAACATTCATAAAAACATACTGGTCACAACCCTCCTTTTCGCTTTGTCGTAGTCGGGTAAATAAATTCAAATCCAATTTATTAGTAACAGATTTCGTCAGTATATAGATGTTATTAATGTTATTTAGATAGACACAAAAAATCTCGAGTCTAGGTTTGCCGTACGATGTGGCTGCCATGTTCCTCATTATGCTCGGATAGTGGCGACAGATTCTCATCCTTTCACACTTGGACTCAACATAACATGCGAAATGCGGTGTCTAATACTTCTGCCTGCCCCTGTCATGGGCGATAAATTACGGCGTGAGTTTATGTTTTCCAAAAAAAATAACATTTAAGGCGTACAAATATTTTACAGTCTCAACAAACGTAACTACAAATATTTAAAAAAACTAACTGCATGTTACGTCAAAAGATGTAAAAATCATACATTGAATTGTTATACATTCTATTACAATAACAACATCAAATCAAATGGTACACGAATTACACAATGCACGTCAAAAATTATACCAAGTCACGAAAATATTAATTAACTTAATTTATAAGCCTATCCTTAACGAATTCATCGATCCTGTACTATATTACAGTGAATTTGATTGGCTTAACTAGATACAAGAATAAAGTTTTAGTAATTAAGGATTGAGTCAGATTGTGATATAATACTTGGTTTATGGATTTTTCGTTTAGACGACTAAATCAAAATGTAATGCAAAATCTTAATTTAAATAGTCACGTGTCATTTTGAATGTAAAAAGGTAATATTGGTACAAAAATATTCGAAAATACCCCTACATTTTGTTACCAATATTATTAATGGACTTTCAAACACGACCTAGGAAACATTTTAATTAAGGACTCGAATTTAGAGGTGTGTTATTGTTTGTCTATCTAACGTTAGTTGTCCTGCTGACGGGCGATCGCTTTTTTCATACAAAACGCGTGCAGCGGAGACAGTTTAACATACACACGAATCAGCGAGAACGAAAGAGAAAGCGGTATTCTCAATTATACAACATAGGGGCCTTCAGAAAAAGAACTTACTCCTTTTTAAAACGGCAACGCATCTACTGACATCTTTTGCTTGCAGGTATCCCTGGGCGTCGGTATCATTTACCAACAGATGACCCGCCTGCCCGTTTGCCCTTTGAAATGAAAAAAAAATACAATACGGGAACGTTTTCTTTTAGAAAAATCCGATAGTCCTTTAGCAGGACGACTAAAGCTAGACTGACCGACAGCAAAACGTCTTAATTGAAAGAAATAAAGAATACACAATAATACCGCCACTATGATCGAAGTCGCGGGCAAAAGCTAGATGAAACTTAAATTTGATTCCCGTTTTATTATTTCAAGGGACGGTAAACATGCCACGGGAGACATTTTAGCTAATAAACCGAGAAATTCATAGCTCACATGAAAATGTAAGTGTTCAGTCATAAAATCACCAAGCTTCTGACCTGAGGACGTTATATAGTAGGAACAGTATGCATTAGATAGGGAGTAAAAAATAACGGTTTTGGTGATTGTGACATGCTTGGGTTTTAGTCATTTCTAAGGTCAAACCCACTTTTAAATAGTTACAAGTATATTGTTATTTGTTCATATGTATTCCATACGAACGTATCTCTTGTGGTTCTAGCAGGAATAATAAACTCTTTCTAGACAAAAGAGCGTAAGAAGCCGTGGACGACCACCAATGACCTGCAATAAACGATAAAGAAAGACCTGAGATGTACCAACGAGAACGAACGGACAACCCACAACCGTAGCCAAGGTAGGCTGACCCCAAATGAATTGGTACGCTATCCAGGTGAAAGAAGAAGAGAAGATAAATAAATACTCTGTCGCAACTTTTTTTTGTAACTAGCAAACGGGCAGGCTGCTCACCTGGTGGTAAGTTATACCGACACCCATGGACACCTGCAGGCTAAAGATGTCAGCAGATGCGTTCCCGACCTCTTAAGAAGGAGTAAGCTCTATCTACTATGATTTATGAGTTACATCCCGCTGACAAATAGAGTGACAGACGGACGCAGGAAACGTTTAGTGAAAATTTGGGATACAGAAATCAATTTCAAATAGGTAATTTGAAATTGTTGGGAGTCGCTTCAAAAAGTAAACCCAGTCATGATACAACAAATTTACTATTCTGAGCTATGTCACTGAACGTCATATTAAGAGCGACCATCTTGTTTTACGTTTTATATAACGATGTAGTTTTATGTCCAACCCAACTGTAGTAATGTACACTAAAACTAAATTTGCAATCGCATGCCAAATTAAACTCTATTCCTTTGTTATAGGTGTCATCGGTGAGGTTCGGGCAGCTGTACATCTGATCTTCACACGTAGGGCGGTCGGAAGAAACAGTTGGAATATTTCTGTCAGAAACAACGGACAAATTCGTGAACGGAATTATTGAGAATGCTCTGCCTTTTTGTTGTTGTTAATCAGCTATTTCACAAAGTCAAAAGTGAGTCGTGTTCATAGTTATTTTTTTAATTTTCAGTTAACATAAGGTGAGGATGACCAAAAATAGTGGAATTGTTAGCATTAAAATCCTACTTAGCATCCATGATAACTTTTTCATGCAAAGCGCGAAAATGATAAAAAAGCAAATGATTTTAAACCATAGCACTGCTAGCCAAAGAGTCTAGTTCTGTTGACGTCTATTGATATAACTGAGGTGGCAAATAAGCATGTGGCCAGCCTAGTTGCTAAACAGTTATACATAAAAAAATAATTAGAGGTTCCATGTCATTGATACCGCGATCTTCCCTTCAAAGGCAAACCTAATCACTCATGATCCAACAACCCTGCTAGTTATCATCCTTTAATTTAAGGGTATTTTAAAATGAACTGCAATAGAAAAAGCATCCCTTTAAAATTACAAACTTCAAGTTAAAAAGAAAACAAATTAAAATACCCTTTCAAAGTCCCACTCGTTACGTTAAGTGTTGTGCCAAGTTCCCTTAAACATCCTGTCTTGTCTGACAAAATTAAATTCACCATGCCACCATCAACAGCCTTATGCCTACAGACTTAAGACTGAAAATGAAATATCTGAAAGCAACTTTAGGTTGTTGTACCAGGACCGCTAAGTGCAGGATAAAGTATAACTTAGCGGCTTAAGAACCACTTTTTACCTCATTTTTTAAGCTTCTACTTTGAAATGCGAGTTTTAGCTACTAGGTATCTACGTTAACTCATTTTCATGAGACTAGCATAGGTATACAACAAAGCGAGTATCAGGTTTGAGAGAGGATGTAAGAGAGGTTATAGACCAAGAACAATAGTATGAGATATGATATGAAACGGGTATAAGAATGGGTGTGAAAGAATAAATTGACCAAGAAATGTTAAATGGATATTGGATATGAAGCGAAAGACAGGAGTGGCGAGATGATGGTTGATAGAAAGTTTTGGATTTCAAAAACTTCGCTGCGCCTACCTTAGTTTAATGGGATATGGATAAGCAACTGGTAACAAGACAAGTCATCTTATCTGGTATGGCTGAAGGTGGAGGAAGATTGCCTAGAAAATGCTTATTAACTCTCGATATGAAGTTGTTTTTTTCAGGGAACACGTCTGTTCGGAGTTTTATCCTCAGCAGTGTAAATGATAAAACTTGGGAGCAAATTGCCAAATAATAACCTGTCCTTTTTTGAGTTATTTTGACCGATTAGTAGTTTTGGATTCGTTTTGATTTTTGTTCGTACGGAAATTTAGTCCAACGACCTAAACTTGACATTTGTTTATTCTCTATTTACCATATTCACCTTGTTATAGAAGTTTCTATAACAATTAGAGTTTATTAGTTTCTCTCACCCTAGACTGTAAGATTTATTAGTGTCTAAGTATTAAAAAAAATGATATACTTGAGTGTCTTGCCGGTATCTTCCCCAATTTAAATATTCCGAACCGGTGATCGGGTCATTTTTCTGAAAAAAATAATATTCATTTGACGATTCTTAGTACTTTTTTTTTAGGTTAGCGGAATAAAGGTATTTTCATTTTGATTTTTTTCAAAGGTAGTAAGAACACGATCCAGAGATAAATAAGAAATATCATAACGGATGTTGACACAGAAAAAAAACTTTTTCTCTTAATAATAATGTAATAGATTTATTCGCAGAAACATTTGTTACAAAGGTCTTAAGTAGATTATTGAATACAGTCCAAAATGTTTAGGCAAGGAGTATTAGCGTGCGAATGTCTTTGTTACCTAAAATAGGAGTCTTTACTTAATATTAATTTAACTTATCACAAACGATTAAACAACGTCACAATTTTTTGGGAATCTGAAAATTTGTTACATCTGTCATTTCAATTTAAATATTCATTGATGTCATTAAAGCACCTACAAAGAAGAAAATTGAATATAAATATTTTAACTACATAATAATACTTAAATTCTACCAATACAAACAGCTATATAACACCACCAGATTTATTTCAAAGTTACTGAGAATCGGTTGTAAAACACCCTTCCCAGATTACTTGTAACCCAGTTTTCAAGTATAAAGTTTCAAGTTATTGTATGTACAATAACGCCTAGCAACATATGATATAAGAAAATTGCGTACTAGCATGAGTATGTTCATCTTCTATATTTACTTTGATGCATATAACCAGTGCTTTATAATCAGTTGCTTATTGGTTATAAGCCAAATAAAATATATTTTCATGTGTATGTATGTGACGATCTCGGTGATGTAGTGCTGTAATCAGGCGACAGCTTCGCTAGAGGTTCCGGGTTCAAATCTCAGCGGGGACGGAACTTTGTGTTATTTGCAAGACATTGTTTCGCTTACCGGATACTTGGATGTTGTATTCTTATCTACGTAGTTTATACCATATCGTTGCTATGTGCTTACGACACAAGATTATATCTTAGTGCAGAGCTGAGTCAATGAGTATATCGCGATGTGGTTATTATTATTCACTTTATTTGTCTTCTTTCTTAAGCTAGGTTTTTGCAATATTCATATAAAAGTAAATATATAACTCATTTTAATTTACTTTTGGTATTAAGTATTATGCATAAGTTTTATATGCAGATACTTTGTAATGAGAATTATGGATTTTCTAAACGTCCAAAACCCAAGGAAACTTCAGGAGGGTCGTACGCTTGTCTGCAAACCTAACAAACAGTTTTCGAATAAAATACAGTATTTTACCCATATAAAACATGTGCATAAAATATATACACTATGACATTTCACTGACAGTAAGTAG